>OX335695.1:5937500-7137500 GCA_946894065.1 Acleris literana | reverse complement strand
CGACTGGTTTCGCCGCCATGGTGTCCCGGTGAGAAGCGGGCCTAAGAGATTCATCGGCCACGATTACCTCCAAAAGGCTAAAGCTTCACAGCCTAACTCATAGTTGAAAGTTGCCTGCTTGTCGGTATTCTACACACTGTACTTCGGGGAGCGTGCACATGAGCTCCACGAACGAATACCACCGTCTTCTTTCTACCATCGGACTTCCAGACGCACTTTTCATACGAAGCGCTTTGTGGTATCCTTCGTAATGCATACTGCAGAAGAGGAATGCCATTCCGGCGTCTATATTTCCGAGTACATATAATCTGAACCTGTTTAAAGCTAGGGTGAAGGCATCTTCTTGCTGAGCTCGTTTCATCATCGATAAAATCTTCGTCGTCCAAGGGCAAGAGTTAGTCAAGAACTCAAGAACAAACCCAACCGAGCGACATCGATTTGAATTTATATGTATAAGTAACTTTTTTCCAAAATAAACGCTTTGTTAAACGAAAGAATAGACTTGACTCGGTTGGACACCCTGAAAGCCAATCCTGCGCAAAACATTGACGACGCGTTAGCCTAGTTGGTAGTTACCGTGCCTACGAAGCTGGCGGTCCCGGATTCGATTCCCGGTATGGGAAAATATTTGTGTGATGAGCAGGAGTATTTGTTTTAGAGTCATGGATGTTTTTTTTTATGTATATAAATATAATTCTCTATTGTTTTTATCCTTGTCTAGTACCCATAGTACAAGCCTAGAGCTAAGTTTGGGACTAGGTCAATTTGTATGAGATCGTCCCCTTATATTTATTTGTGGCGACCTAGCGACATCTAGCGGCAACTTGTATCAACCAACTGGTCAGCGCCACCAGCGTCAGACAGCGCAACTAAAGTGTTCTACATCGCGGTAACGAAGTTTCTCCAGTCGGTTGACATACAGTGGTGGTCACATAATTAGGGACACTTGTTTTTTTTTCCATACAATTGCCTACAAATATGACTTTTCAATTTTTACCACCATTCAAAAAGTTCTAAACTAATTTAATATTTGGTTACACTCATCGTTCATTAATGAACTAAGGTTTAAATCGTACAATTCATCTCTGTTGAAAACGGATCTTTCATTTTATAAGGATTTGAAAAAATAAATACCTCGCGTTCATACAAAGTTGTAAAACTTTGTATGGACGGGTCAGCACTAAGTTTTTAAATCCCTATAAAATATAAGGTTCGTTTTTAACAGTCGTTCATTGTACATAAATTTAAACCTTAGTTAATGATCTAAAGTAAATTGTATTTAGCAATAAAATTGGTCAAGAACTTTTTGAATGGTGGTCAAAATTTTAAAGTCATATTTGTAGGCAATTGTATGGGAAAAAAACAAGTGTCCTTAATTATGTGACCACCACTGTATATACCACTTCCAACTTCATCCCAATGAACTTCGGTCTCCAGGCATAACACCCGCCTGGAGAGAGATCTCTATTGTCCTCTCTACCTACATATTTATTTTATTATATGTACTGTCAGTCCAATAGAACCCTGACCCACCATAGAACGGTGACACGGTGACATTATATAGTAGGTACATTGTTGCAGAGGATAGAAAGTACGCGATTTTTGGACGAGTCATAGTGTACGAATCCATAAATTGCACTTTCTACCGAGGCAGACATAATGCTTTTCACAACTACTGAGAGGAAATAAAATAAAAATTCATATTCAAAACTCAAATTTTAATTCATGTTAATGTGACATCACCGCCAATTTTACCATAGATAACTTTTTTTTTAATCGGGACCCCTATTTTCGTGGCACTCGAGATTAATAAACTAACATGCGAGATGAAGATGTCAACTCCATATAAAATTGTATTTGTTTCGCCATATCTCCCATGTAATTTCATCTCTAGTGGTTCGAGATTAGGGGCCAAGTTTGAATTACATTTAAAAAAAAGCAGTGGCATAGTTTTTAGTCTGTGTATCTTTTAGCAAAATTACACCTAATATTTTACAACACAAAATGGTGTGTTCTTATTGGTCGATTTCAATTTTTCATTTTAAGGAGCTATGACACAAAAATTGAATGATTGATTTTCATTGGTTTTTAAAGTTGGACTGCAATGTTCTCGACCAATCAGCAAACACGCCGACAAAAACATTCTTGGTCTGTCCTTATAAGTGACGTTTTGTGACCCCAAACAAGACCATCTATGGCCATATTTCCGAGCAGTGTTGTGAAAAAACAATTTGTTTAGCATTTCTTACGACCTGAATCATAACGTCACTGTGACACGGTTCTATCGTGGATCAGGGTACGATAGGGTTGTATACTTACTCGCTCTTCACCAGAACCGGTGGGATCCCCACAGCACCACCGGGGTTGTCAGTTGTACTCGACGACGGAACATACGTACCACTGTCCTTGCAGCACACCAGTGGATCGTCAAAAGAGTACATGCAGAAAGTAGGTCGCACGCCGTTTTTCCTGCAAGTTGAAGATGAAACATTTTTTTACAGGCCAATGATATTTTATATAAAGATACGTCATCTGCGCGCAAAAACGTTCCGCAAAAAGGAAGGCAAATTGCCTTACTTTTTATCTATTTATCTCTTTCTAACAATAGCGTTCGCTATGGATTGCCGTGTTTGTCTCGGTCAGTAATTGGTCACGGGTTTTGAATGCGTTTAGTATGAGCATAACGTATCTTAATATAAAATATCATTGCCTCAGGCACCTTAAAAAGGCAGGTTTTGCTTTTAATACAGTTGACAATATTCGATTTTGCTGCGAGAGTGAGATGTAGCTACGTTTTAGGGTTCCGTACAAAACATAAAAAAACAGAACCCTTATAGGATCACTCGTGCGTCTGCCTGTCCGTCCGTCTGTCGCAGCCAATTTGCTCCGAATCTACTGGACCAAATCAGGTGAAATTTGGTAGGATGGTGAAATCCTATGACCCAAACACAGATGTGGAAAGTATTTTTTCTCAAACATGCTCGGAAATAACGGTTTTCCGATTGAAACACATGGACGGAAAATGCCTCTTTTTACTCCTAGGAGTAAAAAACCATATGAAAACACTTTCCGTCCATGTCCATATTGTTTTTTAAAAGTGCTCTCTATTGCGTATAAAATCGGAAGGACCATGAAAGAAATCCCGTACCTACACCCAACTTGTGGGGGCGCAGTGAGGGACGGCGGCGGGCGGCGGTTCATTGTGCGTAAACTATCGCTACTAAATATGACGCAAAAAAACATTCTCTCCGAATTTGTCAAAGGCTTTTAAAAATACTTATAATCATGTATTTGTATAATTTCCTCGCATTGTTTGAGAAAAGCATTACGTATGCCTCGGCGGAAACAAGGTTTTCCTGACTCGTATTCTAACCACCTCGTCAGGCAATCCCTTACTTTCCGCGCCTGGGCAACAATGTACTATTTTTTTAAATAAGTCTCATTTTCGTCAAATGAAAGAGCTTGTTATGAAGATTTCAAATATATTTTTGTTATTATTGTAAAATAAATAGTTTTGATTTTATTAATGAAAGAAGACGAAAATTGTCCATTTCCTCTCCCTGATCTTCTAAACCACACAGCCTAAAATTTTGAAAAAAAAAATACAATATATAGTTCATTGCTTGTAGATTATAGGAAAACCTATAAGAATAGGCTAGTGTCCTAAAAAAATCTAATTAGTCCGTCTTTTACATTATCAAAAAATTTTGAACACGTATTTTTTCTTTTGTCAATTAAACAAAAAATGACGAAGATAAAGTGCGTTGAATTTTCGCGTGACGTCACACCGTGGCACACTTTATACCACGGTGTGACGTCACGAGCCCCCACTCCCGAACTTTGATGCGCGTTATAATTGTCAATTTTGATTGATTTGAAAAAGCAAAAAATACGTGTTTAATATTTTTTAATAATCTTACTGACGGACTCATTAGAATTATTACTTTTTTACCCAGGACACACCCCTATTCTATCAACAACAAAAAAATGCGTATGTCGGAGCCTTCTCCTCGCGAGTTCAACTCGCACTTGTCCGGTTTTAATGAAAACAAATGGCGAGAAGAGTGCTGGGTCAATATAAATGGGTGGGTGGCTGGGTGGGTAAATTATAGATACATACATACCTTCACGCCGTCATTCCCAGTGGTAGGCAGAGCTATAGAATTACCAAGAACTCTTAAAAACCTATTGATAATTCTGTATCCGCATTTTGCACAAACAGGCACAAATATTAACAAGTATAAATTCTTAAATCAGACAGTACCTTCAAAAATACTGAACGAATTTCGATGCAGCTTATAGTGTTTTGTTGCTAGTTAACCAAGGTTCAACATTGGCCAACAAATATTTTTTTAAAGTCGTGTCTCTTTCCAATGGAACTCAAAACATCCATCAATTTTAAAGTACAAAACACAATAATTTACTACGAACAGAAGGCCCTGCCAAGATGCACTGCGCTAACTAGCGTTTCTATTCGATTCGTTTTTAAACCAATCGCGTCACTGGTAGATGACGTGATACGAAAAGTCACGTGATCTACCAGTGACGCGATTGGTTTAAAAACGAAACGAATAGAAACGCTAGTTAGCGCAATGCATCTTGGCAAGGCCCTCAGGTAATTTATGGATTTTTTGGGTTTCTTTTGGAAAAAGTAACGACCTATAAAAATAATATTTGGTGGCCATTTTGGACATAAGTTAATTGACGACAAAACACTACAATTTACATTAAAATTGGTTAAGTAGTTTTGAAGTTACTCTCTGGTTTAAAAAGTTATATTTGTAAACAGTTGTATGAATAAAGGACGGGTGGGCGGTTATTTTTACCCGACTGCGGCGGAGCCCAAAAGGAGGGTTATGTTTTTCACCGTCATGTATGTCCAGCAGTATGTTCCCCGCTACAGCAAAAACGGCTTGGACGATTTTGACAAATGAGGTATCATTGGATTCCTCTTCGCAGCGAGAGTGTCATAGGATACCTAAACTGTTAAAATTGAAATAACAACAATGGCCAAATGACAATTATTAACATATGTAGGTATATCGACGACAGTATAAAAAATGCAGTCGGGTTTTTAAAGCTTGCTTTTCATATAGTTATTGCCGGTGAGTGTATAAGGGTCAGTTTTATTGAATCGGGATCAACGGGGTAATAGTTATTTGTTATACAAGGGGGGAAAGTAGTATTTTACCTGCGAGTGTTAACAAAAAAAAAAACTTACTCGTATGCAATTTTTGCAGATGGACAATGCTGTGCGGGGATGCAGACCCCAATAGAGTTAGTGTAGTTTTCCACGCATGAGCCCCCAACTGAAAGATTTTTTTATTAAAAAATATACAGATGATATATCGTACATTGATAATAAAAACAACTATTTTAGCTTATAAATAAACAACTACAATTATCTCTATTTAATTATCTTCTCTTATCCCTTAAGAGGCCGTATACGAAATTTTGCCGATTTCGCTGATTTACGTGATTTTTAACCGACTTCAAAAAAAGGAGGTTCTCAATTCGTCTGTATTTTTTTTTTTTTTTTTAATGTTTGTTGCCTCAGAACTTTAGACTGGGTGAACCGATTTTGAAGATTCTTTTTTTATTTGAAAGCTGGTGCTTCCAGATTTGTCCCATTTTTTTTCAAAATGAAGATCTGATGGTGGAATCCATGAGGAATCGACGGAACTCTTCAAAATTTATAGGCACACCTATAGCGATTTTGGTATTTTTCATTGTAACTCGTGTATTTGGTCTTGGAAACCACTATTTGGTGAAGTGGAACTGATGATGAAGACCACAGATGGCCACCGGAACTCCTAAACGGTATATATTTCGAGGGTGGCGACAAGATATTTCGATTAAGATAGTTGAGGGACTATGACGAAGCATATTTAGGTTTAAATATATGACTATGACTTTCCCACGGCGTTGCTTGAGGCGAGATTGAAATGTTCTATTGTTTCTTGAGAAATGGGAGAATAACAGCATAATTATGATCACTAAAAAGTATAAAATAAAAAAAAGTTTAAAAAAACAAAAACCCGCCTTCAAAAAGCAAAAAATAACTTTTGAAGGCGGGTTTTTGTATTTTTTAACTTTTTTTTTATAGTTGAAATACTGTATTTCTACAAAGTTTAATGCTGAACACGAAAGATAATTTCTAATTTTAACGAATGTACCTACTGCTACTTTTTTGTTTTTATTATTTTATTGTGATTAATCGACCTGACACCCGCGACTGTTATGTGAATTTTGCTGGAAGAGGTTTGCTGGAAAACCGGCAAATATTATTTATGATTTCGGCTACTCAGAACTCTAGTTCTTAAAATTAAAACAACAGAAATAAACTTTAGTTCAAAATCAATCCATTACCTAAAAAAATTATCCAAAAAGTTCAAAAGAATTGGCAATAAATCATGTTTTAAAACAACCTAAATCTCGCATTATAATACTCGACAAAAATAAAAAAAGTGGCTCATTTATTCGATCATAACTAAAATGACGTTTAATGTTGAGCATTAAAACTTATAGAAAAGCAGTATTTTAACAGTAAAATCACAAAAATAAGCAAAACCGGCAAAATTTCGTATACGGCCTCTTAATAATATAGTTAGTTTAAAAACACACAATGAATAAAGTGTACTTGAAACATGTTTTCTCATGTCATTGTGATATTTCCATTTGACAGAAAGGGACAAAGTATACTTTAACTAAAAGAGGTTTGCAATGCATTTATAAATAAGGGGGATAATCTTTAAATAGTATAAAACAAAGTCCCTTCCCGCCGTCTGTTCCTCTTTATGTACAGTCAAGGAAAATTATTCCTAGACCACTTTGGACTGTGTCAAAGTCACTCTGTAATTTACATTCATCTGGCGTAACTTTTTTTGGGATAATCATAATTTGGCATACTCATCATTTGGCACAATCATCATTTGGCATAATCATCTTTTAGCATACTTGTTTTTTTCTGAAACCGTATACTTTTCAGGATTGTTATAAAATAAACGTAACCTAACATAATGGGTTATATGCAATGATATTTTAAATAATCCTGAAAAGTATAGGGTATGAAAAAAAGACTGTATGCTAAAAGATGATTATGCCAAATGATGAGTATGCCAAATGATGATTATGGCAAAAAAAAGTTATGCCAGATGAAGGGTACCCTGACTCTGTAAATAAAATCAATAAGAAGTCTCTTTCATTTTGATTGATTACTTCACTTTGACATAGTCCAAAGTGGTCAAAGAATCATTTTACTTTACTGTACGTTTAGATTTTTCAAACCAGGGATGTTGCGAATATTCGCATCCGCATCCGCAAATGCGGAGCTTTCGCATAGATTTGGACATCTGCATCTGCATCCACAACCGCAATAATCAATGCGGATGTTCATGCGGATGCGGATGTAATACAAGTTGCGACAAGAAAGAAATTGAGCGGAGCCGGCGAATGGCACGTGCCGTTCGCACGTGACAATGACCAATGGGAGCGAAAAAAATTGATGACAAGATCCGACGCGTTGGTTGTGGTGCATCATTTCTAACCGACTTCAAATAAAAAAACAAAAACCCGCCTTCAAAAAGCAAAAAATAACTTCTTTAAAATGGTAGGTAAATAGGTCAGTCCAACTGACGTCTGCTTTTGGTTAAAATATTGTTGGACGCCGACTTCAGTTGGACTGACCTATTTACCTACCATTTTAAAGAAGTTATTTTTTGCTTTTTGAAGGCGGGTTTTTGTTTTTTTAAACATTTATTTTATTTTATACTTTTTAGTGATCCTATTTATGCTGTTACGTAGCTCCACTTCTAAATATTAATGAGAAACTATAGAACATTTCAAGCTCGCCGCAGACAACGCCGCGGGAATGTCATAGTCATATTTAAACCTAAATGTGCTTCGTCATAGTCGCTCAACTATCTTAATCGAAATATCTTATCGCCACCCTTGAAATAGGTACCGTTAAGGAGTTCCGGTGGCCATATGTGGTCTTCATCATCAGTTCCACTTCACCATATAGTACTTTTCAGAAGATTTTGCTTTGGCGATTTTGGTATTTTTCACTGTAACTCGTGCATTTGCTTTTGAAAAGTGCTATTTAGTGAAGTGGAACTGATGATGAAGACCACAGATGGCCACCGGAACTCCTTAACGATACCTATTTCAAGGGTGGCGATAAGATATTTCGATTAAGGTAGTTGAGCGACTATGACGAAGCACATTTAGGTTTAAATATGACTATGACATTCCCGCGGCGTTGTCTGCGGCGAGCTTGAAATGTTCTATAGTTTCTCATTAATATTTAGAAGTGGAGCTACGTAAAAGCATAAATAGGATCACTAAAAAGTATAAAATAAAATAAATGTCTAAATGAAACAAAAACCCGCAAACGACCTACCATTTTAAAAGAAGTAATTTTTTGCATTTTTGAAGGCGGGTTTTTGTTTTTTTTAAGATTTTTGTTCCTTGTAAATAAATCATTACGTGTGTTTGTTTGCACTGTGGATTACTTATCGTATAGATTAATTACTTTATCATTGTTTTAATTCTTCATTCATATACATTACTATGTTTATATAAGATCTTAAACATCCGCATCCGCATCCGCGGATGTGAGCCTTCAAAAATCCGCATCCGCATTCACATGCGTGGATGTGAGAAAATCGGCATCCGCAACATCCCTGTTTCAAACTACCATTAATAGATAGTGAGGTAAAAAATTCCATTATCGACCATCGATTTATGGGGTTTGTGGTGGGGGGAGGGGGGGAGGGGGAGGGCTACCCTCCTGTACAACCCCCCTCCCCCCTCCCTGCGGAAGCCCATAGTTTAGGAGATATCCAAGGTTAAAGTTTTAGGTTAGAATAGCGCTATTTAGTCATTAGAACGATATGGAGGCGGGGGTTTGCATGTAGGGTAGCCCCCCCTGTACACCCCGCCTACCCTCCTGTACATTTTCACCCCGGCTACCCTCCTGTACGATCCTCATCCCGGCTGATTTAAGAGGAAGGTTTTTATATAGTAATATATGGGTGTTACAGAAAACTAACATAAACCGAAGCGAAGCGAGGGCGGGTCGCTCGTAAACTAAAAAAAATATTAAATACTTTAAACACAATTAAGTACTTACTTTTGTTTTGGCACAAGATCCTTCCGCACACCAATAATATAAAAAACACTTTGGAAATCATCTTTATAATAAGCTTCACGTAAAATAAATATAATGCTTGTATGTTTGTATTGTTTGTTGTTTGAGATCAGGTTGAAGTTTTCAGAAGGGACTGGCAGGAGGCTGCACAGGACAAGGCGTGGAAGGACGAGAGGGAAGCCTTTGCCCAGGGGTGTTATTCTCTCTAAAAACGGCGGTCGGTCGGACGGACGAGCGTATTGAAGCGGCAAGTTTAAGGTCTGTTCATTCTTACTTGTCTTAAATAGTAAACAACTTTCTAACCTCAAAATGAATCTTTTTAGGCTAAAAACAGCTTTTTGAAACAAAATTAAGCAATCACAGACAATACATTAGCCAAGTCATGTCCATAATGTTTATTCAGTTTACTTTGTTTACGATAAAAGAGCTGTTTTAGCCAAAAAAAGGTTCATTTTGAGGTTAGTAAGTTGTTTACTATATAAGACAAGTACCTAAGGATGAACAGACCTTAAGTAGTCCCATCCGGGCGAACAAAACACATTTTAGCGCGTGCATTGTCAATTAGGCACTCTTATACGTTCGAGAAGTCATGCTGCCAAATTGAATACACGCGCTAAAATGTATTTTGTTCGCTCTGACGGGACTACTTAAACTCGCCGCTTGGACATTCATTCGTTCGTCCGTCCGTCCGTCGTTGTTGAGAGAATCACACCCCCGCAGTGGCACATTTTAGGCTAACAAAAAAAAATGTATTTGTTCAATTTAAATATGTGTGAGGACCTCGACTATTTGTTTGTGATGTTTCTCTATTTACAGGGTATCTATTGTATTCGGTAAAGAGCGTTTTCCAAAAAAAGCCGCGCGTAGTTAAGGACGGCAACTTAACAACGGCAACTTTTTCCATTACATCACGATAATCTATAGATATTTATTTTATTTATTTATTTATTTATTAAAAACAAACAACATGATACAATAACATTAAAGGCCCTGCAAAACTGTTACAACAGTTTGACTGCAGGAATGTGTCCGTTAATAAATATGTTTTTTTTTAAAATAAATATGCTTAGCTATGTCTTACAGTATGTCTAGTATGGAAGTGACTCTAATAAAAAAAATATTGACTAGCCTCTAAGGCAAACCTGACTGACTTATATATCAACGCACAGCCGAAGCTACTGTACCTAGAAACTTGAAATTTGGTACAGGGGTTCCTTTCATGATGTAAGTGAGCACTAAGAAAGGATTTTCCGAAAATCGACCACGAACGGGAAGAAATAGGGGGAGTAGCGGGAAACTAATTCTACGCGTACGAAGTCGCGGGCGTCCTCTAGTCTATATTGCTCTTGAAAAAAATAGTGCCACCTCAGACAAAACTCCTGTAGCAAATGCAACCATTTTTACTAATGATTGAGGATTTAAACTGCTTCGGTTATTGAATAAATCCTTATACAACTCTTATTAGAATTTATTCGGTTAGAAACCGTTAGGTTTTCGTATTAAATAACACCGTTCCAATTACTCCCCGAACTACCCTATTGTGACGTCATTGCGACAAAAATCCGGGGTCTTATCGTGACGTAATGGAAAAAGTTACCGTTAAGTATTAATTTTTGTCCTTAACTTGCGCTTTTTTTGGAAAACCCCTAAACCTATATTGCTTTTGACATGTTATAGAATTGTCAGCGTTACGATATAGCTCTTATTTACTTATCATTTTGTGCAATGAAGATGGTAAATAGAAAATAAACTTCACTCATATAGCAAAATACACATCAACTAATATTTTTCCTTTACAAGATAGGAGAGCAACGAACGAGGATCCGGTTCAAGATCTCACGAAGGACTGAATCATTATTGTTGGTCTATACTTAGGTATTAATTTAAAACTAGTTTGACAACTCATTTACCAGTTGAAGAGCTGGCTTGATGATCGCTTGTAGGTACATTAAGTACAATACGTATGTGAGCAACCCCTCACTTACGTAGGCCGGGCCCTCGGGCAAAGAAAACTGGGGCCCTAAACTGTTCAGGTTTTATCAATAATTTAAAAATGCAAAGATACTTTATCATAAATAATCATAATTAGGTATCATCAGCTAGTTGACTAGCTAGTTCAATAGAAGATTTGCTAATCAGGTTTTGGGTGCCCCCGGGGCGTTGCCCCGCCTAGCCCTTCGGTAGCTGCGCTAGTGCTTTTGGGGTTGAAAATTTAGGACCGTGGGGAACAGGAACAAACCGTATAGTCATGTGGGGTAACTGTGCGCAGCGGGTAAGTGTGCGCAACCCCTTTATTTAGGAATGGGGAGGGAGAAGTTTGTGATATGTGTTAGAAAATTAAAGATATGTTGGGGGAGAATTAGTTTAAGCAAGAAAAACCCAGATGGTATCATTCATTTACTTGAAAAAGAAATTATTCAGAATCCGGTGCCGTAAAGGTAAATTTTGCTGTCATGGCGTAAATCGACACGAGAAAATGAATTTTATTTCTGTTAGTAATGTATTTAATTAAGCCTTCTATTTTGCAAAACATTTGGAGCTATGTTATGTCTCAATAAAGTGAGGTAAGTTTGATAAAAATCAGTCTGCTTATCGGGTGTACCAGAAAGTATAAACATAAGTTAAAATGTAATAAAACTGTAACTGGTATGTTTTCAAATATATTTAATCAAACGTATCCATAAGATGTTATTATTACTACAAGTTTAGGCAAGTTATACATCTTAACATTCAGTCATAAGCCAAAGACCGCACCTTGGACCTGACGCTTGCCATAAGCTTCAGCACAGATTTATTTCCAACGACTTTGGAGGCTTTTGTCTAGTTTTTTTTAAAAGCATCGATTGAATTTGCTGCCCTAGTATGTTTTCTAAGGTACGCCTTGGTGAGAGCCCAATAAGTCTCAATTGGCCGGGCCTGAGGACAGTTTGGTGGATTCATCTCCTTAGGCACGAATTGGACTTTGTTGTCTTTGTACCAAGCCAATGTGGCCTTTGAGTAATGTACCGACGCCAAATCCGGCCAAAACAGTACGGGGCCATCATGCTCGCGGATCATGGGCAATAGGCGACGATTCAAACACTCTGAGATGTAGGTATCAGACTTCATAGTTTGCGTTGTTACGTAAGGCTTTGATATTTTACCGCATTCACATATCGCTTGCCAAACCATTGCCTTTTTACTGAACTTCTCTGTAAAAATTGATTTTTCAGCATCACTGATGTCTTGACCTTTCCGGACAGTATAAAATTGGTCCCCTGGGAGCATTTTGTAGTCGAATTTTACGTATGACTCATCATCCATAATTACGCACACTTTATCTCGACACAACAGATGGTCATATAGCTTGCGAGCCCTCGGTTTGACGGATGCCGCTTGTTTGTCACTTCGCTTGGGCTTTTTCTGCTTCTTAAAAGTCTTAAGATCATTTCTTGCCTTGGCACGTTGAACGTTGCTTACTGATGTCCGCAGTTTTTTCGCCACGTCCCGTACAGATAGGTCCTTTTTCCTATTATATGCTTGTACAATTTTCTTATCCAAATTTCGGTTAACGGGACCCGGTTTCCGCCCACATTTAGGTTTGTCGTGAAAGGTTAAACTCTCGCCATAATTTCGTATGGCTGTACGAACAGCTCCGATGCTGACCCCTTCCATTTTTGCCAACTCTTTAAGGGTAATGTTAGCAATCGAGCACCAATTGTGCACGATCTGCTTACGTCTTTCGGGAGATATTCCTCGCATTTTGCGTTTTAAGAAAGTGACATGCTTTATGACATATAATTGTTATAAATATAAAATAAATGTTTAAAAAAAACAAAAAACCGCCTTCAAAAACGCAAAAAATAACTTCTTTTAAAATTGTAGGTACCTAATAGGTTAGTCCGACTGATGTCGGCTTTTTTGTTGAAAATATTGTGGTCGCCGACTTCAGTTGGACTAACCTATTAGGTACCTACAATTTTAAAAGAAGTTATTTTTTGCGTTTCTGAAGGCGGTTTTTTGTTATTTTTAAACATTTATTTTATTTTATACTTTTTAGTGATCATAATACGTCGTTACGTAGTCCCACTTCTTAGTTGAAATGAAACTTTAACTTATATCAAGCGCGCCGCAAGCAACGCCGCGGGAAAGTCATAGTCATTTTAACAAGTAAATATACTTCGTTGTAGTCGCTCAACTATCTTAATCGAGATATCTTACCGTCACCCTTGAAATCGGTACCGTTGAGGAGTTCCGGTGGCCATCTGTGGTCTTCATCATCAGTTCCACTTCACCAAATCATACTTTCTGAACGCAAATGCTGGATTTGTTACTAAAAATACTAAAACCGCTATATGTTTGCCTACAATATGTGAGGAGTTCCCTCAATTCCTCACTGATCCCCTCATCAGATTCAGATTTGGTGACAATGGGACCACCTCGAAAGTATACTCTATCAAACAAAAAAAAAATTTTTGAAATCGGTCGACAATTGACGGAGTAATTGATGAACATACATAAAAAAAAAAAAACATACAGTGGAACGTATAACCTCCTCCTTTTTTGAAGTCGGTTAAAAAGTATAGATTCTTAGTTTGAATGTTTTTTTTTTATAATATAATCTTGTAAAAAAAAATGCCAGTACTTTAAATCTGTGCTTATACTTTTTGGTACACCCGATAGTATAATAAAAAATCCACAAACTTCTCTTAGCTGCGCACACTTACCCGAGTATGGGTAAGTGTGCGCATTTTGAGTTGGTTGAATTAAGGCGATTTTTCTTCGAGGTGGCAAGGTTTTATTGATAATTTCTTGATTGAATCATTAACGAAATAAATGCTTTGCCAGATACATACTTTCATTTTCCTTTCATTCTTATCGTTTAATTTTGATACTTGTTTGAAAATAAAGTGCGCACACTTGCCCCACATGACTATATTTAAAGATTTTTCAAAGCGCTCATTTTCTTGATAGTAATAGCGGCCGAGTTAAATACAATTAACTCGCCCGCAAAGTCAGGTCAAGTAAATACGAGCTATCAAAACGTTGACAATACGATAACAGAGGGCCCTGCTAAGATGCACTGCGCTAACTAGCGTTTCTATTCGTTTCGTTTTTAAATCAATCGCGACACTGGTAGATCACGCGATACGAAAAGTCACGTGATCTACCAGTGACGCGATTGGTTAAAAACTAAACGAATAAAAACGATAGTTAGCGCAATGCATCTTGGCAGTAGAGCATGAATATGAATATGACCGGTATTCGATACTATCGAAAACCGGAATATCGGACTAAAATTCCGATATTCTCAAACCGATATTCGAGCTCGCAAAATACCGGTATTTCGGTATTACATTAATTTAATATAATTATTAATTTCCAATAAAATAACGGTATATTTTTATAGCCCCATCCAAGCTTGTCATTTTTTACTATGATGCATTATTCCCGAGTTCCTGATCATTTTTTGCATGAATAGTACATTACTACAGAGGCCGGGAAGTAGGGGGCTGCCGGCCGAGTTCATATAGACGGCCGAGCGAAGCGAGGCCGGATAGTTACGAGGCTGGCAACCCCACTTCACGCCGAGCTTTGTATAGTGCTTTTCTCAAACATATAAATAATTCATTAAAATTTTTTAAACAAAAACTACAATGTCAAATACTAGGAGTGCATAAACATTAAAAGTAACCTACAGTGCTGTCATCCGCGCTGTGTGGGGTGCGAGCGCCCGCCCGCCGCCACTGCGCCGCCGCGCGTGCCGCACCGTGCTACATACACCGCCTGCGATCTAAGTTGCGCTACGCACCCCTAATAACTTCTGCCCTCCTGGTACCTGGTGCCATTAAAAAAAAACTACTTCCAGACGCCTTCAATTTTGTATGAAAGTCCTTTACAGTTCTCTCGAGGTGTTCCGCCCGCAACGTGATACTTTGAGGCCTAAAATAACTAACATAATGCTAACATTCCATTGCATGTTTGAGAAAATTAAACTTATAATAATAGTAAGTATAGTAATTTAAGAATGCACTACATATTTCTCATAGAGGAGAATCTAGAGGTAAATATGGGCGATGAAACATTGAACTTATTTGAACTTATCACTAAGTATTTTTATGACAGATTATGATTACCTACAAGAAAAATATCTTGATTTAGACTTTACAGTTAAAATCATACCTCTGATAGCTGAAAGCAAGGCTTTTTGTTTTTTTTTTTAATATTTACACTTCTCTTGTTCTGATTTGGGTGTTTTAAGAAGATTATTTTGATACTTTTGATTATTAAATTAAGATAGGTACTCGCATGTGCAAAAATAATTTGAAGTTTTGTTCAAGATATGTTTAATGAATGTGCTGTGATTTATAACAAATAAATATACGTACATATATTTGCTACGCATGAGCTGATTTATTATTTTTAAGGCCTCAAACTTCGCCCACCTAAAGTGCCAATCTAGGTCAATTCAAAACTCATTCGATTTTTAACATTTGTAAGTAAACATTTTAAAAAGTTATTGGGTTCAGAATAAAATGAAAATTATGGGAAATGAAAATTATGGCAAATGAAACAGCCGGCAAACGTTTTTAGTGTTTGCGACAGGATACCCCATAAGGGCCATGAAAAATTACAATAATAATGGTTCTTAATTTAATACCCAATCTTCATTTAAAATTATTTATTACTTAGAAAGCATCAACTTAAATTCAAATAATTTTCACTTGGTTCAAATTAAACTTAAAAAATTACTATTCTTTCAAAAATAATAAAAACATGCCACTAAATCATTCCTTCTCAGTTTGCTCGCGTTTTTTTTCAATCTCGTAAGCTTTGTCGATGACTTCATCCGGAGTCCATTGTGATATGGCCACGCTCAATTGCGGTATATTATACATACAAGCCAAAGTATGCAACGAATTTAGCTCTTCAGGCGAAACTGTCATAACCAGCTTCCTGATGGATTCTTCTATCAAACGATCCAGGCAGTACCGGCATGCCAGCACCAATAAGTTCCGCAACCGGGCAGTTTCAGGTAAACCACCTAAGTAAATAAATTGTTTAAGATCCTCAAGAGTTTCTTTTTTAACATCTTTTATTTGGATGCAGTCCTTTTTTGCCTCTACCCATGGCCCTGTCAGCATGTTTCTGAATGCATAGCAATGCGCAGCGAGGCATGCTTTGTGGACGAAGACACTGCCATCTGGAGCCTCCAAAGCAAAATCCGTAAAATCTAAATCTTCGTACAGCATTTCAAAACCAATTCTTGTGCATTTATAAATAAAAATGTTTATTTCTGTAAAAGAGATTACGTCTCTTGGCTGTGGTGAAGAATTGTAGTTTCTGTTTTGTTGCTGGCCTTGCACTGGATTCAATCCAAGATGACTACCTATCGGTCGCCAATCTGACCAATCATCAGAGCAAGTAATCTCCTTTGAATAATCCAGCGTCTTGCATACTACTTTCATTTTTACAGGGCAATCTATTTCAAGTTTCAATGACGCCATACTGACCACATGAGTGCCATTTTGTTTTTGAAACCCAAATTTGATCTTTGCTAATTCAGCAATGTCAAACACCGCACTCTCCGTAGCCACAGCATTGGAATCATAGCTGTCATTAGACTTGAAACTAAATATGATGCTCAAGCACGGTCCGCGTTGGGATTTTTTATGGACTCTGAAAGGTAGAAGGAAATTTTTATTGCAACATACGAGGGATGCACTAAATCTTTCGGGAAATAAAATAAGGGTTCCGTACCAAAATGGAGGCCAACGGGACCCTATTAATATGCCTAGGCGGTCCATCCTAACTTTAAAGATCTTTTAAACCCAGATTGTTTTGAGATGTTATTTGGCACGAATATACATATTAGTCAGGCCGACGTGCAGACTTGCCCGCGTCGAATCTTCCGAATCCGGAAGAACCGCGTGCGTGAAGTGTGCGCGATTTCATAAGATTTCATATATACAGAATTCTAAAGTTCGTTTCGTTCGACTCGTTCGGCTCGGATAAGTGTGCGTCCAAATTTAAAGTGCTAACTTTCATTAGAGTCGTCGACGTCGTCGTCATCGCCGTGACGCCGTCTTCTTGAATTACGTTTTTAATAAAAACAAAACAGTACCTACTTAGTAGCAGTTTTACCGTAATGCGATTTGTAATGAAGATTGCACAATGCACAACTCGGCAGATTTTCTTAAAAATCCTTTTATTACACGAAATGCGTGTTATTAACTTATTAATTATTATTGACAGTTTATTTATTTATTTGACATGCCAACATCACATAAACAGCTAGTTAATTAAGTTATAACTGTTATAAGTGACAAATTTACGATTATGTGAAAAAGTGCCTCCTGTGCCTCGCAGCAAAAAAATTGTTCATAATCATAATGTCCCGCCTCTAATAAACTTTGGGTAAACATGAATGTCTTTGCACAAAAATAACAAAAGTGTTTTGGTTAAAGACTAAGTAGGTACTCACTTTAATTCTGGCATCGTGCCGCGGCTTGGTTATAAACTCGTCTAATTATTTTATTTATTAGTTAAACCACTGAGTAAATCAATTTCATTTGTGACGAATGTACTGAAAACACGTTGCGCAGAAAATAATTTAAAATGGATGGACTATAAATAAATAGAATGTCTTACAAAGAGGCTCGACGGTACCTATAGCCTATAGAGAATAGAAGTAAGTAGGTAAAGGCCCCCATACATGTAAAGCCCCCTACGCATTATCCTTCCGTGCCATCCCTCCGGGCACGATGCAAGACGCAAAACGATAGTCAATAATCACGGTAATAATAATAATAATTGACGTCCAGCAAGCCTACGCACTATCGTTTTGCGTCGTGCATCGTGCCCGGAGGGATGGCACGGAAGGATAATGAGTAGAGGGCATAAAGGCCGATCGGTTCAGGCCGAACTGCGTCAGTTCCGCCTGACCGGATCGAGTGCCCACACATGTAAAGACTTTACAAGACACCATACAAGAAAACCGTTCAAGCGAACGGATGCGATTTGCCTTCAGGCCTAATTACACATACACGATGCTATTTTGCATCCGGTCAGTTAGACCTAAAGGCAAAACGGATCATGTATGAAGGCCTTAACGGATAAGTATTTTTGGTAACGGCTAGTTCTAGTGTTGCCAGGTCAGTTACCCAGAAAAAACGTTTCCCACACTGAGTAACGTTGAATTTTACATTAATTTTATTTTTTACTAGTAAATATAAAATGAAACAACACCAGATTGGTGTTTCTTTTGGAACTCAAGGGTGGAGAATTTTTCATAGAAAAATGCTCCTTTGATTTTTCTGTAACATATAATATATTAAAACAAAAGTGAATATGGATTTTACACGGCCGTTCTGTGGCCCGTTTCACGAAGCTACAAGTTACAAATTACAAGCGGAACTCCTTTTCTAGCAAAAAGAGTTAGAAAGATATTTCCGCTTGTAATTTGTAACTTATAGCTTCGTGAAACGGGCCTCTGTTATACCCCTTTATAACCAAAGACCCTACATGCTATGGAACATGCCCTAATATAATATAAATTTACTTACATTCGGCTCGGCAAAATACACGATACGTTTTAATAAAATACAAATTACAAATTAGTTTCTCGCATGTAGATAATTAAAATACGAAATAATAATATAGTTGTTACGTTAACAGGTCAAAATTTACATAAACATTTTATAATAAAGGTATATATAAAGACCAAATGGCAACACTTTAGTTCACCAAAATAGGGGCGAAACCATAGACGCATGAAAACGTTATTATCATAGAGGTAGTAGTCTATGGTTATTATACATCTATGGACGAAACCAAAGAGTCCCCTTGCGTTTAGCTCTCCCAAATAAGGCCGCACCCGCACTACGGCTAAACCGCCGCGGTTTTTAACCACGTGACTTTTTAATCAAGTAAAACTAATGCAACCGGCCGCACTGGCGGCTGTTTATTTACTTGATAAATAAAAATAAAAAAATCCCCTCTATATTTTTTGCCGCGGACGCCATATTGAAATATTATATACCCTATGTCACTTCGGTAATTAAGACGAATCGAATGAAACCTCGTATGTTAAAATCCGTCAAGCCGTTTAGGCTGCAGAGCGTGCCCAGAAATAGACATACATATATACATACATACATACATAAATACATACGCTCGAAAAACATAACCCTCCTTCTGACGCAGTCGGGTAAAAAGTCACGCAATTAAAAACCGCGGCGGTTTAGCTGTAGTGCGGGTGCGGCCCAATGCCCAATGAGGGCGTCACTGGACGCTCGGCGTAGTCAAACATTATTAACGCAAACCCATTATTGATAAAAAAAATACACCATGCACATTACATTTGAGAATTTAAATAATTCTCACTTTAATCAAAATGATTCTTACTGGTGAAATAAAAATAATAATAAAATATATTTTTTATTGAAATTCAGTAGGTAAAGGTTAACAAATTACGCTATGCTATATGATTTTGTTTAGCTGGCATTGTCTGTAATAGCAAATCGAGGGGCGTTTTCCAAAAAAAGTACCTACTCACAGGTAACTTTTCTATTAAGGCCCCCATACGCCGATCGGTTCAGGCCGAACTGCGTCAGTTCCGCCTGACCGGATCGAGTGCCCATACATGTAAAGACTTTACAAGACACCATACAAGAAAACCGTTCAGGCGGACGGATGCGATTTGCCTTCAGGCCAAATTACACATACACGATGCTATTTTGCATCCGGTCAGTTACACCTGAAGGCAAAACGGATCATGTATGGAGGCCTTTACGTCACGATAATGAACTATACTGCTATAAGACACATTGTGGCACCTCAGACAAAACTCCTGTAGCAAATGCAACCATATTACTAACAAGTGAGGATTGTAACTGCTTCGGTTAATGAATGTGAGATACTCCTTTCGGCGTATGAGGGCAGGACATAAATGTGCGACTATCGTGACGTAATGGAAAAGTTGCCGTTGTTAATTTTAATCCTTAACTAGATGCACTTTTTTTGAAAAACGTCCGTCTACTTTATTTTGTCCGACTTCATGAGCATGGCCAACTGTGTATTTAAACACAAAATGTTATGTTTACTATTTGTATTTGTATTTCATCTTTATTAGTTATTGTGTGTACAAGACGCTTAAAATAAGAGCACACCGTGATGTTTCTCATCATTCAGCTATTTCTCACAATATTACTTTTATGTTGTCTGGCAGCATGAGCATGTCATGCTTGCTCAAATGTCTTTGCTTACGGTGGTGTCGTTCATCGGGTCGCCACCTTCCCGAACATATGGTTGAGGGAGGCAATGCCTGAGATGCGAGTCATACTTGCATCTTGGTCTGTTCACGCTTGCAAGGACCCGTTTTCCAGTTAGTTATTGTAGTTACCGTTCCTGACAGAGACCTTGTAGTGTTATTCTCTTAGTCTTTATTTTAAATTAAATGTTATTGACCTTACATTTGTAACAATTTAATAATAATAATTTTATTACTTTATTACCTTGTGATGTAATTTACTTTTAAGTATTATTGTACCTTATGACTGAAAAAATAAAGTCTGCTGGAGCTTTTGCGAAACTTCTCTGTAATGATAGCCTTGTTCGAAGCACTAGTAGATTCACTCCATATTATGAGAAAATCAGCTATCATTTGGCTAATTTACTGAATGTCGAATTTTGTATAACCATTCATTCTGAATGAAATTATGTAAATTTCCTATCAAATTTTCAATAGAACTAAAACGGTAATGTAATTTACACTACCATATAGTTAACCGTAGATTCTTTGAACAAAACGGGCTTCCAATGTTTACAAACTATTCCAAAAATATGTGGTAACACTGTAGTCAGACCTGCGTACACATATTTATTAAATGCTGGGGTATGCCCGTACGGATATAGCCATAAACCTCTCCTATTCGCATCTCGTACATGATGGCTAGTGTAAGCCAGTATCAACATCCAAGTCAGGATGTATAAGTCCGGTTTCTTATACGTGTGGCAGTATACGAGGAGAATGGTTGATAATATGAACCAGAACGTTGTGCAGTGGAATATGCCGCGTTGTTTTATAGATGTCAGAGCCTGGAACCAAACGAAATTAATTGATTGATTAACGGTTAATTGGAAATGGTTAAATTTAAATGAACGGTTGCTTCCACCTCAAGTTCAGACACTAGAATAATTTGTGATAATAATCTTTTTCTTTTAAATTCTTATTCATTTCCGGGAAACAGTAATCGTAGGGTATAAAGTGAAAATATTCCCACCTTAAAATCTAACGATCTGGCCACAAAAACGTGGTCAACGTCAATTAAACTCGATATTACGGTGCAAAATATGACGTAATACAGCTTTGCATGACTGGAGACGCTAGTTTCATGGCCAAAAAACACTAGCGAGGACAGAAATCCTATGGTAGCATGGACAGCGCTATCGGAAAATGCTCTGAAAACTTGGGATGATGCAAACTTTGACTTAAAGACGACATAGTCTCCCAAAAAAGTCGATGAGCACAGTAGCAGAGTTAAAACTACTTTAACATATTTCATGTTCTGTTGTTAGCTTTCAGAGGCATTTAGGGATGAGTTTGAGGGTTTTTTTTACTACTTTTCACATGTTTGTTTACGATTTTGATAAGACAGACACAGTAGCTGTGCCGAACTTGTCAAGGTGACAGCAGAGACATACGTTTTGAAAGTGGTATCGTATCATCCACTGGTAATAGTTTGGGAACGAGATCTCATTTTTTTCGAGATCGTTAAATTTGTGTTAAAGTTTACTTTAGTTCACAAACTATACAGAGATGTATCTTTAGTTTAAGAGATGCCAACATGAATCTTTGCCGAAGCCTGTAGATGTGGTTGCAGCATTATATTATAGATGTAAGTCCTTGAATTGAATACATTATATATTATATATTTAGTTATAATTTATAATTTATAATTCACATATTATCAAAGTGTATTTATTTTCTTAATTAATGGCTTTCACTCCTGTTAAGGTGTATTTCGCCAATGTCGAGTTATTTATAGACACTCCCATGGACTTATTAGAGAAACAAGTCCATGGATATCACACGCGAGGACTATTGTGCGGTAAAAGAGAATTTTCTCTAACGGACTAAACAGAAGCACATGGGGTTCAATAGTATTTCATGTTTGACGTGGCGTGGTGACAGGTGGAACTAAAATATTGCCACAAACACTTCCAGTGGCCCGTTTCACGAAGCTACAAGTTACAAATTACAAGCGGAACTCTCTTTCTAGCAAAAGGAGTTAGAAAGAGACTTCCGCTTGTAACTTGTAGCTTCGTGAAACGGGCCTCAGGGGCCTGTTTTATAAAGCTACAAATTACACTTTACAGAGGCCCTACTTTGAAAATCGAAGTTCGAAGTTACGTTAGCTCCATCCCTGTTACTCGTCATTCGAGACTAAATCGAGAGAAAGGGATGAAGCTATCGTAACTTCGAACTTCGAATTTCAAAGTAGGGCCTCAGGTTACAAGTTTCCATTCGACACAACTTCGACCAATGACGACCAGCGATTTGAGCAGTGTTGCCAGTTGAGACCAGTAAAATTGTAATTTGTAGCTTTATAAAACAGGCCCCAGGACGCAACTGCATGTTAGAGTGAGATAGAAATACATCGTGTTCACTTTAACTCAATAGTTGCGTCCCGCAGTGTTTGTGGCAAAAACTGCGCATGTTGATGGGGCATTATAATCTGTGGTCGTTATAAAGATCCTAAAGATCCTTCGAAGAGACCTTTGTCCGGTATTGAACGCCTTTTATAGAAATGAGCAAAATAAACGATGAAATGTAGGTATAATAATAATCTTCCCTAGCTTATCAATTCTAGTAACAAAGCAATCTAATATAGATACATAATAACCACGCCTTAGAATTATATTATCTTATATTATACTTGAAGATGCCCGCGACTTCGTTCGGGTAGAATTAGTTTCCCGCTACTCCCCCTATTTTAACCTCTTAGATGAATTTCCATAAATCCCTTCTTAGTGCAACCCTAGATCTCATAAGGAACGTAAGGAAACTACGTGCCAAATTTGGAATCTGCAGACCAAGAGGCCATACTCTGAAAATCGAAGTTCGAAGTTACGTTAGCTCCATCCCTGTCGCTCGTCATTCGAGACTAAATCGAGAGAAAGGGATGGAGCTAACGTAACTTCGAACTGCGATTTTCAAAGTAGGGCCCCAGCTGTTGGGGCTGTGCGTTGATATGTCTGGCAGTCAGTGTCTTCTTTTATACATATATTTAGATTAGACAATGACATTAAAATCCGTTATAGAATACCTATCAACATCTTACAATGAGTTTAATATTTATTTGAAAGACTGTGCAGGCCAAGTTACGTTGGTCCGTTGGAAACGCTATCAAATTCTTATCACAATCAGTAAATAGGTCCGTTACGTCTTATCTGGTTTTATGAAACGTGAAGTCCGAACCTCACTTGTATTTTAAAGGGGTTTTAGACGGATAATAGGAAAACCTAGTTCATGTTAAAGCTCAGTTCCTTTTATTGCTATCCATTTTAATAGAATCTAAGCTTAAAGTGCCATATTTATGGTTGTATTAAATATTTTAAATGAAACAGAACTCTTGTTGCATTTGCCATTCTATGCATTTTGCCCGTCAATCTCATGCCCTTTTTAATCTGTGGTCATTCTTATCTATCTATCTGGGTCTAAATTGCGACGTAGTGATTATGATATGATACAATTATAATTATAACGTAAGTAAAATTCTACCGCAAGTATACGTAAAAATACTTACCTTAAGAATTAATAACTACCTACATTATAAAAATATCAAATCATTTTTACTTTATTGATAATCAAGTTGAAAGTGACTAGGGAACCCTATTAATTTGATACCGGATTGATAAGCTATTACTTCAGTGCTAGTACTGCATAAGTGTAGTGTATTAAGTATTAACTAGGTTATTTATTATATAATTAAGTGATAATGCGTGAAATTGTCCACGTCCAAGCTGGGCAGTGCGGAAACCAGATCGGATCGAAGGTAAAACATTTCACAATCTTTACGCCTTCGCCCGCATTCCTATCCTAAGTATTAAGATGGTATCAAGACTATCAAGTGACTTTTGATACTTAACCTCCATGAATCTTGCTATGTCCGCCCAATTAGTCTTTACATCGAACATTCTCCTTGCAATTGTTATGCCTATAAGACGACACTGGCATGAAACATCAACTCGGCAAAGGGTGCAAGCCATTTAAAAAAAGAAAAAAGTACCTATTACGAAAGAATTGGATGCTTAGATTTGATTTCAGGCTTATAAATGGCGTCTTTTGGAATTTGCCCAATTTCAACTAATTTCGAAGGTTCTGGACTTCTGGTCGCATTTTGAGGTTACTTTAAAATTGATCCTTATAATATTACACTAGATTTAAAAGGTTAACATATATTTTTTTTGTTACTGTTGTTTAGCCATAAATTTTGGGTTTTTACTAAAATAACTTAGGCAGTTAAAGTATGTAGGTAAACCTTGCAACTCTTGCTAGTCAATTTTAAACCAGTTTTCATCTTTGGAATTAGGCAAAGTCAAGTCTGATTGTTCATTAAATGATTTAAATTTGGAACAGTTTAAAAATTACTTGCCTAAACTGTATTTTATTTGCAAATGGGGCTTGTTGTCAAAATGTATTGAATAATTAGGTGAGACATAAATAACTGTCTTAATCTTAATAGACATAATTTTACAGCAAATAAGACCTTTTTTTATTAGAGCAAACTTAGGGCCTGTTAACATACATACATAAACTCATGCCTTCATTCCCAGAGCGGGGTAGGCAAAGCTACAGAATGACCAACAACTAAAAATTTGTTGATAATTCTGTAATCACATTTTGCTTAATTAGGCTAAGATGTTTACCAGTGTATTAGCCAGTGCAAGCCCATCGCCTAATAGTACCAGTACCGGTACCAGTTTTTTCCTGTGTGGTTGCCGGGTTAGAATAGAGCCACTCCCTGTCTTCCCGTGGATGTCGTAAGAGCCGAATAAGGGAATAAAGGCTTGAGGTACCACTATGTAGTAATAGTTTTTACCAGTAAGTTAGTACTACTGATCAAACACGGACCGAAGGGTGTGTGGCTCTTGCGGGTTACTATCAAAATTCCCTTTTCGAAAAATGACAATATAGCTCAAACGTCTGGATTGTGTAATGTCTTTGTTGCTATATAGACATGAACGCTAAATGTAGCTTTAGCAAAACTCTGGATCTTAGAATGTTACAATTTAAAATACACTAGTAGCGAAACGTCTTTATCTTAGAATGTCTTTATTACTTAATATACATGAAAGCTAAATGGCCCGGTAGTGAAACGTTTGTATCTCAAAATGTCTTAATTACTAAATAGACATGAACGCCAAATGGCCGGTTAGCAAAATGTCTGGATCTTAAAATTGCGTATTGATAAGACACTTGATAATTTAAAAAAAAAACGACGAATTAGGTATTGCTACTAACTCGTTCTGTGGTCATGACAATTAACTAATTTTACTTTCGGCTTATTAGGTACCTATTGTAATTATACGGACATTTTAATTTTCAGACGTTTTGCTACTAAGTCGTTCTGTGTTGATGTCAATTAACTAATTTTACTTTCGGCTAATTAGGTATTCTAATCATATGGACTATTTATATTTCCAAACGTTTGGCTATTTGCTCATTTTAATTCTGAGCCGTCCTGCTTAATTGACACTTTGCTGACTGAGTATTCTACTTTTATGTCGTCCAGCTGAATTGACTCTTTGCTGACTGTGTATTTTACTTTTATGTCATCTAGCTGAAATGGTCGTTTGGCGATAAAGACAATTCGATAGTAACCCGCTCTTGCATATGACCAGTCTTTATAATTTAAAATATATATTGTATTTGACAATGTGTTAACTAGTTAAGCCTTATTGGTACCCTGCCACAAAGCTAGTGGTCCTGGTTTCTATTCCTAGTTTGGGCAAATGTTTGTGTGTTGAGTGCGAGTATTTGTTTCTGAGGGTTGGATGTTGTCTATGAATTTCAAACTCAAACACATACGTACATACACACATTAAATCACACCTGTTTCCTAACGTTTACTTAAAATCATAATATTTGTTAGACAAATTCACACGAGACAAGTTCAAGCCATATTGTTTTTCCTCCTAATCCCTTGGTAATATGAATCATAGAAATATTAGTAGCAATGTGATTGGTAACATATTATGAGTCAACGACTTATCATGTAGGTAAATATACATCAGTCAGTCATCGTTGGAGTTGCCCTCGGGGTGAGTTGGTACTCCCAACTCACCCCTTGGTAGCGTTTACAAAAGCTGCATTTAGGTGCTGTAAAAATAAACCACTAGACCTGGCTAACTCATAGTCGGGCAACTTGGAAGAAGCCTGGAGTGGCATATACCAAATAGTGGTCATTCTAGTAAATTGTTGCAGAAGAAAAGAGAGAGAAATAAACAGATTGTAGTCCTAAAGAATTTATTTATATTATTATGCCTACATATTTTCGACCTCTCTGAGTGTGCTCTCTGATAAAACAATATAATTACTTTTATTTCATGTTAACTTGTACTTCATGATAATACAAATGAATGTAGATTGAGTACTTGCTTGACGCGGTTTTCGAAAATATGAATGGATTTTTTTTCTTTTTTTTTTCTTAATGAATGGCTTTCACTCCTTGTGTTTAGTAAGGTGTATTTCGCCAGTATCGAGTTTTAGACAATCACCATGGACTTATTAGATAAACAAGTCTGTGGATATCACACGCGAGGACAATTGTTCGGTTAAAGAGATTTACTCTGGTGGACTAAACAGAAGCACATGTGGTTAGCTCCACGCGCTTCTGTCATGCTTTTTCTGAATTTGGAACATTCAAGTTCTGGCATCTTGCAGAATATATCTATTTAAACAGAATATATCTGTTCTATTTATTTACCACAAAGGTGGAAGATACATTCAATTCAGTCATCTTCAATGTTATGACACTTGAATGATAGTACATACATGTTGAATATGGGGTTTAACTTTTAAATATCTTAATCTACATCCCAAAGACATCACATAATAGTCTTAATTGTAGGTATACATCATTCACAAACAACGACAACATATGACAGCTACTGCCATCTATGAACCAAGAATTGGAAACTAATAGAAGTAACTGGAATGTTCATATTCATATTTATTCATTGCAATCACATGACACAACTACACCTTTATCACAATGTAATACAGTAGGAAGTAACACGGAAACACTGATATGGGCACAGCTATGCTGCCTTGTTATGGGGAAAAGGTGCATGTGCCATTAATTCATAGATGCGCCTTTTCTCCGTAGGTGGGCAGTGTGCGTGATATGAAGGCAGACTAAGATTTAATTTAAAAGGATTGAAGCTGAAAATTTCCATACAAAGTGCGATAATGTTTCTCAACCGCTAATAAAGTTCGATTTTTGAATATGTTGATTTTATTTAGACATGAAAAACTAGGTCGGTATGTCTTTCCTTTTCAAGTACCTAAATATTTCTTGGAAAGAAACAAATGAAAGGAAAAATAAACGGGAATATAAAAACCTACATTCACATACATACATTAAATCACGCCTGTTTCCCAGAGGGGTAGGCAGAGACCACTTCTTTCCACCTGGTATGATCCTGACAAATCTCTTTCGCTTCTTCCACATTCATACATTTGCACGCACAAACATACAAACCTAGATTTTCATAATATATACAACATTTAAAAAAACTGACATCCTCTTAATTTTCTTTATTGAATCTTGTATCAGATTTTTCACGTTTTATTTTATTCCAATTTATGTATATCTATTTCTGGAATCTACTCATCAATTTATAAACAATAATCAAAAAGACATGCCAATTGTTTTCGCTTACAATGCTGCCATGTAAGCTAGTCTTTAAATATGCTACCATACGCGGCCTTCATTGCAAGTGAAAACAACTGGCCGCCAGCAGGCCGCGTCTGTCTGTGAAACGCTTTATAGATTTCTTGAAAATTCCATGTGGTAACTATTCTAGTGGCCCTGAGAAGTGCCAGAGGGCCAGATATTCTAGAAAGGCATTTGGGTATTGAAAATTTCAACACATGGTTTTTATAATAATATAAGTTTTAACTAATATGAAACCCTGTATCTGACTGACTTAAGTGGCCAATCTTCAAAGTTTGATTGATTTTTTAGTTCTGGGAGATAATCGCGGACGAGCATGGCGTGGACCCCACGGGTGCCTACCATGGAGAGAACCCCATGCAGCTGGAGAGGATCAATGTGTACTTCAATGAAGCATCCGGTGGTGAGCAATTACAACACTTCAGCTAAAAAAAAAGGCGGCTAACTGAACAGGGATCATTGCTGATTAAAAATGAAAGAATAGTATTGAAAGATTGAAATTTGGTTCGAGTATCGCGGAACAAGTTCTGCATAAACCTATAGGGGAGTTTATGTGATAGGATAAGTCACCAATACTGAATCTAATGCCAAACGACAACTACTTGAGCCCCAGACAACAACTCATGTGCATATGCACTGCGATATGAGTTGCCGCAGCATTCGGTGTCCCTAAAAACCTTTATTAAACTTTCTTAAAGTTCAACGGTACTGACAAAAATCATAGAGTAACATTATTATTTAAAAAAAAACTTTTTATGCTGTAGTAAAAATGTATATGATTATGGTATTAACAGAAAATTGTCTCAATTTGCCATTTTTAGTAATGACAGGTGAAAAAAAAAAATGCCTCCGTTATCCGTATTTTGATTGCGATTAAGCTGTATTTAACTCTTAATCATTTTACCGCTTCTTATTTTACATTTTTTTATTTGTACCAGTTAATACATACCTAAACACCTGCCAAATGAAAGCAGAGCACCGTGTGTGTAAAATTATGTCATTTTGACGTCATCGGTATCAAAACGACCCCTGGTGTATAAGCATTTACAACTTAACCTGGTTACCAATAGGGTATAGAATGCTTCAACTACATCATTGCATTTAGCTGCCTTTGGTATTAAGGCAGACTTACACACGTCATCCAAGCCTCTATTCTAGGTGGTTAAAACCATTATCGTCAATGACCTGTCCTCGTATTATCAACGTTTTGATAGCTCTTATTTATCCTCCATGTCTTTCCGTGAATGTCGTAAGAGTGTCGGAAAAAAGGTAGAACTGTTAGGCGATGGGCTTGCAACCTGTCACATCACTGTCATTGTGTGGTAAACATCTTAGCCTAGTTGTGCAAAATTTGGACAGAATTATGAACAAATTTTTTGAGTTCTTGGTAATTAGCTCTGCCTACCCCCCTCTGGGAATGAAGGCATGTGTTGTTTATGTATGTGTGTATGTGTATGTATGTAATGATAACGTTATCTTGATGATTTTTCTACTGACCATCTGAATGGCAGTATCAATCATCTCGGAAAGTTTAATATGGGTTATGCAGAACCAATTCCACGATACTCCTATCAAATTAAAAAACTTTAATTACTTGTCTTTAATTTTTAATGTATATAAATAGGGAACAAGCATAGATTTTTAAAATCGCATATCTCAACAAAATATGAAAATAAAGGAGGTCACCAAAAGTGAAATTAAAATCGGCCAGGTAATACGGATGATACAAGCATTTAGAACTGCAAATAAGACAGCGATTAGACAGAGAGATCCGATATGCACTGTGACGTCATGTAACAGGTTGGCCATATAAACATTGCTAGAAAGAGATAGGAGCAAATCTTTGCTCGCTTAGCTATATCATTTTTATAGCTATTCAAAAAATGATAATTCTCAACTGTTTGGTATAGTCCATTCGCTTAGATAGTGTCGCTACACTCACACATACGAATAAATGCCAAATTCACTTGCGGGTGTTACGCCTCAAGTGAATTTCGCAGTATACTATTATTACAGTATACTAGTATCAGCAGTATAATATCAGGGAATGTCACACCAATTGACCTGGTCCAAAACTAAGCTCTAGGCTTGTACTATGGGTACTAGACCACGATATAAATACTTATATAGAGAAATATATAGTTAAATACATAGAAAACATCCATGACTCTGAAACAAATATTCGCGCTCAACGCAAATATCTGCCCTACCGGGATTCGAAACCCAGGACCGCTAGCTTCGTAGGCAGGGTCACCACCAACTAGGCTAGAGCGTCGTCAAATTATACTTCGAATTATATTCGTATTATATTACAATAACCACAAGTACGTGCGAGTGTAGCGACACTATCTAAGCGAATGGACTATACATGAATCGGCTTTTATTGAAGCTGAGACAAAAGTAATGAATATTCTCTATTATCATCACCGGCACAAAAATTGCGACCCCTGCATATAATTATCGGCCTATATCAGTCCACTGCTGGACGTAGGCCTCCCCAAATGTGCGCCATTTCAACCTGGCCTCGGCCTGTCAACATCTGCCAGCAGCGTTTCGCAAATCATTATACTTATGTACAATTTCAAGTCTCTAGGTACAGCGGTTTGGGCTGTGCGTTGATATTTCAACAATCAGTTTAGCATTTTATAATATAGATACAATACAAATACTCTTTATTTAACACTAAAAAACAGGAGAGTACATTTAAATGATAGCTATACAACAGGCGGTCTTATAGCTAAATAGTGATCTCTTCTAGACAACCTTGGATAGAGAAATGGCTATGGACATGGATACATGGCAGGTGGTGTAAACTAATTGATTTAGAACTCAAACTAAACTACAAGAAATATTTAAACTTTTAAAGTATTACTATTTTAAACAAATTCTTCTCACAAAGTATAAACTAAATATAAATTCACAAATACATAAAATAAATAATTTAATAAATACATAAATATTTTCCAGAAATTAGCCAAACAATGACAACACACGTGGTTGGATAGTAGGAAAATAAATTGTAGAAAAAGTAAAGGAAATCAAAAAAACTACTGAAGCTATAGAAAAAAAAAACAAGTATACTTGTATCACGTTATTTTGTATAGTGTCAGTCAAAGTCAGGTATTAATCTTTTAAAATAAATACGATTTGATTTTTTCTGAACGGTTTTTTCTTATTATCTTTATTAAAAAAACAAATGTTTCAACAATTTTGACTGCAACTAAAATAAATAAAGCCTGTATTAGCGGTAGTCACTGTTTCTATAATTTTTTTACTTTTAAGATATACAAAACAATGGGTTCGGTCCTGAAGGCCTTACTTGCATTTAGCCTTGGCGAGCAAAGCACCTTAGTATAGTATTTGTCATGGTAGCCAAATGTCTTGGTCTGTAGAACGCCCTCATTGCTATAAGCCATAGTAGACGGAATGACTTTGCTGTAAAACGACTTAATGTCATAATGTTTTAATAGGTAAATGGTCTGGATAATCTTCACGTATCAAGACAATACAATCAAGACCTTACACAGGGTCTATATTGACTGACATAATTATTTTTAGTCATAATGTGCTTTAGGTCATAATCATCTCAAGTCATAACGTGTTTTTTTAAAGAAACTGTTACTTTTTCAGGATCTTTATAAATCAAACCTAGTAACCTAACCTAGACTTGTCTACACGTTAGATATTTCAGAACTTCTGGAAAGTTTACAGTCTCAGCGACATAAAAAATTATGACTATCAAAAATTATGTCAACAATTACATTATGACCAATAAAATTATGGGAAACAAAGGGCTTCCCCTTACACAATTGAGTCATCCTGCCTACTTGTGCATTTCACGACCAAGACGTTTTGCTAAGTAAGTCTTACTGAAACTAAGACAATTTTGTAACCATGGCATTACATAAAAAAGACATTTTGCATACTTGGTCAGTGTACTACTAAGACGTTTTGAATGCCAAGGCTAAATGCAAGTAAGGCCTTTAGGACCGATGGCAAAACAATGTTTAGAATTAATATTTTGTCTCTGTGTGTAATACGCTATAGGCGTACAACTTAATTTTGAGTTGGGGTAAGCATGAGTTGCGGGGTGTACTAATATAAAACTCTATATCCAGGTAATTATGTCCCCCGGGCGGTGCTGGTGGACTTGGAGCCCGGGACCATGGACTCCGTGAGGGCGGGGCCTTACGGTCAGCTGTTCCGACCAGACAACTTCGTGTTCGGGCAGAGCGGCGCTGGTGAGTGCCATCTAGCGGCGAGTGGCGGAACTACGTGGAGTTTGTGCTAGCTTTCAACACGGCCATCATGGAATGACCCCGACCAATAGGGAACATGCATGGATTTTTTTAATCGGATTTCTCAACAAAATATGAAGATACTGTAAAAGAGATCACCAAAAGTGAAATTAAAATCGGCCTAGAAATATGGATGATACAAGCATTATAAACTGCTAATTAGACAGCTTTATTTTACTAGAAAACATAATAATAGTAATGACTAATGAGGTAGCTACTGGATGCTCGTTGCTGTCTTAGGGCCGTATTAATAAACTCATATTGGTTGAGGTGCCCGTCACAAGATGCGTCAAAGTAAACGTCAAACCATAGAACACTGTCATTTTTGACACATCTCGAGACGAGCATTAGAGCTGAGATTAGTTCATTAATACGGCCCTTAATAAACTAATCTTGGACGATATTCCCGTCTCAAAAATAAAAATAAACTGTTTCTTATCTTGAGATTGGCACCTTGCAAAAGATCTGTGATGAGGAATGTGGCAGCAGTATCTCCACTGCACTTAAAGACCGCCGAATTTGAACTTTTAGATTCAGGTTAATAAGCCGTGATAACTGTGCAAAGATGTAATATTTTTATATATTTTAAGGTAATAATTGGGCCAAGGGCCACTACACAGAGGGTGCTGAGCTCGTCGACTCGGTCATGGACGTCATACGGAAGGAGTCCGAAGGCTGCGACTGTCTACAAGGTAAGACAATTATAAAAGAAAGCTAGAAACGGAAGAGATTGAGTATTTACCCATACGGTACTGCAGTGTTTATATTTACTGTATTTACACCCGTATTCACAAACAATACTTAAGGGGTCCTTCAATGAGTAAACGCTCTGCGTTCAATACAGCTTTGTGATTGGTCCTCTTTGACCGACCTTTTGTTTATGAGACGATTTGAACCACCCTGTGCGTTCGTGAGCACTGTGAGATCTCCTAGTGACGTTTGTGAATACGGGTGTTAGATTATCATAATCTTTTAACATACTGGGAAGAAAACTGCCAAGTTAGGGCTCAAAATAGTGGCAATAAATTGGTTTGACGGTCAACAATCTACAGCCAAACTTGGCACCTTTTTTGATATCACTAATTTTAGTGGCACAGGAGAACTTGGCCTATTTTTTACATATTTGTATTAGAAAGGAAATAGCGATAGGCAACTTTTTCGCGGACGGAGTTTCGGGCAAAAACTAGTCGATAAATAAATCAATACATGTCATGTAAAGGGACAGGCAAACAAATTGACCTAGTCCCAAACTAAGCTCTAGGCTGGTACTATGGGTACTAGACAACGATAAACACCTTATTAGAAACCAATATAAGTAATGCGGGCTTCACTGAAAGGTCTCGCACAGTCTTAAAAGTATAGGTCTCGTCACATAAAAAGGCCGCATGCGATGGTGACCAAAAGACCAAATTGGTGTTGTGAAGAGGGTGGGGCGGGGGAACACTCCTCCGGAACGCATATGCGCGCACGCTATTGGTTAGCGACTGTACGCATGTGCAAACACATCCCCTCCATTGTTGCTCAACGGCCTTTTTATGTGACGGGATCTGTGAATACTACGTTTCTCATCATCATCAGTATCTCTATATTACTTGCCTATGTATTGCCAACATCTGCAGTAGGGGAAGATGGGGTGGCTTCGTACAAAGGGAGCATTCGTACAGTGGTCATATCTCCAACATGCTGAAGCGTTCATATTTGTATGCGTGACTGCCGCTCATATGCATAGGCTGCCCTCAAAAAGCGATGGCAGTGCGGCAGCAGATTTCGCCAGAAATAATTAATATGTGTTTTCGCGACCCGAAAATAATATTTGGTTCTCTTTGAATGCGTCTGTCTCCAATAAGATTTACTCGAATTAGAAAAAATATTTTTATATAGTTTGTAATTAGATGCTTGAGATTAATATGTAAACAATTGTTTTGGGATTACTTTAACAGTTATTTTTTATTTAGATTTTTTGGTCGTATCGTTTTGGTTGGGGTACCTTCGTACAGTCAAAATGTATGTTATTTTATACTGTACGAATGCATCCCATGAAAGTAAAAAAATGTATATCAGGAATTATTATAATCTCAAAACCATGTCAGTAAGATATGCCTAAAAAGTGACTGAAACAGGTGAAATAGCTGAAAATCCAATGAATCCTGGGAAAAACCGAATAGTGTACGAAGCCAACCCACGTATGGGGTGCATTCGTACGTTTCCCACTTTTTGGGAATCCATTATATTTTGGCACAGTTGCTTTGTATCCAAACTGAAATACACAATTATTATAGCCAAATAAGTGGAAGATGAGTAGTTTTTTTTTTACAAGGCTTAGAGTAAAAAGTATACGAAGCCACCCCATCTTCCCCTAATGTACTAAATACGATCTGTATATACCTACAGGATTCCAGCTGACTCATTCTCTGGGCGGAGGAACAGGCTCCGGCATGGGCACTCTGTTGCTGAGCAAGATCCGCGAGGAGTTCCCTGATCGTATCATGACCACATTCAGCGTCGTGCCTTCACCGAAGGTGAGCGCTATCTAGCGGCAAGTAGACGAACTACTTCACGTTATAGGTTGCTTGATTTTGTTTATAGATGGCGTTGAAAGTGTTTGCTTAGGAATGACAATACATGTCACTACTGTTAGGTGAGTTGGGTTGGGAGTTACTTTATGGCATCGAAAAGGCGAACGAGCCACCAGACCACCTGATGGTATGAGGGTTCTGAGGCCAATGGAATTTGCTATCTCAAGATGCGATGGGTGCTTCGTGTGTGTTGTGTACAGCAAATCAACCTGCCGCCCCCACCGGAAAGCTGGGATTTTTCCCCATTCTAGACCAACAGCTGGGATCACCCCCCCTTCATCAGTGCTGGGTTACACCCTTGGGTATTCAGGTTTTATTTCACTTCTTGGTGAACACTTCATCTTTCTTGTTTTTAGGGCTCCGTACCTCAAAGGAAAAAACGGAACCCTTATAGGATAATTTTGTTATCCGTCCTCGGTCCGTCTGTCTGTCGAGACCCTTTACCTCGGGAACAGGTATCGAGTTGAAACCATATACAGTGCGACCAAAAAGAGTAGAAATTAAATGAGGGCGCCACTTTCTATGTAACTGTCACAGTTTTGACGTAAAATGTGTAAACATGGCAACAATTTAGTATGGATTTTTTTAGTTTCATTTTATTTAATTTCTACTCTTTTTGGTCGCACTGTACTCCCTTGAAGCTGTGAAAAAAACAAATTTCTAAGTTAACATGAAAAAAAGATACAGCCGTTTATTTCTATTACAACTAACTTGACCTCAACACTGCGTACATTTTGCTTAGGAGCAGGGCTCTGCTAATAGTGGATTTTCATAGTCACGGCCGTTTTTAGCGTTTATTTTGTACGGTACGCGAGTCCGATTCGCACTTGGCCGGTTTTTTTTTTAAACTACATGGTGTCCAGGTGAGCGAGGTGGTGCTCGAGCCGTACAACGCCACGCTCTCCGTGCATCAGCTGGTGGAGAACACGGACATGACCTTCTGCATAGACAACGAGGCGCTCTACAACATCTGCTTCCGCACGCTGCGGCTCTCCAGCCCTAGCTATGGGGACCTCAACCATCTCATATCGGTGAGTGATGATTTACCTTCTATTTAAGTACAGATGTAGTGAAATATCCTTTCACATCGTATTTTCTCGGAAATGTTCGTTTTTGTCATGCTACTTCAGTCTGACTCAGTACCCATCAAGACAACATGGGGGAACGTCGCATCGCGAGAGTGATAATCGATATAGAAATAGAAATAGAAATAGAAATAGAAACATTTATTCGACGAACACAGAAAAAAAAAACTGAACAGAGAAAAACATAATTAAAAAAAAAAAAAGGATGGCAACACAAAAATAAAAACAAAAACAATATAGAAGGAAAGAATAATGTTGCCATGGGTGAGTAATACCAGAGTATTTTTTGTTAATTAAATTAAGTTTGTTTTCAGTTCTTTTTAATAGTCATGCCGAAAGCATTAAGACCTGGGAAACGTTAGGATCGACTAGACTGTGAAATAATTTTCAACATTTATTTATATTTCTTCTTTTTTACCTACACCTAAATTCTATATATTTGATCGTGGTGGTTTTAACATCTCGGTGTCATATACTTCAAAGTCGTGGTTTGACATTTGACACTGATAACTAAAGTACTTTATTTATTTAATACAAACATGTCACTTAATAATTCAATAATTCATAGACACGTCGGCATCATTCGGAGGTAGACGTGAGTTACGAGTTTTCACGATGTGAAAGGATTATTCACTAGATCTGTATAGAAGGTTTTTTTTTCATTATCAGGGTTCCATAGTCAAATTAGGAACCCTTATAGTGTCCGTCCGTCCGATATTTTCTCTTTTGATACACGCCTCAAAAGAATATTTTTGAAAAAAAATATAAAAAGTAAAACATAATGTCAAATATAATGGGACAAATGTCATACCAATTGTCCAGGTAAACAACGATATAAATACTTATATAGAGAAATATATACTTAAATATATAGAAAACATCCATGACTCAGGAACAAATATTCGCGCTCATCACACAAATATCTGCCCTAACCGGGATTTGAACCCAGGACCGCTAGCTTCGCGGAGAGGGTCACTACCAACTAGGCCAGCGCGTCGTCGTGTTTGTTACATGAATCAGATTTGATTGAAGACTAGCTTCTGCCCGCGACTTCGTCCCCGTGGAATGGTTACTTTGGGCTAACGCTAACTTTAACCCGCGACTTTGTTAACGTAGAAGGTTGAAACATTCTTCATTGGTGCTCCGCTCCTATTGGTCTTTGCGTGATATATAGCCTATAGCCTTCCTCGATTAATGGGATATCTAACACTGAAAGAATTTTTCAAATCGGACCCGTAGTTCCTGAGATTAGCGCGTTCAAGCAAACAAACACTTCAGCTTTATAATATTAGTAGACATCGTGTGTATTCCATACGATCCTAAATTTTAACATACGATGGATTTAAGCAGTATTAAGAGGTACAGTAATAAATTTTAACAAATACATACATACATAATCTCACGCCTTCGTTCCCATAGTGGGGTAGGCAGAGCTACAGAATTACAAACATCTCTAAAAACTTGTTGATAATTCTATAACCACAATTTGCACAATTAGGCTAAGATGTTTACCAGCGTATTAGTGACAGACTGCAAGCCCATCGCCTAACAGTACTACAAGCCATTCCCTTAGTCGTCTCTTACGACATCCACGGGAAGACATGGAGTGGCACTATTCTAACTCGGCAACCACACGAGGCAATTTTAACAAATACTCTCAATAATTAAGCGTAATGATTTTTTAAAGTTTTCCCGGTCCAGCAATGTAATGCAAATATTGAGTTGACAATAACGTCGTCAATAAATCAATGAACACAAAGTGCTTACGTAGACGACTTGGTTATTTGAATACATGGCGTGCCGAATTAATTTGTATGAAAAAAAAACATGTTTTCTTTTGTTAACTTAATGTACCAATTCACATTAATTAGGGTCTTATCTAACTGCCCTTAAAATATAGGATCGTATGGAATACACACGTTGTAGATGTAAAAAAAAACCTATTTTACGCGTACGAAGTCGCGGGTATCCTCTTAGTAGGAGATCCGAATAGGAGACGATTTGCACCGAGCTGTTTATTCGATAAAAAGTATTTTATACCAAATTTAATATGCTAAGTAATATATGGCGAATAGGTAGGCTGAAAAATTTCAGTCCAGTACATAATTAATAAAAAAAATAAAAATTAACTTCGTTTTAAAAAATTACAATAGCTTGTTTAATGGACAAATTACATACCACTCGAAAGTATGAAGCCTATAGAATATGCAAACGTTAGTTTGACTATTTTTTTCCCGTCTAACTATTGGGTAGGCAGGTATAAACAGGTGAGTCGGTACTAGTAATTTGCACCAAACCTAACGTTTGCATATTCTATAGACTTCATACTTTCGATTAGTATGTAATTTGTCTATTAAACGAACATTTGCAATTTAAAAAAAATTTTTTTTTTTTAATGATATATGTACTGGACTGAAATTTTTCAGCCTACCTATTCCCCACATATTATTTAGCGTATTAAATTTGATATAAAATACTTTTCATCGAATAAACAGCCCGGTCCAAATCTGCCCTACTAAGCATAATGGCGTTATCTCAAACAAAACATCTGTAGAAATTGCAACCTAGTTACAAACAGAAGAGAGTTGAATCTGCTTTGGCTATTGAATTTAGTTATTGCATTTTTGCTTAGGAGGGCAGAAATCTTCTCCTATTCGGATCTTAGACCATCTAGTCAACAAAGTCGAAGCTATATCGAACCCTCGTTACAGCTGACGATGTCAGGAGTGACCACGTGCCTCCGTTTCCCCGGACAACTGAACGCCGACCTCCGCAAGCTGGCCGTCAACATGGTACCCTTCCCTCGTCTGCATTTCTTCATGCCAGGTATGCTTTTTCCGTTCCCCAGCAGTCGACATTATAATCTGTACTTTTGTACGATTTTCAAAGAACCGGACCAGCTCAGAGTGAGACATTGGAAAATTAGCGTTGATTTTTTTGTGGTACGCGCCAGGCTGTTTTCACCTTAACTTTAGAAACTGTCGTATAGTCGAGTTCATAAATATGTATACACTAGAGATGGGCCGACAAGTCGACGACTAGTCGGGAAAGCCGACGAATATTCGGCACTTTGCCTATACAAAATATCGTCAAAAATGACCCCACACGCGATTTTATTTTCAGCATAGTTAAAGAAAGCACTTGTTGTTTTTTTTGTCGTGCAGAAAAAACGTAAACAAAATTGATCAAAACATGGTAGCGATAGGTAACAAAGCGCGACGGACGAAGCGAAACAAACGTTTCAGAGTTCACCCGAACTTGGCAAAATCCTACGATCGGCATTGCCAACTAGTCGGCCGATTAATCGGCAAATTGAAAACCGATTAGTCGGCAAAGTCCGTAGTCGGCCCATCTCTAGTATACACTTTAGTACCTTGTCTGTTTAATGTCATGTTCAAAAGGCCAAATAAGAATTATCACAGCGATTAAAGTGACAAGGTACCAAAGTGTGTACATATTAATGAACTCGACTGTACTAACACAAATCAAAGCTCGCTTTTCCATGTCCCACTTCCGGTCCGGTGCCGAGCGGTTATGTCTGCGCCAAACTGAGGTCTGCTCATTGTTACTTGTCTTATATAGTAAACAACTTTCTAACCTCAAAATGAACATTTTTGGCTAAAACAGCTATTTTAAACGAAACAATCAAAGACAATAAATTAGCCAAGTGATGTCCATAATGTTTATTCAGTATACTTTATTTACGACTAGCTGTTGCCCGCGACTCCGTACGCGCAAAAAAGTAAAACATAGCCTATGTTTCTCAGGGTTAATGTAGCATCCTAATGGTAGAAGAATTTTTGAAATCGGTCCAGTAGTTTTTGAGTTTATTCGTTACAAACATACACACACACAAAAATACAAATCTTTCCTCTTTATAATATTAGTATAGATAAAAGAGCTGTTCATTTTGAGGTTAGAAAGTTGTTTACTATATAACTTATATAACCTCGTAAGGCCCAGGCAATAGAATGTACATGATCAAGGCAATTTAATTTGAACTGTGTTACAATGGTAATCAGGTTTATTTTCCTATCTTGATAAACTGAAAATGTCATTATCGAACAAACGTAATTGAACTTTATTGCCTTGATGGTAGATTCAAAGTGGCACTCACAAAAAACTCCCTGTTTGTAGTATGGTGGGCCTTACGAGGTTAAGACAAGTAAGAATGAACAAACCTTATCTGCATATAGGCTTTCGTTTTGACTTTATTAAAAAACTAGCGACCCGCCTTCTCTTCGCTTCGGTTTATGTGAGTTTTCTGAGACACCCGTACATATGTCACAACTTATTTAACATAACCTTCCTCTTGAATCACTCTATCTATTGCTGGAAACTGCATTAAAATTCGTTGAGTAGTTTAAAAGATCGAATCAAACAGACAGCGGGAGCGTCTTTGTTTTGTACTGTGTAAAGATGGCTGATTGATGTCAGTCGACTTCACTATTTAATTTGCGTCTCATTTTAGGTTTTGCGCCGCTCACTGCGAGGAACACGTTCGACTACCGCGCCCAGAACGTCGCTGAGCTGATGAGCCAGGTGAGCTTCACTTCCAAACGACCGTCCCGAAGGTTTTAGGGGGTTCGGGGAGGGCGAGGGATGAAACGTCATTGAAATCCATAATTTGACAGCAGTTTGACAACTCAATGCACAGATGTCGCCACTGTACATATTTAAAAAGCGGCTTGGGATACAACATCGTTACTGTGATTTATAGTTAAATCTATCTTCAAAAATAGGCATAGAGCATAGTCGATACTGGAACATCGATATTTCCCCACCAATATTAAATTTTATACTTATCCGACGACAACAATAATCCTTATGGTGAAGCCTTTCGATCGCTATGATAAAGCTACTGGGTAATTATTTTTATCGTGTAACGGGTTCGATTCCCGATTCGACCATGTAATTATTTAAATATCTATGAATGCAGTTTAAATTGTTTTTTAAATTCAAATAATGTCTTCTTTCAGTAAAATGTTCCATCTACAATATTTAAGGTACTTTTCTTCCATGTGGCATAGCCGTGGGACGCCCTGTATAGTAACAAAGACATTTACACAATCCAGGCGTTTGAGCTATTTTGTCGTTTGGCGATAAAGTCAATTTGATAGTAACCCGCCAAACTAGTCTGCGATTGTAGTCCCATCTATGGGCTCCGAGTAGTCCCGAGTTAGCTCGCGTCCGTCGTAGTTCCGCTACTGACCGCTAGATGGCGCTGTCCGCAGATGTTCAACCCCGGCAACATGATGACCGCCGCCGACCCGCGCAACGGCCGGTACCTCACCGTCGCTACCATGTTCCGTGGACTCATGTCCATGCGCGAAGTGGACACTCAGGTGATGGCCATCCAGAATAAGAACTCCAGGTAAGTGTGAGGCTAGGACTTCTAAAAACCATGGAGTTGCTATTTCGCAAGATAAAAAAAGCAAGCTTAAAAACCCGACTGTTGTTGCTAACAAACTTTAAATCGTTATAAATCCTAAATGATCGTTCAGAATGAAAAATGATTCAAGAAATCCAAATATGATTTTTAAATACCTAATTAAAATGATACATGATTTTTAATAGTTTGTCGACTTTTTTTTTCTTTTTTACAACATGGCATCTAGCTGCCGCCATATTGAATTTTAATTACTGTCGTATCTTTAGTGACACTCACAAGATTAAGACAAATCGATTGCAATAAGAATCATCAAAATCGGTCCATGCGTTTAGTTTCTAGAGTGCCACAAAGGAACAAACATACATATATATAATATGCTGATAAAAAAAAATCGCCGCTGTTTAAAATTAACAAATTTTACAGGGTGTTTTAGTTTATTTTAAAATTACGAAAAAAACATCGATGAGGCATCCAAGTTTTATATATTACTATCATTTCTTTAAGCGTTTTTTGTTTACACATTGGTTTTAAAGTTAAAGTACATTATTGTCTAGGCAGGGAAGTAGGCAATTGCGGGCCGAGTATGGGTTTAAGCGGACGAGTTTGCGAGTTAAAAAAACACATGCTATTCCAGACACATAAAAAAGTTACGTTTCGAATAAAATATGGATAAGACTTGTGCCCTCATGTTATTATAGCCCATTTCACTTTTTACAAAGTGTACAAACTAGACAGTAATAGTACATTATTGCCTAGGCATGGAAGTAGGCAATTGCGGGCCGAGTATTGGATTAAACGGACGAGCTTGCGAGTCCGTTTAAAAATACGAAGCCCGCAATTGCTGTTCCTGCCGAGGCAAATACAGTGATTTTCTCAAAAATCGCTAGAAAAAACATGTGTTGGAGTCAAATCTTCATCGCTTGAACTCTTTTTTTGAATTGCATACAAACAGAAACTTCATGTGAAAAAACCATCACTCCTTACCGCCTTTTTGTTTATGACAAGGAGAAACGCAATTTTTGTTTTAAAAATAAACAAATGCTATTCCAGGCACAAAAAAAAAAGTTATGTTTCGAGTAAAATTTGGATGTATAAGACTTTGTGCCCTCATTTTATTCTGGCCCGTTTCACTTTTTAAAAAGTTACAAGCTAGATAGTAATGGAATTTGTATGCAACATTGCGGGCTTGTGGAGCGAGCACGCAATGTTTTTTTGTTAATTTGAGAACTGTCAATAAACTATGTCCTTCGCGTCTCATTATGTAGATAGTAATGTCAACATTTCCTAACATTTTTGAGAAAAGGTTTTTTTTTTAATTTTAGAACTTTAAGTAGTAATTGTTGTCTTGAGATTTCAAATGTCTATGGGTCTCAGATCCCACTTACCATCAGTTGGCCTGAGATGGCGTGCCTTCTCCTTCAAAAAAAACTTCGCGTCCAAATATCGCACCTTTAAAACAATAATGACCTAATTCAAAATTTGTGCTTTCAAACTTCGAGTCATAAATTTATTATCATAGAGACCTAACTCGAAATTTAAAATTAAAATTTAATTAGGTCACTATTGTTCTGACGGTGCGAATGTAGATAGTAATGTCAACTTTTCCGGACATTTTTGAGAAAAGTTATGTTAAAGCCTTATTTTGCTACTAAATGAATATTCTATATTTTTTCTAGATTTACACCAACGAATCCGTTCAAAAAAAACTTAATTTGGACCGTTTTTTTTTATATTTATCACAGCTACTTCGTGGAATGGATCCCCAACAACCTGAAGGTGTCCGTGTGCGACGTGCCCCCGCGCGGGCTCAAGATGTCGGCCACGTTCATCGGCAACTCCACCGCCATCCAGGAGATCTTCAAACGCATCTCCGAGCAGTTCACCGCCATGTTCAGACGCAAGGTGAGATCTCTTATTTATTTACATATCGTCGTTGAAACTGCAAAACCGCGTAAGTAACATTTTTAATGAGAAGCAAACTGCACCTTTTTTCTAAGATGTTAAGGTTTATTTTGCTCTATAATAAATTTGTTGGTTACGCGGTTTTGCAGTTTCACCGACGATATGAATCTTTACATCAGGCCTCGGACAACGGTATATTTTTCGAAACGGTTTCGTCTCTAACCTCGTAGGCCCAGTGTGCAATGGGATGTACGTAATCAACGCAATTTAATTTGAACTGTGTTTCAATAAGAATAAGGTTTATTTTCCTGTGTTCATAAACTGAAAATTGCATTATCGAACAAACGTAATTGAACTTTATTGCCTTGATGGTAGATTCAAAGTCGAACTCACAAAAAACTCCCTGTTTGTAGTATGGTGGGCCTTACGAGGTTAATACCTAAGAAACGATTTGTATCGATTTCGTTCGAACGGACCGTTATGGAAAACGTTTTTGATCAGGATCAAATTTTTAATCGTTTTTGATTAATAAAACGTTTTTAACCGTTTTTTTTTTTCGTTTTCTGGGGTGTTCGGTATAGTAGGATTTATTTAAAATGTCGGAATCCACTTGAGAGCTAATCTTGCAAACAATGGTATTGTTTCTATTGTAAACTCCAACCGCAAATGATCAGTGCAAAATGGAACGAAATAAATAACAAAATTATTCATTTGAATAGCGACTTTGTTTCCTAAGCTTGAAGGTACAAATTGAAATGACGGAACAAGAAACTATACTGTATCTCACTGTTGCTAACGCAACATACTACCTGGGTACCGTTCTCAATTTCAAAAAGTATTGTAGCGAATGTGCTGTCATTTCAATTTGTACCTTCAAGCTTAGGAAACAAAGTCGCTATTCAAATGAATAATTTTGTTATTTATTTCGTTCCATTTTGCACTGATCATTTGCGGTTGGAGTTTACAATAGAAACAATACCATTGTTTGCAAGATTAGCTCTCAAGTGGATTCCGACATTTTAAATAAATCCTACTATACCAGCTACGAACAAATATTACGAATAATTTCATACTTGTCGCCGCACGCTGGGCGCGCGGCGGGTCCTGTGGCTTAAACCGGTTTTTAAAAACGTTCCCGTTTCGTTTTCGTTCCGAACAAAGTGTTGTATAAAGAACCGTTCGAAACGTTTTAAAAACGTTATTTTAAATAACGTTTCCGAGACCTTCTTTACATAGATATAACAAAGTCGCTTCCCGCCGTCTGTCCTGCTGTATGTATGTGATTATGAACGGGTGTTACAGAAAACGCACATAAACCGAAGCAAAGCGAGGGCGGGTCGCTAGTATTTTCATATTCATATATTCATATTCGGCAAGACGCTGAACTAGTGGTCCCGGGTTCAAATCCCAGTAAAGGCAGAAATTTGCGTAATGAGTCTTGGGTGGTCTCTATGTATTTAAATAAGTATTTGCCCATATCAGTGTGTTAATCATGGCCATAGTACAAGCCTAGAGCTTAGTTTGGGACTAGGTCAATGATGACAACTACAATGACGATGGTGATGATAATGATGTTTCCTTTCGCAGGCCTTCCTCCACTGGTACACTGGCGAGGGCATGGATGAGATGGAATTCACCGAAGCGGAGTCCAACATGAACGACCTGGTCTCCGAGTACCAGCAGTACCAGGTAAGGACTTCAACCTCGGCTAATTACGTGACTCGGGTAATTCCCGTGACACCATCTTTCATGCTTGTGTAAGGTCGGATTTCTATTCCCACAGAAAATATGTAAACAAAGTTACGTCACTGTCAAAGTGACATTTCAGCGCATCTCAAAGTTTGCGTCAGAAAGAATTATAATACTAAGTTATCATTTCGCTCGTACCGTGATATAACAATAAATTCGAGAAATAATTGAAATTCAAAACGCACAAATGAGTCACTGGAAAGCGATTACAACGGGAACGCGAATTGTAAAGCGAAGCGAGTGAAGTGACGTCTCACAAAAATCAAGCGGCCCTCAACTTGTTGACACGGGTGTATCGAGTCAATGATACCAGTGCAATAAAAAAATTATGCATACAAAAAAATTATATTATAATAAAGTTTGTCATCAACAAATTAAATTCTTCAATCTTACACAGACACAAGTACACCCCTCTGCGGTTTAAAACGAGGGACGGAAAAAATACAATCGACAAAAAAGCTTGCCTCAATTATTTTACGTGTATTTAAAAAGTTTTTTTTTATTTAGGAGGCACCGGTGGACGATGAAGATGTGGAATTCGACGAAGAGGAAGAGGTCGAGAGGGATCAGTACCCAGAAAGAGATGCCGTGCACGTCGCGCTCTAAAGTAAGTTGACACCAGAGACAAGACCCGCCATGACGACAAAATGGAGGGAAAATTAATGTCAAATGTGACAGCTGTCAAAATAATTATGTTTTTATGAAAAATATTGATTGTTAGTTTAAATAAATTAAATCTGTGAATAAATGAATGATATTTACTAGTACAATGATAAACTAAGACAAAATGTGAGACTACAAATGTCATTTGAACATAGATTCATCTATTGTTTCATTTATCTTGTCTATTGATGTATTATGTAATTATAATAAAAAAACTAGTGTAGATTGATGTAATGTAATCAGTCTACGAAAACGCGTTCCACCGCCTATTTTAACGTTGAATAAACAAATAAAGGATCGTCCGCACCTATGCTTAAGATACGCTGCGTAAATGGAGCTTCGTGAAAACCGGAAGTCTATTGAATAACAAAAATATCACATAGGTTTGGCCAAGCAAGAATAACGTCATCAGTTACAAACTACGTCGCACTAAATTGCACTGTCTCACAGATTTCAAAACTTAGTCGCCATTTTAATTCATTGACAACCTCGCGGGTCCGGAGTCGGCGTGAGACTGATGACGTCACTGTGACGTCACAATTAACACTTTTTACACCACTGAGTTGGCCAGTCTTATGCTAGAGACAAGTTATATGTAAGTATGCGAAAACCGCGTCACTCGGTAAACGAATTTTGAGCGAAGTTGATCCTTAAATTTAAGTAGCGTAGATTGAAATTGCTATAACTATGTAATGACACTAATGACTGAGATACTGTAACTTACATATCTTCACTAGTTTAAATCAACTTTGTGCCATTTGCAATATATTTCAGAAAACGTTTAAGTTATCCACTAATGAAAGTAATTTAAAAGCTCATAGCTTAAAAGAAGATATTTAAAGATACAATGAACATGAAAATTGTTTTTTATTTCACATGTGTTTTTCCTACATTTTGAAAGGGCGAGCGCCAATTTTATTCTGACCATAATACAATGGTATATCATGCTAAAAAAAAAAAAAAAAAATTACCCTCGTAGGACGCAATACCTATTTTAATAACATTGTAATCGCGACCTTGTGTAGTTAACAATAGGGTGCCTTTTGGGTATTATGTTCAGACCTGGGGATTCAGCTGGTCAACTTATAAAACCAATATGTTTTTCGCTAAACGTGTCATAACTATGTTTATGTGTTTCTGGTACTGATTTATAATTGTATAGTTTTAAGTGAAAAGTGATCGGTTTTGAATAAACAAACTGTTTGTTTTACAGTCTCTTTTGTATTTATATTTTATATAAATGTGTTAAGGTTAACTTTTGTAGCGTGTTATATATTTTATATATAAAGTTGACTTATATAAACACGTTTTCTTAAATCCGCTTCTCGGTTCTGTTATGTAGCCGGGTCTTTGTTGGCTCGGCATATCGTTGAATTCATGTTTCAAATATTATGTCATTGTATACGATTTTTTTAAGTGCGAGTCGAGAACGTGTTTCAAGTTCACCAATTCACAGTATTAAATGTTAGAATTTGCTCACTAATGCATATTTGAACTTTTGATTGTATTTAAAATTGTCAATTTTTTTTAATGTAGTTTTTTAAGCTTTTTGCATGACTTGACTCAAATGATTGACTAAATGAATGTTAGCTTAACATTTCTCCCCTTTCCTAAATGTATAACATTAATTTATTAGGAGTCGCCAGAAAGCTCGCATTTCCATACAAACGTAGTTTAAATTCATTTTTGATAGAACGTCATATCCGGTTCGCTACCACCATCTTAACCTAAAAGGAAATGACTGTCTTCGAGTTGGCAACGCATTTACAGTCTCATGATTGCATTCTTGAGATTGTAGTATTAAAATTGAAAACATCTCTTGCATATTCCACGCGCTAAAAATAATAAAGGCAATTTCAACGTTTTTTTATGATTTTGCTTTTATGGTCATCTCACCTGGATATGCCGTTTAAAAATAAAAATAAAAAATGCTTTTGTATTGGAAAGCGAGTTGACGATATTGCTTATTTTTTTAAATTAAGCAATTTTTAAAGACAATTATTGGAAATAGGAACTTGTTCTAAATAGATTAATTTAGTGTTAAACTGCCATTAAAACATTTAATATACTAATTGCGAACTTTCAAGCACTTTAATTAGCAACATGCCACTAAAGTAAGGCCAACGAGTCTTGACAAATAATGTAAACAAGCTTTCAGGAGTTCAAAACATTTTTACTTGAAATCGTGTCACTTCGAACAAAATGGCGGCCCTAATGTTGACAACGTCAGTACTGACAGCTTTCCTGTACCTACCACGAATCACGCAACAACAGCCGTCGTCGACCAACTGAAGATGTTATTGCGTACGACAAATAAGGACAGATATAATAATCGCTTGCTATCGCAATATAGTAGTAACGGTCAGTTTGTTTACATTCTTTATCTCGTCTCATTGGCTGTACTTTAAAATATTTCACAGTAATTGTTATTGCGGTATACTCCGTTTGTTTAGTTATTTAACTAAAAGTAAACAAACCAAATCACGTGACTGGTTACAACAGCCAATCAGAACTGTTTTCTCGAGCTTTGACGTATCAGTCTGCTTCTATTAGCTGACGAGTCTTTAAAGTTAGGTACCTAAACAAATAAAGTATTATACTTAGTCCACTTAAGACCTTCTTATAAGGGTGAATTGACGTCGCATTTTTTCGGTTTTCTTGTAATTGTGAATGATTTGAGTGAAATTCACGAATATAATCTATTAACGCAAAATTTTATCATAATGCGGATTAAAAAGCAAGTACTTTTTAAAAATCGAAGTTCGAAATTACTTTATCTTCATCCCTTTCTGCCAATTTAGTCTCGAATGACAAGTGAAAAGGACGGAGCTACGGGCTCGAACTTAGATTTTCAAATGCCTCTGGTCCAGTGCCGTTTGACGTATCTATCAACAAGGTATTTAATCGTGTTATTTAAAATCGGATTTTAATAGCTTAAAGATAGGGTTCAAATTTGGTTGTAAAAAAAACTTCCATAGATAACATCTAGTTGGTCCAAACGTCAAATCACTTTAGAGCTGGGAGCATTTAAACTGTCACGTGACACCGATGTCGTCACAGCCCAACACCCGACGGGAACAAAGAGATGCTTTCGGCATACGAAAGGTTAAGTTTGAAATTATTATTTATAAAAAAAATAGTTAAAATCCCAAATTTTTCAAAAATAAAATCTATATATCGCACATGACAATTCGAAATGTGACAGTGTTGAGAAATTTATTCTAATTTCAAACTAGTACAAATAGTTATGCATTACAATTTATTTTTGAGTTAATACGGTATTGAATGTCATGTGCGATATATTGCATTATTCATATTTAAACGCACATAGTTTATAGATATTAATTTTTGAGGATTTGATTTAATTTCACATCAACTAAAAACGTTAATATGCGACATTGTCAAACACCTTGTAAGAAGACTTAAAGATAAATATTTAAAAATCGATAATTTAGGTCTGTATCAATAAAATAATCTCTGCTGAGATGCTCGTCTCGTGAAATATCTAAAATTTAAGTTTTCCACGACTTGAAGTTTACTTGTATCTTGAGACGGGGATCTCAAGATCAGTTTGGTAATCGACACTGCTTCAATATATCCTCTGTAATACGCTTCGCCATAGAAATGATTAGAATATATATGTCTGTTCAAACTTTTAACATTTTTGTTAAACTTTAATTTCGATAATCTTTTATAAAAACTGTGATTTTTTGAAGGAGGCTTCGCTGGTTTTTGTTGTATTTTTGTAATAAACTGTATGATTTATTTGCCTGGTTTTATTTACCTTTTAAACGCCAACGACGCCTATAGTCGTCATGACTTATGAGCTGTCGTGCCTACAACGCCACCGACGCTTATAGTTGTCAGTTCGGCTAGAACAAGTTGCCCGGTCGGATCTCCCTTTCTAATTAGTCAGTTACGATAGAGACGTACTGAGCGACAAGCGAGAAAATACAACTTGTGCTACCCGAGCTGAAGAGAGAATCTACATCTACACTATAATATAATATAATATTATAAAGAGGAAAGATTAGATTTTTTGTTTGTTTGTTTGAATTGAATAGGCTCCGAAACTACTGGACCGATTTGAAAAATTCTTTCACCGTTAGAATGCTACATTATCCCTGATGAACATAGGCTATGTTTTATATTTCTGCGCAGACGGAGTCGCGGGCAACAGCTAGTTATACATAAAAAACTTCCTCTTGAATCTCTCTATCTATTAAAAACACTGCATCAAAATCCGTTGCGTAGTTTTAAAGATCTAAGCATACATAGGGACAGACAGACAGCGGGAAGCGAATTTGTTTTATACCATGTAGTGATGCTGAAGTGGTTTGGTCATGTGGTGAGAATCGATGAAGTGAGATTAACAAAACGGATAGGTATATGAGGCAAGCCTTAATGGGAATGTTCTATGATAGAGGGCTAAGACAAGATGCACTACGCTAACTAACGTTTCTATTCGATTCGTTTTTAAACCAATCGCGTCACTGGAAGATGACGTGATACGAAAAGTCACGTGGTCTACCAGTGACGCGATTGGTTTAAAAACGAATCGAATAGAAACGTTAGTTAGCGTAGTGCCTCAGGTCGGGGACGTGGGCCATTCTACTTTTCAGTGCACATTTTTGTTATCGTCCGATAAAAAGTACCTATACCAAATTATGAATCCGCGAATAAATAAATAACATGAACTTAGAATGTTTAAGTTTAACGGTTTTCAAAAAAACAACTCTTACATTACTCAATTATCGTTGAAGAATCTTGGTAACTCAGTGGTAAATTGCACTTTTTCCATAGAAAAGGCGGGGACATCAACGTCCACTGCGTTACTCACTTTATAGTTATTAAAAATAACTTTTTATGAATTAGTATAATTCTAAATATAAGCTTATTTACGTCCCTTTTCGAGTTTCAAGTTAGAAAACGCAGCACTTTACCGTTTTTTGAAATAAAAATAGTTTAGTGTGAACGTCGCTAAAACGTATGTACAAGTAGAATGGCCCACGTATTAAGAAAGGGCCAGGTCAGCAGACTCAGGGAGTACCCTAAAACGAAACGCACGTGTATGAAGACACTTAGTCTTCGCGTGGAGGAAGCGAGAGGAATTTGCCTGGATCGTAGCAAGTGGAAGGAAGAGTTCTGTGCCTACCCCTACGAGGAAGAGGCGTGATTGTATGTATGTATGTAAAGGTTCTACTATAACTACGGAACCTTAAAAAAATGTTCTAAAACTATGTTCTCACATTAACTGTCCTTGACTGTTTATAGTTATTATTGGAAGTTAATTTTGTTCTACGTAATTTAGTCACTTAGGTGGAATTGTGATTATTTCAATGTTAAGCGTTAACTAGTCGTTTAATGCAACATCGATACGTAATGACGGTGTGTGGAGACTAATTGTGTATTGCAGGCAGGGGTGCTGCATTAACGGCTTAAATTATAGTGTACTAGCTTTTGCCAGCGACTCTGTCCGCGTAGAAGTCGTTTATTGCTGCTCCCTCGGGAACTGTCTAATTGAGTAACAAACATACAAACATCCAAACTTTCTCATTTATAATTTTAAAATTACCAAACGATGTTAAATGTTAAACAATGTTAATCGACTGTTAGTTCATACATTTTGACAGCTGTTCACACTAATCGTCGTCGTCGTCGTCGTCGAAATTCGACATAAGTACGATAAGATAAGATTCAACAAGATACTAAACTCAACTTTACTCCGTCAGTAGCGGGTAGATACGCATATGGAAGTGTTTTGATACTGTAACATGATACGCAATTATGATTTGATACGTGATACGCCACGATCCATATCAAGTCTATTTATCTAAAATCATCAAAAGGGATACGATAGCGATACGCTGCTACGCTATGGCTAGTATGAACGCATTTTTACCCGACGATGCTTGTGATACGTTATGCCCAAAGTGAGCTCCATATTTATAGTCTGTGTTAAAATTGGCAAATATGTAAACACAACCTAACGAACATTTACCATTATTATTCCATAATCACGTACTTTTAAAGATCAAGTGAGGTCTTAGCAATGATTTATAAATACACTTGATCTTTACTTTCACATAAGTTTAAGATAAAATGACTATTAATTATACGTTATTTTAAATAAAAACTCGCTTGATGAATTTTGGGGTTATGTGTCAAACAGTATTTGTTTACATCTTTGACAATTTAAATTGACACAGACTATAGGATCCGCGTGCTCGATACGATACGCATGATCGTATCGCCATTATGATACAAATATGGGCCCAGGAAACATGCAGTTGTATGTTGTGGACGCGGTCGAATCGATCACGTTAAATAAATAAAAAATATCTATTATAATTCCGTGTAGTCAGGGTTCCGTACCCGAAGGAAGTTAAACCGGACCGTATTACCACAGTATAGAGGTAGGTTACTAACTAGGCCTAAATACATACGCTGTCCGTCCGTCCGTTGGTATGTTCTAATATTAGGCTGCGGTTCCACTGAGGCGGAGACGAGCGGAGCGGAGCGGAGCTGTGCCGATATTAACCAATAGAATCTAAACTAACGTGCGCAAGGCGCGCTCGACGTGACCGCATGCGCCTTCTATTGGTTAATATTGGCACAGAACCGTTCCGCTTCGCTCCGCTCCGCTCATCTCCGCCTCAGTGGAGCCGCAACCTTAAACACGTATCGTTTCATCCGTAACAGACAAGATAATGGAAAGTTTTTTATTTTCAGAATATGATTGTTACGGCGAATTTCCTAACAAAAAAATAAATAAAAAATAAATAACGTTTTTATTTCAACGTTTATTTTATATTTGTTGTTATGATTATAGTACAAACCCTAAATAAAAGCAACAAATACAAAAAATGGTCAAGTGTGAGTTGGGCATAATTTTTTATCTACACTCATATCATATCATAAGCCCTCTATTATGCGTTCAAAACCCGTAGGCAATGACCAGCATTACCTGTGGTAGTAGGTGCCAGCGATGACAGCTGTTAATTTTGGAAGATGTTCCAAAATTGGATCTCATTACCTTATACTTGATTTACACTCGCGTACTCCACGTTCGCGCGCGAGCCCCTTTGACTCGTGCCTAAAAGACAGCTCCCGAGACGCGAGCCCGGCTAGACACGAAACGAGCCGCGAGACGAGCCACGAGTTCACGTTTACATTCGCGTCTCACGGCTCGTGTCGCAGCTCGTCTCGTGTCTCGCGCGAGAGTGTAACTGAGCTATTACAATATTCGATAACGTAATTTCAAAATTACGTTACAGCTGTCATCGCTGTCACCTACTACCACAGGTAAGGTAATGCTGGTCATTTGCCTTTCGGCTTCTGAACCCATCTTAGAGTAGTTATAATACGTGTGTAGATAAAGTATTGTACGAGACTGCGTAATTAGCACTACGCAACCGTCATAAAACTACTATTATTTGTTAACAAATCCGTCAATATCAGTTATTCTAAAAAAAAAAACAGCTCTCTCTTAATAATAAAACAGCAAGATAAAGTACGAGTATCTCTGGAAAAAGTGGCGTACACGTAACCGTCGGTATATATCATTCTTCAATTATCTTCACGCTGGACTTTCATTTTAAATTTGTGTTGTAATCATTTAATACGACATGGTTGTTCATTTTCTTTATCACTATTTCAGAAATCGCTTAGAGGCGTAACAATGTCCCGGTCCGCGGTATACCGTAAGTGTTTTCTTTACGATACTAGTTAAAAAGTGATAAAAATATAATTATTAATAAAAATTAATAAATAAAACTGTCAATGTAACGCAGAATTAACTTCAGACATATTTTTATTAGACCAAGTACACTGTCAATTTAAGGTTATTTTTTAACCCCTCACACAATAACTTTAACAAAAAGCAAGGTTTCAAACCCAACCGTTGCTAGCCAACTTTAAGACGTTATAAATAGTAAATGACCATTTAAAATGAAAAACGATGAAAGTAACCTAAAGATGATTAAATCCCTATTCAATTATACCTCACTTGTCATACTTGGTCGACTATTTTTTTAATTTGCACGATATGGCGTCTGGTTGCCGCCATATTGAATTTTGATTACTGTCATATCGTCAGTGACACTCACCAGATTAAGACAAATCGATTGACTAAGAATCATCAAAATCGGACAACGGGTTTAGTTTTTATAGTGACGAAGAGTTTGACCGCTATGTGTGACTGTATGTGGCACCGTAGCTCTTAAACGGGTGAACCGATTTGGATGCGGTTTTTTTTATTTGAAAGCTGGTTTTTAACCGACTCCAAAAAAAGGAGGAGGTTCTCAATTCGTCGGGATTTTTTTTTTTTTTTTTTTTCTTTATGTTCCCCGATTACTCGAAGACCACTGGACCGATTTGAAAAATTTTTTCGTTGTTCGAATGGGTATACTTTCTAGTTGGTCCCATTGTCACCACGTCAGGATCTGATGATGGGATCATGGAGAAATCAAGAGAACTCCTCAAATATTATAGGCACACCTATAGCGATTTTGGTATTTTTCACTGTAACTCATGCATTTGCTTTTGAAAAGTACTATATGGTGAAGTGGAACTGATGATGAAGACCACAGATGGCCACCGGAACTCCTTAACGGTACATATTTCAAGGGTGGCGATAAGATATTTCGATAAAGGAAGTTGAGCGACTATGACGAAGCACATTTAGGTTTAAATATGACTATGACATTCCCGCGGCGTTGTCTGCGGCGAGCTTGAGATGTTCTATAGTTTCTTATTAATATTTAGAAGTGGAGCTACGTAACAGCATAAATAGGATCACTAAAAAGTATGAAATAAAAAAAAAGTTTAAAAAAACAAAAAACCGCCTTCAAAAAGCGAAAAATAACTTCTTTAAAATGGTAGGTAAATAGGTCAGTCCAACTGAAGTCGGCGTCCAACAATATTTTAACCAAAAGCAGACTTCAGTTCGACTGACCTATTTACCTACCATTTTAAAGAAGTTATTTTTCGCTTTTTGAAGGCGGTTTTTTTCTATCGGTGGTTTTTAGCTAGATGACTCATGAAAATTAGTTGAGCCATTTAAGAGATATTAGCTCTAAAAGACGGGAACACCATATTATATCGGGGGTTTTTATCTTCATACTACTAGCTTCTGCCCGCGACTTCGTCCCCGTGGAATAGTTATACTTTGGGCTAACGCTAACTTTAACCCGCGACTTTTGTTTACGTAGAAGGTTGAAACGTTCTTCATTGGTGCTCCGCTCCTATTAATCCTAGCGTGATGATATATAGCATATAGCGTTCGTCGATAAATGGGCTATCTAACACCGAAAGAATTTTTCAAATCGGACCAGTAGTTCCTGAGATAACCGCGTTCAAGCAAACAAACTCTTCAGATTTATAATATTAGTATAGATGTAATTGTTATCGACAATAAAGACTTTATTTACATCCAACTAAGTACAGAATTCAACATTAATACAATTAAAAATTAAAACTAAACGTATTAAAATTAAAATTAAACTAAGCTACTCCAATATTAAAGATATAAATAATAATCACCACTATAAAAAAAACACCCCCTCTAGCAGGTCCGCTCGCGGCATGGTCCCCATGACACTGGCTGCGTTACCTCTCTGGATAGCTAGCCAAATCCTTTGGGAGAGGTAAGCACCAGCTCTAGGATCTCCGGAAGATTCCATGAGCCGGGAGGACAGGGCCTTAATAAAGCTTTTCATATCAGCTGACCAAGGTCCCATGGTTTCCACTGCAAGCGCCACAAATTCGTAATTATTTAATAATGACGAATATTTGCGGCGCGTGAGTGTTTGGGCCTGATCAGCTGCTGCACCGGCCCGATTACGGGTTGACTGGACACTGGGAAAGGGCGAATGTGTCAACGCACGTCGCGTCCCACACCAGTGCCCTACCCAGTTTCCACGGCACCAATGTATCTCCGTCTGGTCACTCGCGATCGTCTCTATGCAATCCTGCTGGTTCCAGGACAGCAGATAATTATTATATCCACAGAACAGAAAAAACAGTAGAAGTGTCAAGTGGGCGCGTAACATGTGGCATGGTTATACGGAGTTCCGCGCAACCTACCATACTTTTTCGCTTATTGATATTTCGATATTTCTAAAAAAGGAAATAAATCCAGAAGCATGCCTTATTGTGCTATTTTGGAATGTAAAAACGATAGCCGCACCAAAAACATTTTCCATGGTGGCGTGTTGTTTTTATGATAGTGTGAGCATTGGCGACAACAGGTCTGATACTAAGCGAAGTTCATGCCACTTCCACTGTTTTTTCTATTGCGTGGTTATATCAGACCAAGTACACTGTAAATTTTAGATTAACTTTTAACTTGCTATGTATGTAAGTATGTATTTTCGGGTCAAATCTTGCATGGAAGATTTGAACCACTTCCTGGGCACCGATTGAGCTGAAATTTGGTATACCTACGGAACTTCGATGACAATACAACTATATGTCACCATAGGGTTGTGCGCGCTCGTTCACTGAGCGGATCGCTCTTAACTAGTACAATCGCTCTAATATACTAATTCGATCTTTTAGTTCTTTTAGTACTTACACTAGTACACTGAAAGAAACTGGTCTGTTCATGCTCCTTTGACCGAATGAATGGCCGGCTTTGCTGTCAGTGTCACTCATTGCTCTGCCTGCTCTGTTAGGTTCTTGTTCCGCGTGTACTGAATGAACTAAGAGCCGAAACTTCACGGAATAGTTCGTTCTAGTACAGTGACGAGAATTAATTATTTTTGGCTCTTAGTACATGTACTACACAACCCTATGTCACCATCGAGCTGATGATGGACTCGAAAGATAGTGATAGGATATCCGCTATACTTATCGTAGACTCATCGTGTTGGGACTTATTCGATTAATCGTGATAAGCAGATGATGACTTTGCAAAAATAACTACAGTCGGGAACAAAACTTTGTCCTATAGACGATTTTATTGACAGTAGCTAATTTATTTCATAATTTAGCAAACTAATTAATTTTACAACCTATAAATGGTTTCACATGTTTGGTAGTATATTTACCTGCACAGCACACAAACACGTGGGTATTTATAGGGTGTATAAGTTTACGTGTTTGACTGTCTGTGGCTCGTAGCTCCCAAACGGATGGACCGAATTAGACGCGGTTTTTAAGGTTCCGTACCAAAATGGTAAAAAAAGTTTAAAAATACAAAAACCCGCCTTCAAAAAGCAAAAAAGAACTTCTTAAAAATGGTAGGTAAATAGGTCAGTCCAACAGAAGTCTGCTTTTGGTTAAAATATTGTTGGACGTCGACTTCAGTTGGACTGACCTATTTACCTACCATTTTAAAGAAGTTATTTTTTGCTTTTTGAAGGCGGGTTTTTGTTTTTTTAAACTTTTTTTTATTTTATACTTTTTAGTGATCATAATTATGCTGTTATTCTCCCATTTCTCAAGAAACAATAGAACATTTCAATCTTGCCGCAAGCAACGCCGTGGGAAAGTCATAGTCATATATTTAATCCTAAATATGCTTCGTCATAGTCGCTCAACTATCTTAATCGAAATATCTTGTCGCCACCCTCGAAATATATACCGTTTAGGAGTTCCGGTGGCCATCTGTGGTCTTCATCATCAGTTCCACTTCACCAAATAGTGCTTTCCAAGACCAAATACACGAGTTAAAATGAAAAATACCAAAATCGCTATAGGTGTGCCTATAAATTTTGAAGAGTTCCGTCGATTCCTCATGGATTCCACAATCAGATCTTCATTTTGAAAAAAATGGGACCAATCTGGAAGCACCAGCTTTCAAATAAAAAAAGAATGTTCAAAATCGGTTCACCCAGTCGAAAGTTCTGAGGTAACAAACATTAAAAAAAAAAAAAAAAATACAGACGAATTGAGAACCTCCTCCTTTTTTTGAAGTCGGTTAAAAAGGAACCCTTATGGTTAGACTTCGGTGTCTGTCTGTATGTCACAGCAGCTTTTCTCTGAAACTATAAAAGCTATCAACATGAAACTTGGCATAAGTAGTTTAAAATTTACAAATAATTACCGCTTTCTTCCTTTCCGAAGAAAACTGGAAAAGGAATCAATTTTTGACGGTAACACTCCATAGATGATTCCATATCTTCTTTCCTAGAGGTTTGTGATCTACAATATTGCCAAGTACAGTTGGCGCTAAAATGCACCAAAACGTAAATATGAAAGGAAAACTAGAAAAAAGTAGCAATTTTTGACGCTAGCTCTCCATAGACCATATCATAACGATGTCACCCCAACTGTTACATGATTTGCCGCTTGCATTCTAATTCTTCAAAAATGTTCCTAGACAATAGAGCTGGTGCTTACCTCTCCCAAAGGATTGCGCTAGCAATCCAGAGAGGTAATGCAGCCAGTGTCATGGGGACCATACCGCTAGCGGACCTGCTAGAGGGGGTGTTCTTTTTATAGTGGTGATTATTATTCATATCTTAAATATTTGAGTAGCTCCTAGATCCTAATAAAAGCCGCCATCTTGAATTGATGCTGCCAAAATTAGTTCTTTTACTGAAAAAGAACCAATGACACAAGACTCACGAATAATGACGCAAGAAAAAGTACCGATTTTGACACCTTCAATTCAAGATGGCGGGTCGCCCCCTCCAAGGCCGAAAACTAGGATTTGTATTAGGACCCCATTTCTTAAAAACATAGATAAAAAAAATCTTTACCCTATTGAAAAACAAAAACATTTTTTAGGGTTCCGTACCTAATATGCCTACGCTGTCTGTCCGTCCGTCCTATCGTATCTTTTGAAACGTAATAGATAGCGGGTTGATTTGTTTTTCATAATATTGTAATGACTCGGGTTCGCAAGACAAGTTTACCACGTGGATTAGTAAGTACAAATACCGATCTCTCAAGCAAAATCAATTTAATCAAGAAAGACTAAAATTAATAAATTAAATTCATCACAATAAAATAAAACATTTAAAAAAAACACATAAACAAGGTTTCTGCTAACTACCTATTAACATATCCTAAAATAATAAAATGAAAATAAAATAAATTAAAGCATGCAACACAAGATGAAAATAACAAAAATAAAAACACAAAAAGATGGATGATATCACAGATGTCGGATTCGAACTCGGTTCGGCTGCGCGCTCGCCCAATGCCCTTTCCGCTAGACCATCAGTCGCTTATAATTCCGGTCGAAAACAAGCTCCGGCATCGACCGCTATGACCTCCCGTAAGTATTCCTAAGATCAATTCAACGCTCCCGGAATTATGTAAATCTGAGCGGGTTTCCAAATATTAATTTTCTACAGACCCCGTGTGCACCGCACGCGAAAGGGCGTTTCCAAAAGCTGCGGACAATATGACCTGTCATTCATTACCCAAGCATCGCGCAGACATTAACATCTCACTATTCACAAATTACACACTAACACTTACCCCGTTACTACACAATCAACTCACGAATAATTTAACGCAATGATCACGCCATAACAAACATATTTGCACAATAATAATCACCAGCCGCGATCCGGCGTGATACATTTCCTTTGTTCGATTTGACATGACATTCTCACCTTACCCTCATTTAGCTTGTTAAAAGATAACAATCATATACCGCCACTTGTAACGACAACTGACGTTTATTACTATTTTATTTAAACTTGTGAGTAGGTAATATGCGCACTACATAATCCCCCCTCCGCAAAAAGAATCCGCGCAGGATTCGTCAATGCAGCAAATCGCTCGTTTCAGATCCGCTGAATGCCATTTCCCCAAGTTTATCCCCTTTAAGCTTTTTAGAATATAAACGTCGTTTGATAATTTATCCGCAATAACCGCTTTTTCGTATTTAGGTGAGAGCTTGGCCATAAAGCTTTTGCCTGCATTCGATAACGGTTTAGTCTTTTTCCAAACCAGGTCTCCCAACTCCCATGTGCATTTGCGCCTTCTTTTGTCGTAGTATCTTCTATTTACTTCATGTGCCTTTTTTAACCTTTCTTTGACATCTTTGTAAATTTCATTTCGCTCCTCCAGCTTTTCTTTATAAGAGGATGTATCAACTTTCAAAGGGAGATCTTGACTACGATTGGAAGCAGATTTACCATGATGCGAAGTCTCCCGACCGAAGAATAAATAGGAGGGAGTTAGTCCTGTCACCTCATGAACGGCGGTCCTGATAGCGTAGCCAATCTGTGGTATGTACCTGTCCCAATCTTTATGATTATCTTCTATGAAGGACGCTACAGCAGTACCTATCACCCGGTTCACCCTTTCGGTGGGGTTAGCTTGCGGGTGATAATACGGGGTATACCAAATATCGGTATTGTAGCTCTCAACCATGTTTTTGAACTGAACTGCTGTAAACTGTTTCCCATTGTCGCAAATGATTACTTCAGGCGTGCCAAAGATTAGGAACACTTGTTCTTCCACTATCTTTACTATGTTTGATGCTTTGCCATTTCTTAGCGGGAATAGAAGTACAAATTTGCTGAACCAGCAAGATATCACTAATAGCATGGTATTTCCTGTTTTCGACTTGGGAAATGGTCCCATTAAGTCCATAGATATAATCTGAAATGGCCTAGTAACATCTCTATGGTTCCCCATTAAACCCAGAGGAGGTGTTTGAGAAGTCTTGTGCTTTGCGCAAGTTTCGCATTTAAGTACATGTTCTTTAACATCCTTAATCAATGTTGGCCAATAATACCTTTGTCTCACCCTGTTAACTGTCTTTTTAACACCCAAGTGACCAGCAGTGGGATCATCGTGACATTCAGTGAACACCTCTAGTCTTAACTTTTCCGGAATTACCATTTTCCAGGAATCACTGTCGTCTGGAAACTGCTTGAGTTTTAAATATTTCCATAGTACGCCGTTATTTATTTCCCAGTCTGACTCTTCTTTTCCTTGTTTGACCATATTTTCTTTAGCTTTGTACCAATCGTCCTTGTCTTCTAACTTTACTTCAATGACACTTATTTCCTGTTGTATTATAGACCTTGACAAGGCGTCAGGTACAACGTTATCTCGCCCCTTCCTGAATATGATTTCGTAGTCGAACTGTTGCAGTTTCATCGCCCAGCGAGCCAGTCTTCCATGTGGATCCTTTGCTTTGTACAGCCACTGTAAAGCACTGTGATCCGTGATGACTTTAAATCGTGTTCCTTCAACATATGGCCGAAAGTGTTCCACCGCGTGAATCACACTTAGAAGTTCTCTTTCGGAGGTTGAATATTTCGTTTCTCTGTCAGTAAGTTTACGACTCGTATACGCAACTGGTTTTTCTGTATTGTTTTCACCGAATTGTATTAAGACTGCACCTGTTCCTCTGTTAGAAGCATCGCACTGAATTATAAATTCTGACGAGTAATCGGGACAACTCAAGACTGGTGTAGTTGTTAAGGCGGTTTTTAAATTGCTAAACGATCTTTCTGCTTCCTTTGTCCACATTACCTCGCGCCCCTTCTTTCCTCCTTTAGTAAGATCATGCAACGGAGCCGCGACCATTGCAAAGTTTTCCACGAATCGTCGGTACCAGCTAGCCAACCCTAAAAACCGTTTCAACTCTGTAAAGGTACGTGGCTTTGGGTAGTTAACAATGGCACTTACTTTCTCCGGATCCGTGCGTAGCCCCTCCTTGTCAACTATATAGCCTAGATATTTAAGAGACGCCCGAGCAAACTGACATTTCTCTATATTGACTGTAAGACCAGCGTTAGCCAACTGTTTGATGACCCACTTTAATGTTGCAATATGATCCTCAAAAGTCCGGGTACATATGACAATGTCATCCAAGTATGTGAATATTTTCCCTTCATACTGAGTTGGGAAAAGTCTATCCATTAGTCTCTGTTGTGTCTGGCTCGCGTTGATCAGACCAAATGGCATTACCTTAAATTGGAATAAACCTTTACCCGGCAACCCAAACGCGGTCTTCTCCCTACTTGACTTTTCCAGAGGTATCTGCCAAAATGCTGATTTAAGATCTAATGTGGACAAATAATGAGCGTTTTTCAAATTATCTAATATAGTTGTAACGCGTGGCAAGGGATAAGTATCTGTTTTCGTGCACCTATTAAGTTGCCTACTGTCCAAGCACAGACGGTTTTTACCCGACGCTTTTTTTACAAGCAATATTGGAGAACGCCATGAACTATACGATGGTTCTACAACGTCTAATTTAATCATTTCGTCAATTTCCTTGTCCAACTCCTTCATGACCTGAGGAGAAAATGGATACTGCCTCTGGTTAACCGGATCATTATTTTCGGTGTCTATCCTGTGTTCAAGCAAATCGGTACGACCCAGACCGATCCCAATAGTATCTTTCATATTTAACACCAATTCATCCAACAGCTTGGTCTGTGTTGATGTCAACTCACACCGTGATATCACTGACACTGGTGAACTTATCGCCAACATCTCCTTGTCCTTGACTAGGTTTGTTCCTAGACCCGAAGAGATTTCCGTATTTTTACCAATATTCAGACTAAATGCCTCAAAGAAATTCATACCGAGTAACATGTCATGTTTTAAATCGTCCATAACATAAAACTGGATAACATTATAACTCTGACAGAACTCAACAGGTAAATACACAATGGAAGAAACGATATGAGCTGTCCCATCCGCCGTTGACAACTTTATTTGAGGAACCTCTTGCGCTGAGAATCCCAAAGCAAAGAGTTCCAAACTTAGTTTTTTGCAGACGACTGACGTGGTTGCCCCAGAATCCATGAGACCGATGAACTCTCGCCCCAAGACTTTTATCTTCCCGTAATATCGATTATCGTTGTGTAATTTCGATATGTTGCACATATCCCCAGTTGCAAAATAGTTAGAAATAGTATCCAGCCATGTTTGCCATTCATCCTTATCGATGTTTACTGCTTGGGAAGACATTCGGCAGTCTTTATGCCTTCCGCTTTGTCGTTTCCCGAATTATCACAATTTGTGCAATTGCTAGTGGTTTGACCAAATTTACCGCACCTGTAACAAAACATTCTTTGGCGAGGCAGTTTACAAGATCTGAAGGTATGTCCAGGGGCTCGACAATTCCAACATTTCATCTCCACGCTTCTGTTATGTGTCCTGCTGAACTCCCTTCTTATCGTTTTTTGATTAAAAGCATTAACCTCTTCACTATGCTGTCCCTTATATGCCAAATCCGGTTCTAAGGTGTTTATTGTCACTATTGGCTCTCGAAAAAGATCACAACTTGTTTTTGTGCGCTCCACAACTCTGAGCACAGTAATTAATTCGGAAACCGATACAAATTTGTCCCTGCATACCGCTTGTTGGTAATATGGCTGTATATTCTTTAGCAAAATTGTTATCTTCTGACATTCACTTGGGTTTTCTGGGAGTCTGTTGAACATATTTTGCATTACTGAGATGTAAACCGTAACGTTCTCATCTTTACCTTGAGTTCTTCTTTTAATCTCGTCAAGCAACTCGTCCTGATAATACGGTCTTTGAAAAGTTACTAAAAGGAGTGCCCTAAGTTCTTTCCAGTCCTGGACATAACTTTTGTTGGCTCTAAACCAGATAAGAGCATCTCCCTCAAAGAAATCGATAGCATATCTCCATAGATCCACATCTTCGGCATTACGAGCATCTTTTAGTTCATCTATGCGTTCCAAAAACGCATTAATACTCATGCCACCTTTGCCGGAAAACTTAACTCCCCAATCTTTGATTGGAACCAGTTTCCTGTGCAGTAATTCCTTGTCAATTGTAGATGACCGCGTTAACATACTTTGCCGATTACACGCCTGAGCCACATTTTTGTCCCTATATATCTCTAAATGCGCTTCCTTTTGCCTCAAGGGCTGCCTGTCGAGACCATTTAGACATGTCTGATCCTCATTATTTTTTTGTAACATGCCATCAGAAGAACCAGAGTCGGCTCCGTGAGCTAAAGAAGGTAGTTTCTCTTCCAGCTCTAGCTTTGTTATGATTTGCAAGGCTTCCGGCCCTAACGACTGGTGTAAAATCTCTTTGTCTTCCTCTGACAGCCCTCCTTCACTATCTTGACTACGTGACTGCAACTTATTAATGTGATCCAGAAGGATGTCAATGTCTTTGCAAAGTTTTAGGTGGCGCTCGATATCGTCACTCAAAGGGCTGATCCATCTAGCGCGATTTTGCAGGTGAAGCAAACGGGAAGTTACGCGTCTGATTATTGCCCGATCAGGAGCATCCAGCATTTCGTCCACCGCCTGTGCAAGCGCCCCTAATTTAACCAAACAAACCTCTAATTCAGACTGGGGCTCTTTTATACTGGCAGAAGGGGCCGAGAGACCTATAGAAGAATCTCCATTATCTTCTGAATTGATCATCTCTCTAAGAATCTTTCTCATAGGCATGACCGTTAATATATTGTACACGCCCCTGCAGGCCAACTCGAACTCAAGTTCATCCTTCAACAAGTCACTAGCCTGCATTTTATCCGTCATCATCAATCTAATTGGCTAACAGTTCAGAGCTTTGTGATGCCCTTACAATAGGATAGGATAGCACTTTTGGCAACAATTTGGAATAAAACAATCTATACAAACATAATCAGAATAACAGTATAAGTACTTCTCAATACATCAATATCAGCCGAAGGGCCAACCAATCCGCTCGATTACGTAACACCAAAATTACAACATTGAGAGATGGGTCATGCATGAACTTATACCCGTTGAGCGCCAATGTAATGACTCGGGTTCGCAAGACAAGTTTACCACGTGGATTAGTAAGTACAAATACCGATCTCTCAAGCAAAATCAATTTAATCAAGAAAGACTAAAATTAATAAATTAAATTCATCACAATAAAATAAAACATTTAAAAAAAACACATAAACAAGGTTTCTGCTAACTACCTATTAACATATCCTAAAATAATAAAATGAAAATAAAATAAATTAAAGCATGCAACACAAGATGAAAATAACAAAAATAAAAACACAAAAAGATGGATGATATCACAGATGTCGGATTCGAACTCGGTTCGGCTGCGCGCTCGCCCAATGCCCTTTCCGCTAGACCATCAGTCGCTTATAATTCCGGTCGAAAACAAGCTCCGGCATCGACCGCTATGACCTCCCGTAAGTATTCCTAAGATCAATTCAACGCTCCCGGAATTATGTAAATCTGAGCGGGTTTCCAAATATTAATTTTCTACAGACCCCGTGTGCACCGCACGCGAAAGGGCGTTTCCAAAAGCTGCGGACAATATGACCTGTCATTCATTACCCAAGCATCGCGCAGACATTAACATCTCACTATTCACAAATTACACACTAACACTTACCCCGTTACTACACAATCAACTCACGAATAATTTAACGCAATGATCACGCCATAACAAACATATTTGCACAATAATAATCACCAGCCGCGATCCGGCGTGATACATTTCCTTTGTTCGATTTGACATGACATTCTCACCTTACCCTCATTTAGCTTGTTAAAAGATAACAATCATATACCGCCACTTGTAACGACAACTGACGTTTATTACTATTTTATTTAAACTTGTGAGTAGGTAATATGCGCACTACAATATGTAAACAAGTGACTGAGGCTTTACTAACTTATTTTAAGAAAACTAAATAATATATTCAAGAAACGTTTTTTCAACGAATTTTCATTTTCGTTTTTATATTAAAACGCTAAATTATGCAAGCGTTTGGTAGGGTTATAGAACAAACGCTGAAGAAAAACAACAAATTCTAAAAAATAATCAAGAGTGATTTGTGCTCGCGCTGAGTGGAAATTGAATTCAAATCGGATTATATATCTACTGTGCGGAGGTACGGAATCCTCGGTGCGCGAGTCCAACTCGATCTTGACTGTTTTTTTGTGCCTACAGACTAGAGTAAAAGTGCACATTATTGGTTACAGTTGCATTGTTCATGCCAGTCATCGTGACAGCGTTAACTACTACCCTAACCGGAAGCGACGAGGACCCGGTAACAAGAAAACCCCCTCAAAATGAACACCATCTAACATCATTCACACCAACACCATCAGAACGACAAAGCATTCAACTAACTTACACACAAAGAGTCGATAACGACGAAAAACCAACGTACGCCAGCGAAGTGCAATCAGACGACAAACCAACTGATGATAAACTGATCAAAGACAAACTAGTAAACTTATTGCTGTCTTCCAAGAAGGATATAGTGCAAAGAATGAAAAAGGTTGATTCAATACATGACGTGTACAAATCCGAGAAGTTGTACAAGGTTGGGTACTTGGTCAGTTTTGTCAACAAACTGTACAAGAGATTGATAAGTTCGTACTCAGATATTGAAGAGAATAAATACAAATGGAATGTGCTAAGGATCTTGAATGCTTATAATGAGGTGAGAGGTGTTTTAACGAGCCGTAAATCTATCAACCCTATGCCTTTTTAAAACACTTCAAGAAAGGAGGAGGTTCTATTTTCCACTTTTTTTTTAATGTATTCACCCATTAATCCGCCAATGGGGAATATGCATGGGTTTTTTAATTCGCGTTCTCAACAAAATATGAAAATACCGTAAAAGAGATCACCAAATGTGAAAATAAAATTAAAATCGGCCAAGAAATACGGATGATACAAGCATTTTAAACTGCTAATTAGACAGAGAGATCCGAAGTGCACCGGTGACGTCATCGTGCAGTTCGGCCATATAAACTCCACGTAAAATTCTGTTTTGCTAGAAAGAGAATAGGATCACATCTTTGTTGGTTTATATCTTGGTTATTTTTATAGCTATTCTTAAAATGTTTTTTCTCACCTGTTTGTTACATGAATCAGCTTTTATTGAGCTCTAAAAGAAAATGCATATTCCCTATTGTAAATCGATTTTAAAAATTATTTTTAGTTTGATAGTGTACACTTCCGAGGTGGTCACCAAATCTGAATCTGATGAAGGGATCCGTGAGGAATTGAGGGAACCCCTCAAATATTATACGTATAGCCATTTTAGTAACAAATTTAGCACTTGCATTCAGAAAGTATAATTTGGTGAAGTGTAACTGGTGATGAAGACCACAGATGGCCACCGGAACTCCTCAACGGTACCTATTTCAAGGGTGGCGATAAGATATCTCGGTTAAGATAGCTAAGCGACTATAACGAAGAACATTTAAACTTTAACTATGACGACTTTCCCGCGGCGTTGCTTGCGGCGAGCGTTGTCAACGTTTCATTATCAAGTAAGAATTGGGATTACATAAAAACTTATTGTGATCACCAAATGTGTGTCATACTCGCAATAATGTGGACATGACTCCAAAGATTTTAATTAAACAAATAAAATTACATTAATTGATTTCTTACCTGAACTTTGAAATCTTGATCCTTTGCGAGACAGTAATAAAGAAATAATACTAAGACGGAATGGCCATTAATATTAATCTACTTAAGTTTCCTCCATTAACATCCGTGGATTGCAAAAGGAGCTTTTCGCCTCATTAGTTTGTTTTAGCCGTGTAAAGGAATAAACTAACCACGGAAAAATTTAAAAAAATACTGTTTATTTGCTTTAATAAATCTTGCAAAGGATCAAAATTAAAGTTCAGTTAAGAAATCAATTAATGTAATTTAATTTGTTAATTAAAATCTTTGGAGTCATGTCCACATTATTACGAGTCATGACACCCATTTGTCAGATCTCTGGTGATCACTAAAAAGTATAAAATAAAATTGTCTTTCCACCTTGTGTCTCTATCGGTAACCCGTCATTTCATCGAATTTAATTTCATCGAACGTTACTTTCTGCTGATGCTTTCAAGACATCTTGAACACTAATTACAGATCTAGTGAATAATCATTTCACATCGTGAAAACTCGGAACTCACGTCTACTTCCGAATGATGCCGACGTGTCTATGAATTATTGAATTATTAAGTGACATGTTTGAATTAAATAAATAGAGTACTTTAGTTATCAGTGTCAAATGTCAAACCACGAGTTTGAAGTAAATCACACCGAGATGTTAAAACCACCACTATCAAATATATAGAAATTAGGTGTAGGTAAACAAGAAGAAATATAAATAAATGTTGAATATAATTTCACAGGCTTTTCGATCTTAACGTTTCCCAGGTCTTAATGCTTTCGGCATGACTATTAAAAAGAACTGAAAACAAACTTAATCTTTATTAACAAAAAAATACTCTGGTATTAACCACTCTATATCTATAATCACTCTCGCGATGCGACGCTCCCCCACGTTGTCTTGATGGGTACTGATTCAGACTTAAGTAGCATGACAAATACGAACATTTCCGAGAAAATACGACGTGAAAGGATATTTCACTACGTACATAGGTTAGATTAGGTTAGACTTCTGACAACCAAAGAAAATTCTGCGTAATACGATCGTTGAAAGGTTTCTCTATTCTATCCAACAGCTTCTGTCTTTGGTTCCAGGTCAAGAAATCCAACGACTTCCTAAAGGAGATGCTCAGAGTTATGCAAGCGGTGCTCACTACCCGCCACAAGGTACACGAGCTGCCGGTTCTCTCCCGTTGCGAACAGAGAATCGCGTGGTCTTACTATGACGACACTATGTTCTAAAACGTGAGTGAATCGGCTGAGCAGCCCTAAGGAACCGCGTGTTAACCCAGTCGGTATTCAACCTTGGAATGAAACACATACAGTCCAATGTCCAACCGACGTCAACCCGCCTAGGGCTAGAGCAGCTAAAAATCTATCGATTTAACCCCTATGTATGTTCAGCGATTTTTACTAGTTTCGGATTTTAATCTTAATTTTTGTAATTTTCCGTTATGGACATGTCACGGAAAATCATTAATTTCATATTGTATTTCAAAAGTTTTTCAGTGGTGTCTTAATAATCATTACGAATAAGCGAAGTTTTGAATCCCATTTGCTGTTTTTTTTTTTAATCAACTTTTTTTAAGTAATGTCATAAAGTTCGTTTCTCCATACTAGGTGTCCCAATGTTTGTTTTTCACTTTGTTTGGAAGAACCACTGTATGTGATTACTAAGACAGTGGATTAAAAAAAAACGGCCAAATAGGTTTAAAAACTTCGCTGATTCGTAATGATTCAAAGAAAGTAAGATACCACTAAAAAACTTCTGAAATAAAACATGAAATGAAGGCTTTTCTGTGACCTGAGATGGGAAAATTACAAAAATTCAGATTAAAATGATCAATATCTCCGAAACTAGTGAAAATCGCTGAACATAAATAGGTTTAAATCGATGGATTTTTAGCTGCTCTATCAGCCCAAGGCGGGTTGACGTCGGTTCCAACACAGCTTCAAAGAATCGGGGGTTGGGAAGAAGACGGGTGTGTGCCGCGCCCGCCCATCGCATCATACCCCGCGTCTCCCAGCACGAGAGTTGGCCTTAACGTAAGACGAAATAACTTCCTAAATCCAGCCTGACGTCAGTTTTTCTTGAGACTCCTCGGAGCTCGCACGGACCCATCACGCCTGTCTCCCAATGGAGTCGGCAGATACTACGGAACGCCAGGTGCACCCGTCTAAACACAACTTTCGCTGACCTGTTAACCGTGGTCCCACCGCTATGCCCCACTGGTGGGTGCACTAGGGTGGTCCAAAATAGTATGAAATCCTTCCTCCACAAGGCTTATTTTTGTTTGCTATAAATTAGTTACTTATGTGTCAAATTGAAACTTGTTATGTGATCGTTTACTGGTCGCCCAAAGCGTTTAGTTTATGCCAAAAGGATCTCATTCTCATACAAAACGATATCTAGTAAACTTAGCAAAAACTAAAAACAGAAGTAGAATATTGTTTGCCTCCTGCTGCAACTCGGAATACAGTGTCATGATTTGTCCAAAGACTTTCTCATTCGATATCTTTATTAGATGTGTGAAGCTCTATACCTTTTTATATGAAACAATTTTAACATTAAGGGCGACCTGTAAAATTTATCCAATTGCTATAAAACTTGGTATAGCGTATTTTTGTGTATTGTGAAATAAAAAGAAACTTGTGGAGAAACAATATTACACACTTTTGTTTTTGGACCAGCCTAGGGTGCACAGGTATTTTTTTTTACCCCGTAGGCCCCGTAGAGTTTTAACATACCCTTTTCAATCCGGCAGTGCCAGTGAGACCACGGGTAATTCCTCAGGTAATTTCTTTCCCCGTAGACCCACTGATCTGTTAAATGGTTGCCAATGGCACTACTAAGCCGCACTACTGACCAAAGATTTATATTTCTAATTCAAATTTAACGGAGTCGACGGAGCTCCTTTTTCTGGGTAGTTTGGCCCTTCGGGCCTGCTGAACAACTAACATAACCTAAACCTACCTCATATTTATTATACTAGCTTTGGTCAGTAGTGCGGTTTAGTAGGGCCATGGGGCAGTCGGACCCCACTTAAATATGACAACGGTGGTACCACGGGTAAAAGGCAGTTTTGTTTCAATTACCCGTAGTCCCACTCTAGTGCAGTGGGTCTACGGGGAAAAAAGTCCCTGTGCACCAAGTGGGGCATAGCGGTGGGACCACGGTTAAAAGGCTCTTTCGCTTCCTCGACATCATTAACCCCTGATGCACTGTCGGTCGGTCTCGGGTGCTTTTGATTTGGCCCTTACTCAGTACATCGCGAATCTGATCTCTGTGCGTCTAACGCGTCCCCTATCGCCATCTCCACTCGTAAGTAGCATTGCATTGTACCGAAAAGTAACTACTCAAATTGTGAAAGTTTCTTATGAGAAAATCTCTTCTAAGAATATCTTAAATTTTGTATGGTAAGTACATTCTCAATGATCTCAAATGTTTCCGATAATATTCTCGGTAATTTCTTGAGAAGATTTCTTAACTTCTGAGCATGTTCTGCAACTTGTACAGTCAACAGCATAAATAAGTGATCATTTATGTACCTTGTCACTATAACGTCGTGTTTGAAATGTCATACAAAATTGTGAAACGATTGAAAGCGACAAGGTACATAAATGATCACTTATTTATGCTGTTGACTGTACATTGCTACTCATAAGCAATATTATTTTACCAAGTAGAGTAGAGGCAGTCGATTGTGTATGAAGTTTGACGGATTGATTTGTCTGTCCACAAAATATGTAGATTTTTTTAAATTGAGATCGCGATGTTGATTGATTTTAAATGCGTTGGAATTAGTGATGGGCTTGTAAGTTTCAAAAGTGAAACTTTCACTTAATTTTCTGCAATATTATGAAAATTTCGACAGTGAAACTTTCACCTAAAATTTCATGCAATATTCTGAAAGTTACCAAAGTGAAATCGTTTAATTTCTGAAAATTTCTATAGTTTTGACATGTAATGTAAGTAACGGAAACTTTTCATTAAATTTAAATGAAATTACTTGTGTCAGAATCATTTCCATCTAATTATGTAACTTTCAGACGCTGTAATTTTCGCAGTTAAGGAAAGTTTTGCAATGTTTCAGAAATCGCCCATCACTAGTTGGAATCTTTGAGGACCTAGATGGAATGCGTCTGTGCTAGTAAGGTTCACTGTCTTTCCCAGCCAGTTTGTTTTTTAGACTGTAAACAGAAAGACAGACTGAAAAAAAACAGCAGTCAAACTAGGAACGCTTATAGTTTCGCCATGTGCGTCCGTCCGTCCGTTCGTAGCGTAAGCTCAGAGACTTAGTTTTAGGAACGTGTTATTTGGAATGAATATGCATATTAGTCACGCCGACAAAGTGGTAAAACAAAGCCTTGAAAAAAGGTTTTTTCTCAAAAATGTCCGGAAATGTTGACATTCCTATCTACATATTGAGACGCGAAGTACATAGTTTACTGACAGTTCTCAAATTTAAAAAAAAAAACATTGCGTGCTCGCTACACAAGCCCGCAATGTTGCATACAAATTCCATTATCATCTAGCTTGTAACTTTTTAAAAAGTGAAATGGGCCATAATAAAATGAGGGCACAGGTCTAATACATCCAAATTTTACTCGAAACATAACTTTTTTATTTGTGCCTGGAATAGCTTATGTTTTTTTTAAAACAAGAATTGCGTTTCTCCTTGTCATAAACAAAAAGGCGGTAAGGAGTGATGGTTTTTTCACATGAAGTTTCTGTTTGTATGCAATTCAAAAAATGAGTTCAAGCGATGAAGATTTGACTCCAACACAATTTTTTTCTTGCGATTTTTGAGAAAAGCACTATATTTGCCTCGGCAGGAACAGCAATTGCGGGCTTCGTATTTTTAAACGGACTCGCAAGCTCGTCCGTTTAATCCAATACTCAGCCCGCAATTGCCTACTTCCATGCCTAGGCAATAATGTACTATTTAGTGTTTGGTAAAGGTCCTTAAAAAACGGGAATGTCAACATAATATGTTAGTTTCGATTTTTATGTGATGTTATCGACTTCGAACCTGTTAAAAACTGTCCGTATGTCTCTCTTACTTTTTCTCAGGAACTATCGAAGTCACAAATGTGAAATTTTGTATACATATGTATTTATATCACGCACTAAGATCAATAATAAAATAAGGAATAATATATGTAATAATATATTATGCTTACATCGTGTGAGGTATTAAAAAAAACCATTATGAGTAGGTACTTATGTTACTATATTTTTTTAGGGTTCCGTGGTCAAACTAGGAACCCTTATAGCAGGGGTCGGCAAGTAGTTTTAGGTGGGGTCCGGATACTGTGGGAAAATTTCAACGAGGTCCAGATAAAAACAAAAGTATTAAGTTAGATTCTATCTGCCGCACTCAGAGACGTCAATTAAATTTAATGCTTGATTAAAGTTGCGTCTGTCACTTTCTTTGCTATAGTAATAGAATAAGACAACACATCACTAAACTAGCATTAAACTTAATTGACGTCTCTGAGTGCGGCAGTAAGTGGCTTAAAAATATTATTTCAATTAATAAAGGTATAGTATTCCTTATCTATGTATTAATTTATACTTGGTATGCAATACATTACAATATTTGGCGGTCCAAGGTCCGACCTTTCGCGGTCCGCAAACGGACCGCTGTCCGCCTGTTGCTGACCGTTGCCTTATAGCTTCGCCATGCCCGTCCGTTAGTCCTCCGCAGCTTAGCTTAGAGACTCTTAGTTCTAGAAAGCTGATATAAAAATACCTACATACGAGTATGCCACGCTGACAAAGTGGTGATACTTTTCCTTTAAAATTTGTTATAAGTATGTGTTTTCATGTAAGATATCTGACTCTAACAAAAATTACCACTTTAAATCTTATTACTTCACAAACGGAGCCCTTAATCAACAAAATTGTTTAACAAACCCGCAATATTTTTGAAAGATCTATCCAAGGACACCCCAAACCATGGGGTAGATGAGAAAAAAAGCATCATCCTCACGTAAAAAAAATATTTTTCAATATTTTATTACCACTTTGTTGACGTGCCTAATATGTATATTTAGACCAAATAACAGCTTTCAGGAACTAAGAGTCTCTGAGCTAAGCTGCGGACGGACGGACGGATGGACGGACGGACATGGCGAAACTATATTTAAATACCGTGCCTAAAGTTATCAATTTAAAATACAGCCTAATCGCAATCAAAATACAGGTCACAGCAGCAGCAGATATATTATTTTTTACCCTTTCATTCATAAAAATGGCAATCAATATTCTTATATAAATGTGAAATAATGTTTTACTTCGCCGAATTTTCATTTCATCGACAGGCAATTAAACGTGCAGGAGATATAATTTTTTGGTGGTCACAGATTTAACCTAACTTAACCTACGTGACCCATGCTTAAGATAACCTAAAAACAATAATGTTTCTGCAGAAATTAGTTTTCGATGAAATTATATATTCGACCAAATGGGTATCGGTTATTAAAGGGGATCCCAAATATTATAAAAGTGAAAGAAACTCTGCCTTTATTTTTAGTTATTTACCAACTCACCAAGCCGCGTCTTTCGAAAACATTTGGACTCTCCATTGGCGTAACTATACCAACTGAGGTCAGTGGCAAATCCCTCGGACAGGAACCTAAGCTTCCTTTCACTTTTATTAAAAATGAAATAAATATTACGTTCCTTCTGTGTTCAGAGGGCCCTGCCAAGATGCAGTGCGCTAACTAGCGTTTCTATTCGATTCGTTTTTAAATCAATCGCGTCACTAGTAGATCACGTGACTTTTCGTATCACGTGATCTACCAGTGACGCGATTGGTTTAAAAACGAAACGAATAGAAACGTTAGTTAGCGCAATGCATCTTGGCAGGGCCCTCAGGCCCTTTCCGACCGGGCCGGGGCTTTTCAGGTCGGGGGCGCATGTCGGCCACCCTATACTTACGCCACTGGGACTCACCACACTTGTCTAAAATACCGCATCCTAAACTGATATATAGAGTCATGTCGGGCAACTGTGCGCACTTTATTTTCAAACTAGTATCAAAATTAAACGATAAGCATGAAAGGAAAATGAAAATATGTATCTGGCGAAGCATTTATTAAGGTAATAATTAGATCAAGAAATTATCAATAAAACCTTGCCACCTCGAAGAAAAATCGCCTTAATTCAACCAGCTCAAAATGCGCACACTTACCCATACTGCGGGTAAGTGTGCGCAGCTAAGCGAAGTGTTTGGATGTGTTATTATACTAAGCTTACTGATTTTGATCAAACTTACCTCACTTTATTGAGACATAATATAGCTTCAAATGTTATGCCAAATTGAAAGCTTAAATACATTACTAACAGAAATAAAATTCATTTACTCGTGTCGATTTTCGCCATCACAGCAAATTTTACCTTTACGGCACCGGATTCTGAATATTTTCTTTTTCAAGTAAATGAATGATACCATCTGGGTTTTTCTTGCATAAACTAATTCTCCACCAACATATCTTTCATTTGCTTACACATATCACAAACTTCTCCCTCCCCATTCCTAAATAAAGGGGTTGCGCACACTTACCCGCTGCGCACAGTTACCCCACATGACCCTACTCTATACTTTCCAGCTGCGCCGACGGCAGGTCAAACTACGGCAACCGCTGGACCTGGACAATAAGCAACTGGACCTCCTCACCCTCCTCGACACTAAGAACACCAACTCCAAGAAAGGCTACTCATCGAACTCCATCTCATGGTCATACTATGACGAGAATATTGAGAGCTGAGCGAACAATTTCTTCGTCATCAGATACATAGGTCACGTAATTACAAACACTTGTTTTTTTTACACTGCCTACAAATATCCTTAGAGAAATTGATGGTTATAATTTACTTTAGATCATTAATTCAGGTCTAAACTGATGTACAATGAACATCTTTTAGAAACGAACCGACTAGGTATATCTATATGGATTTAAAAAGTACGTGCTGACATCTATAAAAAAAATTACATGATACATATTTAATATGACGGCTAAAGATTTTTTTCAAATCTTCATAAAATGAAAGCTTCGTTTTCAACAGAGATAAATTAGGTAACGATAGGTAATTTTTGATTGGTTGTTAAGATTCAAAAGTCATATTTGTAGGCAATTGTATGGGAAAATGCAAGGGTTTCTTATGTGACCACCTATGTACATCTGTCTTCGATCCATTACATCGAAACCTGGAACCAGACGCGGATCTCGGCCAAGCCTAGTTTAATAACATAATAATAGAAATTACAGTTTCCTATGTTTTCATTTATACTTAAGTTGTTTTACAAGAGCTACGTCGATTGATGTAACGAACTTGGCTGTGATGCCCGACACAAGATACGTCAAAGTAAACGTCAAGTTTGGTCACTCTAACACGCCACCCGCGACGGGTAGCGGCCCGTCGCCCGCGCCGTCTATAGGCATGTTCGTGAATGTTTAAGATTGGCCATTCTCGCCCGCCACGTGCAACGTCCATCCGCCGCCCTCGACCGACGCCCGCCGCCCGCGGCGTCCTTAGTTATTATGAAGCACTAGAGGACGCCCGCGACTTCGTACGCGTAGAATTAGTTTCCCGCTACTCCCCCTGTTTCTTCCCGTTGGGGGTCGATTTTCGGAAAATCCTTTCTTAGTGCTCACTTACATCATGAAAGGAATCCCTGTACCAAATTTCAAGTTTCTAGGTACAGTAGTTTCGGCTGTGCGTTGATATCTAAGTCAGTCAGTCAGGTTTGCGTTTTATATATATATAGGTTATGGCGGGTGGACGCTCGCTCCGACAACACATTTTTCAAGTTGAAGCAATGGTTCACCCGCCGACGGTAACGTTCAGAACGACGAAACACACGCTCTCCGCGGCGTTCAGCGTCTATCACTAGCCGATGCCCGCCGCGGGTGGCGGGTCAGGGCGTCCAAGCCCTTATAGAAAACTGCCATTTTTGACGCATCTTGAGACGGGGATTACAGCCGAGATCAGTTTAATTAATACGGCCCAAAGTCACATTGATTAAGTGCGTGACGAATCTTGAGACTGCATTTTAGCCAAGGTCAGTTTAATACGGGTCTAAGACACGTCAACTTCAATATCAATTAATGTAAAACTGTCATCTCTCACGAGTTTTAAAACAGGTTCGTTATTTTTACGGCCCATAGCAAGTTTTCAAAATCAGGTAAGAATATGCTGGTGGAATAGTGTTTTTAATCTAATCCAAAGAATCAAATGAAAATAGAACGGTGGTGGTGTAAATTAAGTACCAACCACCAACTAACTTATTTACTTTCGAGGTGTACAAATGTCTACGAAAAGAGGCCCTACCTAAGATGCAACGCTAACTAGCGTTTCTATTCGTTTCGTTTTTAAACCAATCGCGTCACTGGTAGATCACGTGACTTCAATCACGTCATCTACAGAGGTCGGAATAGGTAGTGCTTATTAACCTAAACTTGATGCATCTTCATTCAGTAATGTATTCCCACCTCACTCACGCATGAATGAACATGCGTCAAGTTTAGGTTAATAAGCACTACCTATTCCGACCTCTGGTCATCTACCAGTGACGCGATTGGTTTAAAAACGAAACGAATAGAAACGATAGTTAGCGTTGCATCTTAGCTAGGGGTGTAAAACACTGAACACCATGCCATGTCATTCCTCAAGACTTGATACCGAGTGACCGTAAAAAATGTGTAAGACGACTCAAGGCCTGCTAACAAAAATGTGATAACAATATACCTAGCAACGTTGTAAATTAAACTCAATAATAATCTTTTAGTGATGTGGGCTGCATCAACTCGTCTTCCCGCTGTAGCTTAAGGGCCCCCATATACGGAACGATCGGTCGTTACGATCGATCTGAAACGATATCGTGACGATTCATATTTCTATTGAATTTTGGACGCGATATTGCCACACACGTACAATCTGTCGTTCGATTTCAGTCTGAACCGACGGATCGTAACGACGAATCGTACCGTATATGGCGCCCTTAAAACTTCAATGGCCCTAGATAATTTCATTGTTATCGAAAATGTATGGATTGACGTTAGCTGCCAGACGGTCGCGTCGAACGCTTATGTCAAAAGGGAATATTCATGAATATTCTTGACTTGTTTCCCAGCTTCAATAAAAGCTGATTCATGTAACAAACAGTTGAGAAAAATATTTTTTGAATAGCTAAATAAATAGCCAAGGTATAATCCAACAAAGAATTTAACATGGAGTTTATATGACCGGCCTGTTACATGACGTCACACTGCATATCGTATCTCTGTCTAATCGCTGTCTAATTAGCAGTTTTAAATGCTTGTATCATCCGAATTTGTTGGCCGATTTTAATTTTAAATTCTCTATTGGTGATCTCTTTTACGGTAGTTTTTAAAAATCTTTTACGTTAGCGATATGTATCTTGTCTATGGCCTCTAAAGTTTCTTGTAGCCATGATACAACCTCTATGAATGTACTTTGCATGAAAGGAGCTTGGGTAAAATTTGTAAAAGTCATACATTTTCAAGGTGAGCGGTCATTCGTAAAAGTGGTATATTATGATGGAATTATTAAAAATAAACATATTTTGTTATGTAATGTAATACTCTTAAGTGCATCGGAGCCGAGGTATTTAATAGTAGTTTATGTGGCTGGTGCATAATAAGATCACACGAGTGTTTTAATGCCTAATTATGTATAGCCGCATACATAACTTTATCTACATGCATATCATAAGTTTTCTATAATATGTTCAGATATGGCCTGTATTTTTATTAAGTTAGTGTTACTGTTAACTTGTTTGTAGCACCAAAAACTTAAAAAAACAAAAAAAAAACAAACTTTATTTATAATTTACAGATGTGGCTTGCATTTTCAAGTTAGTGGTACAGTATTACCGATACTTTAATGTTTAGGTACCGACACTTTAATGTAAACATTACAATGCACTATACTTTAATGTAAACATTAAGATGCAACCACAGATACAGGTTTCTTAATATAGGCGATTTGCTTATCGCTTCTGAACATATTGTAGGGAAGTTATGATATGGATGTAGATAAATAAGTATTCATACTTGGGCGTACTTTTGTACCGAAAACTGATTACTTAAATATTTAATATCTCCGCCCCGATATTATTTAACGCCATAAATTTATATATATCTATGTGTATAAGTCCTCTAAATAACTATGCAAAAATAATCCGTCCGTAGACGCTGAAAAAAAAAACAATTTTCTTCATACAAACTTACCCAATGCCCTTTAATGTTTTTTTTTTAAATAATGGGATGAGACTTCGTGTATTGAATACACTATAGGGAGAACTTGTTTCTTGATCTCTGTTCATGACCAGTTGCCGTTAGTTTAAGTATCAAGATATAATGGATTTGCGGTTGTGTTTAGAAATGGTTAATCGTAGTTAAAATAAAATGAACGGTTGAATTTTTTTTTTTATTGTTCCTTCATGTTCCTTGTTGTGTGTGTGTGTGTGTTGCATGTATGGCAACGTAGACGGGGCAGGCCAAGACGGAGATGGCGGGACGACTTGGACGCATTCCGCATGGCCGGACGAGGCAGCAAATAGGTACTCGTGGAGATCAAGGGAAGAGGCCTTTGCCCAGCAGTGGGACACTCAAATAGGCTAGGAAAAAAAATATGTTAGGAGAGTGGAAAAGTGCATTCTATCGCTCGTTATTCGTGAGGAATTGAGGAAACTCCTCAAATACCATAAGCGTACATTGATTTTAGGATTTTCAGTAATAAGTCCAACATTTGCATTCAGAAAGTATTATTTGGCAGTGGAACTGATGATGAAGACCACAACTGACCGGAACTCCTCAACGGTACCTATCTCAAGGGTGGTGATAAGATATCTCGATTAAGATAGTTGACCGACTATGACGAAACACATTTAAATAGTTTAATTGAATATGACTGGTTATGACTTTCCCGCGGCAACGCTACGGCGCGGACGCGACGCATCCCCACCAGCTACGTCTCGTGATCTCGTCCACTTCCATCTGAGCCATCACCAAGAGAACCCTAATTTTTATATAAAGCTCCTTAGCAGTTCGTTCTCACAAATTAACAAAATTATAAAAGATTGTTTAATAATATAATATATCTAAAACAAGCAATCTTGGGGTTTTAATTAACTTCCAATTGTTCTCTGACACCGTTAATGCCGGACTAGGAATGATAATAAAAAAAAAGTTTAAAAAAACAAAAACCCGCCTTCAAAAAGCAAAAAATAACGTCTTTAAAATGGTAGGTAAATAGGTCAGTCCAACTGAAGAAGAAGTTATTTTTTGCTTTTTGAAGGCGGGTTTTTGTTTTTTTAAACTTTTATTGTAGTTTATAATTTTTAGTGATCATAATTATGCTGTTATACTCCCACTTCTCAATTAATAAGAAACAATGGAACATTTCAATTTCTCCGCAAGCAACGCCGTGGGAAAGTCATAGTCATATATTTAAACCTAAATATGCTTCGTCATAGTCGCTCAACTATCTTAATCGAAATATCTTGTCGCCACCCTGGAAATATATACTGTTTAGGAGTTCCGGTGGCCATCTGTGGTCTTCATCATCAGTTCCACTTCACCAAATAGTGCTTTCCAAGACCAAATACACGAGTTACAATGAAAAATACCAAAATCGCTATAGGTATGCCTATAAATTTTGAAGAGTTCCGTCGATTCCTCACGGATTCCACCATCAGATCTTCATTTTAATAAGAATGGAACCAAACAGGAAGCACCAGCTTTCAAATAAAAAAAGAATCATCAAAATCGGTTCACCCAGTCGAAAGTTCTGAGGTAACAAACATTTAAAAAAAAACAGACTAATTGAGGACCTCCTCCTTTTTTTGAAGTCGGTTAAAAACACGGAGAAGTAGGTAGTTTAAAAATACGCTCGGGAATCAGTAAACAGTCTTACTTTCCAGTGTTGTTTTTGTAAGTCTCGCAGGTCATGGACGAGTAATCTCAGGTCACAGGTCACGGGTCAGTCTTTTAGAATGAGATCCCAGCCACCCCAGACTTACGTGATTTTAGGAAATATGAAATTTTTAGGATTGGTGGTATAACATAAACTTAAAAAGGATTTGGGTACTCGCTAAGCTGAAAGCGGGGCCGTTTTACAGGTAGTAGGTATCAAAGGTGGAAAAAATCGCCTTCAAAAACGCAAAAAATAACTTCTTTAAAATTGTAGGCACCTAATAGGTTAGTCCAACTGATGTCGGCTTTTTGTTGAAAATCTTGTGGTCGCCGACTTCAGTTGGACTAACCTATTAGGTGCCTACAATTTTAAAGAAGTTATTTTTTGCGTTTTTGAAGGCGATTTTTTGTTTTTTAAAACATTTATTTTATTTTATACTTTTTAGTGATCATAATACGCTGTTATGTAGTCCCACTTCTTAGTTGAAATGAAACTTTAAGTTATTTCAAGCGCGCCGCAAGCACCGCCGCGGCAAAGTCATAGTCATATTTCAATAACCTCCTTTTTTGAAGTCGGTTAACAAGTAAATATTCTTCGTTGTAGTCGCTCAACTATCTTAATCGAGATATCTTATCGCCACCCTTGAAATCGGTACCGTTAAGGAGTTCCGGTGGCCATCTGTGGTCTTCATCATCAGTTCCACTTCACCAAATGATACTTTCTGAATGCAAATGCTGAACTTGTTACTAAAAATACTAAAATCGCTATATGTTTGCCTACAATATTTGAGGAGTTCCCTCAATTCCTCACGGATCCTCTCATCAGATTCAGATTTGGTGACAATGGGACCACCTCGAAAGTATATCCTATCAAACCAAAAAAAAATTTTTGAAATCGGTCAACAATTGACGGAGTAATCGGTGAACATACATAAAAAAAAAAAAATACATACAATGGAACGTATAACCTCCTCCTTTTTTGAAGTCGGTTAAAAAAGCCATGCTAACTTAAGTCAAAGTAGGAAGGCTGGTTTTTACATATGTCATATATTAGTAAATACATTTCGATGCTAGTGCGGAAAGTATGTCATTACTTCACGAGTACCGAGATATCGGGACGAGTAGAGAATGACATTTCCGCACGTGTATCGAACGACGTTTTTTAATACATTTGCGTTTTTTTTTGTATATGTGTATGTGAGATAACGACGTGTGAACACACTCTGTCCGAAATTACTTAAATTTTAATAAAATTATTAAAACAAGAATTATAACGTCAGATACCCGGAGTGCATAAACTTTAGAAGTACCTACTTAAGTCATCCGCGCTGTGTCGGGTGCGCCCGCCTGCCTGCCGCACCGCTGCGCCGCGGCCGCCCCGTGACGTCATCGCCTGTGACGATATACAGCTACGAAAAGTACCGCTTTTTGAGCAACTGTATTAAAAAATATTATTATAAACAAACATATACAGTTGCCAGACACTTCCTGTGGGCCACTTAACTGGGTAACTTTTGACAGAGTCTGACAGACAATTTAAAGTTGTTCCGGCTCAAGCGCCTGCCGGTAACCTCCGAGCAACGAAACGCGAAGCTATCGAAAACACACAAAACGTCAGGTTAGGTGTTAGGCTAGGTTAAGCTTCGCGTTTCGTTGCTCGGAGGATGCCGCCAGGCGCTTGAGCCGGGACAACTTTAAACTGTCTGTCAAAAGTTATGGCCCACAGGAAGTGTCTGGCGACTGTATAAGTTTGTTTATAACAATATCATATACCTATGACATATGTAAAAACCAGCCTTCTTACTTTGACCTAAGTTAGCATGGTTTTTTTCCACCTTTGATACCTGCTACCTGTAAAACGGCCCCGCTTTCAGCTTAGCGAGTACCCAAATCCTTTTTAAGTTTATGTTATACTACCGATCCTAAAAATTTCATCTTTCCTAAACTCACGTAAGTCTGGGTCGACTGGGATCTTGGACTAGAACAAGTGCTGTAAATTTTCTATGCAGTTCGATCCGATGCAGACCTATTATGTGGACCCACCTTTACACGGATCCGTGTAGTTCAGACGCTTAATGCCGCCGGGTCTAAGAACACGAGTACCCGTGCGGTCGTGTTGCACGTGTATCAGGAGCTCTAGTTCGAACTCGTTATCTTAGGGCCGTATTAATAAACTGATCTCAACTCTAATGCTCGTCTCGAGATGCGTCAAAAATGACAGTGTTCTATGGTTTGACGTTTACTTTGACGTATCATGTGACGGGCATCTCAGCCAAGATGAGTTTATTAATACGGCCCTTAGAATCTTGAGTCGACACCCTAAGTCACTACGCCACTGACGCTCATGCAACACAGCGAAATAACAATTAAAACATGATATTTCTTTATTAATCTTAACGGAACGATTTTACATGACAACGAAATTAAGTGGGCCTTAAATAGTTCTAGTACCTTAATCAAGGTTTACCATTTCTTATATAAGCCGCAATAGGAATAAGGATGACAATTTAATAATAGTTCAGAATTCGTAAATTCGATAGAGCCCCGCTGGGCGGGGTACATATTTAGTTAGCAGTTTGCCCTTCGGGCACAAGCGCATGATTCCTGTTAAAATTCTAATCCGTATATAACATGCTTGTATTTAAAGTATTTCTGAACCAGTCCCAGTACCTAATTGGTACCAGTAATTATTTTTTAAGTACCTACAAACAATGCATGTCTTAAAGAGCTTCGGGTTCTGGTAAAGTCGGACTAGCCTAAGAGTGTATAAGAGCAAGTGAGAGAGAAATACAACCCCGAATATTGTTTATTTGATTACACTTTATAGGTTATACGACTATTTCAAGTTTGAGCCTGGGTCCCTCTCGGTCCTAATCGGAAAACTTCACAGACTACAAATCATAGGCAACACTTAATGGAAGTGGTTTTAATTTAAAAAAAACTTAAGCACGTTAATTTTTGCAGTCACATCACATGTAGTGTCAAAATTAAATTAAATGTTTCAGAAAAAACCTTCATTACTTTTTTTTTAGAACAATCTACGGGTCGCGATGATCACTTACCATCAGGTGGCTCGCGTGATCGCCTGCCTCCTTTTCTAGATAAAAAAAAATATAAAAAAATATCTTGTATTTTTTTGTTTGCGAATAAATAATAATATGTTGCGTTATCTATGTAAAGGGACCTTATTGTCGATGGCGCTTACGCCGCACTGCGTTACGCGACGTTGTATTTATATCGGAGCCATAGAGGTAGTAAAACATAGAGAGAGTGTAAAAACGGCTAATAGAATAGTACTCTTCACACCTGTTACAAATGCCCTTCGTTAAAAAGAGTCGTCTATATATGACCGCTTTCGATTGGATTTAAAAAGCGTACCACTTTTTAGGTGTGTTCGTGTGTGTCACTCTGCATTAGTGTGCGTAAGTTTGCAGTCAGTGATGTGCGGTTTATCGATATATTAGGTTTAACCATGATTAAAAGGCAAAGGATAAGCCTATTTTCAATAATAATTATGATTGATTACCAATTGAAAAGTGGCCTTATTTCGAAAAAGTAAACTGAGAAATTAACTTTTTTGTCGTGTAATAAAACTAAAGACAGTTTTTACAGTTTTTATTTAAAAATAAAACGTTTATCTTTAATAATGATGAATAAGCCTTGTAATTGTAAGACAGTTTGTGACCCTTTTTTGATGCCGGATGGCATTGCAACTTCTTAAACAACGACGAACCATTTCTGTCAGAGCATCTCCAACCATTCCTGTTTGAGCATCAAGTTTAATTTGTTTGGGTTGCGTATGAATGGATGTGATTACTGAATATATATATATATATATATATGTTTCTTATTAAAATCCTAGCGATACTGCAAATCTGAAACAATACAATTAATTAATATCACATATTATAGTAGGCTCTTTTACCGATCGATAAATATGTACGTACAGTCAAGGAAATTGATTCCTTGACCATTTTTGACTCAAAGTGACACTGTAAATAAAATCATAAGAAGCCTCTTACGTTTCGATTGATTATGTCACTACGACATAGTCCAAAATCGTCTAGGAATCATTTTCCTTTATTGTTCGTAAAAAATACATATTAAATTAAAATACCGATGTTAAAACAACGAATGATCCAAATATCTACGATAAGTATTTTATGCCTATGTCTATAAAAGGCACACGCCTGTGCCATTAAACGTTGTAAGTTTCGACGTTTAAAACATCGTCCTTTTAACTGTCCGGCATCGCTATTTTAACCCAAAATGTATTCACTTTTTGATATTTAAACACATACTCATGGATATATTTACTCATTTACTCTATGAAAATATCGAAAGTTTACTTATCGATATTAATTTTGGAAGCACTATTGTTTACTTCCGAAAGAAAATCTAATAAAAATGAGTTAAAATTGCACATTTACTGCACATAGTGCATTTGTATTAATTACAAGACGTAATACCATGATGTTTCTAGTTATACTTGCAAAACGGCCGGATTATGGCCGAAAATCAACAGTTTTATTGTAAAACATCACTCACCTGTGAATGCTTATATTTTGTGGATCATTTTCTTTATTTCCCATTCGGGATTTACACCCACGAAATACACACGCCATTCCATTGAACCTATACCGTAAAATGGGGTGACTTTGGAAACGCGAGGCGACTTTGATAATTTTTTGAATCATCGATTTACTTATGTGCAATGTTTGCGTTATTATTAAGCCCTTTCGCGACATTACTTTCATATGTTTCATATTAGAAGCGAGCGCAAAATATTAGAAGTTTAAGTATTTTCAGACATATTGGATTTAAAACCTTCGAAACAAAAAACCACTATTTTTTGACATGTTTCGGGGATGACTTTGATATTGCGATGTAAACACGGGGATAATCAAAGTAGCCCCATTTTAAGAATCGAGATTCTCAGCTGCATAATTATTTTTTCCTACTAAGCCGTCAACCGTAGTCTGTCTCAAGCTGCTTTAAGTTACTCCAAATGAGTAGAAATGAGTAGTAGTTTCTAGTTGCCAATACAATATTTTTAATTATTTATTTTACGATTAAATGCGGGAGTTACAGAAGATTTATCTTTAAAATTAATCAAACTAACCCCATTTTACGGTACTTAAATACTTCACTGATAACTTGTCGAAGAAATATATTTTCAGAGAATTATTTTAAAATTCCGACGGATGGGCGCACAGATCGCGAACAACAACAGTAATCCGACTAAATTAAGTGACACTTTCTCTTAGGTCTTTATCCGACTAGCCGCTTATTCTATCCAATTCGTCTTAATTTAGTAGGGTTCACATGTCGGGTATTGACCAATAAAAATTGGCTACAAAACTGCGTTGTACACAGAAGAAAAAGGTGGTACGCTTGACAATTGGCTACACGGGATCTAGTGTTTTCCTTCATCTTTGATCGGAGCATCTTTAATAATGGCGGAAGCGCGATCGACAATAAGGTCCCTTTTTACCCGACTACCGAAGGAAGAGGGTAATGTGTTTCACAGCCTATGATATGTACGTTTGTTCCTTTGTGCCACTATAAAAACTAAACCCTTTGGCCGATTATGATGATTCTTATGTCAATCGATTTGTCTTAATCCGGTGAGTGTCACTGAAGATATGACAGTAATCAAAATTCAATATGGCGGCAACCAGACGCCATATTGTGCAAATTAAAAAAAAAACGACCAAGTATGACAAGTGGGGTATCTTTGAATAGGGATTTAAAAATCATCTTTAGGTTTCTTTCATCATTTTTCATTTTGAATGATCATTTAGGATTTATAACGATCTCAAGTTGGTTAGCAACAGTCGGGTTTTGAAAGCTTGCTTTTTGTTAAAGTTATCATAGATAACGCCACATATTACCTTATTATTTATTTCATTACCATGGTCGCAGGCGTCGCAGCAACAAACAGTTCCGTTTAAAACAAAATCATACCAGAAGAAGGCGGCTGCCTACATACTCGTAGTTATAGCATAAGCATTTCAAATTTAATGTAGTTGCCAATAGAGTATAAAATGCTTCAAGTACTACATTAAAATTATCACCTTCTTTGCTATACGTCAATGATGGCGTCTAAGAACTGAGGGCTCAGACAAGATGCACTACGCTGACTAACGTTTCTATTCGATTCGTTTTTAAACCAATCGCGTCACTGGAAGATGACGTGATACGAAAAGTCACGTGGTCTACCAGTGACCCGATTGGTTTAAAAACGAATCGAATAGAAACGTTAGTTAGCGTAGTGCATCTTGTCTGAGCCCTCTGATCTGGTAATGGAGTCAAAAGGTAGCAACAGATTTTGGTCACAAATTGATTGTTCTCGATAAGCAATGGCTGCAGTAGGTAAATTGCTACTGTATTAAAAAACATAAATCGAGAAATACTTAAGGTTGAATATACAGTGGTGGTCACATAATTAGGGACACTTGTTTTTTTCCCATACAATTGCCTACAAATATGGCTTTTCAATTTTGACAACCAATCAAAAAGTTCTTAACCCATTATATTTTTAGTTACACTTATCGTTAACTAATAAAGTAAAGTTTAAATGTATTTACAATTTATCTCTGTTGAGATCGGATCTTTCATTTAAAAGGATTTGAAAAAATAAATATTCGGCGCTTATACAAAGTTGTAGAATTTTGTATGGACGCGTCAGCACTTAGTTTTTAAATCCTTATAAAATATAAGGTCCGTTTTTAATATTAGTTCACTGTACATCAGTTTAAACCTTAGTTAATTATGTAAAGTAATGTATTTAGCAAAAAAAAAATGTTAAAAAAAACAAAAACCGGCCTTCAAAAAGCAAAAAATAACTTCTTTAAAATGGTAGGTAAATAGGTCAGTCCAACTAAAGTCTGCTTTTGGTTAAAATATTGTTGGACGCCGACTTCAGTTGGACTGACCTATTTACCTACCATTTTAAAGAAGTTATTTTTTGCTTTTTGAAGGCGGGTTTTTGTTTTTTTAAACTTTTTTTTTATTTTTTACTTTTTAGTGATCATAATTATGCTGTTATTCTCCCACTTCTCAATTAATAAGAAACTATAGAACATTTCAAGCTCGCCGCAGACAACGCCGCGGGAATGTCATAGTCATATTTAAACCTAAATGTGTTTCGTCATGGTCGCTCAACTACCTTTATCGAAATATCTTATCGCCACTCTTGAAATAGGTACCGTTAAGGAGTTCCAGTGGCCATCTGTGGTCTTCATCATCAGTTCCACTTCACCATATAGTAATTTTTCAAAAGCAAATGCATGAGTTACAGTGAAAAATACCAAAATCGCTATAGGTGTGCCTATAATATTTGAGGAGTTCTCTTGATTTCTCCATGATCCCATCATCAGATCCCGACGTGGTAACAATGGGACCAACTACAAAGTATAACCATTAGAACAACGAAAAAAATTTTCAAATCGGACCAGTGGTATTCGAGTAATCGGGGAACATACATAAAAAAAAAAAACCCGACGAATTGAGAACCTCCTCCTTTTTTTGAAGTCGGTTAATAAAATTGGTCGAGAACTTTTTGATTAGTGGTCAAAATTGAAAAGTCATATTTGTAGGCAATAGGCTATTTGACTAATTTTAGAAAACCTTTTTAAATGATTATTTATGACATAACAAGCACTCTACATCGATATTTCCTTGAGATTCTACTGTATTATCAATAAAATTCTATGTTAAAGTTTAAATTTTTAAAACCGCGCTAAAAACGCAGTTTATATCATGGCGCTGGCCATATGACAAGTGTTACGTCACACGCAAGTAAACAATAATCAATCATTTGAAGAGATATACCCTTATGATCTGTAGTTACTTGCATGTGACGTCACCAGCAAGTAACCACAGCTACAAACCAGTTTCTGCCACAGATAAGGTTTCAAAAAATATTACAAATTCTTTCGTGTAATTTCCAAAAAATTATACATAATTTAGTTTAAAATAAAGTGAAATATATTGTTTCACGCTATTATCTGATAGGATGACCATAATTTTTAGTATATTTTCAATGCTGTCAAATAGCCTATTGTATGGGGAAAAAACAAGTGTCCCTAATTATGTGGCTACCACTGTATGTCTTCTTTTTAGGACCTAGTACCTAAGATTCTGTGAAAAGACCCTTCATCACGTCCACCATTTATTCCTCCATCTACAACTTCACCTAAACCTTAAAAAAACATTTTACACTCCACTAGATTGCTCGGTGATTACCTAAGCTACCTTTTTGTAGCTACGTGACAGCGAAGACTGCATTGTTGGTCGATCATTTTTGCTTCACTGTGATCTTCCCCGTATAACGCACGTCATCAAGGTCTGGATACAACCGGTCTGGTCGATAATGCAGCTGTTTTTTAAACATTTGCAAGATGTTTTGCTTCTCTAAATACTGTCTATCCTTCTTGGAAAATTTGGATATCGCAGCTAAAGTAGTATCCACCCAGGCTTCGTAGTAAGGCATGGTACTGTTCTGGCTTGGAGACCATTTGGCTACCTCCGTGGGGGGAGACACGATCTTAGCAGCAGAAATAAGAGAAGAAGTGTTGAGCCGCTCACGGCTGGGTATCTTAACAGGCTTGACTTTGGCTACCTTCTTCTTCGGCTTTTGCTCAATCTGGTGATTGCTTAAAGTTTTCACTCGCTTCGGAATTTTTGACTTGAAATCTCCCCCCCTCTTTGTAGGTGCCCTCGGCACTTTAATTTGTAACGAATTCATTTGTGGCGTGTCCGTGAATGTGACTGCTTTGTAGACTCTGACAGCGTCCCTTTTTGATGTTATAGTTTTTATTATGGGTTTCCGCTTCGGGGATTTGATTGAATCGTACGACTTGGTCTCGGTTGGAACTTTAAATTTCTCACGTATCACCTTCTCGTCGGAAGACTGTATCTTTAACACATCTGTAAGAGAAATTACCGAGTAAATAACTTCAAGGGGAAAACGAGTTGATCGCTTTATAAACCGTCGCGTCGTTAACCTGAGACGATACTTTGCACATCGAAGATCGAAGTAACGTTAGCTCCATCCCTTTCTCTCGATTTAGTGTAGAATGACGAGTGAAAAGGATAGGGTACCCGAAGTTTCGAATTTAGTGGTTCGTGGTAACCATCCTGAAACTAGTTTGTGTAGCTATCCGACAGCCCTGACCGATAGGTAATTTTCGGAACCACGGAACCATTCATGGGATGCAATAAAACCGGGCAAGAGCATATCTGACCATGCTCAGTGTAGGGTGCCGAAGCCGTTAATACACAAAAACTATCTCAATAAATGTTTAAAAAAACAAAAACCCGCCTTCAAAAAGCAAAAAATAACTTCTTTTAAAATGGTAGGTAAGTCCAACTGCATTCGGCTTTTGGTTTAAAATATTGTGGGACGCCCACTTATGTCGGACTGACCTATCATTTTAAAAGAAGTTATTTTTTGCATTTTTGAAGGCGGGTTTTTGTTTTTTTTAACATTTATTTTATTTTATACTTTTTAGTGATCCTATTTATGCTGTTACGTAGCTCCACTTCTAAATATTAATGAGAAACTATAGAACATTTCAAGCTCGCCGCAGACGACGCCGCGGGAATGTCATAGTCATATTTAAACCTGAATGTGCTTCGGCATAGTCGCTCAACTACCTTAATCGAAATATCTTATCGCCACCCTTGAAATAGGTACCGTTAAGGTGTTCCGGTGGCCATCTGTGGTCTTCATCATCAGTTCCACTTCACCATATAGTACTTTTCAAAAGCAAATGCACGAGTTACAGTGAAAAATACCAAAATCGCTATAGGTGTGCCTATAATATTTGAGGAGTTCTCTTGATTTCTCCAAGATCCCATCATCAGATCCTGACGTCTTGACAATGGGACCAACTAGAAAGTATACCCATTCAAACAACGAAAAAATTTTTCAAATCGGTCCAGTGGTCTTCGAGTAATCGGGGAACATACATAAAAAAAAAACCCGACGTATTGAGAACCTCCTCCTTTTTTTGAAGTCGGTTAAAAAACCACAAGTATGAAGTGATTCTCTATTTAAGTTATTTGGTGCTGTCTCACGTCATATTAGTAGGTATAAACACTTTGGTCGCATGTATCTCAGGAACCAATCAAGTCTACTTAGTCGTTATAGTTTTTCTTTAAAATTCGTTATATGAGCTTTCATTCAAGATATTTGTCAGATTTTTTGTATTTGTAGTTTTGGCTGTAGCGGGGGGCGGGACTTGACTCTAACAAGAAATAGCGCTTTAAAGCTAAATATTTCATAAACGGATCCCTCAATCTTATTATATTTACAAACCCGTAATATTTTTGAAAGACTTATCCAACGACACCCCGCACTATGGGGTAGAAGAGAAAAAAAAAATACATCACCGCACGTTACGTGGAGGGGATTTTATTTTACCACTTTGTTGGTGTAACTAATATGTATATTCATGACTAATTACAGCTTTCTAGTACTCAAAGTCTCTGAGCTAGGCTGCGGACGGACGGACGGACGGACATGGCGAAACTATAAGGGTTCCTAGTTTGACTACGGAACCCAAAAAAGGCAGTTTTCGAAATTTAACCCCTTAGCGGCTGACTAGCTGACTGATCGATCAAGGCACAGCCGAAACCGCTGGACCCAGAGACTTGAAATTTGGCGGGAATATTGCTTGGCTATCCTAGGGAGTATGGCGATATTTTTCCGAAAATCTTTTTTTTCTGTTAGCAATATTGCCATGCGCAAAATTTACCAAACTTTATTTTTTCAGTAAGTAGGTTATTCGAATGGAATAGGACATAGGATAGTTTTTATCCCGGAAAATTGGACAGTTCCCGAGGGAATAACGATAATCGAAATGGAAATCTACGCGGACCGAGTCGCGTACGAAAGGTAATATAATATAACATAAATTACTAATGGGCGTCTTACGGATGAAACCGACGTGCATGCATGACTCGATGTATGAATGTGGAAGAAGCGAAAGAGATTTGTCAGGATCGTAGCAGGTGGAAAGAAGTGGTCTCTGCCTACCGCTCTGGGAAACAGGCGTGATTTAATGTATGTATGTACGGATGCAAATTACGTCAAATATCGAACGATATCCCCAATGTGGATATGAATATTATTTAAAACAAGAGAACATCATTGCAAAAAAGTTATAGAATTTTATTGTTGACATAAATAATCATAATTTCATACTTGTTTGTTTTGGCAGAAATATGTTTGGCCGAATGTCTCGTTTCCGAAACGTTTCATTTGCCAACCGAGTTTTTTCTGTAACTGTCAATATCTCAGGATCTTCATAAACACTAACCTAATCTAACTTTACAGGGATTCCTTCCTGATCATCCACAAAAACCAAAATTTACAACGACACCGAACATTCTCGTCACGTGCGTTATGTCTACAACTCGACATTGGCAAAATACACCTTGCCAAAATAGCAAGGAGTGAAAGCCACTATTTGAAGAAAAAAAAGCCTTATAGGGTTTTACACGATCGTACTGAAATATTTTACAGAAAATAAAGCAGGTTGGCAAATGAAACGGTTGGGATACGATACATTCGGCCAAATATATTTCGGCCAATTGGCAGGATACCGGTATTTTCAGTCCATTCCTTTTAAGAAAGAAAGAAAATAATTTTATTTCTGCAAAATTATAAATTTTTATATAGCTAACAGTCTGTACTTAAAGCTACTTATGGTGGATCACTATTCACATATATAGGAAAAATTACCTCTCTACATCTACAGACGTAAAAGGAGTGTATTCGTAAAGTGATACTTCACCCGGTATTTTCTAAATATATAAAATACCGTAAACTCGGGTTGCTTTAGCCCTAGGGGGTAACATTGCCCGCCCTTAAAACTATAACTATTTTAGTGGTAGTCATCATAAATGGGTTCAAGAATTTTAGAACTCCATAAGTAGCTTAGGTCTGATGTAACTTTTAATAAAATAATTAAATTTTAAAGATGGTTTTTGGGGTGGGCAATGTTACCCCCTAGAGCTAAAGTAACCCGAGTTTACTGGACTGATATATATCAAAACTGCATATACATCGTGCCCGGGACGTAAATAATCCTTAAGTTAGGGTGACACAGTTCAAATTAAATTAACTATGGAATTGTTTTTTAAATAATAAAAATCTCAGAAATTATGCGATATTGGACTACATGTTATACCACATTATATACTCCAAATAGGGTCTAGAATCGATGGTTAAAATCCTTCGGGTACGTCCCGGGTACGGTGCATATTCATACATAAATAATACTGGAAATTTAAAGTCTTATTCATCTGGTTTAGTCACCATATTGCATCCGTCAGCTGCCCTTTATAAATTACCAACAGACGTACCTCCAGATTTGATTTCTTTCACGAGTAGATGCCTTCTTAACGATATTTTTGCTAAATCTTTTGATCGTTTCGTATATCGATCTCTGATTCGCGTCCGGTAGTCTAAGCGGTCGTCCCTCGTGGCGTCCAGCCCGTCCGGCCCACTTCCCAGTATTATGACGTCCAGAGATGTATTGGTGGCTTGATTCACCGTGAGAGTGTGTTTATTAAACCGCGGTGACAAGGATCTCGGTCTCTCATCTACACTTATTGGCTTTAGTTTTTTCCCCTTATTATCACCACAGTCCGGGAGGTGTCTCCTCAGACTGGCTATTCTATTGATCCCCATATTATCCTTCTCTTTGAGATACAGTTTCTGCGAGTCACCGCGATCCTTGAGATTTTTTTCTATTTCAATGCGTTTACCCCTATTCCCCATTTTTCATTTTATTGTTTTTCAAGTAATTAAATTTTGAATGCCACCGGCCAAAAACAACGACATATTTGAAATCTTTTGACGTGACAGGCCATAGAGATTTCGCGTGTATTTCGAAAAAATATTTTAGGCCGCGGCCGCACTGGTCGGGCGATTGGCGACGCGACAGCGCCCTTATACAGTTTTCTGGAACGAAGGCGCAACATGGAACTATAGTACATTGTTGCAGAGGATAGAAAGTACGCGATTTTTGGACGAGTCATATAGAGGGCCAAAACGTAGTTGAGGCCCTCTAGTGTATGAGTCCATAAATTGCACTTTCTACCGAGGCAGACATAGTGCTTTTCACAACTACTGAGAGGAAATAAAATAAAAATTCATATTCAAAACTCAAATTTTAATTCATGTTAATGTAATAAAAAAAAACAGTGACATAGTTTTTAGTCTGTGTATCTTATAGCAAAAATACACCTAATATTTTCCGACACAAAATGGTGTGTTCCGATTGGTCGATTTCATATTTTTCATTGTAAGGAGCTATGACACAAAAATTGATTGATTGATTTTCATTGGTTCTTAAAGTTGGACAACAATGTTCTCGACCAATCAGCAAACACGCCGACAAAAACATTCTTGGTCTGTCCTTATAAGTGACGTTTTGTGACCCCAAACAAGACCATCTATGGCCATATTTCCGAGCAGTGTTGTGAAAATGCTGTTTGTATTTATTTCCATTACACTTTTCATCATTATTTTTTTAAAAACGTTTAACACTGATAATCGACGCATTATAGAAAAAATAGTACATCATGTAATATATCCTATTTTGCACACAAATATAATTGACCAACAACATGGCTTTGTACGGAATCGTTCAACAACTACAAATCTAATGGTGTATACTACTTACCTTTTTGAAAATCTAGATAATAACATGCAAATTGACAGCATCTACACAGATTTTTGTAAGGCTTTCGACAGAGTGGATCATAGACTTTTACTTGAAAAACTTGCTTTCAATGGAATAAGAGGAAATTTGTGGCGCTGGTTCAAATCATATATTACAAACCGCACACAAAAGGTTGTAATCAATGGATATGAGTCCGGAGCAATGACGGTTAGTTCTGGTGTCCCCCAGGGGTCTATCTTGGGTCCTCTCTTGTTTACACTGTTTATAAACGATATAACTGACTGTTTTAAATTTTGTAACATACTACTTTACGCAGATGATCTAAAAATTTATCATACTGTCTGTAATATACAGGATAGTATACAACTTCAAGACGACTTAAATAGGTTTACTGAATACTGCTATAAAAATAAACTCCAACTAAACTTAAATAAATGTAAAACGATCACTTTTACTAAAAAAAAAAAAACGTGTGCAAAATTTTAACTATTCTCTGTGTAATACCAATCCAGAGAAAATACAGAGTATCAGAGACTTAGGTATAACGTTAGACTCAAAACTCCATCTTGACGAACACATTAATAAAATAATCACCAAAGCATATCAAATGTACGGGTTTGTCAGCGCAAACGAACTACAGCCCAACTACGTACCTATACCTGTTCAAATCATTAATTCGCTCTCAATTAGAATACGCTGTAGCTGTTTGGAACCCCTATTACAATAAGTATTCGGATGCCCTCGAGGATATTCAAAAAAAAATCCTTCGAACCATGCAATACAGATGCTACGGGAGTCGTGTATCGTACCCTCAGCTTCTTGTTAAGTATAATCTGTTAAGCTTAAAGACGAGGCGATTGGTACTTGGAACAATGTTTTTATATGGACTTTGTAATAACAGATTTGATTGTATACCACTAAACAATAAGTTAGCTTATAGAGTACCGGCTCGTTACCAACGCGTGGCGCGCCCTCACCAGCTGTTTGTGACCGGCCGCTGCCGTACAAATGCTGGAGAGCGCGCTCCTTTGCGTAGATTAGTGGATACCTATAGTAAATCGTTCTTTAAAACAGACCTATTTGCATGTAATGAAAATTCTGATTGGAAATCAATCATGTTTGATATATCTACATGGGATGTGTGATGTATATGTGTGTGTAGATGTGTGTGATGTATATGTGTGTGTATGTGTGTGTGTGCGTGAGTGCGAGTATGCGTGCATGTTGTGTGTATGCATGGATGTTCTGGTGTCGAGTCATAGCTAATTAAGATAAAATTACACTTGTGAAATTAGTACAACTACCTTATTGTATATCTAATTACTCATTATTATTACCGTTTACCAAATTAAAATATGTAACTCGTGGTTAACGGTGTGGATCACACATATATAAACGCGTTATTCATAGACAATAATGTTATATTGCATGTAGTGATTGTTTGTTAACCCAAATAAATTAAAAACGATACAGTCAAGAGCACTATATATACGCCCAACCCGTCGCGTTATATATACCTACTAGAGGACGCCCGCGACTTCGTAAGCGTAGAATTAGTTTCCCGCTACTCCCCCTATTTTAACCCCTTAGGGGATGAATTTTCAAAAATCCTTTTTTAGTTCTCACTTACATCATGAAAGGAACCCCTGTACCAAATTTCAAGTTTCTAGGTAGAGTAGTTTCGGCTGTGCGTTGATACCTAAGTCAGTCAGTCAGGTTTGCCTTTTATATATATAGATAGAAGATGTAACCATAGACCTTCAATGGCATAGGTACGTTGAATAATGCCTGGCCACCTTTTTGCGTTAAGTTGACTACACGAAGAACTTTGTCTAAATGAAGCGGTTTCTTTTTATAATAATAGGTATACGACTGAAATGAAAGCTGATAAGTAGCCCATTGCAAATAAGTTCCAAATAGATGCTATGATTCTGACAAGAAAATAAAAAAAACGGCCAAGTGCGAGTCGGACTCGCGCACGAAGGGTTTATTTATAAAAAATCACGTTTGTTGTATCGCAGCCCCCCTTAAATATTTATTTTATTTTAATTAAATTATTATTATAGCTATCCAGAGAGGTAATGCAGCCAGTGTCATGGGAACCATGCCGCGAGCGGACCTGCTAGAGGGGGTATTCTTTTTATAGTGGTGATTATTATTTATATCTTTAATATTCGAGTAGCTTAGTTTAATTTTAATTTAAATACGTTTAGTTGTAAATTTTAATGTTGTTAATGTTGAATTCTGTAATTAGTTGGATGTAAATTAAATTATTTATTTTTAAGTGAATATACAACTAAATATTTCTGTGAATATTTCTAGCGTCTACCTGTTGCCGTTATTAATATCGAGGAAAAAACGTCAAAAAAATCACGTTTTTTGTATGGGAGCCCCCCTCAAATATTATTTTTATTCTGTTTTTAGTATTGTTGGTATAGCGGCAACAGAAATACATAATCTGTGAAATTTTCAACTGTCTAGCTGTCACGGTTCATGAGATACAGCCTGGTGACAGGCAGACGGACAGACGGACGGACGCCCAGTGGAGTCTTAGTAATAGGGTCCTGTTTCTACCCTTAGGGTACGGAACCCTAAAAAATACGTAAATGTTAAGAATAATCACTCACTATTACGGTTCATGAAGACACTGACGATACAGACAGACTGACGGACGGACGGACGCACAGCGGAGGCTTGGGGAACGGAACCCCATTTTATTAGATTTTTAGGGTTCCGTACCAAAATGGTAAAAAGGAACCCTTATGGTGAGACTTCGTTGTCTGTCTGTCTGTCTGTAAGTCACAGCAGTTTTTCTCAGAAAATATAGAAGCTATCAATTTCAAATTTGCCATAGTTGTATAACTTGCTTGCCCGCATCTGTTTTTAGTAAAAGAAGTATAAATAATTTTTTTAAGTATTTGTTAAGGGGTCTAGAATGGGGGGTTGAAAAATGAAAGTTATTTGATTATAGCAAACGGGGGTAACGGGGGCTCAGTCTGCACATTTTGAAACTATTTTTTTTATATTCTTTCGTGACGTACTTTTTGATTTATACGCAAAAATGTACAAAAAATTACCGTTCCCCCCCCTTATCTCCGAAGTTTATGGACCAAAAAATCGGAAAAAATCCTGATTTAAAGATAATTACTTAAGTTTACAGGAAAAATAAAATGAAGTTGTCAAACTTTACAAAAATTTGGAAAAATTATCAAAAAACTTTAAAAATCTGTATTATAATTTAGGCTAGTCAAAATGGGCCTTAATGCATAGATAATAAAGTTCATAACAAAGTAAGTATTTTCTTTTGCTTTTTCCAACCATATTATCTAAAATACGGAACCCTCGGTGCGCGAGTCCGACTCGCACTTGACCGGTTTTTTATTTTGATAACTGGCCTTAGGGTAAATCCACATTGTACTATAAAGTTGCCGGAGACATCAACATTTTTCTCGGTAACATTGTGAATCCACCTTTATGTCTAAAACTTCAAGTTCAATTACATTCTGTGTCACTGTCAATCAAATCCAAGAAACAAAAACCGTTAAACACAAAAATAAAATCAAAGCAAATAATGAAATAATTATCGGGTCCCCAGCCTCCGTTTTCTTTGCGATGGACCTACAGGCGGGTCGCCCAAACGCCTTGCTAAAGTCCAAGTCTTCAAACACGCGTGTCAAGCCCAGGGTGGATGAGAAAAAAAGCAAGAGCAGCGGTGAATTCAAATCGTTATTAGTGAAAAAACGGGGCGTCTACGTCGAGAAGAGGTTTAGCTCACCCGGGTCCGATGCGCCCCAAGGTATAATCATGTTCGTATTCAATTTATTATATCCATGGCATCCATGGCATAGTCTGTAAGGACAAGGGGTGCTATTCTTTTATAAACGGCGTTCGGTCGCTCTAACGAGTGAACGAGTGAACGCGGTGAACCGGCGAGTTTAAGTAGTCCCGTCAGAGCGCACAAAACACATTTTATCGCGTGCATTCTCTATTAGACAGCCTTAGTGCTTGTTTACGGAGACGCGGAGCGTCGCGCGTGGCGTGCGGCTTGGAGTTGCGCGGCGCGTCGGGCGTTTTTTTCGATACAGAAAGACGGCGCGTGCAGCGGACCGCGTCTTCACACGCGCAAACACAAGCATATGGCAATGAAGATGCGGAGCGTGACGCGGCGCGTGGTGCGGGGCGAAGAGAGTAGCGGTGCCCGCCGCTGCATCCGCGCCGGACTCTCGAGCGTGTAGCGGAGCGTGGGCAGAGGTTCCGCCGCGGGCGCCGCTGTGGGCGCAGCGGCGGGAACCGCCGTTATTGACGCGTGCGACGCTGCGTGCAACGCGGCGATGCCATCCGTGTGCTCCGCCGCAAGTTACGCTGTATTTGAAGCAAACTCGTGTAAAACCGCTTCTACGTAAACGCTTTTATACAATGCCATTTGTTTGATTTTAGTGCAGACCGCGCCGCCCAATGCTACGCGCAACGCCCCGCGTCTCCGTAAACAAGCACTTATACGTTTGAATCTTATCGACAGAAGCCGAGGGCCCTGGCAAGATTCACTACGCTAACTAGCGTTTCTATTCGTTTCGTTTTTAAACCAATCGCGTCACAGGTAGATGACGTGATACGAAGAGTCACGTGATCAGTTTAAAAACGAAACGAATAGAAACGTTAGTTAGCGCAATGCATCTTGGCAGGGCCCTCGCTGCTCATGGCGCGTTCGGTAATTCACTCGTTCGACCGACCGAGCGCTGTTTTTAAGATATGTAGGTGTTTTTTACAAGTTGGTTAACACTAAAGTAAACGATTTTCGAAAGCTGACAAAATGTATAGAATTGCCGTAGCGCTCAACGCGACCGTCTCACAGCTTACATCAATCGTATACATTTTGAAAATTGGACAGTTCCCGAGGAAATAGCGGGTATAGTTTAGCGAATATGAATTGGCCGACTGTAATCTTCACTAAGATCTTTTTGTTAATATCCCTTCAGCTGTGGAGCGGGGCTGTCGATTGTTTAACCGTTATCTGTGGCGACGGCCCGGCGGGCTGTCTCCGTTCATTAGTGAAGTAACCTTGGAATTTATATTTGTCTCGCTTTTATCTAATGAAACGTACTGCCAATGAAGCAAGACATCTAGCAAGCCATCATTTTGAATGATCACCGGGGGAAAAAAATTCGTTCGGTCCTAAACCGGTATTTTGTGGAGAAGGCCCTTTGGGCCTCCACAGACGTGACTTAGCGGCCATATTTTGTCTCCACAGCTCAGGGGATATGAAACAAAAGGTAATCGTAAAACTGCCCTCGTTCATCAAACAGCACAGTGGGTTCAAAGATTAAGGTTAAGGTTAAGGTTAAGGTTAGGCACGGTAAGTAATTAGAAAAAAAGATTGCAAAGTAGATAACCGACGGCCAAATCATATTTCCTGAACAATACCTAAAAGTATTAAGCAAGTTTTTAGGGTTCCGTAGTCAAACTAGGAACCCTTATAGTTTCGCCATGTCCGTCCGTCCGTCCGTCCGTCTGTCCGTCCGCAGCCTAGATCAGAGACTCTTTGTACTAGAAAGCTGTAATTTGGCATGAATATAGGTACATATTAGTCACGCCAACAAAGTGGTAAAATACATCTAGAAAAAAAAATTTTTTTTAAAGACCTATCCAACGACACCCCACTCTATGGGGCAGACGAGAAAAAAAAACATACCCACGTTACGTGAAGGGGAGGTACAACAAACAACAAAATCTTTTCAAGATTTTATTATACCACTTTGTTGGCGTGACTAATATGTATATTCATGCCAAATTACAGCTTTCTAGTATAGGGTATAAAAGAAATTAAAAAAAAAACCTCCGCACGTTTCGTATAGGGGAGATACGCCAAAAAAAAATTTTTTTTTCAATTTTTTTTTTACCACTTTGTAGGCGTGACTTAGATGTAGGTATATTCATGGCAAATAAGCTGCGAACGGACGACGGACGGACGGACGGATGCTATTTCCATGGACGGCGAGGGATGACACCACAGTTAGCCTATGGTCTGTGCTAATTGAAATTGGCAAAGATGTACCCCATTCACACGTTCACAGTCCCCATACAAAAAGTTTCGATTTCCTCGTACGTCCAAGTAAATTACTTCCATCGCACGTCCATGCTCCACGTATGGGTCACTAAGAAACGACCAGGTACGCACTTGGATTAGTATAATATATATTATAGAATGCTGCTGTCTGTCTAACTAAAAATATTAATAGATAAATCAGAACCTGAACCTGGTCGGCTATAGTGACCCATGTGCGGGGCACGGACTCTTGGAGATAGTTCGTCGTGACCCATGTATTTTGATCTAGAACCGTTGGGGGGAAAATGCCGTAGTCGCCACGCTTGGCAGGCGGGTTGGCGACCGCAGTTATACCATGTAGTCCGCGGAAGACGCTGCTGCCCATCCTCCGGTTTATCCCTTATTCGCCTCGTACGACACCCACGGGAAGAGATGGGGTGGTGCTATTCTCGACCGGTACCGGCACCAACACGGCATGTAGTGTGGCCAGTGGCCTATGTCCAGCAGTGGACGTCTTTCGGTTGACATGACCCATGTATGGGGCACTGTCCGTCCTAACTTCAAACAGCTGTATCTTTTGAACTGTAATAGATAGCGGGTTGATTTTTCTTCAGAATATCTGTTAATACGGCGGATTAACAAATATTTTTATTTGAAAGTGAAATAATAAGGGGGTCCATACATGAAAACTTTTTAATGTATTTTTATTTTTGTTGTATCGTAAAAACGGTAAATTATACAAGCGTCACATACTAAAAAATGGTTAAGTGTGAGGTGGTGTCGCGCTCGGAATACAATAATACCAACTATGCGTCGGTACGGAACCCTCAGTGCGCGAGTACGACTCGCACTTAACCGTTTTTTTTTTCGATATTGACCTGCAACTTCGACTAAACGAACACTACCAAACATGAGACTTTACATAACATTTTTTTTCCAGGTGTACCCCCGAAGATCAAAGCACCTCCTAGGTCCCGCCCTGGTGCCAAGCCGTTCTTAGATTCAGTACTGTCCATCCTATCCAAATCTACCACTGGTACTCAGCACCCTGTTCGTTCCCCCAAAATGTCCAAAATGTTTCAACCCTCGACCCGCTCGACCGATGATGACGAACTGGATCTTTGGTTGCTCGAGCAAAATGCAGCGGCTAAGAAACCAAAACACAAAAAAGGAGAACAGAATCCAAAACCGAAAAGAGAGTTACTGAGCCGTGATTCACACTACTCAAAAGAGAAGTTAAAACTCAAACGAAAGTTGGCTGTCCGTAAACCAGAAGAGGTAAGCACAGAAAGTAAGATCGAAATAGGAGAAAGTAAAGAGGATAATAGTGTTATAAAAGGCAATAAAATACATCTGGAGAAGGAAATTCTCGATCCGGCGACGCTGGTGAATACTGCAGCAAAAGATGAGAAACTCTACAGTTTATTTGTCAATCTTCTTGAAACAGTATACAACGCAAATACTGATAAAGATACACCTGGAATGAAAAATACTAAATCGTTGAAAACCAATGCCCAGAAGGACGACTCGCTAACAAAAAAAGAGCACAGAAGAGACCTTTCTCCAACTGATAAATTATTTATAAATAGTAGATTCGCTAAAGTTATGCCACAGCCCCCCGATTCAAAATGGCGCGAACATGAAAAAGGGGAGAAAATTGAAGAATCTACACACAAATTTAAGGTCGATGGCAAGCCAAGCCAAACAAACGTATTCGAAAAAGTAGTAAATGAAAAAAGATACATCCCAAGATCTCTCGCCTTTACAGACGACGTTTACAAAGAACTGCCGGAACGGGTGGTAACAATAAAATCTAAACATGAATTGCGAAACCATGGAACATCTTGGACTTCAAAAGATACTGATAGGTCTAATGTCTCCGTAAAATGGGCTGACTTTCTTCCAAAGTTGGTTCACTCAGAGACAGTAGATGTCATGAAAAATGATAATACGATGAATGTAGAAAATAGTATTGCTAGGTCTGTCATGGAAGGAAATAGATTGAATATGGAGAAGAAAACAGACACAACAACCAGCGGTCCAGAAAAGGAAAAGAAGCTCTACAGTCTATTTGTCAATCTCCTCGAGTCTGTGTACCCTGACCTCCAATCTCCAGAACTTTTCGATGAAGTAAGCAGCCAGTCTTCTAAATTGCAATTCGAAATGGAAGTGAACGCCGGGCATAAACCTAACGACGTGATAAGGCAAACTAATGAATATTCTCAACCTCCCTGTATCCACTGTCAACCACGCGAAGAGTGGCACCAAAGAGAAAGAATAAATCATAGAGATCCTAACGATGTTAGGTGGTCTTATCACGACGACGAATCAGAATCACCTGAGAGACGTGTACGAAAGAAAGTTAAACGCCATGCGAATAAGCATGAGTGGGCAGAGCAGCGCGGTCCGACGAACTCACGCCATCTCAGGAAGAAAAACAAAAAACAGGAGCTCTTGGCTATTATCAAACAACAGCTAACTAGACACGATTATACTTGCAAGGAGCCGGCGACGTTTTACGACGCGTTGCGTATTATGGCGAGGAACAAGCGTAAGGACTACAACGATGCTCATTTCATCCGCCGCGCCCAGGATGTAGGTGACGATAGTGACTATGATCCCCAGAAACGTAAAGCAGCCCGAAATACTCGAGCAAGGCCAACGAGATACCCAAAAGCCAAAAACCGTAAAACACCAGCCAGCGCACGATTCAGGTATTCGCATTCGGAATATAAACCTCCAAATTACGATGCAGATTCCATAGCCCCGCCTGATTCTGAGGACTCGTACCATTCTCTGGCGGTGTACGGTTATGACTACTGTTGGAAACCGGAATCGTCAAAATGCTCGACCAGTTCGGGAGAAATAGTAAATTACGAAGTTACCTACAACTGGCAAAGTACCGTAGGATCCCAGTGTTGTAACAAGTAAAAACAGCAAAATATTTAAAAACTTGTTTTTTTACAGTAGGTGTAGTGTAAGAAGTTACAGCTCGTTTAAGCTGGATTTTTAGGGTTCCGTAGTCAAACTAGGATCCGTCCGTCCGTCCGCAGCCTGGCTAAGAGACTCTTAGTACTAGAAAGCTGTAATTTGGCATGAAGATACATATTAGTTACGTCAACAAAGTGGTAGAAAAAAAGCATGTTTTTTTTTATTGTACCTTTCCTACACGTAACATGAGGATGTATTTTTTTTCTCGTCTACCCCATAGTGTGGGGTGTCGCTGGATAGGTCTTTCAACATTTTTTTAAAGACCTATCCAACGTTGTTGTTCTTAGAACACAATACGACCTGAGGGCCCTGCCAAGATGCACGTCGCTAACTAACGTTTCTATTCGATTCGTTTTTAAACCAATCGCGTCACTGGTAGATTACGTGACTTTTCGTATCATGTCATCTACCAGTGACGCGATTGGTTTAAAAACGAATCGAATAGAAATGATAGTTAGCGTAGTGCATCTTGGCAGGGCCCTCAGATCGCTTTTTGACTACATCTCAAAAAGCCCGAGTTGCAAAATGACCACTTCGTTTGCGTTACTAAGGTCGGATTTTTATTCCCACAGAAAAAATGTAAACAAAGTTACGTCAATGTCAAAGTGGCATTTCAGGGAATCTCAAAGTTTGGGCCAGCAAGAAATATAATATTAAGTTATCATTTCGCTCGTACCGTGGTATAAAAATAAATTTGAGAAATAATATACAACACCTGGGGCACGTTTTATAAAACTACAAGTTACAATTTTACAGGTCTAAACTGGCAACACTGCTCAAATGGCTGGGCCACTTTTTATAAAACTACAAGTTACAATTTTACAGGTCTAAACTGGCAATACTGCTCAAATGGCTGGTCGTCATTGGTCGAGGTTGTGTCAAATGGAAACTTGTAAACTGTAAATTGTAATTTGTAGCTTTATAAAACAGGCCCCAGATAGGCAGGATATGAAATTCAATAACCAAAGCAAATTCAAATCCTCCAACCAAATTACCTGTGAAATTACTAACGGGTACCCACCCGTTCGTAATTGGTTGCAAACTACAGGTCTTTTGTTTAATACCACAATTTGTCTTATAGCAGTACCTATAGTTAAGGGCTGGTACAGACGGACTGCTTTTGAACTGCAACCCAGCTGCAAAATGGCAGTTCGAGGGCAGTTCTGATGCAGTTGCCGCTTAGGTTGACTGCACGCCAACTGCAAGCGGACTGCGCAGTTGGTTTGCAGTTTCGATGCAGTTACATCAACTGCATCAGAACTGCCCTCCAACTGCCATTTTGCAGCTGGGTTGCAGTTCAAATGCAGTCCGTCTGTACCGGCCCTAATTTTCGTGACAAAATGGAAAAGTAACCGTTGTTAATTTAAGCCGATAACTCGGTACAGTCAAGTGTAAAAATATGGGAGAACGCATCATCTCAAAAATATGTCTCGATGCACTTTATTCCGGTGTAACAAGAACTTCGTTCTATTTATGAAGAGGATTCTTTCGATACATATTTTTGCACTTAACTGTACCTATACTTTTTTCTGAAACAGTCACTGGCCGCATGGCAGAGGCTTGGGCCGTGGGTTACGGATCGCTGATATTGACTAAAAGTTGACTAATTAGATTAAATAATCTTTGTTCCTGGTCTGATAACTTGGCGGCATGAGACGGCTGAGTGCTGTCTTAGATAATTTTTAGCGGAACACTAATCGCCTGTATCTCAAGAACCAATCCAGTCAAATTAGTCGTTATTAATTTTTTTCCTTTTAAATTTGTTATTAATCGAGCCACACACTATGTGGTCACATTTAGCTATGTCAACCCCAACTCTATAGAAAACTGAAACATATGCAGCGTTTGCATCTTACGGAAGCCGTAATATCTATCCCATCAAAAACATAAATGTGAAAATGGGAGCCAAGTTCAATATTTTAAGAATATGCGATGCATGGTTATCGTCTTCACCGACAAAACAATTGAGATCTAAATGGGTGCCAAGTTCCTTAGATAATCCTGATATTTATTTATTAAGAACATACGACATGTCATCCTAAATTAAATTAAAAACACAATTTCTTATTTTGTCTGCTACAACAATGTTTGCTATTTAAAAGTATAACTTCTTAGATTTTTAATCTCGAATTATTTACACAAAGCAGATAACTTAACACGGATAAACTGAAGCTCAAAATTTGACTCGGCTAGTTTTTACCACCAAGACCACTTGCGTAAAACATAAAGTAAGTGATTGATAGAGTCTGTCTAATGCCGGCACCACACCTCGCTATTCGCTATTCGTTATGCGGCTGCGCCGTATTTGTTAAAATATTTGCTATCTCGCTTATGCGTTATGCGTGCGAATAAAGAAAACATAGACGAATAAACTCTCCACACTTCGTCGAATGTAGGCGCATAATCCGAATAACGAATAGCGAATAGCGAAGTGTGGTGCCGGCATAATGAAAGCTGAACCTGACAAAGAGCGGAAAATTCAAAAAACCTTCATATTTTATTACCGATCAAAGAAGAAATAAACGATTTTGGTACTTTTCTTATTTTGATTGTTTTGGTGGGCACTAAGGGAGAGAAAACGCGTACTTCTATTCTATTACTACTTTGATCGGTAATAAAATATGAAGGTTTTTGAATTTGCCGCTCTTTGTCAGGTTCAGCTTTCATTAGACAGACTCTAGTACTGTTTAGGGTTCGGAACCCTATTTTTATGCTTACACACTGAAGAGCTTTAAAGACCATTATCTTTTGAACGGTAACGGATAGCGGGTTTTGTTTCAGAATATGCGTTATTAACGCGGATGAATTTTTTTTTCCTCCCAAACATGAAACGCTTTTTTTTTAATAGTACATTATTGCCTAGGCATGGAAGCCCGCAATTGCTGTTCCTGCCGAGGCAAATATAGTGCTTTTCTCAAAAATCGCAAGAAAAAATTTGTGTTGGAGTCAAATCTTCATCGCATGAACTCATTTTTTTAATTGCATACAAACAGAAACTTCATGTGAAAAAACCATCACTCCTTACCGCCTTTTTGTTAATGACAAGGAGAAATGCAATTCTTATTTTTTAAAAAAACATAAGCTATTCCAGGCACAAATAAAAAAGTTATGTTTCGAGTAAAATTTGGATGTATAAGACTTGTGCCCTCATTTTATTATGGCCCTTTTCATTTTTTAAAAAGTTACAAGTTAGATAGTAATGGAATTTGTATGCAACATTGCGGGCTTGTGTAGCGAGCACGCAATGTTTTTTTTTAAATTTGAAAACTGTCTGTAAACTATGTACTTCGCGTCTCAATATGTAGATAGGAATGTCAACATTTCCGGACATTTTTGAGAAAAAGTATCTTTTTTTAGTTGTGTCGTAAAAACGGTCAACAAAAAAGTAGTGTCAAATGTTGTATGATCATAGTACGAACCCTGAAGAAAAACAAACAAATACTAAAAAATGGTCAAGTGTTAGTTGGGCTCGCGCTGATTCAATTCCTAATCGGAATATAATAATACCTACTGTGCAGCGGTACGGAACACTCGGTGCGCTAGTCCGACTCGCACTTGATCGGTTTTTTTTTTTCCGTACTAGAAAGTTTGCCATGTGTCAATTTCTGTCTTTTTTCTATAAAAACTAAACGACATTAATATTTGGCTCAAATATTCAGCATTTAAGCCAAGCAACATTCTGTTAAAAACTTAAACTGTCAAATTTGATTTGACAGAATCACAGAAATTTATTATCTATCAAATATATCAAAATAAAACTGATCCACTGCGCTAGTTTCTTATTTACTTATTTTATTCGGTATTTTTTGAATAATTAGCCATGAATATTAAATCTACAGTTTGCCAGACATGTCTGAGCAAGGAGAGACAACTATTTTCAATAAGAAATTCAAGCTATATGTTCTTAAGCGCGGAGTTAATGCATATTAATGTTTGTTTATAATCGCTACATTTGTTATTTATGCCGGAATATTTTTTATATAAAGTTGTAGCTCAATAGTTGTTTGATTTCAGGTTAATAGTGACGGTGGTGTGTGTTGGGAATGCAGGAGAATGCTTGTAAAGTTCTCCACATTTAGGCAACAAGTAGAATTTGCTCAGAAGTTATTGATCGGCGATTATCAGGTTTGTGTTCTTTGAAGAGTATGACTTTTGTAATATTAGGGCATGAGATTTAATAGTCTTTTATGCATTTGAAAAGATTATAAGTGGTCTGGCTACATCTTGCCTTGGTCTACAACAGATGCAGATAATTATTTGATTAATAGAAAACTTCATTATCCCGTATAGGCAATTTTTTATTATGCTTAAACCTAAGCAAAGCAAGTGTCGCTCAGGTTGTAATAAATTTTCCCAAAGATCACTACTGTAACCCCATATTGCAAATTTCGTCAAAATCTTGAGAGCCATTTTTAAGAATGTCTGCAACTATAATTATTGCTTGTTTAATAATACAGTCGAGTTCATAAATATGTGTACACTTTAGTACCTTATCTATTTAATGTCATGTTTCAACTGTCACAGCGATTAAAGTGACAATACCTATAGGATATAAATCTTTTTTTTAGCTTCATAATTTAAAATGCTTCAGCAGTTTATCATTCTCAAAAACCAAGACATATGATAATCAGACCTCGGACCCGCTCACTTCTGAAACTCTACCCGTAACTCTAGAGCCTGAAACAAAAGAGATCAAACAAGAAAACGAAGATGTCAAATTAGATTTTGATTACGAAGAACCTGTTGAATTCCCATCGGACGTATATGTCCAGGAGAACATTGTTAAGAAAGAAGTTACTGCAAAAAAAAAGTTAAAAAAAGTAAAAAATAAGAAGAAATGTGAAAAAATCATTGATGCAGATGGCAGTTGTGATGAAGTGAAACAGAAGTTTATAGAAGTGGAGTTTACGGAAGAAGAGATGCTGAAAAGCAGAGAAGACAAGAAAAATCATCCAAATTTTAAGAAGTTGCCGTTTAATTGTAATACTTGTGTGCTGGGATTCACGAGGCAGGAGACTTATGACTCGCATATGGATAAGAAACATAAGAAGGTATTTGATCTATAAATTACACAATGTGTATTAATGTGTATTTTTTTTATGATGTTTTTCTCTGTTCATTTTTTTTTCTCTGTGGTCGTCGAATAAATGTTTCTATTTCTATTTCTATTTCTATTAATAACGGGGATGTCCAGTAAAGGATCCCCTACGTACAAAATTAGTAGGTAGGGGATCCTACCAGGTGATCTTACTGGACATCGCGTTAATAACTGGACTTTAACTTTCACCTGGGCCTTGATTATGTTTTGGTTTCGCCCGTCTTGTTTTGACGCCTATCTGTATGTCCGTTTGTGGCATTGTTGGCATGCGTCTCCACTCGCGCGTATTCGCGACCGGTTCCCAACAGGCATCATAGTTCGTAAACGGGTGAACCGATTTGGATGCGGTATTTTTTATTTGAAAGCAGGTTTTCTAGCGGTTGTTCTTAGCTAGGTTTCATGAAAATCGGTTGGGTCGTTAAAGAGATATCAGCTCTGAAAGAAGGGACCACCATTTTTCATCTATACAATATTAAATAATAAAAAAAAAAATGTATTTTTAACTCGCATTTCTCAACAAAATATGAAAATACCGTAAAAGAGATCACCAAAAGTGAAATTAAAATTAAAATCTGTCAAGAAATACGTATGATACAAGCATTTTAAACTGCTAATTAGACTTAGAATTAGAGAGATCCGAAGTGCACCGATGACGTCATCGTGCAGTTCGGCCATATAAAGTCCACCTAAAATTCTGTTTTGCTAGAAAGAGATAACAAATCTTTGTTGGCTTATATCTTGGTTATTTTTATAGCTATTCAAAAAATATTTTATCGCACCTGTTTGTTACATAAATCAGCTTTTATTGAAGCTGTAAAAAAAACCATGCATATTCCCTATTATCATGATTTCTTTTTACTATTCTATTCTATTCTTAATTAATGGCTTTCACTCCTGTTAAGGTGTATTTCGCCAATGTCGAGTTATTTATAGACACTCCCATGGACTTATTAGAGAAATAAGTCCATGGATATCACACGCGAAGACAATTGTTCGGTAAAAGAGAATTTTCTCAAATGGACTAAACAGAAGCACATGGGGTTAGCTCCACGCGCTTCTGTCAAGTCGATTTCTTTTTACAAAAACGTTGTTATAATAATTAAAATAAATTGTTTTAGTGTGTCGGAGCACAAATTTGTCCAGTGTGTCAAGTCTGTTTCACATCAGCCTCATCTTTGAACAAGCACGTAAGGAAGCATTACCACTGTTACCGATGTAAGCTCTGCAACTACGAGACCACGGAACTGTGGTCTGCGGTGAGCCACTGTCGAGTGAAACACAGCGGGGACACGGAGGATTGGATACATTGCCAGCACTGTAGTTATGTTGCCAAGTAAGTGCTCGGTATCCTACTAATATTAGAAGAAGAAGAAGAAGAAGAAATACATTTATTCACCAACCATAACCTCGTAAGGCCCACCATACTACAAACAGGGAGTTTTTTGTGAGTGGGACTTTGAATCTACTATCAAGGCAATAAAGTTCAATTACGTTTGTTCGATAATACCATTTTCTGTTTACCAAGATAGGAAAATAAACCTTATTACCATTGTAACACAGTTCTATTTAAATTGCCTTGATTATATACATTCTATTGCACACTGGGCCTTACGAGGATAAGGCACATATATACATTTTTTTAAAGAAAATAGTGAAGGTAACAGAGAAGGCACGCAATGTATGTCCTCGCGGCGGTGAAACGGACACTGGCTCAACAAAATGCTGAGGTGTCAGACACTACAGCGCTGATTTTCAGCCAGTACCGGCAGTGACTCACGGAATGCTGTACAAACAAACTATATTTTACGTGTAAACTACTTACATAATACTAATATAGCGGAAAAAATAATGGGAAAATAATAATAAAACGCATACATAAATACCTATACGCAGCCTTGATAAAACTAAAAATAATTGAAAGGGTAATTTTAAAAGCAACAGTTTGAAATATTAATGTCTGTAGGCAAGTGCTGGATGAGGGCTAGGATTTCTGGAGTGTCAACAAATAGCCCTTAAGCTTGCGCTTAAAGGTGTACCTGCTAGACACCCCTTGGATAGGAGGAGGAAGATCATTCCAGCACTTGGACGCCGCAAACCTGAAACCCCGTACATAAACAACATTTACAATATTTACATAATCCAATATTTATTATACACTAGCTTCTACTTCGTTCGCGTACATTTCGATTATCGTTATTCCCTCGGGAAATTTGAATTTTCTTGTATAAAAAGCCTATGTGTTAATCCAGGGTATAAGCTATCTCCATTTTAAATTTCATCCAAATCTGTCCAGCCGTTGCAGCGTGAAGGAATAACCAACAAACACACAAACTTTCGCATTTATAATATAGTAGTGTAAGGTGAATGAGACGCCAAGTTGACAATCAGAAGGTTTATTCAGTAACTTATGAAAACAGAGATGGAACTATGTCTAGTCGAATATCCTAGGTAAGTGAAAACATACAACATGAGCTTAAGGGAGGACCGCATAGGCGTTCTCTCCCTGTACCCACTCGTCGGTGTCACTTGAGGATAGCGGAGGCCGTCTCTCGAGCTAGACCGCTAGCTAAGGAATGAAAAATAGTTTTTTTTTTTTTGAATTGATCTTGCGTAGTTGGTGGGTTCCTCACCGTCACTACTTCACTATGGCCTTTGGTGGCGTGCCTCAGTTGGGAGGCACGCCGAACCTATGTGTTTGTCAGTGCGGCGACTGCCGCATTGAAGGGCTCCTGCCCGTCGGGTGGAGCGCCGCCCGAGCGTAGCGAGTTCGGCGTGTTGGAAGTTCTTCTGCCTTCTGTGGCAAGTGTGATGTCGCACCTGCTGGTGGGACTTAGAAGGCGTGTGTTGGTCTGGATGGTGGTGGTGAATAATAGGACGGCTGTGCGCAGCTTATATACCCTCCGAGCGCCGCCTTCGTATGCACTCGGGTCGGTCGGTCAGCCGAGCGAGATAGGTAGTGAGTGTGCGAGCGGGATAGTATTCGAGCCCCCGCGCCTCGTTTACTACCGTTGTTCCTTATGCCGCTACAGTAGCATTTATTCTATCCCATTATCACCAAAACTACTGTGCGGATAAAAAAAACCCGTCAAGTGCGAGTCGGAATCGCGCACCGAGGGTCCCGTATTTAAGATAATATGCTTGGTAACTGCGAAAGAAAATACTCATTTCGTTATGAACTTTATTTTCTATGCAATAAAGTCCATTTTGACTAGCCTAAATTTTATTACAGATTTTCAAAGTTTTTTTTTTTATTTCATAAAACTGTAAATAATGAACACTTCATTTTAATTTTTCGCATAAAATATAAGTAATTATCAATAGGTACTATAGGTTTTTTTTAAATTTTTTTGATTAATAAACTTCAAAGATAAATGGGAACGGTCATTTTTAGTACTTTTATGGCTATAAATCAAAAAGTACTTACATCAAAGAAAATTTAAAAAAAAAAAAGTTTGAAATGTGCAGATTGAGCCCTTTCATAGGACACCCCATTTGCTATTATCAAACCACAATATCATTTTCAACCCTCCATTCTAGACCCCTTTTCAATTAATTATAAAATTAATATCATATTTTTTTTACTAAAAACAGATGCGGGCAAGCAAGTTGTATAACTATGCCAAATTTCAAGTTGATAGCATTTGTAGTTGCTGAGAAAACCTGCTGTGACATACAGACAGACAACGAATTCTCACCATAAGAGTTCCTTTTTTACCATTTTGGTACGGAACTCTAAAACAATTTTTTTTTTCATTATTATTTTTATACACTGGAAACCCCGCGTAAGTCCGACTCGCACTTGACCGTAATACTCAGCCATTTGCTTAGGACGCGTGAGGAGCTTGCGGAGCACAAGAAAACGCACACTCTAACGTGCAACGAGTGTGGGGAGAAGTTTAAAGGACCCAACACACTCAAAAGCCATTTACGGTATGTCGTTTTTTACTTTTCTAAACTTTACACAAAGATATATGTCCACTTTTGCACTATATTTCAATGATATGGTCCATAACCAATGATATAATATAGTAAAAATAGGTAGATATGTTATACGCACTTCGGTAGTGGCACCCTAAAACCAAGTCAATTGGTACACATTTACTTAGTCTTGCGCCGTCAACGGAACCGTGAACTACTCTTCAGAGCAACATACACTCGTCTCTGTTTCGCTCCCGGAAATTAGCATACCATCCTGCTTTCACTTGTCATTTATGAATTAGTGTGTAATTGCAATATTTACTGATTATGTGTGCGTAAGCCGGGCCGTTTTTACACGCAGAATACCGTATAGGCAACATATCTACCTCTTTTATATTATATCATTGTCCATAACTATATGAATAGCAAGCTTTAAAAACCCGACTGCATTTTTTATACTGTCGTCGATATACCTACATATATTTATAATTGTCATTTTGCCATTGTTTTTATTTCACTTTTAACAGTTTAGGTATCCTATGTTACCCGGGATGACAAATGGATTCTAACGATACCTCACACATCTAAATCGGTCAAGGGATTTAGAAGTTTTAGTGGAATAAAGAAATTCACATACATACATACATACATACAAACATGACCCCTGAAAACATTACACTCCTTTTTGGGTGCAGTCGTGTAAAAAGTGGATAAACGTTGTAGCCGACTGTATGTTCATTAAAAGATGTCCATTTCAAGACACGTTATTGTTAACTCATAGAAAACTTATCTCGTTGCGTTTTCAAACATGCATCTCACTTATGAATCTTATGGTGATATCTACGTAGGGCCACCGAGTTCAGACTTTTTAGTTTGGAAATGTTTTGATGAATTTATTTTACTACTTTGTCGGCGTAATTTAAATATAATTATGCCAAATTACATCTTTGTAGTACCAAGAGCCTGAGTTAAACCCGGACAGACGCACTGAGAGGTCTATACATGTAAAAGTCATTTTCAGCCCGCTAATTACACGTGGAAAACTTTACTTTCCAAACTGAAAAATATCCAAGACTAGCTTCTACCTGCGACTTGTTTCGTTTGTTTCGATTATCATTCCCTCGGGAACTTTTGAATTTTCTAGGATAAAAAACAAAAACCCGCCTTCAAAAAGCAAAAAATAACTTCTTTAAAATGGTAGGTAAATAGGTCAGTCCAACTGAAGTCTGCTTTTGGTTAAAATATTGTTGGACGCCGACTTCAGTTGGACTGACCTATTTACCTACCATTTTAAAGAAGTTATTTTTTGCTTTTTGAAGGCGGGTTTTTGTTTTTTTAAACATTTATTTTATTTTATACTTTTTAGTGATCCTATTTATGCTGTTACGTAGCTCCACTTCTAAATATTAATGAGAAACTATAGAACATTTCAAGCTCGCCGCAGACAACGCCGCGGGAATGTCATAGTCATATTTAAACCAACTAACTTAACCGAAATATCTTATCGCCACCCTTGAAATAGGTACCGTTAAGGAGTTCCGGTGGCCATCTGTGGTCTTCATCATCAGTTCCACTTCACCATATAGTACTTTTCAAAACCAAATGCACGTGTTACAGTGAAAAATACCGAAATCGCTATAGGTGTGCCTATAATATTTGAGGAGTTCTCTTGATTTCTCCAAGATCCCATCATCAGATCCTGACGTCTTGACAATGGGACCAACTAGAAAGTATACTTATTCAAACAACGAAAAAAATTTTCAAATCGGTCCAGTGGTCTTCGAGTAATCGGGAAACATACATAAAAAAAAAATATCCCGACGAATTGAGAACCTCCTCCTTTTTTTGAAGTCGGTTAAAAATTAGTCGTAGATGTGATCCAGTGTATAAGCTATCTCCATTCCAAATCTCATCCAAATTCGTCCAGCCGTTGAAGCGTGAAGGAGTAACAAACTAACACACATCCACATACAAACTTTCGCATTTATAATATACTAGCTACCCGCCCTCGCTTTGCTTCGGTTTTTGTGAGTTTTCTGTGACACCCGTTCATAAATCAGGATTTATTATGCATAAAAACCTCCCTCTTGAATCACTCTATCTATTGCTGAAAACTGCTTTAAAACCCGTTGAGTAATTTAAGAGATCTAACCGAACAGACAGCGGAAGTGACTTTATTTTATACAATGTAAAGAAGAAGTAGGATATGTTTTGTATGTAGCCGCATCCACGGCACCGTCCGCGAGCACAAGTGCTCGTTGTGCCCGCGCGCGTTCGGCTCGCGCGGGCGGCTGGAGGCGCACGCGGCGGCGCACGGCGCGGCGGCGGCGGCGCGGCTCGCCTACTGCGCCGCGTGCCGCGTCCAGTACAAGAACATATACGTCTACCGGAACCATCTCACCACCAGCGCGAGGCACAGCGAGACGAGGTCAGATTTGTTGTATTAAGGTAAATACCGCAAGGTAAACTTTGGGTAAATACCGCCAGGTAAACTTTGGGTAAATACCGCAAGGTGAATTTTTGGGTAAATACTGCCAGATAAACTGGGTAAATATTGCAAGGTAAACTTTGGGTACATACCGGGTAAACTTTGGGTATATACCGCCAGGTAAACTTTGGGTTAATACCCAAAAGTGGGTACTAATGTATCTTAAGTAAATATTCAAAATGGCTAAAATATTTTATTTGTCTTGGGTAAATACAAAAAAAAATGTATTTGATTAACCTTGGACGAATACATACAAATTAGTTTTTAATTGAGCTTGGGTAAATAATAAATAAAACTAAAAATCGGATAAGTAAACTAAACATTTAGCTTCTTCTCTTTAGTTTGTTTAATGTGCTGCAATGTTTTTGTTTGGTGTTCAGTAAAGTGTTTTATATTGTATTGTATTGTAATGTACCTTAAAAAATAGTACATTATTGCCTAGGCGTTGGAATGTATGAATGGAAGTAGGCAATTGCGGGCCGAGTATTGGTACGAAGCCCGCAATTGCTGTTCCTGCCGAGGCAAATATAGTGCTTTTCTCAAAAATCGCAAGAAAAAATTTGTGTTGGAGTAAAATCTTCATCGCTTGAACTCATTTTTTATATTGCATGCAAACAGAAACTTCATGTGAAAAAACCATCACTCTTTACCGACTTTTTGTTTATGACAAGGAGAAAAGCAAGTTTTGTTTTTAAAAAAACATAAGCTATTCCAGACACAGATAAAAAAAGTTATGTTTCGAATAAAATTTGGATGTATAAGACTTGTGCCATCATTTTATTATGGGATTTGGAAGTAGGCAATTGCGGGCCGAGTATTGGTACGAAGCCCGCAATTGCTGTTCCTGCCGAGGCAAATATAGTGCTTTTCTCAAAAATCGCAAGAAAAAATTTGTGTTGTAGTAAAATCTTCATCGCTTGAACTCATTTTTTATATTGCATGCAAACAGAAACTTCATGTGAAAAAACCATCACTCTTTACCGACTTTTTGTTTATGACAAGGAGAAAAGCAAGTTTTGTTTTTAAAAAAACATAAGCTATTCCAGACACAGATAAAAAAAGTTATGTTTCGAATAAAATTTGGATGTATAAGACTTGTGCCATCATTTTATTATGGGATTTGTCACTTTAAAAAAAGTTACAAGCTAGATAGTAATGGAATTTGTATGCAACATTGCGCGCTTGTGTAGCGAGCAGTGTTTTTTTTTTTAATTTGAGAATTGTCAGTAAACTATGTCCTTCGCGTCTCATTATGTAGATAGTAATGTCAACATTTCCGAACATTTTTGTTAAAAGATTTTTATCTTAAGTTAATATGAAATGCAAAAACGGTGACTTATTATTGAGCCCGGCACTACCCGGGTAAATATCGAAAAAACATTTTTAACTTGGGTAAATATTTCATTTTGCGTAAATATCCTGCAGTGGGAATTGATCTTGGGTAAATACCCAAAAGTGGGTATTAGGAACACTGATACAACGCCAGATTGAGGCTATGCCTGCGTGATGAGAGCGCTGAACGAAGTTATTTTTACTAACTAAAGGGAGAATTTTAACATGAACTCTTTCCTTCTCTTTTAGATACCACTGCGAGGTGTGCAACAAGAAGTTCGCCTCTAAAGTGTACTACAAGCGACATTACACTTTCTACCACCAAAAGAGTTCCCCCTTTAAATGCGAACAGTGTAACCGGGTAAGTTAATAATCTGACCATCAAATAATATTTATACCTTACATATTTGCATGTTCATTAGTAGGGTTAGTATTTTGGTGGCATACCGTTGTTCTAGAATCCATGGAATCGCTATTTCCTAAATATTATAACACATACCTCTGTAGTTTTGGCCTTCAGGATTGTGTCTTTCCAGCCACCCTAATAGCCTGTCTCAAATGAGAAGCGGCAAAAGTGCTCACGTAGGTAACCATTAACCCAATGTTTTTCAAAGTAAGGGTCGTACCCCCCGGGGGGTCGCAAGACCTATCCAGGAGGGTCGCGAGGCTCAGCTCCGAGAAAGTCTCGTGACTAGATGGAATGTTTTTTTGTTGAATGAAAATGTTCGTGCTTAGTAGTAAGATGCCGCAGTAGTTTGGATGGCTTCAAACTATCACGAGATAACACTTCACAACAAATAACACATTGTGGTTTGTCATCCGTAACAGAAAAACCGTATTTTAAATAGTTTTCGTCATATTTTCCATTTTTCTTCTTTTTAGGCTCACTTCCAGATGTTAATCCTGACGTTGAAGGCATCGATGATCTTTTTAGAAACTTTTCCATTTCGTCTCGAAATAATCTCCAAAGTAACAGTCTGTCAGCTTGAAAGAGACTGGCTGCCTTTTAATATTTTTAAAAGGGATAGGTAGGTTGCGAAACAATAAGTATACTTCTGAATACTTGTGATAAATATAAGTTGCGTTCCAAAACGCATGAGTGATTGAATGATAGAAGGGTGCGTTCCAAATCTGTTAAATAAGAGTTGGGTTCTAAGGTTAATCGTACAAATTGGGTTTTGGGCGGTCGCGAAGAAATTTTGATGGTCATTAAGGGCCGTGACGCCAAAAAGTTTGAAAAACACTGCATTAACCAACCACCCAACGTAAGACGATCCGGTCTTCCATCCGTTTGAGACAGATCTGGAGATTCCAAAACACAAGGGACGTTAGCAGAATCCATGGCCCTTCGACCGATATCCTTTATCGAGTGGTGCCTACAAATTCATGATCAGAGGTCGGAATTTTCGTGACATTTTTGAGCTGTCGTAGTGACTTCTCATTTATCGATTTTCAATATCGATATACTAAACTTCTCATTAGATTGTAAGCAACTTATCGTGTCATGTGGGTAACCAGATAATATGAAAAAAGAAATAGGAAAATCTATTTATTTATGAAGAAACTAAATAAACACCTGTTAACATGAAATATTTTCAACATGAAATATTGTAAGCCGTATTTGGAACTGATTTTACAAGATGTATTGTTTTACATTTAATTCCATCTCGATTTCAAATGTTCAACTAACCGATGGTTATTTGGAAAAGATCGCTCTTTAGCCATAAGACCTGTTATTTACTATACCTTTTTTTTGATTTGTTCTTTACTGTATTGTATCGATATATATGTATATCGGAAGTCGATAAATGACAACTCACTAGCGTTCCTGAAAAGGGCCACGATAATTTTGGGCTCTGCTCACGATACTCTCTGGTGTAACAGAACGTTTTCTTCCAGCTGTTTATATCTGACTGGCGACTGCGGAACCATAGGCAGATGCAGCACGGCTTGCCCCGCAGCAGGGACCACGCTTGCAACGATTGTGGAAAGAAGTTCTTTGTAAGTATACCTCTTATTTGTATACCTATGTAGTTTCCGCAATATTCTAAGGGCAAAAAGCCATAAAACGAATACTTACTTTTAAACAGCATAACTCCTAGAATGGGTCGCAATGATCATTTACTATCAGGTGACTCGCATGCTCCTGCCTCCTTATTCACATTTAAAAAAAAACACTTTAAGAGCTCGTTCAGATTAGGGCGATAATAGCGCGGTTTCGGAACCGCGCGCTTCTTATTTACTTGAACATCTTCTAGGTGTACAGACGTCACAACGCCATTCTACTAAAAAATAATCAACCGCGCGGTTTTGAAACCGTGCGGTTCCCGCTAGTCTGAAGGGGGTCTTAGACACTCATGTCTCTTTAAGTACACGTGGCAGCCGTGGTTAGTACTCTAAATTGAGATAGCCATGTAACTTTAAATATGACAGTCATGCCGCTCTAGATATGACAGCCATGTTACTCTAAACGTTAGAGCGACGTCACTCTAAATGTCACAGCTACGTCTCTAAACTTGACAGCTAGATATGTCTATCTAAATGTGACAACCTTGTGACTGTAAATGTAACAACTACATCTCCAAACGTGACAGATAGATACATTTATGTAAATTATGACAACCTTGTTGCTCTAAATGTCACAGCTACATCTCCAAACGTGACAGATAGATACATTTATCTAAATTATGACAACCTTGTCACTCTAAATGTCACAGCTACATCTCCAAACGTGACAGATAGATACATTTATCTAAATTATGACAACCTTGTTGCTCTAAATGTCACAGCTACATTAAACGTGACAACTAGGTATGTCTATCTAAATATGACAACCTTGTCACTCTAAATGTCACAGCTACATCTCTAAACGTGACAGCTAGATACGCCTATCTAAATTTGACAACCTTGTAACTCTAAATGTCACAACTACATCTCTAAACGTGACAGCTAGACACTATCTAAATATGACAACCTTGTCACTCTAAATGTCACAGCTACATCTCTAAACGTGACAACTAAACATTTCTATCTAAATGAGACAACCTTGTCACTTTAAATGTCAGAACCACAATAAACGTGACAACTAGATACGTCTATCTAAATGTGACAACCTTGTCATTCTAAATTACACTACTACGTCTCTAAGCGTGATAGCTAGATACGGCAATTTAAAGTTACAGTTACATTTCTCTGAATTTGACAGATGTGTCGCTCTAAATGCTCAAATAGTTATGTGCTCTCCAGACTCCCGCAACGCTGCGCGCGCACCGTCTCACGCATTCCTCGCGCCGCTCGTTCATGTGCGAGGCCTGCGGCGACACGTTCAAGCAGCGGCCCGCGCTCTACACGCATGCGCGGCTCGTACACCGCGCCACACGCCCTCCCTAATATACGTATCGCTCTACACTGGCGTTTTATTAACAACTCTGACATCCAAAGAATAATCATATTCGTGAAAAAACACTTTTATCTGACAGCTGTCAATCTAAATTTGACAGCCTTGGCAGTTACTATAGACGTGACAGCTACGTCACTATAATATGTGACAGCTATGGCACTTGATGTGAAAGACGTGAAAGTTACTTAAGAAAAATCCCTTAATGTGACAGCCACGTTATTTTCTATTTGACCACCACGTTACTCTAAACGTGTCAGCTGCGTCTCTAAATTTGACAGTGTGACGTCACCTTTACGTCACTTTAAAGAGGAGAGCGCTGCCACTGTTGTTATGACAGTCATTTCACTCTAAATATGATAGGTGTGGCGCTCTAAATATGACAGTCATTTGGCTCTAAATGCTAAAGTCACGTCACTAAGTATGACGGCTGTCACTTTAATTATAAAAATGTGATATCTTGGCATGTTGACAGTCATGTCAACTGGATCGATATAAAATAAAACTGGGACTTGACAGAAGCGCGTGGAGCTAACCCCATGTGCTTCTGTTTTAGTCCACCAGAGTAAATCTCTTTAACCGAACAATTGTCCCATGTGATATCCATGGACTTGTTTCTCTAATAAGTCCATACGAGTGTCTATAAATAACTCGACATTGGCGAAATACACCTTAACAGGAGTGAAAGCCATTAATTAAGAAAAAAAACTGATTAAACTGAACCATTCATTTATTACATTTATACAACATAAATCGTCTAGATCAATTCACAGCGGTGTCTCGTCAGCTACAAAGTAACTTTCAAGTGACAACTAATTATAACTGGAGGGAAATCTGAGAATATATTTAAAAATACATACACATTTTCAATAAGGCTTACTTTCAAAGCTTGATAGACCGCTTAATGCCCAAAGGGCAAATTACACAGAAATAGGAGCTCCGCTGCGGGGCTCAAAATTGAAATTGATGACTTTTGAAATTGTGTTTTTTAGTATTAAAATAAATCGTTGTAATGGAATTGATTGAAGTTCTGATGTAATTTGAATGTTTAGTTCTGGTATTCAACGGTGGTAGTAGTCGATTGGGACCAGACGGCCTGATCGTTGTCACAATCCTTGATGGCCGAGGTAATCGTAGGCAAATTGAGCTCTGGAAGAGAAACATATTAAATTACGCGAAGATTCAGACAAAAATGCAATTTTTAGGACAAGCTTTTAGTTCGTTGATCGCATCCGTTTGAGAGTCGCGCGGCCACCGCATGAGGCGGACATACTCTTGCAAAACCGACATTAGTTGGCCGAAGTAGTTTGTAACTAAGGTCGGATTTTTATTCCCACAGAAAATGTAAACAAAGGTGTTGCCGTTAACGAAAAATATTTGCAGTATTCAAAATGTTTATACTTTCCACATTTAAAAGAAATCGAAGAAATCTTTCTATAAAAAAAACTATATATTGTAATCAAGATTGAAGAATTTAATTTGTTGATAGCAAACTTTATTTTGATATAAACTCTGTGTTGTATTAATTTAAAATGAGAAATACTGTTTTTGTATGCATAATTTATTTATTGCACTGGTATCATTGACTCGATACACCCGTGTTAACAAGTTAAGGGCCGCTTGATTGATGTGAAACGTCACTTCACTCGCTTCGCTTTACAATTCGTGTTCCCGTTGTAATCGCTTTCCAGTGACTCATTTGTGCGTTTTGAATTTTAATTATTTCTCGAATTTATTTTATATCACGTTTCGAGCGAAATTATGACTTAATATTATATTTCTTGCTGCCCAAACTTTGAGATTCCCTGAAATGTCACTTTCACAGTGACGTAACTTTGTTTACATTTTTTCTGTGGGAATGAAAACCAGACCTTAGCTCGGCGGCTGCATAAGGCGGACAAACCAATGTACAGATCTAGTGAATAATCCTTTCACATCGTGAAAACTCGGAACTCACGTCTGCTTCCGAATGATGCCGCCGTGTCTATGAATTATTTAATTATTAAGTGCCATGCTTGTATTAAATAAATAGAGTACTTTAGTTATCAGTGTCAAATGTCAAACCACGAGTTTGAAGTATATCACACCGAGATGTTAAAACCACCACGATCAAATATATAGAAATTAGGTGTAGGTAAACAAGAAGAAATATAAATAAATGTTGAAAATAATTTCACAGGCTTGTCGATCTAAACGTTTCCCAGGTCTTAATGCTTTCGGCATGACTATTAAAAAGAACTGAAAACAAAACTTATTCTTAATTAACAAAACAATACTCTGGTATTAACCACTCTATATCGATTATCACTCTCGCGATGCGACGTTCCCCCACGTTGTCTTGATGGGTACTGAGTCAGACTGAAGTAGCATGACAAATACGAACATTTCCGAGAAAATACGATGTGAAGGGATATTTCACTACATCTGTAGGTAATTGTGCCTTAATCTTTTCAATGTTATTATCGGATATATCAGCGTCATTGGTTCATTGCAAACGATGTATATACCCGTCATGGTTGACAGCTGAAAATAGACCCGAGTGTCTATGAGGTAAGGTTGACATTAGCTCTGGTGTTTAGATGGCGTGTGAGTGATGATACGTGTGCTAACTCGGGGCACGGGATTTGATATCGATAAATAAGATGTCGATATATATCTATACATGTGCTCAATTAAAATATTATACTGCTATAAAGAGGCTCGATTTCATGTCTGATATTGAGCCTCATAAGATAATAAAAGTATATGGATGTAATTTCAAACAAAACAAGACAATTTAGTGTCAGTGCCAGTCATATGGTAGAGTCAATAATATTTGAGGTAATATGCCGCGAGCAGCCCATAATGATTTGAAGTAGATATTTTCATCTATAGGGCAATCTTTATTACATGACTAACATGGAAAAAATATCGATTGTTTACTATAAAAACCATTTCAAAATAGAAAAACAATCATTTGTTTATGGTTTTCATTTCGTCAGAGAATGAATAATCTAATACCTTTAAACGAGCAATTCTTGTATATATATATAATCTTAATCTCGGAAATGCTCCAACGATTTCGATGAAATTTGAAATATGGGTGTTTACGGGGGCGAAAAATCGATCTGTCAAGTTGTCATCTTCGGGAAATTTCGTTTTCAACCCGAGCGACGCTCGGTTTTCCAGGTACTATTTATTAATGTTGAATAACATCTTGATCGTAACACTAACATCGATAGATTTTACTGTCAAAAAATTATTTTGCTACATCACTTTAATATACGTGCCCCGAGTTAGCACACGTATGATGACTATGTATATGACACAACTTTAAAATATTGTTACGTTTACCTGGATAATTTTTTTGCACTAAGTATTGGCTGCAAACTGGAACATAGTTTTCTACGATCTTGTTGCCAAGGCCAGGAGACCAGGAGTTGCCGAAAGCACCGAGCATTTTCGTCATAATCGTGAATATCGCCGTCATGTCAGACTCGACGATCGTCGTTTTCTTGTTGACGATGGCCAACAGAGCAGAGCATTGGTTGACGGCTAGGTTTTCAGAGCTCACCCACCGTTTGCGATCTGAAAGGAGTGTTTAATTTGTTAAATAAAATAAATGAATATCAGAGAGCAATGTTGCCCCCGGGACGATCAATGTCAAAAGGCTAATGTCCTAAAAAATTCTAATTAGTCAGTCATTTACATTATCAAAAAAGTATTGAATACATATTTTTCTTTTGTCAATGGAACAAAAAATGACGAAGAGTGCGTTGAAAATCGCGTGACGTCACGCCGTGGCACACTTTATACCACGTTGTGACGTCACGAGCCGCCACTCCCGAACGTTGATCCGCGTTATATTTGTCAATTGTGATATATTTTTTAGATCAATTACAAAACTTACTGTTGTATTACTTTAATAAATCTATACAATAACAAGACTTTGTATAAGTATATTTATTTATGTCTTGCAAAGGATCAAAATTAAATTTCGCGTAAGAAATGAATGAATTTAATTTAATTTGCTTCTTTAATTAGTTATCTTTAGAGTCATGTCCACATTATTGCGAGTACACTGAAAAAAAATATTGGTCGCTTCTAACAAGATTGTGATTGTTTTGCATAAGCGTCTTGATCCCATACGAGCCTAACAAGACGGTAGATACACCAACTAAGACGGTAGATACATCAACTAAGATGTTAGTTGAATCACTAAAGAAATCGCTGTTGTTACTATCAGCTTTGGTTGATATAACTAATATCTTAAGTATTGTATTCATTTTTTGTCAACTAAGAGAAAATATCTCTTTGTTGGCTCCCATTTTTTTGAGTGTAATCACGCCAACGTGTACAATCTCTGATTATAGCACACCTGCAATCGTGAAGACTGTAGTAGTATTTCATCATTTACCTCCATTCTTGAACGACTTCATGACGCCATCCAGCTGGTTTTGGGCGTTGTCTAGCTTGAACGAAGCGAACAGTCCAGACCAGGAGTTGTCTGATGCGGTGACTGAGAAAATGTTGAAGTAGGCCTTCTGGCACACGAAGCTCTTGCTGTACCGGGAGCCGCCGAGCACGCACACGATGTAGCGGAGGAGGAATCCGAACACTGGAAATATTGGTTGTTAGATTTGTATTGGCATGCAGTTGCAGTGTTACTACAGGGGTCGCATCAATGTAGGTACATTAGAGGAGTTATTTATAGTGCCCAGCCGATAAGAAGTCTTCTTCTTCTTCTTTTTAGGGTTCCGTACCTCAAAAGGAAAAAACGGAACCCTTATAGGATCACTTTGTTGTCCGTCTGTCTGTCTGTCAAGACCCTTTATCTCAGGAACGCGTGGAGGTATCGTGTTGAAATTTAAACCATATACTCAAGTCTACAGCCCCTTGAAGCTGTGAAAAATCAAACTTCTAAATTAAAGTTAAAAAAAGATACGGCCGTTTATGCTGCAAAAAACGTATATTTGAACACTCAAGGGAAAATCAAAATTTATAGGGTATTTTCCGTTGACCTAGAACTATGAAATTTGGCAAGTAGTACCGTCTTATACCTACTATACGTATAGGAAAAAACTCAACATTTTTAATTAAATCACAAAAAACGGGGTCTTTATGCAAGAATTTTGAATTGAGTTAACCGTGCCATGTGCGGAACCCTCGGTGGGCGAGTCCGACTCGCACTTGTCCTGTTTTAATAATGGCGGTCCACCGCGGTATTTCGCAATGATTTCGCCAGTGTCAAGTGAGTAGAGTAAATCAGTAAATAGCATACAGGGTGGTACTCGATTAAATGTACCTACATATTGAAAGGGATGAAATTTTAGGTTAATTTATAGGTAAAACATTATTTTATTTAAATTTTTAGGCACTGGTTTTTTTATTACAGATTGTCAAACTTTTTAATAAAGTTTGGGTAGTACACTACTTGTGACGGTGTAACTTTTGATCTAATAGCCCAAAACAGATAATACAAAATGCATAGTATTGAAATTAGTTAGGTTTATAATAATTGATAACAATATTAGACCAATTAAAAAAAATAACTTGGTAACTGCTTTTTTTGTGGAAAATTACTGCAAAAATATCATTTTGTTTTCATAAAAACACGATTTTCTCAAAAATTTGCAGATGTTTTACAATTTTTTTTAACGCTTTTTGATCTAAAATTAAACGAGGAACAATAATAAGCAAAACAAAACATAGTGAAATATCTACAAAATTTTGAGAAAATCGTGTTTTTATGAAAACTAAATGACATTTTTGCTGTAATTTATTAAAAAGTTTAAGAAGAAAAAGTGAGGCAATTTTTTTTTAAACTGTTTTACCGATAAATTCACCTAAAATTTCATCCCTTTCAATATGTACAGTTTATCGAGTACAACCCTGTATATCAAAAGTAGGTACAAACCCAGACATCTTTCGACCTGATGGCCGTTCGCTTTTCCCTCCCTGAAGGTTAACGGAAGACCATCCGATAAGAACTCAATCCTGGCAAATTGCACAACCATGAAGTTTTGATATATGGATAATGTTGAGAGCAGTACAACGACGCTGTTGTTACTATTCCTTCACACGCAACAAATAAGTTTCATCATCATCATCATCATTTCAGCCATAGGTCGTCCACTGCTGAACATAGGCCTCTCCCAAAGATTTCCACCTCACCCGGTTGGAAGCGGCCTGCATCCAGCGGGTCCCCGCGGACTTGACCAAATCGTCCGTCCATCTCGCGGGGGGTCGCCCTACGCTGCGCTTACCGGTACGTGATCTCCACTCGAGAACTCTACTGCCCCAGCGGCCATCAGTCCTTCGAGCAATGTGGCCTGCCCATTGCCACTTCAGCCTGCTAACCCGATTGGCTATGTCGGTTGCTTTAGTTCGTCTACGGATCTCCTCGTTCATGATTCGATCTCGTAGCGAGACACCAAGCATAGCCATAGCATAGCATAGCAAATAAGTTTAGCATTGTTTTATTGCTGGCAACAATGCCAATAGTCAGAAACTTCATGGGCGTGCAATGTCCGGATTGACTTCTTACCTGCATAGGACTGTAGTACAGTCACGAACTTAAATTTGGGACCCACCTCCAAAGTCATTCTGACATTCTACAACAATAAGGTTGAGTCTCCTATAAGTTACAAATGATTTGGCATCTTTAATGACATTCACAACTTATTTTTCTTGAAATGGGTCACATACATAAGGTCTGTTCATCCTTACTTGTCTTATATAGTAAACAACTTTCTAACCTCAAAATGAACCTTTTTTGGCTAAAACAGCTCTTTTATCGTAAATAAAGTAAACCGAGTTAACATTTTGGACATCACTTGGCCAATGTATTGTCTGCGATTGCTTTATTGTGTTTAAAATAGCTGTTTTAGCCAAAATAGGTTCATTTTGAGGTTAGAAAGTTTTACTATATAAGACAAGTAAGGATGAACAGACCTAACGTTCGACTTGTAACATCCCTTTTTTTGTGGGGGTTTAAAAAGGAACGAGTTAATAGGGAATATTCATGTCTTTTCAGCTTCAATAAAAGCTGATTTATGTAAAAAACAATTGAGAAAGAAATTTTTTTGAACAGCTATAAAAATAACCAAGATATAAGCCAACAAAAAAATGATCCTAGCTCTTTCTAACAAAACAGAATTTATTTGTGTAATGCAGTTTAAAATGCTTGTATCACCCGTATTTCTTGGCTGATTTTAATTTTAATTTCACTTTTGATTTTGGCTTTACTTTTCTATTATGGTTATTTTCATATTTTGTTGAGAAATGCGATTGAAAAATTCATACATATTCCCATTGTCTCTTAAATGTTGAGCACTACCTAAATGGATACCTTGAACAAGTAATGCCAAACTCACGTCTGATTATAAGACTTCCAAGTTGTCCAATGAACATGTCGATGATGTTTCCAAGGGCGAGGACGACCTTGATGCCGAAGTCGAAGACGCCGTCTATGCTGCTAGGGACGTCCAAGTTCAGAACAGCTGTGACGCTGTCCTTCACGTTGGTAACCGCACCGTCTCCCTTCGCCACGGCGGTGCCTCCAGTCTGGCAAAGTAACAATAGATTGATAAAAGAATTCACGAACGCGGGTGGGCTACTTGTGTGTGATGTACGCGTGTCGCTATAGTGTGCGACAGTGTGCGTGTCTATACACATTACAACTACATGTATGGTCTACCCGCTTTCGTGATATAAACACCATGCTTTGGTCATCTGATCACAACGCACAACGCTGTGGTACGCGTTACGACGCAACGTCATGACGCTGCGTCCTCTGTTTATGCGTTGGAGCGGTCGAAGTAGACACATGGAAATTTTTGCTGTGCTTGAAGAAGAAGAGGAATTTACCGTGCTTCGTAACAGAATTAGAAGTAGTCCCAGTAAAAAATTTTTACGACGAAAAACTGAAGTTTGATACGCATATTTTATAAACAAGATTTATTAGATTGTGTAGAAAAGTTTCTGGGTTACTTCCGGAATAATTATAATTAACTCAATTATATCGTCTTCAAACAATAGTACATTGTTGCAGAGAATAGAAAGTACGCAATTTTTGGACGAGTCATATAGAGGGCCGAAACGTAGTTGAGGCCCTCTAGTGCACGAGTCCATAAATTGCACTTTCTACCGAGGCAGACATAGTGCTTTTCACAACTACTGAGAGGAAATAAAATAAAAATTCATATTCAAAACTCATGTTTAATTCATGTTAATGTGAAATCACCGCCAATTTTACCATAGATAACTTTTTTTTAAATCTGGACCCCTATTCTCGTGGCACTCGAGATTAATAAACTAACATGCGAGATGAAGATGTCAACTCCATATAAAATTGTATTTGTTTCGCCATACCTCCCATGTAATTTCATCTGTAGTGGTTCGAGATTAGGAGCCAAGTTTGAATTACATTAAAAAAAAAAGCAGTGACATAGTTTTTAGTCTGTGTATCTTTTAGCAAAAATACACCTAATATTTTACGACACGAAATGGTGGGTTCTGATTGGTCGATTTCAATTTTTCATTTTAAGGAGCTATGACACAAAAATTGATTGATTGATTTTCATTGGTTCTTATAGTTGGACAACAATGTTCTCGACAAATCAGCAAACACGCCGACAAAAACATTCTTGGTCTGTCCTTATAAGTGACGTTTTTTGACCCCAAACAAGACCATCTATGGCCATATTTCCGAGCAGTGTTGTGAAAATGTATTTTGTTTGACCAACGCACACCGCACACCGCAGCGATTGAACGAGTACAACACCGCGCTGTGCGGTGCACGCCCTCCCCACTCTCCCGAGGTTGCCCCTCGCCGCCGACGCGCACGTCGACGTTACAACTGACCGACGTTTTTCATACAATTACGTGTCTGGCGCCGCATACCGCGTACCGTAGCGTTGTGCGTAGCCATCACAAGACCAAAGCTTAAGAGCGATGCCACATGAGTGCTGCGTTGTTCTACATATTAGAACGACAAGCCACAAGATCTGTTGAGACACTTAGGTCGCTCTACGTTGAAATCACATCATTGCGACGACGCAACACTGACTCAAGTCATCAAAAATCACGAGTTTTATAAAAGCGCTATATTGGAAACCTATGATTGTTTTTGTAAGGCCAACATTACTGATAGCTTATGATTCGATCACCAGAAATCTTCGTTTTATCGATGGTTTTAGGGACACTCTGTCTTTAGAATGGATAAGCCTAGAGCTAAGTTTTGGAGTTGGGACTACGAGTAGGTCAATTCGTCTGAGATTGTCTCCGTATATATTCCTATGCTAAAATCATTATTGGTAACAATCGTCATTGCATAATAAAAACTTTATCATTGTCAGCAACACATGTCTTTGTCGTCTCCTGCTAGGTTGCTGCAAATGACGAATTCTAGAAAGATCGCCAGTGACTAAAGAATTAAGTACATTAAGCGAGATAAAGTGCAGTAATTAGTTTCACGCACTCTGCAACGTTGTTACGTAAAAACACTTAACTGAGAATAAATAATTAAGATACAGTCAAAAATAACAATGAAGATTGATATGACACTTTTTGGAACTTCAAATCCTTACTGCTCGAATCGTGCCACGTCTTTTTTTTTGCATAAGTTATAAGGTACTTACGTTAACTTGGACACCTGACTTCCAGTTGACCTGGCCGTTGTCTGTGACGTCGAATGTCCTCTCATCCACGTTAACACTAGGGTAGCCCGCACTCACGAAGAACTTGTTGCATGGTCCGACGATCTTTTGAACGAGCTGCGTTCCAGCTGAGAAATAAAACAGAGTTACAACCTTATTCAAGGACGATTCAGGAGATGAAGTTAAAATTTTGAAGAATAGTTCAGTAATTACATTGTCATAGTCAAAAGCCTGTACCAAATTTCACATTACCGTGATGATAGAACAACAAACATTATTTCATTTTACTATATTATTGTTAAGAAAAATATGCAACGATGCCAAACGATTAGGTTTCATTTTATAGAAGTAAGCAGTCATCGTCGCCCATAAACATCAGCAATGCCAGGGGCACAAGTTGTTGCCTTTCGTTGAATACTCTTTTTTATGCGCTGCGGTCATCGCAAGATGATGACTATAGTGCATTCCCGATAACAGGTCAATCTTGACACCTGTCATTCCTGTACAAATTATAACCTCAAACCCAAAAATAGGTAATAAATTCCGCCCGCCTACGGAGAAAAGGCTTAAGTGCAACTAATTCATAGAAGCATATTAAACTCTCAAAGGTTATAATAAGGTTGGAAGTGCAATACAATTCATATAGTAGATGTGCCTTTTTTCCGTAAGAGGGCTTGTACTCCGATGACACCTGTAAGGATTGACTTGTTATCGGCCGGGAATTATACCCTCGTGAGACCTGGTGTGCCATAGGAGGTACAAAATCAAGGCAATTTAAACTATATATTAACGGGAATAAAGTAAATTTTTCTTTGTTTCAAAACTGATAGCATTTTCGACTAGAAGGTAATCGTCCTCGTGTGGTTGCCGAGTTAGAATAGTGCCACTCCATGTCTTCCCGTGGATGTCGTAAGAGACGACTAAGGGAATAAAGGCTTGTAGTACTGTTAGGCGATGGGCTTGCAACCTGTCACTAATACGCTGGTAAACATCTTAGCCTAATTGTGCAAATTGTGGTTATAGAATTATCAACAAGTTTTCAGAGATGTTTGTAATTCTGTAGCTCTGCCTACCCCACTCTGGGAACGAAGGCGTGAGATTATGTATGTATGTAAGGTAATTGAACTTTATTTCATTGCTGGTAGATTCAAATTCCCATTCACAAAAATCTCACTGTGTAGGCCTACAAAACAATCTTAGTGAGTATACTTACAGCCCTTGCTGTTGGAGTTAGCGATGGCGCCTACGACGGTGAAGAGGCGGCCGAAGGTAGCCGAGAAGTATTGCTTGGTGATGGTCTTCGAGGACACCCACACGGAGAACTGGTCGGCCCCATCGAGCACGATGGTAATGGAGCTGGTTGCTGGAAAGACAAACATTCTCTATAACGCTTGCGACCATAGCGTACAATTCGTTTTCCACTTACAGGATGAATCTCTAGGCTATTCAAGGTTTTGACGCGTTGGTCTAGGCCTATCTGAAACACTAAAAAACGTTTGCCAGCTGTTTCATTTGCCATACTTTTCATTTGTCCGAAAGTCATTTTTCTCTGAAACCGTTTAACTTTCCTGAATTGTTATAAAATAAACCTAACCTAACTCTTTTCTGTAAGTATATCTCATTAAACATTTTGGAAAGTTATTGGGTTCAGAATAAAATGAAAATTATGGCATATGATTTTAGTGTTTGCGATAGGATACCGTTGGCCTAGTTGGTAGTGAAGCTAGGGGTCCCTGGTTTGATTCCATATATGGAAAAATCACACAAATCTGATGCACGCTACGTTTTAGTAGTTATTTACACTAATATTATAAAGAGGAAAGATTTGTATTTTTGTATGTTTCTCAAACTCAAAAACAACTGGACCCATTTCAAAAATTCTTTCACCATTTGAATGCCGCATTATCCCTGAGTGACGTAGGCTATGTTTTATTTTCCTACGCGGGCAACAACTAGTTTCTCTATATAAGTATGTTTTCACACCACATGCTGGAATTTGCCCAATTATATATCATGCAAACCTCACCTAAAGTAAGTGATTATAGCCATCGGCTCACCAGCGGGTTATAATGAGATTCAGTACAATATTATAACCCCGCGGGTTATAATATTGTACTGAATCTCATTATACACCGCTGATTAATAATGAGATTTGAATTCGTATGAAAAAAAAATCTATAGAAACCTACAGCAAACAGAACTTATTTGAAAATCGAACTGGCCACTACAAGCCATATACGCAAAACAAAGAAAATAAAACAAAAGGTGAGAAAAGTAGAGTTGTCCTATCCAACGACACTGGGTACAAACACATATGCATGTGCCCGGGGTCCCACAGGGTGGCAGATTTTTAAATTAATTTATTATTGTATTCGTTTTTATATAAATAGTTACCCACTAATATAGTTTTCTAACCCTAATGTACTTACTAACAAAATATGGACACATTCTGCAATAAACTGTTTTTTTTTTAAATCTGTTTTCCTCTTGGGCGAGCCTGAATTGCTCGCTCGCTTCGCTCAGGAATTAACTTGTAACACCCTCGCTGCGCTCGGGAGTTAAATCTAGAGTCCCTCATTTCTCAGGATTCAAAATCGCGCCCGTAACATCATACAGTGCTTTATCCCCTCGATGTATAATCTACTATTATCGTTGTCTAGTACCCATAGAGTATGGGCTATTATAGTCCAAGCCTAGAGCTTAGTTTGGGACTAGGTCAATTTGTGTGAGAATGTCTCCTGATATTTATTTAAAATTCCCGTTTCCCTAGGTTGTTCAGATTTTGCTCATTGCTCAAAGGTGTTTATTAGGCGCTGAACAAAAATCGGTCAAGTGCGAGTCGGACTCGCGCACCGAGGGTTCCGTATTTAAGATAACATGCTTGGTAACCACAAAAGAAAATATTCATTTTGTTATGAACTTTATTTTCTACGCAATAAGGCCCATTTTGGCTGGCCTAAATTTTAATAGAGACGAAGTTTTTTTATTATTTCTCAAAAACTGTAAATAATGAACACTTCATTTTATTTTTCCCATAAAATATAAGTAGTCAGGATTTTTTTAAGATTTTTCGATTAATAAACTTCGGAGATAATCGGACGGTCATTTTTTGAATATTTTTGGCTATAAATCAAAAAGTACATTAGGTACACAAAATTAAAAAAAAAATAAAATTGAAATGTGCGGATTGAGCCCTTTCATATGACATCCCATTTGCTATAATCAAACCACTTTCATTTTTCAACACCCCATTCTATACCCTTTTCAATTGTTAAAAAAACATACTTCTTTTACTTAAAACAGATAGGGCCATCAAGTTGTATAACTATGCCAAATTTCAAGTTGATAGCATTTGTAGTTGCTAAGATAACCTGATGTGACATACAGACAGACAGACAGACAACGAAGTCTCACCATAAGGGTTCCTTTTTTACCATTTTGGTACGGAACCCTAAAAATGACGGGATTTTTAATTATAGTTTTATCATCTATGTAACAGTTATGATAATGGTTAATTGTGATAATGGTTTACCTTTGCTTCCAAGGCTCTGACGGAATTTATCAACTTGATCCTTGCAATTGTCCACACGGAACAGGGTAAGAATGTCGGCAACGGTATTGGCATCTCCTTTGACACCGAATTGTGCGTTGAACTCAGGTGTGCAAACGCTTCGGTCGCCTAGAAAAAAAAAACTCAAACACTGACAAAACTGATTTCCAACGACCATTAAAGGTATCAAATGCTTGAAAAGCAGTAGAAGACAAAACATTCACGTTTGATGATTGAAATATTTAATGAATTTACAATGCCTCGTGTGGTTGCCGAGTTAGAATAGTGCCACTCCATGTCTTCCCGTGGATGTCGTAAGAGACGACTAAGGGAATAAAGGCTTGTAGTACTGTTAGGCGATGGGCTTGCAACCTGTCACTAATACGCTGGTAAACATCTTAGCCTAATTGTGCAAATTGTGGTTATAGAATTATCAACAAGTTTTTAGAGATGTTTGTCATTCTGTAGCTCTGGCTACCCCACTCTGGGAACGAAGGCGTGAGATTATGTATGTATGTATGTAATTTACAATGCTATACACATTTCAATTTGCTGTCAAGACAGTCAAAGGGGTTTGGGTAAAAGGGTTGTCATTTGTAAAATTCATACATTTTCAAGGTGAGCGGCCATTCGTAAAAGTGGTAAATTATGATAGAATTATTAAAAATAAACATATTTTGTTATATAATGTAATACTCCTAAGTGCATCGGAGCCGAGATATTTAAATATTCATACAAGGCGTACTTTTGCACTAAAAACTGAATACTTTAAATCTTTAATATCTCCCCTCCGATATTATTTAACGCCATAAATTATATATATCTATGTGCATTTAGAGGTACTCTAAATAACTATGTAAAAATCATCCGTGGCTGCAGAAAAAAAAAGACAATATTCTTCAAACAAATTTACCCAATGCCCTTTGGCCGCAAGCTTACACTGTTTTAGGACCATTAACAATTAACGTTTCGATCATTAGGCTCGTATACTATGGTGCAAAGCAGTGAATTTTGTCAGTGTAATGACTTGACAATGACATTCTAAGACTAAAAATGCGTTGCCAACCCTGAGTACTAAGACGAAATTTCTCTATGGAAGTAAAAAAAAAGCAAAATAGTTATTCTATTTGTCTTAAGGTCGGATTTTTATTCCCACAGAAAAAATGTAAACAAAGTTACGTCACTGTCAAAGTGACATTTCAGGGAATCTCAAAGTTTGGGCAGCAAATATAACATTAAGTTATCATTTCGCTCGAACCGGGATATAAAAATAAATTAGAGAAATAATTGTAATTAAAATCACACAAAATAGTCACTGGGAAGCGATTACGACGGGAGCACGAATTGTGAAGCGAAGCGAGTGAAATGACGTCTCACACAATCAAGCGGCCCTCAACTTTTTAACACAGGTGTATCGAGTCAATGATACCAGTGCAAAAAATTAATTATGCGTACAAAAATAGTTTTCTCGTTTTAAATAAAATAAAGTTTGCCATCAACAAATTAAATCCTTCAATCTTTATTTCAATTTACAGTTTTTTTTTATAGAAAGTCGATTTCTTTTAAATGTGGAAAGTATAAATATTTTGAATACTGCAAATGCTTTTCGTTAACGGCAACACCTTTGTTTACATTTTTTCTATGGGAATAAAAATCCGACCTTAGAGATAAACATATACCTTGTAATGGCATTTCCAACTATCGCTTGCACTTACTTCTCACTGATCTTAGTAATACCACGGTAACAAGGATGCTATAATGGTTATTATAGAACTGTTATTACCAATGCATTATTTGTTACAGAACTCTTATCGCCTTGACAACGCTTTCGATACACTAAGGGTGACATTGATGTTAATGATTTCCAAAATCGTTGTAGTATTTAACCTGCCTTTTGTAGGGTCATATAATGACATGTAATTACACTTACCTGGGAATCCGTTGACGCAAATTCCAATCTTGAAGATGACGGCAACCACTGAAAACAGATTAAAATGAGATTTTGTTTTTACCAACAACCATGTATACAAGATATACTTGTTCAAAAAATCGTCAATGCTTTGAAAAAAACCGTATATTCGTATTTTGTGACGTACGGTTTATTAAAAAAAAAACCATGATACTTACATCTAGCGAAGAGGGATCCAACTGAAAACAAATTAAAGGCCATTTAGTATAAAATATCAGTAATAAAAATAAAATAACAATCAAAATAAAACTCACGTCCGACGACAACGGAGTCGATGATACCACCGATACCGAGGGAAACTAGAAAGAAAAAGAGTATTTAATTATCTTTGAAATAAATACCCGATCGTCGTACTTGGAACTCCACTAGTAATAGAAATGAAGTTGTTCATATTTTTTCATCACACTTGCCCGGAAAGGGTGTTATAGCCGATTTAGCTCTCGCGGGAGTTATGGATTTTATAACTCCCTAGGGAGTTATGAGTTTAGTTTTAAAATATAGAATCCACTCGCACATCATTTCAGACTAAGGAGGTGTAAAATCAGGCAAGACTTATTTCCTTTATTCAAAACTTGGCTACAAACCAATTTTATTGTATAATTAAACTTATACGGTACATTTCTCTGCATTATATTTATGTTTTACCATTAATCAGAGACATTTGCAATTATTTTATTAAATTTCATTTCTGGCAGTATGGCCTGTCAAGTTTAAAAACTAAAGCAGTTCTAACATTTTCCGTGGAAGACTATATTGAAAAAAGTTGACAAACTCTTTTAGCGAGTCGAGTTCATTTGTTTGATTGTTGTTTTTTTTCTCAATTTTTTTTCCTCGCGTTTGTGATGAAAAATATTGTGTGTATCACAGACAGTAAGCGGATTACAAACTCGAGGAATAAAAAGCCCTGGCGTCGGGCTTCTTATAGTCTCTCGTTAGCAATCCCGTTCTTACCGCCCTTGATGCACAATGTACTATAACGACTGAGCCAAGTCGATCAAGCAGGCATTTAAAAACCCCACCACCCCTGCATCAGAGAGACAAGATGATTAACTCTATCATTGGTAAACGATTTTCAAAAACTGTCATTGTTTTTTAGGACTTTAAATATTAAATCCCTTACCTCGAATGATAAGTTGGATGACATCATTAAAGGCGGCGATCTCTGTAAATAAATAAAAAGTTTTACTTAAGTGTAAGTGTGAAAAGTATACTTAGGTAACAATGAGTGTTAAAACATAACTTACTGATGTTAATGATCTGAGTGAGAATGTTCGCGACCAGTCTGCCGACACCTAAAACAATACAAATAATTAGTTAAATTTGAATTTTTCATATTGTATGTACAGTATTAATAGTACTTTCTCGTTGTCGCGTCTGTAAGTATATTTTTTATGCTAGAGAGAATGTAAAAGGGATAGACAGCCGAGTAATTTTAATACTCTGGAGTACTATTAAGACTGTGGAGTACAGTAAAACCAGATTATTAAAAGTACTCGGCTGTCTATCGACGTCTTTGGCATCTGTCAGTATATTTGTTATGCTAGAGAGAATGAAAAAGGGATAGACAGCCGAGTAATTTTAATACTCTGAACTTCTGGAGTAATATTAAGACTCTGGAGTACAGTAAAAGATTATTAAAAGTACTCGGCTGTCAATGGCCGTCGTTGGCATATGTCAGAATATTTGTTATGCTAGAGTGTGAAAGCGATAGGCAGCCGAGTACTATTAATACTCTGGAGTACTATTAAGACTCTAGAGTACAGTAAAACCAGATTATTAAAAGTAGAGTGCTACCATTTTCCTAATAGCTATCGGCAATAATGTTCTCGTCTGTCTATCGCCGTCTTTGGGATCTGTCCGTATATTTGTAATGCCAGAGATAATGTAAAAGCGGCAGACAGCTCAGTACAGTTATTACTCTGGTTTTACTGTAGCTACATCTATCGCCTTCACACTTTCTTTGGCATCTGTCAGTATTTTTGTTATAACTTATAACAGAGAGAGTGTAGAACCGATAGACAGCCGAGTACTAACTATTAATACTCTGGAGTATCAACAGTACATTACTCGGCTGTTTGTTTGAAAATGACCTTCTGTTGGAGATTCTTCTCCGCAATGATGGTCTTATCCGAAGCGCTAGCAGACTCAATCTATATTACCGACGTGTAAAAGCGCCCGTATGTGGCCAATTTACTGAATAAATATTTTGATTTTGATTTTTATCGCTTTCAGACATACAACAGATGCTAAAGAGAGTCGGTGACAGACAGCCGAGTACTATTAATACTCCAGAGTATTAAAAGTATAGAAAAACACATTTAATATGGTGCGGGGGTCAAGCAATAATAGACTCTTGGTTAACGGCGTAAGAGCTTTGACGCATGCCGTATTAATTGTGTCCTGCTATAGGTACTCGGTTGTCTTTTGCTTTACTTTACTGTAGCTAACAGATAGACAGAGTTATTTTCACATTTATAACATTATAATATGGTTTAAATTAAAATTTAAAAGCATACCCGAAAATCCTTTAAGAACGCCTCCAATCAAACCTCCAATGTCGATTGTCACTGAACCCTAAAAAAAACATAACATTAAAACGATGATCTAAACCACTGGAGCTATACACGCATTGGACGTATCTTCACTGGGGAATATTTCTCGAAACTCACTTAAGTCTGTTCCTATTCGTTCCGTCACTCTTATAAACAAATCAATTTACCATTATAACTCCATATTCGCGTACTTTTGAAGGTTGAGCCTAGTCATATTATTTATTTATATTCTTTATCATTGTCTTCATGTTGTAAGTAATCTCTATTTAATATTGTATTTTTTGATGAAAAGCGTATTCGATGAAAACATCATTACACTGACAGTCATAAAGATATTTTTTTCGAACTATTTCTGACATTGAACATGTAGTGAGGTTTGATAGATTTAATTGATAAGTGAGGTTTTCGTCTCTGTCGTACCCAGCATAATAACACGATGATGATGATGAATATACAGGGTGGTACTCGATAAACTGTACATATTGAAAGGGATGAAATTGTAGGTTAATATATAGGCAAAACAATTTAAAAAATATATTTAGCCACTTTTTTTTCTTTTTTTTTTTAATAAATTACAGAAAAAATGACATTTTGTTTTCATAAAAACACGATTTTTTCAAAATTGTGTAGATATTTCACTATTATTTCTTTGGTTATTATTATTCCCCGTTTAATTTTAGATCCAAAGACGTTAAAAGAAATTGTAAAATATCTGCAAAATTTTGGGAAAATCGTGTTTTTATGAAAACAAAATGAAATTTTGCAGTAATTTTCCACAAAAAAAGCAGTTACTCAGTTATTTTTATAATTGGTCTATTGTTGTTATCAATTATTATAAACCTAACTAATGTCAATACTATGCATTTTGTTTTATCTTTTTTGGGCTATTAGATCAAAAGTTACACCGTCACAAGTAAGTGTACTACCCAAACTTTATTAAAAAGTTTGACAATCTGTAAAAAAAACCAGTGGCTAAAAAATTAAAAAAAAATGTTTTACCTATAAATTAACCTAAAATTTCATCCCTTCCAATATGTACAGTTTATCGAGTACCACCCTGTATATTCAACCTTTTTAATAAACTAATCAGAGGTAACATTATTCTCATTACTATTTCATCCTCTATCTAAAGACAATTACAGTCAAGTATAGTTGTTATTGTCATTGGCACTCTGAATAGGAAGAGACTTTAGACTATATGTGGCATTGTCTATGTAAAGGGACCTTATTGTCGATGGCGCTTACGCCGCACTGCGTCACTCGACGTTGTATTTATATCGGAGCATCTTTAATAATGGCGGAAGCGCCATCGACAATAAGGTCCCTTTTCATTGATAACGTCACATATTAGTTCACTCAATACAATTTTCTACAGGTGTACTAGTGAAGTGTACAAGACGGGATAATAGTATTTTCACAACTCTGCTCGGAAATATGGCCAAAGATGGTCTTGTTTGGGGTCACAAAACGTCACTTATAAGGACAGACCAAGTATGTTTTTGTCGGCGTGTTTGCTGATTGGTCGAGAACATTGTAGTCCAACTATAAGAACCAATGAAAATCAATCAATCAATTTTTGTGGCATAGCTCCTTAAAATGAAAAATTGAAATCGACCACTCAAAATATTTTGCTAAAAGATACACAGACTAAAAACTGTGTCACTGCTTTTTTTTTAAATGTAATTCAAACTTGGCCCCTAATCTCGAACTACTAGAGATGAAATTACATGAGAGATATGGCGAAACAAATACAATTTTATATTTAGTTGATATCTTAATCAGTTAGTTTATTAATCTCGAGTGCCACGAGAATAGGGGTCCAGATTTAAAAAAAGTTATATATGGTAAAATTGGCGGTGATGTCACATTAACATGAATTAAATTTGAGTTTTGAATATGAATTTTAATTTTATTTCCTCTCAGTAGTTTTGAAAAGCACTATGTCGGCCTCAGTAGAAAGTGCAATTTATGGACTCGTACACTAGAGGGCCTCAACTACGTTTCGGACCTCTATAGTCTATTTTTTCATCGTCTAAAAATTGCGTACTTTCTATCCTCTGCAACAATGTACTATAGTCTAATGTGTTATGAGAAACGGGCCCCTAGCCAACCCGTTTTAACATTTTTGAGCAGAGAGCTATTGCAGCGACGCAATGTACCTATAACGAAAAGCATGCGGGCTATCGCGCAATGAAACTAATCCTTTATAAGTCATCACGCCACTCTTACATCCTCATAAAAGCGTGCGTGTCTACTCTACACATGCAAAATGCCGGTCGGACCACAGATATAAATAGTAAATACCAGACATAGGAATCCTGGGGGCAAAATTTTATGGCAGGTAGGGAGTTCCTATATCGATAAACTCAATTATCGATGCTTTTTCCATATACTAGTAATCGCCCCCAGTATTGTATGTATTTTTTGTAAGTATTATTCTGAGTAAGTATGAAGTTCACACGGCATATTAAAAAAAAAATGTTTTTAAAGGCAAAACTTGGAGTGATCACTAGTATAATAAAACAAGCATCGATAATTGAGTTTATCGATATAGGTACTCCCTACCTGTCATAAAATGTTGCCCCCCGGATTCCTATGTCTGGTAAATACACATAGATAATGTAAACAACTCAATCTGTATGAAAACCAACCGTTTCACTTTTTTCCAACAACTGGGACATCACAAGAGCGAATAAGTGATGTGAATTCCCCGTTTTCCGCGCAAAATCGATTCAAAGTCGTCGCTTTTTTGGGCTATCGCAGTTAATTATCACGCAACGAGGCATTTTCTTAACTTTCACGGCTGCAACAACAGACGCGCGCGGGACGTCAATAGCGACGGCCAACCCCGACGCTTGGTCGGAGTTCGGATACGTGAAGTAGATGCGTTTGCGTTTTCTACGTGTAATTGACAACATTTAAAAAAAAAAAGGATTTTTGTTTTTTCGCGTTTATAATAGCTGGTTAAAAATTAGAGTACCCGTGTTTCTAGGTTTTTCTTTATTTAACTTAAATTCGTCGTTAATAATTTATTAAAGAAATAGTCATTAAAAAGACCGTATATACAAAGTTAGGAATACTGACGTCGTGATCTTAGCATGATATAAAATAAAAAAAAGTAACTTTAAACAGAAACAGAACTGACTGTCATGTCATGGCACTTGTCAACAATAACAACTGTAACAACATAAATTAGTCGAATTTGGGCAGATTGCGAATATACGCTTTTACAAATCTGTTAGTCACATTCATTTTAAATAGCGGATATCAAAACAATAGTATTACGAGAATCGAAAGCGTGTCGTTAGAATCAAGTAATCCGTCAGACAGATAAAAAATTGACATGACAGTTGTATATTTTTTTCAATTCCTATGCTAATAAATGGACTAAGGGCACTATAAGTTTATTCCTAACATTCACAATCCAACTTTTTTTACTGTTTTTCGTAAATATAAAAAAAACTACTGCATAAAAAAAAACAAAATTATTTTTAGTGGAATCAGCAGTGTAAAATCTAGAAACGGTATTTTAATTTACTACCTTAGCATATATGAATTGTTGTCAATTTATATCTGCGAGTCGGACACTAGTGGGGGATTGCCGCTGACTTCATACCAGCGCCGTCGCCGACAAATCTCATTTCCACGATTTTTGAATATTGTGTTTATTGTGAAAAACTAGGTTTGTAAGTTTCCATCATATTTCTTTTATGTTTCTTTCCTACTAATATTTTCTTGGACAGGAAAACGTATAGACCTCGTTTTTCATAATGTCTACAACATATTTAATATTTGTAAAAACCAGAATAGGTTTAAAGGTAGTGAAACATCGCATTTTGTATGGAAACTATTACGTTCACAATCCTCATAATCGTCATTAACTAACTCATCTCATTCGTTCAACCGGAACGGGTACAAAATTGACTTACAGGATTGACTTAGTAAAAGCTTGTCAAAAGAAGTACTTTTAATTTTTCTCTTGTTTATGCACTGCAAAAGACATAATATTTGTATTATTTGTAAGAATAGTACATTGTGTATTAAGGGTGGTAAAGACAGAATTACAAACGAGAGTCTGTCAGAAGCCCGAAGCCGAAGGCTGAGGGCTTTAATGACTCGAGCTTTGTATTTCCTTTACCACCCGTGTAACATACAATGATTTTCATCACTATTGCGAGGAAATGAAATAAAATCAGACAAAAGATCATATTTTTAACTTACGATTCTCACTAATAATTTTAGCCGCGTTGGCGATGTCCAGCGGATTCGCATTATCCATTTCTTCTGATTACGACATGTTTTTTAATATGTGCACAAAGACACCCTTCTAATTATTATTTTTGAATCACACAGTTGATAATCACTAATCAGTATTTATAAATTAGCGGCAGACTATATCATTGTCTATGACTTACCACAGATAATGTCAAACGTTCAAGGGACCGATTCTAGTGACAGTTTTAGAAAATTGTATGCAACTGACATTTCATCTCGAATGAAACTTCATATCGAATGGCACAAGAATTGGGGTCTTGACGTATATGATAGTTTGAGTCCACGTATTATATTTAAAAAAAAAGCTATTACGCACGACAGGGCGTAATGGTAAAAAAAAGCCCGCGGGTATTATTTTTGATTTACGGACGATTTTTCTAGCATGTTAGGACACTATTTACGAGCAAGTGTGATGAAAATATACTTACGCCACCAGTTACGCTGCCTCCAGTTTGGCCTCCAGTTTGGCCTCCATTGTTGTTACCGTTGTCGGTTGGGGCTGGGGTGTTGTTGTCCGTTGGGGCTGGGGTGTTGTTGTCGGTCGGGGCTGGGGTACCGTTGTCTGTTGGGGCTGCGGTGGTGCTGTCACTGTTGTCAGTTGGGGCTGGAGTATCTGGGGCTGGGGTTTCTGGGGCTGGAGTTTGTGGGGCTTGGGTGGTTGGGGCTGGTGTTTCTGGGGCTTGGGTGGTTGGGGCTGGTGTTTTTGGGGCTCGGGTGGTTGGAGCTGGTGTTTTTGGGGCTTGGGTGGTTGGAGCTGGTGTTTTTGGGGCTTGGGTGGTTGGAGCTGGTGTTTTCGGGGCTTGGGTGGTTGGAGCTGGTGTTTTTGGGGCTTGGGTGGTTGGAGCTGGTGTTTTTGGGGCTTGGGTGGTTGGAGCTTGGGTGGTTGGAGCTGGTGTTTTTGGGGCTCGGGTGGTTGGAGCTGGTGTTTTCGGGGCTGGGGTGGTTGGGGCTGGGGTTTTTCCAGTGTTGTCGCCTCCGTTGTTGTCGCCTCCGTTGTTGTTTCCAGTGTTGTTGCCTCCGTTGTTGTTTCCAGTGTTGTCGCCTCCGTTGTTGTTTCCAGTGTTGTCGCCACCGTTTTTGTTTCCAGTGTTGTTGCCTCCGTTGTCGTTTCCAGTGTTGTCGCCTCCGTTGTTGTTTTCAGTGTTGTTGCCTCCGTTGTTGTTTCCAGTGTTGTTGCCTCCGTTGTCGTTTCCAGTGTTGCTGCCTCCGTTGTTGTTTCCAGTGTTGTCGCTTCCATTGTTGTTTCCAGTGTTGTCGCCTCCGTTGTTGTTTCCAGTGTTGTCGCCTCCGTTGTTGTTTCCAGTGGAGGTCCATTTGTCGGTATCACCGTTTGCGTTACCAATTACAACAATGGTGGTGTTTATGTCAACGGTGATGTCTGAAAAGAAAATCAAAAAATGTTATATTCGACTAAAACTTGTATAGTTCAGTCATTTGTTAGAGCGCCATTGTTCAAATATGGCGGCGCGAACGGCAAAGATTCGAGAAGAGAACGTCGAAACCTCTGATCACCAATTTTCAAAAGTACTTAAAATGTTTGACACAGACTAACGATATCGCGTATTATTTTACTAGCTCTTATTAACTTGACATTGACAGCAACTCACTAGGAACGATAACCGTCATTAAATGAGGGCCGATAGTGAAATAGTGAAGTGGTGATGAATTAGGAACCCAACAAAACTATTTAGTGGTTTATAAAATTTATAATTACCTGGGTATCCAGAGTCCTTCAGTTTTTGGCCGCACACAGGGTACAGGTTTTGAATGATTTCCTTTCCAGCTGAAAAAAAAAAGAATTAGGGTACAATTTGGTAAGGTCTAGGCTTGTTTTATGAGAAATACATAACATCCAAGACGCAGGAACAAATACTCGCGTTCTGCACACAAATATTTGCCTAACCGGGAATTGAACCTGAGACCGTTAGGTTCGTAGGCAGGGTCTACCAACTAGCTTTGTCATAGACCCAAAGTTCATACTTTTTAATGTTTCATTATTTTTTATCTAACTATTATACTCGAAAAAAACTTTTTTTTGTGTAAAATATGTGTGTACTTACAGTCTTTCTTGTTAGCGTTTGCAATAGCTCCGGTTATGGTGGTTACTGGAAAAAAAAACATAAAGATAAAATGCTGCAATAAAGAGCTCTTTTTAAAGTTTACGTCATGTGATCAGCCAGTTCAAATATTAAAAAATAAAACATCAAATTACCTGAGACGATGCTCTTCGTAATAGTTTCCTTGGTGATGGAACTATGGCCTCCTGACAAAAAAAAAGAAATTAAAAACAAACGATGTCGGGACGATTTTAAAACAACTCGAATTTCCGTTGTTTTATTTACTATGAGCCTTAGTCAGTCACAAAGAAATAAAAAAAATAGTCTATATATTGTTGTATTTGTATGTATGTATGTATGTAAACACTTTATTGTACAAACAAAAGAAATAACAATTATAAAATAGACAAAAATATAACAGGGATGTACAAAGGCGAACTTATCCCTATAAGGGATCTCTTCCAGTTAACCTTTGAGCGATTGAGAAATAAATAATTACAACGAATAGCCAAATAAGTACAACACTAAAAGAAATTGCTATAAATATGAATAGATAAAATATATAGACATATATAAATATATACAATAAACAGGAAAAAGTTTAAGAACAAGTGTCAAGCCAGAACTTCTTTAGTCTAGATTTGAAAGAATCTACAGACTGAGACTGCCTAATTACAGTAGGCAATAAATTCCACAACCGCACAGCGTGAACCGAAAAGGATTTAGAGTAAGTTTTGGATTTATTAGATTTGTTCACAAATTCTGACGCACCTTTAGAATTATAGTGACGTAAATCACCATTTCAGCTGTCGATTTGAGACATATAATGATTACTACTAGGGTTAGGACTTTTGGTGGCATATCGTGGTTCTAGAATCCATGGAGTCGCTATTTCCTAATAATTATAAACATACCACTTTGATTTTGGCCTTCAGTATCGTCATTTTTTTAAATAAACAATACATTTCTAGTTCGGTTTATTCATACCTACTAATATTTGTTTGTTTGGTAACACTTTCACAGCGGAAATATTCTCCGTACCAATTTTTTTTTAAACTGGCTTAGCGATTTAACGGATTAATGAATTTTGAAACATGAGCAATATTGAAGGTCAAAATCAAGGTGGTATGTTTATAATAATTAGGAAATAGCGACTCCATGGATTTTAGAACCACGATATGCCACCAAAAGTCCTAACCCTATTGATTACTATAGAGACCTAACTCGAAATCCAACATTTTTGAGTTAGGTCACTATAAGTAATTCAAAAGATGCGAAATGTACTATCAGCCCAATGCAACCCAGACCCACCATAGAACGGTGTCACAGTAACATTAAGAAACAATAAATATCAGGGGACAATGTCACACCAATTGAGCTAGTCCCAAACTAAGCTCTAGGCTTGTACTATGGGTACTAGACAACGATATAAATACTTATATAGAGAAATATATACTTAAATACATAGAAAACATCCATGACTCGGGAACAAATATTCACGCTCACCACACAAATATCTGCCCTTACCGGGATTTGAACCCAGGACCTCTAGCTTCGTAGGCAGGGTCACTACCAACTAGGCCAGCGCGTCGTCAAATGTTTGTAAATGTTTTTGAAACTTCTTACAACTAGAATCATAACGTCACTGTGACACAGGTCATATGGTGGGTCAGAGTTAAATTGATCTGATGGTAAATAGTTCATAGACTTTTAAGAATTTAACTTAAACAAGAATAATGAAAAATGTGGCGTGTCGCTAGCACGGTTTTTGTGTAACTGTTGGTACTATTGTGCAGTGATTGATTGCCCATCAAGACCAACCAAAAGTGGGATCTAAGACCCAAAGACTTTATATTCTTAAGACAACAATCTCAAGACTACATTTCTAAGACCGCAAATGCGTTGCCGACCCTGAGGACTAAGATGGAATGCCTCTATACTAGTAATTACATCAGTTGTCTTATGCGAATGCTACTTGGTGGTAGGTTAAGACATGGTGGTAGCAATCCAGACGGACCCTACAGAAGGTCCTACCATGCTCCATCAACCTCGTAAGACCCAATTCTAGTAACATTGTAATTGCAACCTTCTCGTGTTAACTATAATGTGCCTTTTATATTTGGTATTATGACCTAAAGCGACAAATCTGGGGATTCGGCAGGTAAGTTCTTTAACACCATTTGCAATAGACTAACCTTTAACGAAACCAGTTAGAATGGCGCCTTGCTCAATGATGATTCTGGCGGCATTGGCTGAAACAAGTTTAATTTATATAATAATGTAATTATTTTATATGCCCAACCTGACATTGGTTTTAATGACTCGAAAAAGGCAAGCGAGCACACAGGCCACCTGATGGTAAGTGGTATTTCCTATAAAATCAAATGTCATAAAATTAGATGCTATCAATTAATTTCCTATAAAATCACTTGCTATAATCATTCATTTGCTATAATAGCCATTTTCTATAACGTGTTTAGAAAAAGTGTAATTATAGACATTGATTTTATAGTAACTGTCGGGAAGTGGAATCTGGTGGCCCTGCCAAGATGCACTACGCTAACTAGCGTTTCTATTAGTTTCGTTTTTAAACCAATCGCGTCACTGGTAGATGACGTTACGACGCTAGTTAGCGTAATGCATCTTGGCAGGGCCTCCTGAGAACTATAGACATTTATTCGGCGTTGCCAACACTAAGACACTTTTACACAAATTAACCTAGTCACAAACTAACCTCTAGCCTTGTACTATGGGTACTAGATCTAATTCACCTGGATGAATGAAGAATAGTTATGCTACTATGTACACGTAATTTAGTTATATCGTTCTATAAAATACAATGTTTTATTTTTAGTATACTTTATGTACCAATTCCAGCGTCAGGCATATTAGGTACTCTCTTCGTCTACTGTATACACCTATAAATACTTAACTATCCTCTAATCACCGAAGGATATTCAAATGTACTATATTCTTAATTTATCCAGCTGGATATTGAGTCTATGGCGATATAGAGAAATACATAGAATATATCCAAGACAGGAAAAAACGCGCTCAACAAATATTTGTCCATAAGGGAATCGAATCCGGGACTGCTAACTACTAAGACTAAACGCAAGCTAATCAAGATAATACTGTAGCATGACGATCACGTCGGGGTCACCAATGTAGGAAGAAAGGACAAAAAGAGGGAGGGAGGGAAGAGAGATCTCTCTCCAGGCGGGTGTCCTGCCGGGGACAGAAGACCATTGGGATGAAGTTGGAAGTAGTATTGGAAGTTGTATACACGGATACACTGCGCACTGTCAGATTTTAATGGCGCTATTGAACACGGTGGCGCTACCGTAGCTCGACGTCTCTTACTCGAGTTGTCGTTAGATGTCGCTAGGTCGCTACTATACTATACTACAAGTATATTCTGAGGTAAATATTAAAAAAATCCAATATGGTCCCACTTACATTTTCCGTTATAGCTCTTGATGCAGCTGTTGTATTCGTTCTGGGCGCGATTCAGTTTGAAGAGGACGTAAAGGGCGTCAGCGGAGTCGGCTTCTCCGTCGATACCAAACCGCAGGTTCCATGCTCTGTTGTTACAGATGCTCCTGTCACCTGTCAATAAGTATAACACGTTAACTCCAGATAATCAGCCTATTCAACATTATTAAATAATTACGAATTTGTGGCGCTTGCAGTGGAGACCATGGGGACCTTGGTCAGCTGATATGAAAAGCTTAATTAAGGCCCTTTCATCCCGGCTCATAGACTCCTACGGAGATCCTAGAGCTGGTGCTTACCTCTCCCAAAGGATTGGGCTAGCTATCCAGAGAGGTAATGCAGCCAGTGTCATGGGGACCATGCCGCGAGCGGACCTGCTAGAGGGGGTGTTCTTTTTATAGTGCTGATTATTATTTATATCTTTAATATTTGAGAAGCTTAGTTTAACTTTAATTTAAATACGTTTAGTTTTAATTTTTAATTGTATTCATGTTGAATTCTGTAAATACTACTGAAATATAAACAAAGGCAAGGTTAGACAACTATTTTATATGCCTTCAACCGATCCGTTTCTTAACAAGGATCAAACCAACCAACTGCCAACCAGTGGCTCTAGACAAGATGCATTGCGAGATTGTAATCGTTAAATGTGTTTGATTGAATCTGCCGGATGGCCGCGTTAAATGCTTGTGTCAATTTCATACACTTTCACAGTTTCCGAAAATCGATTACGATGACGTTAAGCACCTCGTCTAAGACCTCTGAGCACAGCGAAAGTCAGAAATGAGTCATGCCCGTCATTTCTACTAAGCATTGAAAACGCCACATTTAAATTGATGTTGAACTATGACGTCACAACTTGCTACATACTGAACTAAATGTGTGGTAAAAACTATTAAAAAGTTTTTAATTATGTTAAAAACAACCATTGGCTGAAAGGAGAAAAAAAAATCTATGGATATGTACAAGTTTACCGAGTGGTACAACCTGTGTATTGTTAAAGGGTGTTTAAATATCGCACAATAAATCGAACGGTGACACTATCTTATTTATTTTTTTGTCTTGGTTTTTTTTTTTGTGGTGTTTGGCCTGCGGTGCGGTTACCAAATGGTCCCTGCGGAAGACCAGTGCTGGTTTTACTACCGGCAACATGCCGAGCTGGGACCATTTCTTGGCATCTGGCATTAGGTCAGCCATATGTTCGTGGTATTTTTTTTAGTACTTTCTTTCTTTCTTTCTTGTTCTTTCTTAACCATCCATAGCTGTTTTCTGCACGTTTTCACCAGCAATTTTGTTGTTATTGTTTTATTTTTTATTTGTTAATGTTATTTGCTTGTTGTTGGTGAATAAAGGTTCTTTTTTTTAATATTATTTATTTATTTAAAACGAAAGTCGACATCAACAAGTTAATTCTTTTTTACCGCAATAATATCACTATTCGAATAGTATTTAGTAGTTTAGTGTCAATTTGCTATACGTCAATGGATCAACTCACCAGGGAATCCCTTGAAGCAGATGCCGACCTTGAAGATGAAGGCGACGATGCGAATCAGCAGAGAGCCGAGGCCGCGAATAGTGGTGTTTATGGCTCCTCCAAGACCAAGGATCACTGTCAACCGAGTAACACAAATAAATACGGTTCAAATAAGTCAACAAAACGCATGTTTTGAAAACCTTGCAGCATGAGCCGGTAAGAAAATGTTTTATCTACATCCATATCATAACTTCCCTACAATATGTTCAGAAGTGATAAGCAAATCGCCTATATTAATAAACCTGTATCTGTGGTTGCATCTTAATGTTTACATTAAAGTATAGTGCATCGTAATGTTTACATTAAAGTGTCGGTACCTAAACATTAAAGTATCGGTAATACTGTACCACTAACTTGAAAATGCAAGCCATATCTGTACATTATAAATAAAGTTTTTTTATTTTTTTATTTTTTATTTAAGCTTTGGTACTACAAACAAGTTAACAGTAACACTAACTTAATAAAAATACAGGCCATATCTGAACATATTATAGAAAACTTATGAAATGCATGTAGATAAAGTTATGTATGCGGCTATATATAATTAGGCATTAAAGCACGAGTGTGGTTTTATGAAACGAGCCGAAGTTTTATTATGCACCAGCCACATAAACTACTATGATATTCGTGCAGTAAGAGTGAAAAAGGCTCGGCTCGATTCGGCGTCGCGAACGGAACGACGTTATTTTCACTCTTATTGCATGGACATGAAGGCTTTTTGACCGGTTCCCTAAGGCAGTTTATACTGTTTTTTAAATAATTATAAAGAAGCATCTTACAAATCACCACATTGGTTTAAATTTGTTAACTTTTTAACGCCATTGACAGACGCAAAATAGACCTGATAGAGTCTATGAGGCAAGGTTGATATTCGCTCTGGTTGGCGTGTGAGTAATGTATTTGGTATGTGTGTTTTGTTGTGTTTTGTTTTGTATTTATTGAAACTTACGTCTGGTGACCAGGCCGAATACGTCAGCGAGGACGTTGATCTCTGAAAAAATAAAGATTAATGAATACTCATACTCGTTCATTAATAATATATGACATACCTATCAATTTATTAATATAATATCTGGTTACTTACTCGCAATAAACAATACAATATCCAAAAACTATTTCAGGAGTCAGCGGATAGGATTACTATAATACTAAAATTCATTAAAGTCATACATCGCCTGGCCTAACAGCCATTTTTAATAAATAAATAAAATCTAATATAAATGATCAATCACCCTAATCTATCCTCGTAAAAACCAATACCTATTTTAGTAACATTGTAACTGCAACCTTGTCGAGTCAAGTATAAGGTGCATTTTATGTTTGGTATTATGTCCTCAAGTGGCAAAACTGGGGATTCAGGAGGCCATGCTAATATTATAAAGAGAAAAGAAATGTGTTTTGATTTTTTGTTTATAACCTTTGTGACAACTGTACGGACAGAAAAAAAAACACTAATTCGTTAGACGTGTTCCTGTACTATTACGGCCGTATCTTATATCCAATGGCCAAAGCAGATTAAATCCTCTTCCGACAGTAATGAGGTTGCACTTGCTACTGGAATTTTGATCTTTGCCCCAAAATGGGTGTTATAACTTTTACGTTTATGTCTGTCTGGTATTGCACCTCACAAATATATTTTTTATTTGATTTCTTTTTCTTTCGGATGGTTTTTGGCTAAATGTGCATGTTGGTAGTTTTAAGAGTTATCAACTCTGGAAGAAGAGACATCTATGACGGCGGATTAAATCTATTTAAAGTTATTAAAATTCAAGCCGTGGTACTTACTGAAATTGATGAGTTCAGCAAGAATGTTGCCAGCCAGACTGGTGATGCCTGTTTATAAAAAAAAAATACAATAATAATTTATACTTATACAGTGTGTATCTTCCACGAACATATTAACTAACGATATTTTTAAGTACTGTTAACGACTTTATAATAAAAATATAACATTTACACTTGATAATAAGAGTAACTATTTTTTAAAGTTTTCTCGAGCAGCAGTGTAATGCAAAGTTTTATTTGACTCCTCTGAGAAGCAGACTTAGTTTCATTTGGGTTTTGTTACTGATACATTGCGTGTCGAATTAATTTATCCTTTTTTTTAACACGAAATGTGTTCTTTTAGGGATTATACTTTCAGCCCTTAATATATTATGTTCGTATGGAAAATATTAGGTACACACAAAAACAAATCAGCAAAATGAAGTGACCTTCCAGGTTTTAACCATTTTAGCTGATCCACTTGTAAATTATGTACAATTTTTTTTCCGAAATGATCTATTACGTTAGCGCTTATCAAATAAATGTCTTTAACATTATTTTATTATACAGCCTTTAGAATTTACCTCGAATGCCCTTGAAGATTCCTCCCAAAAATCCTCCGATAGAGAAGGAACCACCCTGGAAACAAAAAAAAACATTATTTACTAGCGACTTATACCCTCGTAAGTCCCACCATACTGCAAACAGGGATTTTTTTGTCAGTGGGACTTCGAATATACTGTCAAGGCAATAAAGTTCAATTACGTTTGTTCTATAACGCCATTTTCAGTTTATGAACATAGGAAAATAAACCTTATTGTTATTGCAACACAGTTCAAATTAAATTGCCTTAATTATGTACATCTTATTGCACGCTGGGCCTTACGAGGATAATCACTTTAGTCGCCTATCTCACCCAATCAAGACTACTGAATCGTGATAGATTTTCTTTTAACTGCGTTATATGTGCTTTCATTTAAGATATTTTCAGCTTTTTAGCGTTCCGTCGTCAAACTAGGAACCCTTATAGTTTCGCCATGTCCGTCCGTCCGTCCGTCCGCAGCCTAGCTCAGAGACTCTTAGTACTAGAGAGCTGTAATTTGGCATGAATATACATATTAGTCACGCCAACAAAGTAGTAAAATAAAATGTTGTTTTTTTTTATTGTACCTCCCCTACAAGTATCGTGGGGATGTATTTTATTTTCGAGTCATGTGTCCCCCCCCCCTACAGCCAAAACTAAAAATACAAAAAATCTGAAAAATATTTTAAATGAAAGCACGTACAATGAATTTAAAAGGAAAACTATCACGACTAAGTAGACTTCATTGGTTCTTGAGTTACAAACGGTTTAAATGTTTATACCTACCAAAAACTTATTTGCGGGGTTGGTAAACTGACCGCGACCTATGTCGATGTATGGGGATAACAGTTTTCCAACAGCAAAATTAAGTTTGTAGTAACGGCTTCGGAACCCTACACTGAGCATGGTCCGACATGCTCTTGCCCGGTATTAGTACTTGTAGTTAAGCTGTAGAGGGGAGGAGGGGACGCGCAACTTAAGTTACACTTTTGAAGTTCAATACTTCCAAAACGATTCACCAAACCTAAAAATTTATATACATAATTACTGTTTAAAAGGTATCCAAGATTTCAAAATTTTATTTTTTAACTTTGTCGCCGTAATTTAACTGTATAACTGTGAAAATTACAGCTTTCAGATGAACATGGCGAAACTAAAGCGTTCCTAGTTAAGAACCCTAAAAAGGAGGAGGTTATCAATTCGTCGATCCCTGATGACTCACCGCGGATCCAGAGACTCCAGTGCTGACGATGAAGCCACTCTTGGTATTGACGTCAGTGTTAGCGTCAGCTGTCCAATAGTTGTAGTCTCCATTGGCACCATTGATGAGCTGGATGATTTGATCCTGGTTCGCGGCGAACCCTGTCACGTCAAACATTCCATTAATTATAGTACATTGTTGCAGAGGATAGAAAGTACGCGATTTTTGGACGAGTCATATAGAGGGCCGAAACGTAGTTGAGGCCCTCTAGTTTACGAGTCCATAAATTGCACTTTCTACCGAGGCAGACATAGTGCTTTTCACAACTACTGAGAGGAAATAAAATAAGAATTCATATTCAAAACTCAAATTTTAATTCATGTTAATGTGACATCACCGCCAATTTTACCATAGATAACTTTTTTTTAAATCGGGACCCCTATTCTCGTGGCACTCGAGATTAATAAACTAACATGCGAGATGAAGATGTCAACTCCATATAAAATTGTATTTGTTTCACCATATCTCCCATGTAATTTTATCTCTAGTGGTTCGAGATTAGGGGCCAAGTTCGAATTACATTTTAAAAAAAAGCAGTGAAACAGTTTTTACTCTGTGTATCTTTTAGCAAAAATACACCTAATATTTTACGACACAAAATGGTATGTTCTGATTGGTCGATTTCAATTTTTCATTATAAGGAGCTATGACACAAAAATTGATTAATTGATTTTCATTGGTTCTTAAAGTTGGACAACAATGTTCTCGACCAATCATCAAACACGCCAAGAAAAACATTCTTGGTCTGTCCCTATAAGTGACGTTTTGTGACCCCAAACAAGACCATCTATGGCCATATTTCCGAGCAGTGTTGTGAACAGTATATTTTAGAATTATTATAAGAGCCACCCTCACTCCGTTTCGGATAAAGTGAGCATGTATATGAACCACCCATATACTCAATCTATTGATTAAATCCGCATTAAAATCCGTTGCGTAGTTTGAAAGATCTAATGGCCCTTCTACTCGATGGCCCATCATGGGCCAACGTAAGGGACGCAGCTACACCTTAGAGCGAGCAACATATTCCTGCATCTCACTCTTACGCATCACTCCGTCCCTACGTAGGCCCATGATGGGCCATTGTTTAGAGCAGCCATAAGCGTACATACAAAGGGACGGCGCGAAGCGACTTTATTTCATAATTCGAGCGTCCAGTGGCGCCCTCTTTACTATTATTGTGTTTTCTAATATAGTAAAGTAAGTGCTTGAAATCGATTTATTTTTCAAACATGACACCTTTATCGCATGTTTTTGGTTGAATCTTCGAAACCCTACGATCTTTATTTACACACATATCATAAGTCCTCTATTATGCGTTCAAACTCCGTAGGCAATGACCAGCATTACCTATGGTAGTAGGTGACAGCGATGACAGCTGTTAATTTTGGAAGACGTTCCAAATTTGGATCTCATTACCATACAATATTCGATAACGTAATTTCAAAATTACGTTACACCTGTCATCGCTGTCACCTACTACCACAGGTAAGGTAATGCTGGTCATTTGCCTTTCGGCTTATGAACCCATCTTAGAGTACTTATAATATGTGTGTAGATAAAGTATTGTAAGCGACTCTGCGTAATTAGCATTACAACATGAGTGTGGTTTATGAAACGAGCCGCAAGGTGAGACTGTCATTACGCAACCGTCACGTAAACTACTATTAACGATGTTTTGCGATGTAATACATGAGTATTTATAACTTTGTGATTCTGGTAAACCGGTTTTTTAATCAATGTTGTAATGAAAAGGGTGATACTTTTTCCGTTCAGTTACAACTCATAGTTCAATTGTTATTAAGTTATGTCATATGCCCACTCGTCATTCACTGGGTGCGGCTGCGAGATTGTATATGTCAGTTGACCAGATATTTACCTGTGTAGCCTTCGTCATTCAACCATTTGCTGACTGCAGGGATGAACTTGTTGCAGGCTTCAGTACCAACTGTAAAAAAAAAACAATTATTTAATTTAATTAAAACAATAGCGAATATTCATGACCTTTCCACAGCTTCAATAGAAGCCGATTCATGTCACAAACAGTTGAGAAAAATCATTAATCTACACTCATAATCATAAGTTCTCTATTATGCGTTCAAAACCCGTAGGCAATGACCAGCATTACCTGTGGTAGCAGGTGACAGCGATAAGAGCTGTTAATTTTGGAAAATGTTCCAAATTTGGATCTCATTACCTTACAATATCCGATAACGTAATTTCAAAATTACGTTACAGCTGTCATCGCTGTCATCTACTACCACAGGTAAGGTAATGCTGGTCAATTTCCATTCGGCTTCTGAACCCATCTTAGAGTAGTTATAATATGTGTGTAGATAAAGTATTGTACGAGACTCTGCGTAATTTGCATTACAACACTCGTGTGATCTATTATGAATTATGAACCACACTCATGTTGTAATGCCTGTCATTACGCAACAGTCACGTATACTACTATTTTTGAATAGCTTTAAAAATAACCATTATAATATAACTCTTCTAAACAGAATTAGAGTCTGGCCATCGAAACGTGATACCTGTATTGGCTAGAAATAAACAATGTTGATGCTTTTGTCATTAAGTATGAAGTTATAAGTTATGACAAAAGCATAAATTTTTTTTTCTCAAAAATGTCCGGAAATGTTGACATTCCTATCTACATATTGAGACGCGAAGTACATAGTTTACTGACAGTTCTCAAATTAAAAAAAAAAAACATTGCGTGCTCGCTACACAAGCCCGCAATGTTGCATACAAATTCCATTACTATCTACCTTGTAACTTTTTAAAAAGTGAAAAGTGCCATAATAAAATGAGGGCACAAGTCTTATACATCCAAATTTTACTCGAAACATAACTTTTTTTATTTGTGCCTGGAATAGCTTATGTTTTTTTAAACAAGAATTGCGTTTCTCCTTGTCATAAACAAAAAGGAGGTAAGGAGTGATGGTTTTTTCACATGAAGTTGCTGTTTGTATGCAATTCAAAAAATTAGTTCAAGCGATGAAGATTTGACTCCAACACAATTTTTTTCTTGCGATTTTTGAGAAAAGCACTATATTTGCCTCGGCAGGAACAGCAATTGCGGGCTTCGTATTTTTAAACGGACTCGCAAGCTCGTCCGTTTAAACCAATACTCGGCCCGCAATTGCCTACTTCCATGCCTAGGCAATAATGTACTATTAATTGAAGATCATTCAGGCATACTATAGCTACAATTTAAAATTTCGCGGTCATTTTCAATATCACGTTTCGATGGCCAGATTCTAAACATGGAGTTTATATAGCGGACGTGTTACATAACGTCACAGTGCGTATTGGGTCTCTCTGTCTAATCGCTGTCTAATTAGCAATTTGAAACGCTTGTATCACACGTATTTCTTGGCCGATTTTAATTTTAATTCCACTTTTGGTGATCTCATTTACGGTATTTTCATATTTTGTTGAGAAATGCGATTAAAAATATCCATGCATATTATGGTAACATTTTGTGTTTTTTTTTTTCACCCCTCTCTTTAGACAAGAATAAGTAGTTGTTTCTATTACCTCCTCTAGCGTTACTGTTGCCGATGGCTCCGAGCAGGTAGCTCACTGTGGATAAAAAGACGGTTAAATACGATTCAAATAATTTACAAAAAAATGCAAGTTGACGACACAAACGCGTTGAGGTACAGTCACGAACGTATATTTGTGACCCATTTCAAGAAAAATATGCTTGAAGTCGTCAATGTCATTAGAAATGTCAAGTCATTTGTAACTTTTAGGAAACTCAACCTTATTGTTGTAGAATGTCAGATTGACTTTGGACCTAAGGTGGGTACCAAATTTAAGTTTTCGATTGTGCATTTCAGTAGGCCAATCCTAAATGCAAACCCTAACCGGTAGAACCGTAAAATACGATGAAAAACCGTAACAATAACATTTAAAAAAAAAACGGTCCCGGCAATAATTTTTTTTCATTTCTCCGATACGGAATAATTACAATTATGTTGTGATACAATATAATATGATATATTCTTTATGATATGTTACTTACGATGTGTGAAGATGGTGATAAGAATATTCTTGTCCCATTTTCCAGCTGAAATAAAGATAATATTTTTTTTACTTAGTATTTATATCTCAAAATATACATTGGAATTACATTTTGACACGAAACATTTAAAGGTATGAAAGCAATTTAAATTCGAACTTACTGCCATCTTACGAAAGGGAAGAAGAATTTAGGTTAACGAATAAATTACTCAAATTTTTGAAAAACAAACGTAAATTAATTCAAAAATAATGTGTTTATGGTAAATTTAACTTTTATCCCAAAATGCTTTATTGTTATTGATTAGCGTTAAACGAAGGGGGAATATTCATGGTATTTTTTCACAGTTTCACTAAAACCTGGTTCATGTAACAAAAAGTTGAGAAAAATCATTTTTTGAATAGCTATAAAAATAACCAAGATATAATCCAACAAAGATTTGTTACTATCTCTATCTAGCAAAACAGAATTTAACATGGAGTTTATATGGCCGACGTGTTACATGACGTCACAGTGGACATCGGATCTGTCTAATTCACAGTTTAAAATGCTTGTATCATCCGTATTTCTTGGCCGATTTTAATTTTAATTTCACTTTTGGTGATCTTTTACGGTATTTTTATATTTTGTGTAGAAATACGTTTAAAAAAAATCCATGCATATTCCCTATTGTCCCCAATGATATTTTATATTTAGATACCGAAAACCGTCGCCAATTACTGACAGTTGCTACGTTGCCATATTTCTACAGACAAACACGGCAATTCGTAGCGAACGCTATTGTTATAAAGAGATAAAAAGTTGTTTCAAATGCGTACCCGAATGACGCGGCGTGCCCGCTCATGGCTGCCATATAGCTACCCGTCTTTATCGCACTCATGCGATATCTTATTGTGTATCTCATGTTTCACAGGTGACGGTGACGCCACCGGTGCAAATTAAACAAAGTATGGCGATGTAAAACAAAATGTAAATAATATTTACGGTACTTACGAATGAAATGAGACATCCTTTCTTCCTTTTATAGTTACAGTATAATTTCGGCAGCCTCGAAAAACATAAGACGGCATTTTTTATGGCTTATATTTGTTGCATTTCGGTAATAAAACTTTACTGTTTTTGACGCGTGCGTGTCAGCGGCCACGGCGCGACTGAACGATAGTAAGGTCCTTCCTTTTCGAGGCGCGCTTTCGCGCGCAGATGACATATCTTAATATAAAATATCATTGATTGTACCCCGATATTTATTTATTTGTGAACTTACCTTCACAAGTTCGCGCCAAAGATAAAGTAGATCTAAGCAAGATCGTTAACGAGTCAGTCGCAGTCGAGCTGATGCCTGGAATAAGAAAGAAAAAAAAATACTGTTAAAAACTGCTGCTTTGGGGGCGCCCATTAATTACGTAAGTATTTTTTGGCGATTTTCGGAGAAGCCTGTTACTAGTGTAAATGATTGTACTTATTTATTTAAAAAAAAAGACCAATAATATTATTGTGAAAGATTTACCCACATTTTAGTGAAGGAACATGTTTTATTTAATTTAACCCAAGTTTTTCGCAATTTTACTCGCTTTTTGCGGAAAAAAAATTACGTGATATTCGCCGAGACCCCCCCCTCTCCCCAAAGTAAGATTAGATGAGATTCGGCTCAAACACCCCCTGAACGCCTCACGCAATGGATGCCCCCTTGGCGGTAGAGATCCGGACACTAACCTAACCTAACCTAACCTAACCTAACATAACCTAACCTAACCTTCCCCGTTCTCTTACCCTTGTTTCCGGTGTATTTTGCGATGTAATCTTCAACTTGTACACGGCAGTCGCTAAGTCCGAAGGCACGGATGGTATCCTGCATGGAGTAGACCTCATAGTTGATGGAGAATTGGGCATTCCACCCTGGTCTGCAGACTCCATATCCCTCTGAAAACACAATTTGGTTAACCCTTAACCGAACCAGTCACACAATATTTTTTTAATAGTAGTTTATGTGACTGGTACATAATGAGAGGCATTAATACACGAGTGTTTTAATGCCTAATTATGTGTACAGTTGCATTAATAACTTTATATACATGCAAATCATAAGTTTTCTACAATATGTGAGAAACCTGTGGTTGTCCTGTATCTTAATGTTTACATTAAAGTATCGGTCACCGATCTAGGAATGAACAAAGTAGCATAAAAACAAACTTACATACAGAATAGAGATCAACGAAATGGTATTGATAAGGGAGCCACGATGGTTCAGATAGACATACATACACAGATACATCGAGACATAGATTCTTTTTTTTTGTCAGGAGTTAAAAATACATACTGTTAGCGCCCAAGAAGCAAAGCACGATCTTCAGAAGACCAGCAACGACTGTAATAGAAGATTCACAATTAGAAAAAGATAATTTATTAATAATAATATAAAATAATATTTAAAAGAACAAAACTTACTTCGGACGAGAAGAGATCCCACTGGAAAATAAATAAAATAATTAATAATGATATAAAAAGTTTGAAAAAATATTTATCATGTTTGAATTGTTCTATTTTCAACATCTTTTCTTTGTAGGAATCTCTGGAATAGATCGCTTTTCAGCGATAAGAACGCCTATTGACTGCGTATGTAATGTCCCTATTAATTTTATTTTCTTTAATGTTAGTATCAATAATAGTATTATATGCAACTGTTGCATAATTAAGCCTCTTGTGATTGTCTTGTGTTTGATTTTTTTAACATTGTAGCGGTTCTAATTATTTGTATTGTACAGTCGACTACAAAGCATGTATCCACTTTAACACCTTATTCCATTGATATAAGGTATAAAAGGGGATACATGACTTTGTTGCTGACTGTATCTACTGTATTGCTGAGACCAAATTTGCCCTCATAAGCCAAAAGGCGATATCTCAAACTCAATAGCCAAAGAAGATGCAACCCTCTTCCATTAGTAATAAGGTTGTATTTGCTACAGGAGCTTTGCCAGAGATGCCATTTGTCTTAGCAGGCCAAAATTATAATCCTCACCTTACATATTTTCAGAGCCTCTATTCTATACGATAAAACCATATTGCTTTTGACAGTTATCGTATTGTCAACGTTAAATTATAGCTCTTATTTACTTGACAGTAATGGCGGCTAAGTTAAAAACAATACGATAATATGTCAAAAATGTTGGATTGTGAATAGTATCCCTTATATTAATATATTTTTCTCAAAAATGTTCGGAAATGTTGACATTACTATCTACATAATGAGACGCGAAGTACCTACATAGTTTACTGACAGTTCTCAAATTAAAAAAAAAACATTGCGTGCTCGCTCCACAGGCCCGCAATGTTGCATACAAATTCCATTACTATCTAGCTTGTAACTTTTTAAAAAGTGAAAAAGCCCATAATAAAATAATGGCACAAGTCTTATACATCCAAATTTTATTCGAAACATAACTTTTTTATCTGTGTCTGGAATAGCTTATGTTTTTTTTAAAAACAAAGCTTGCTTTCTCCTTGTCATAAACAAAAAGGTGGTAAAGAGTGATGGTTTTTTCACATGAAGTTTCTGTTTGTATGCAATTCAAAAAATGAGTTCAAGTGATGAAGATTTTACTCCAACACAAATTATTTCTTCCGATTTTTGAGAAAAGCACTATATTTGCCTCGGCAGGAACAGCAATTGCGGGCTTCGTATTTTTAAACGGACTCGCAAGCTCGTCCGTTTAAACCAATGCTCGGCCCGCAGTTGCCTACTTCCATGCCTAGGCAATAATGTACTATTTAAGCATCTCATTGTTGACTAGTTGCAACACTGGTGTCTGCCTACTCTATGCTTCCGCCCTTTGATGACGATGGCTGTGTTCCCATGTCCGAGAACTCCGTGATAACTTATATTAAGATAAGTGACTTATTATGTGTATTTAATGTTATTACTCCAACGTTTCTGTATCGTATTACTAAAGAAGACCCGTGCCTCTTTCTCCGTTCACTTCCACAAGTAAATATATACTTAGCGGAGTGCATTCACATGCTCATTCTAAGAAAAAACAATATGGAGGGAGGCCCAGTGCTTTAGGGTTCAGACGGACAGCATTTGGACTGCAACCCAGCTGCAAAATGGCAGTTCGAGGGCACTTCTGATGCAGTAGTCGTAACTGCATCAGAACTGCATTACAACAGTGCAGTCCGCTTGCAGTTGGCGTGCAGTCGTGTCGACCGCACAATGACTGCAAGTTAGCTGCGCGGTTGTTATGCAGTCCAATACGCAAGTCCAGTAAGCAACTGCAATACGACACCGCAATATAACTGTATTGCAAACCAACCGTGCAGCTAGCTTGAGTTGGCGTGCAGTTTTGATGCAGTTACGACAACTGCATCAGAACTGCTCTCGAACTGTCATTTTGCAGCTGGGTTGCAGTTCAAATGCAGTCCGTCTGTATCGGCCCTTAGATCTTAAAAATGCCTTCGGGTTTGTACTTTATACCTCTCTCTCTTTCGCTCTCATATGCTATATGAGGCCGACCGACTTCACACGAACCCCAATGCCTTTTCAAGACGTGCACTGTACGGTCGGCCAAGAAATTGGTCTACCAGTTTTGACAAAAGTTTCAGTGAGATCTAATTATCGCTAAGGTTGACATTAGCCACTTTCATAATATTATTGCAATGGAAAATCGAACTTGTTGTATCATGACGTGCAAATGAACTTCAACCGTAGGGCGGTAGACCACATTTTTTGCCGACTGTAATACAGAGCGATAGCTCTTAAAAGTAGGGTTGCCAACCGTACCATAATATATAGTATTATGAATCACGAAATCACTATATTTTAGCTCCGCATACTATATAGAACAAATATATACTTAGTACTCAAAAATACTATATTTCGATCACTCCTTAGTAACAAGTAAATTTAGTATATGTAGTTAAATATAACTAGCTACCCGCCCTCGCTTCACTTCAGTTTATGTGAGTTTTCTGATTTTCTGTAACACCCGTACATAAACCAGAATTTGTTGTACATAAAAACCTTCCTTGAAAAATTATCTAACTGATGATAAAAACAGTTACAAATATCTAAGCGTACACACACAGGGACAGGCGGCGGGAAGGACTTTGTTTCATACTATGTAAAGATGAACGATACTTTACACTTTTTTAATAGGTTTTTCATTAAAATACTATATTTTCTTTCAGTGTACTATATTATTTACACCTTGGCCTGGAAAATACTATATTTTCCAATAAATAGTTGGCAACCCTACTTAGACGGTGCTTCGGGTTTGTACCAGTCTCTCTCTCTCTCTCATGCTTATAAAGAGCGAGTGAGAGAGTACAACTTGAGGCACCTTTTACTGCTCACAGACTGTACGATATCGTCAATACTTACATCCAGAGATAGTGGCGTCCAAAAGCCCTCCAAGACCAAGACAAACTGTAAAAAAAATACGTTTAGTACACGCCAATCACTGTAGGGATACATATTTCGTTTGTAATATGTTAGTTATTAACGTTATTTATTTAAACTTTATTGCATAATACAAAAACGCAGGTACAAATTGCGGACAGGGGGGACTTAATGCCTTAAGGCATTCCCCACCAGTCAACCAATGGGCCAAACAAAAACAATTTCAGGTTGGTGCTGAATATATTTGAAATTCGTCCAATTATTTTGATTCTTATGAGAATTTTTATTCACAACTCAGGTTGTAACCTGCATCTAATTAAAGATTAAATAATGATCAATGAAGTATAGAGGAATCTGACTATTTTATATACTTACTTTTGACTCCAAGGGTGATGACATCATCGAAAGAGTTGAGAGCTGAAAAAAAACGCCAAGTAAATACAATCATTCAATTAACAACCAAGTGATATTTTTAAATCAAAGGCTAAATCACTAATATCTATATGGCCATTGAGCCAAAATATTTCAACATAGACCATATTATCAGTGACATAGGGGTGTGTAGATATTGACGCCTTGGGAACGTATATACTGGTGCAGTGTGTTATCTAAAAAAAGCGGCCAAGTGCGAGTCGGACTCGCCCATGAAGGGTTCAGTGAAAGGTAAATTGCGGTTTACGATTTATGACGTATTAAAAAAAAACTACTTACTAGATCTCGTTCAAACCAATTTTCGGTGGAAGTTTGCATGGTATATCATATTTTATTTTTAGTTTTATCATTCTCTTATTTTAGAAGTTACAGGGGGACACACACCACCACTTTGGAAGTGTCTCTTAGTTTTTTTTTTATTAGAATCCTCATTATCATTTTTGAAGACCTATCCATAGATCCCCACAATTTTTTTTATTGAGTTTCAGTTCTAAGTATGGGGAACCCCCAAAATTTATTGTTTTTTTTTTCTATTTTTGTGTGAAAATCTTAGTGAGGTTCACAGAATACATCTACTTACCAAGTTTCAACAGTATAGTTCTTATAGTTTGAAAAAAAGTGGCTGTGACATACGGACGGACAGACAGACAGACATGACGAATCCATAAGGGTTCCGTTTTTTGCCATTTGGCTACGGAACTCTAAAAAGAACCTATTCGTACTTACTGATCTTGAGAATATCTTCGACAACGTTGCTTGCGAGTCTTGTGACACCTTAAAAAAATAACACATTTAGTTATAATATATTTTATCTACACTCATATCATAAACCCTCTATGATGCGTTCAGAAACCGCAAATTATAACGAGCATAATAATCAACTCTGTTGTTAGAGCAAATTTTTTATCTGCGGCAGTAATCTTATGGATTCTTAAGAACATCAATTTCGATGTTCTTATGACATTCAAATTTCGAACATCTCTGAAAAACAAAGAAATTTGATGAGACCTCTATTCTAATATCAGTCGAGATGACGTTTAGTTCGAAATGAATTGTCAATTTGCATACAAATGTCGCACGTAAGTAAGATATCGAACGATATGATAGTTGGAGCCGACTCTAGTTTGTCTCTGAATTTACAAAAAAATCTATGACAGCTGCCAGAAAACTATTCAACCTTTTCATTACCGCCATTGCCGGTTAATATTTTATACGCGGCTCCTGAATACATTCATGGAGGCTTATGATATGTGGGTAGATAAAGTAGTGTATGCAACTGTACATAATTAGGCCTTAAAACACTCGTGTGATCATATTATTATAAAACCACACTCGTATTTTAAGGCCTCTCTTTATGTATCAGTTGCATAAACTACTATAATAGTAGATTGTTAACCTAGGTTACCTAGGGATGAAAGTGATCAATAGGAAATATGCATGGTTTTTTTTAATCGCATTTCTCAGCAATACCAATACCGTAAAAGAGATCACCAAAAGTGAAATTAAAATTAAAATCGGCCAAGAATTACGGACGATACAAGCATTTTAAACTGCTAATTAGACAGCGATTAGACAGAGAGATCCGATTTGCACTGTGACGTCATGTAACGGGTCGGCCATTAATCTGACAGTTAGAAACGAGTTTAAAAAAAACAAGTTATCTCGTAATGGCTGTATAAAATTCTTCCATGGTTTAGAAAACAGTCAAGATTGGAGAGTTCTTTGACCAATTCGGAAGGAAATGCCATTTTGAGCCCGCTGATAAGATGGAAATCTTTATTTTCCCAACAGTAGAGATGAAAACTATATTTTAACTTCTAGGAAATGTTCATGTAATTTTTCACAGCTTTAATAAAAGCTGATTAATGTAACAAACAGCTGAGAAAAATCATTTTTTGTATAGCTATAAAAATAATCAAGATATAAGCCAACAAAAATGTGTTCCTATCTCTTTCTAGTAAAACAGTATTGAACATGGAGTTTATATGGCCGACATGACGTCACCGGTGCACATCGGATCTTTCTGTCTAATTAGCAGTTTAAAATGCTAGTATCATCCGTATTTCTTGGCCAATTTTAATTTCACTTTTGGTGATCTCTTTTACGGTATTTCCATATTTTGTTAATAATATTTCGAAGTCGACTCTATATATTTACATTTGACTTACCGACGACTATTCTGAAGATGTTACCGACGAGTTGTCCAAGACCAAGGTTGACGGTTACCTGAAAACAATTATCTTTTATAAACAAATATATTTATCTACACTCATATTATAAGTCCTCTATTATGCGTTCAAAACCCGTAGGCAATGACCAGCATTACCTGTGGTAGTAGGTGACAGCGATGACAGCTGTTAATTTTGGAAGATGTTCCAAATTTGGATCTCATTACCATACAATATTCGATAACGTAATTTTAAAATTACGTTACAGCTGTCATCGCTGTCACCTACTACCACAGGTAAGGTAATGCTGGTCATTTGCCTTTCGGCTTCTGAACCCATCTTAGAGTACTTATAATTAGCATTACGCAACCGTCACGAAAACTAGTATTTTATATTAAAATACAGGACGTCCGCGACTTCGTAATAAGTTTCCCACTTCCTATTTTAACCCGTTGGGGGACGAATATCCAAAAATCCCTTCTTATTGTACCCCTAGGATGTCCAAAGCAATATTCCCTCCAAATTTCAAGTCCTAGGTCCAGCGGCCGTTCCTAGCATTAATACCTAATTCTCAAAGATGTCCGAAAATGTTGACATTCCTATCTACATATTGAGACGCGAAGTACATAGTTTACTGACAGTTCTCATATTAAAAAAAAAACATTGCGTGCTCGCTACACAAGCCCGCAATGTTGCATACAAATTCCATTACTATCTAGCTTGTAACGTTTTAAAAAGTGAAAAAGCCCATAATAAAATGATGGAACAAATCTTATACATCCAAATTTTATTCGAAACATAACTTTTTTATCTGTGTCTGGAATAGCTTATGTTTTTTAAAAACAAACCTTGCGTTTCTCCTTCTAATAAACAAAAAGGTGGTAAACGTGTTTGTATGCAATTTAAAAAATGAGTTCAAGCGATGAAGATTTTACTCCAAAACAATTTTTTTCTGGCGATTTTTGAGAAAAGCGCTATATTTGCCTCGGCAGGAACAGCAATTGCGGGTTCGTATTTTTAAACGGACTCGCAAGCTTGTCCGTTTAAACCAATACTCGGCCCGCAATTGCCTACTTCCATGCCTAGGCAATAATGTACTATTATTAAAGATTTTTCATTCTTACCCCAGTATCAGTTTGCGCGGTGGGGTCGATCATGCTCCATGGTGCGCTGTCTCCATCGCCAAGCGCCAATTGGGGTTGGAAGCTAGTCCAGTCATCCAAGCCTAGAAAAAAACAAGAGGAAAATAAATTTCTGTCTGCGAAAAAAGTTATTAAAATTATTTCTTATCGATTGTATTTTTTTTTGAGATCAAACTAAGGAGTCCGTACATTAGACGAGCTCATAGACACCATAATTATGAATTGACATCGGGTTTTTTCTACAAGCTTTTATTTCACTTGCAATCTATATATGTATGTACGGGTCAAATCTTGCAAGATAAATTTCACCCATTTCCCGGTTTCCGATGAAGCTGAAAATTTGCATACACCTTTAGTTCTGACGACAATACAATAATATAGCACCATCGAGCTGGTCTGATGATGGAGGCTCAGGGTGGCCGTAGGAACTCCTTAATTACACATGTTAAACCCGTCGTGTTAGGGCTCGTTAGTATCGCCTTGACCTCAAAAAAAACAAAAGCTTGTCGATCGTCGAGATCGAAGAAAATCTATAGAATCGGAAGCTGCCGGACGGTGGCGTCAAGCGCTTTTGTCAATTCCATACATTTTGAGTTTTCGAAATTCGCTATGCAATGCAATTTGCCTAAAGCTAGGCATTCACGACCGCTCCAACAAGCCGAATAGGGCAGCGCCGCGCCAAATCGATACGTGAATGTCAAACTGTAGCGTTTAAAAGTACTTGGCGCGGTTCGTTGGATTTTCAAATGGACGGAAAGCCAGCGCGACGCGCCTCACGCGCCAACGCGCAATCCGAATGAAAATATCATGATTGTCCAAATGGCATCGTCGTGAATGCGTTCTCTGGCTGCCATTTTCTAATCAGTCTGCTCCGTGATGTCGTACCGTTGAGGCGTGGCGTGGCGCGCCCATGAATATGATCAAAATATTACGCCCATCCAGTTATATACACTCCATTTGTCGCCGAGACAAACGGCGCGTCCGTGAATGACCAGCTTAAGCCGCGGTCTTCATGGATCGTCGTTCAGGAAGTCGTTGGCCTTTCGGCCATTCGTTATTTACATTAAATTATCGTTAACGTTAGCTTTTTATATCTTACTTTTGCATCTAGCTGCTACAAGATACTTGTTGGCGAGAGGGATGAAGTTCTTGGCGAAGGTAAGACCAGCTGGAAAAAAAAAACATTTTAATTTTGAGAAAAGATTTCTTGTGTTTTTTTATACAAAGTTTTCAATTGCTTATTAAAACCAATCTAGTTAACTCGATGAGTTAAATTCTGAAAAAAATTGCTGTTTTTTTTTAGTTTAAAAAAGTTTATATTTAATTTTACTTACATCCTCTTTGACGACTGTTTCCGATTACTCCAAAGAAAATGGTAACTGGAAAAAAGTTTAACAGGTTAATCATCTACACGATATAATATATGTACGGTCACTAACGTTAATTTGGGACCCATTTGAAGAAAAATATGCTTGAAGTCGTCAATGTCATTAGAGATGTCAAGTCATTTGTAACTTTTAGGAAACTCAACCTTATTGTTGTAGAATGTCAGACTGACTTTGGACCTAAGGTGGGTACCAAATTTAATCTCGTGACTGTACTCGGGTTGTCTAACTTCACCCTTTAAAATATTTAAAGAGATATACGTTTGTTTTATAATGCCGGCACCACACTTCGCTATTCGCTATTCGTTATTCGGCTTATGCGCCTAGATTCGACGAAGTGTGGAGGGTTTATTCGGCTATGTTTTCTTTATTCGCACGCATAACGCATAAGCGCGATAACAAATATTTTAACAAATACGGCGCAGCCGCATAACGAATAGCGAGTAGCGAAGTGTGGTGCCGGCATAACAATGTAGAAAAGTTAAACGGTTTAAAAAAAAAACTAACTTTTCACAACACTGCTCGGAAATATGGCCATAGATGGTCTTGTTTGGGGTCACAAAACGTCACTTATCAGGACAGACCAATAATGTTTTGGTCGGCGTGTTTGCTGATTGGTCGAGAACATTGTTTTCCAACTTTAAGAACCGATGAAAATCAATCAATAAATTTTTGTGTCATAGTTCCTCAAAATGAAAAATTGAAATCGACCAATCAGAACACACCATTTTGTGTCGTAAAATATTAGGTGTATTTTTGCTCAAAGATACACAGACTAAAAACTATCTCACTGTTTTTTTTAAAAATGTAATTCAAACTTGGCCCCTAATCTCGAACCACTAGAGATGAAATTAAATGGGAGATATGGCGAAACAAATACAATTTTATATGGAGTTGACATCTTCATCTCGCATGTTAGTTTATTAATCTCGAGTGCCACGAGAATAGGGGTCCAGATTTAAAAAAAAGTTATCTATGGTAAAACTGGCTGTGATGTCACATTAACATGATTAAAAATTTGAGTTTTGAATATGAATTTTCATTTTATTTCCTCTCAGTAGTTGTGAAAAGCACTATGTCTGCCTCGGTAGAAAGTGCAATTAATGGACTCGTACACTAGAGGGCCTCAACTACGTTTCGGCCCTCTATATGACTCGTCCAAACATCGCGTACTTTCTATCCTCTGCAACAATGTACTATATGTAACTTAAGAAAATTCGGACAAACAAAACAGTGTAACTGAATGTCGACCTTGTGATATATTATAAGATTTCGATATAAATGAATGAAACTGTCCTTAAAGTAGAAATTTATACTTACATCTGTTCATGCAGAAAGTAAGGTCGTCGTTTACAAAGACGTAGCGGCCATCTGAAAAAAAAAACTTACTGTAGGTTTGCAATAAATTGTTAGAAGTATTTTATTTACCATAAAAATGTTACGCTATTTTGGGGATTTTAGACTTTAGGTATTTGATGCCGGCTAATTCCCAGGTAAAAGTATCTGAGGCCCTAACCATTACGTTAAGTAGCGTTTCTATTCATTTCGTTTTTAAACCAATCGAGTCACTGGTAGATCACGTGATCGTGGTGACGCGAAGAGTCGTATCACGTGATTTACCAGTGACGCGATTGGTTTAAAAAAGAAAGGAGTACAAACGCTAGCCAAGATGCATGACGCTAAGTCAGCGATTTTCGAAAATTGACAAAATATAGGATTGACGTAAGCTGATGACAGATCGCGTTGACCGCTTGTCAACTCCATTAATTTCGAGTAGAAAACAGAAACGTTTAGCAGCGTTTGCATCTTGGCTAGGCTCTTCGTCTTTTAAAAGGCAATAATCAGACCTAGGAATATACGGGGCAAAATTAAATGACAGCTAGGGATTGCGTATATCGATAAACTCAATTATCGATGCTTTTGCCATATACCAGTGATCGCGCCAAGTTTTGTTTGTAAAAATAAAATTTTATTGAAAGTATGCAAATGAAACAAAATAGCAACATAATTCTGGTTATTCTTAATTTTAAAGATAAAACTAACAAATGACAGCACTGCGTCTACCACCCCCAAATGAGCCCTATTTGATGACAAATTGAGCAATACTTTTAATTTGCCCCACCCAGTGTGCAAGTATTGGGCAGTCAAACCTGCTGGCAATCACCTTTAGTATGCTGTTGTGAAAAAAAACTAAAACTAACCGTGCGCGATACGGCAAACATGCCTGAAGCGCTGCACCGGCTAGGCAGCCCCAACAACATTCTAAAGGCGTTGTTATATTGAACGCGGAGGGCGCTGTAAGTGCTTTTTCATCACACTTGCTCGTAAATAGTTGTCTAATATGCTAGAAAAATCGACCGTAAATCCAAAATAATACCCGCGGGCCTTTTTTTTACCATTACGCCCTATCGTGCGTAATAGCTTTTTTTTTTAAATATAATACGTGGACTGAAACTATCATAATACGCCAGGACTCTTACTAAAAAGTACACTCTTTTTAAAAGTAGAGGTAAACAACGGGCGGTCTTATCGCTAAAGAGCGATGTCTTTCAGATAAATTTTGAGTACTTGAAAATATGAAAGAGATTTGCAATGAAAACTTATCGATAGCAATTCTTGTTTCAATTTCTATCGAAAAATGTTTAAAAGGCATCGGAAATCCATTTTTCATTTTATTTAAACCAATAAAATATTATTTTAATTCCTATTTATAATTTCCGAAATTTGGCATTTAAAGGTTATCTCGAAGAGATCTCTCATTCGCGATAAGTCTGCCCGTGGTTTACCTCTACTTTTAAACTTCTTTAATATATTGTATTCTATAATGTATCGATAAAATATGTATATCGGAAGTCGATATACGAGAAGTCCCTATGACAGCTCAAAAGTGCTACGAAAATTCCGGGCTGTGCCTATATCATAGCTTAAATGTGACAAAATGTGGATAGAGCATCCTTCACTCTCGTACTTTTATACGTGTTAAAAAGTGACGGATGTTCTATCCACATTTTGTCACACGATAAACGCAGTCATATAAGCCGTTATCGAAATTTTCATGGATAGAAAAGACATTCGCATTTTCAAGACTTTAGAAATGGACGTTATCTAAGAAAAGGGACCGTATTGTCGATGGCGCTTCCGCCATTATTAACGATGCTCCGATATAAATACAACGTCGCGTGACGCAGTGCGGCGTAAGCGCCATCGACAATAAGGTCCATTTTCATAGATAATGCCACACATTACCAAGCGTGAGCACTAAGATGGACATGCCTTAATGGACAACCGAAATGATTAGCATTAACTTAATGCTAATTATTTCGGCTGTCTTAAGGCCCAGCCACACCGCTTGCGTGACGTGCACGTGCACGTGCGCGTCCGCTTTCCTCTGCGTTGTATAGTGACATGTCGTAATGAAAATTCATACTATACAACGCAGTGCACGTGCACGTGCACGTCACGCAAGCGATGTGGCTGGGCCTTTATCCCCACATCGGAACAATGCGAACGCTGTTTGGCGGTGGGTTAAAAGATAAGATACCTAGTGGTAGCGATCTGGATGGCCACGCACAAGGTCCTACCACCACTAACCAGGCCACTTGCCTAAAGAGGACAGGATACAAACAATATCCGCGTTTCAAGCAATAATAGACTTTTAGTCAACGGCGTAAGCGCTTTGACTTCGGCTATAGTGTGTGTGAATGTGGGTAGGGTTTGCAATGCGAATATTCGAATATTCGAATTATTCGCCATAAATATTATTCGAATTCGACCACATTCATTATTCGAATAAAACGAATATTTCGAATAGTGCAGAAATATGTCTGTTATTATTTACCTTAGCGAAAGAGTATAACAAAATGCCAGGAATAATATCCTCCACATTAACAACTCCTTGGAAATAAATTTAAATATTAAAAATAACTTCAAATCTGAGACAAGCATATATTACCTATTTTTATTCATCCTTGCCAAAATCTCAAGTCAACCATTAGCCCATGAGCCATTAAGGATTAGTTCATGATCTTTGTGGTGTGGTGATGGTGGTGGTGGTTTTTAACCGACTTCAAAAAAAGGAGGAGGTTCGCAATTCGTCTGTTTTTTTTTTTATGTTTGTTACCTCAGAACTTTCGACTGGGTGAACCGATTTGATGATTCTTTTTTTATTTGAAAGCTGGTGCTTCCAGATTAGTCCCATTTTTTTCAAAATGAAGATCTGATGGTGGAATCCATGAGGAATCGACGGAACTCTTCAGAATTTATAGGCACACCTATAGCGATTTTGGTATTTTTCATTGTAACTCGTGTATTTGGTCTTGGAAACCACTATTTGGTGAAGTGGAACTGATAATGAAGACCACAGATGGCCACCGGAACTCCTAAACGGTATATATTTCGAGGGTGGCGACAAGATATTTCGATTAAGATAGTTGAGCGACTATGACGAAGCATATTTAGATTTAAATATATGACTATGACTTTCCCACGGCGTTGCTTGCGGCGAGATTGAAATGTTCTATTGTTTCTTGAGAAATGGGAGAATAACAGCATAATTATGATCACTAAAAAGTATAAAATAAAAAAAAGTTAAAAAAAAACAAAAACCCGCCTTCAAAAAGCAAAAAATAACTTCTTTAAAATGGTAGGTAAATAGGTCAGTCCAACTGAAGTCGGCGTCCAACAATATTTTAACCAAAAGCAGACTTCAGTTGGACTGACCTATTTACCTACCATTTTAAAGAAGTTATTTTTTGCTTTTTGAAGGCGGGTTTTTGTTTTTTTAAACTTTTTAAGTAGTAATATTATTAATCAGCTTCAAATCTAACCGCCCTCTCTCTCTCTCTCTCTCTCTTACCTCACCTTGCAAACATGTATTTAGAATGGGCGGTTAGATTTGCCGCTGAGTATAGTTTAAATTTGTTGATTGCCAAAAAGGTGATAGTTAGTCATTTCTTTATATACATACGGAATGAGTGCTCATTATTGAAAGTAAATTTATATTGTAACTGTGCAGCCATGTGTGATTGGTTTATTAAATTATTTATTGTATTTCAATCGTTTTTATCATTCAAATGAATATTTTTTAATCTGTGGAAGATATCATAAATGTTGCTTTTAGGGGTCCGTACCCAAAGGGTAAAAACGAGACCCTATTATTAAGACTCCGCTGTCCGTCTGTTCGTCCGACCATCTGTTGGTCTGTCTGTCACCAGGCTGTATCTCATGAACCGTGATAGCTAGACAGTTGACATTTTCACAGAAGATGTATGTCTGTTGCCGTTATAACAACAAATATTAAAAACAGAATAAATAAAATATTAATAACAAATACTAAAAACAGAATAAATAAAATATTTAAAAACAAAATAAATAAAATAATAAAATATTTCCCATACAACAAACGTGACTTTTTGCTAATTTTGTATAGATAATGGTACGGAACCCTTCCTGCGCGAGTCCGACTCGCATGTGGCCGGATTTTTTCAATTACATTTTAATTTTACATTACATATTTTACAATTACACAACTCAGAATCATTATTTTGTTGTATTTTCAAAAATATTCGTATTATTCGAAATATTCGAATATTCGAATATTGAAAATCTAAGTATTCGTATTATTCGAATACTAAAATTGGACGAATATTGCAAACCCTAAATGTGGGTTTTATATTAAATGCACGATATAACTACAAAAGTCCACTATAAGAATGTTGGCAAGTGTAATTGGTGTAAACACTTAAACAGTTATTGTTCAAGAAAATAAATAAATATTCATTGTGTTCTGATATTCCTAATGTTTTTCACTGTGTCAAGAATCATATCCAATTGTATACTTACTCATGTAGTCATCGAGTTTGGTTGCCATGTCAATACCCAGTTGCAACACGGCGCGCGGCGATCCACGGACGGCATTAATACCTGAGGAAACAAAACGTTAATAGTAGTTTATGTGGCTGGTGCATAATTAGAGGCATTAAAGCACGAGTGTGGTTTTATGAAACGAGTAGAAGGCGAGTGTTTTAATGCCTAATTATGTATAGCCGCATACATAACTTTATCTACATGCATATCATAAGTTTTCTATAATATGTTCAGATATGGCCTGTATTTTTATTAAGTTAGTGTTGCTGTTAACTTGTTTGTTGTTTAAATAAAAAAACAATTAAAAAAAAACATAATAAAAAACAAACTTTATTTATAATGTACAGATATGGCTTGCATTTTCAAGTTAGTGGTACAGTATTACCGATACTTTAATGTTTAGGTACCGACACTTTAATGTAAACATTACGATGCACTATACTTTAATGTAAACATTAAGATGCAACCACGGATACAGGTATCTTAATATAGGCGATTTGCTTATCGCTTCTGAACATATTGTAGGAAAGTTATGATATGGATGTAGATAAAATAAAACAAAGTATAATCGTGTTTATTGCCTACAAGAAAACGAGTGACAATCAAGAACTTTATGGATATACCTATTGGGATTTCGATGCATCGATCGACTTGTGTCACACAAGTCGACATCGATTATATCGGGTATTGGATAGGATAATATGGCCTAATATGGCTGCGTAAACGCATGTTTTTTTTGGATAAAACATCCGTCACTATTTGACACGTATACCTACAGTGTGTTACCAGCACCCTGGCTTTTTTAAAGGAGGTTAAAATAACGTATATCTGTAACGTAACCGTGACATTAATTTAATTAATAAACTAATAAACGACATTTATTTAAAAAAAATATAAACAAATTGTCAGGCTTTGTTAACTTTCAAACAAAATTTTAATTGGCAGCAAAGTACTTAAAGCACAACAATTTGACAAGTGTGAATGACAGTCGACGGATACTTTGATTATTATGATTTGTATAAGCAACAGCGATACTGATACCGATGAACACGCAGCACATGCTCTACATTAAAAATGGACAGTATCTAAGAAAATTTATTGTGAAGTTATTATAATTATTTATTAATTGATAATACTTGCAAACAATTACTAAAGCTACTTATTATCGGCAGTTTTAATCAATGCCCGCATCCCGGTAACACACTCTAGGTATAACGACACTGACGGACGCGATAAACGCCACCATACTAGGCCCGCTGGGCCTATATTGTAGGCGGTAAAAAACATATCCCCCCTTACTAATAAACGTTGAGTAACGGTGGTATAGCTATACAATGTTTTGTCCTTATCTGTCATTGTGATATTTGAATTTGACAGATAAGGACAAAACATTGTAGGTGTAGCTATACCACCGTTACTCAAAGTTTATTAGTAAGGGGGATCGTGTTTTACCTTATGGTATTGTTATTAACTCGATCGCCATTACTGTCAAAAGTACATAAGTACCTACTCAATATTAGGGCAGAAGAAAATAAGATATTATCTGTTTTTTAAATTCAAATGGGACACGAGCTGTAGGTAGGCTTCCAACAAGATGGAGTGACGACCTTGTAAAGATCGCGGGAACGCGGTGGAAGCGAAAAGCACAAGATCGGTCTGAGTGGAGAGCCTTGGGGGAGGCCTATGTCCAGCAGTGGACGTCTTTCGGCTGGCATGATGATGATGATGATGGTGAAATTCAAATTATTTAAAAATAAGTATGAAAAGAACTAATCTACTTAAACCCTCGATGGTTATATGAAATTTGTGGAGTTTACTCCAAACTATAGCCCAGTGTCAAAATTTCACACGAAACTTTGAATATTAACTCGTACCTTTTCCTTTTGAGAATCTGTTCACGTGAAGCTGTATCTGGGCCTTACAGTCAGTCAGACCGTACAGTTTGATGAGAGCCTGGACGTTTGCGGCAGCGACGGCCTGCACTCCGAACTGGGTGTTCCACCTTGCTGCGCAGACTGAGCTGGAACCTGCAAACGAAACCTGGGTTAAGTCGGAAGATTCTACAGTTTCGGACAAACTGAAAAAATGGTCGCTTCCAACAAGATTGTGATTGTGATACGAGCCTAAAATGACGTTAGTTACATAAACCAAGATGTTAGTTAAATCAAGAACTTGCTGTTGTTACTATCAGCTTTGGTTGATACAACTAATATTAAAACTATTGTATTCATTTATTGTCTAGTAAAATAAAATCTCTCGGTTGGCTCTCATTTTATTGAGAGTAGGTGACTGGTGAAAGGGTGGTCCGTCGAAGTGCGTCCCTAGAATCATCGACCATCATTTGATCGAATTAAAGAAACAACAAGGAGACAAGGAATATTTATTTTTTTGTCCAAAAACATGATCTTATTCTTGCTTCTGCTTCTGTTTCAAAATTCGATTTAACGCCTTCACAGACCAGTGCCCCATTTATGGGTCACGACGAACTAGTTCCACAAATTCGTGCTCCGCATAAGGAGCACTAAGAAACGACCAGTAACTCACTTACGACGTGCTGGACTTACGAAGAAATTGAAACATTTGGTATTTTGTAATGTATTCTAGCCACTAGTGGTTGCCACTGGTAGCGGCGCGTTGTTATTTGACTGATCCACTAGGGCTCGTCCAGAAATCATGTGATCGTTTATGGGGAGGTGGGGGTTAGAAAAATATCCCAAATGATCACGATAGGGGTCCGAGAAGAATAGTAATTTTTACTCAATAATTTTCTTATATCAAAATAATCCGCTCTAAGCGCGTTTAACCAAATAATACTTATTCATTGTACGAAATTTAAAACATTAATAATGAAACCTTGTGAAAACCCGTGATACATAATTATATTAAAACGATTTTTATTATGATATTGCTGTTTTTTTAATTACTAGGTAACTTAATTCATACTTAGTCCTAAAACTACACGTGATCTTGAATGAGGGGGGGGTTGCGTTATAATCACCAAATATCACCAAGGGGGAGGGGGGGTCAAAATTGGGCCAAATATGATCACATGATTTCTGGACGAGCCCTAGCGGTCGCGTTTAGTGGCGGCGACTATTGACCTAATGTGCGGCAGATCTTAACGTGCTAAGTGTTCTTATTATAATGCTTACCAAAACCTCCGTAGCAGATAATGATCCTGTAGATGACGAGGAAGAGTCTGGCTATCAGGTTACCCACTGTGGAACGAGATCAGGTAATCAGTATCGATTTAAATAAAAAATAAATATCATTGGAAAATCTCACACAAACCTAGCCCCAAAACTAAGCTCTAGGCTTGTACTAGATAAAATTTATAGTACATTACTACAGAGGCCGGGACAAAAGGGGTTGCCGGCCGAAGACATATAGACAGATAGGTCAGAGGCGGGCAACACATATTTCCCGCCGAGGTATGTATAGTGCTTTTCTCAAACATCAAACATAATAATAATTCATTTAAAAAATTAAAACAAAAATTACAAAGTCAAATTACTAGGAGTGCATACACATTTAAAGCAACCTACAGTGCTCAGTCATCCACGCTGTGTCGGGTGCGCCCGCCCGCCCGCCGGTGCCCCGCAGCGCACCGCCTGCGATCTAAGTTGCGGTACGCACCCCTAATTACCTTTGTTCTCCTAGCACTTTAGATAAACATGCAAACGCTTTTGTTGGATGCACGGCCTTGTATATTTAAAAAAAAACAGCTATCTAGCCTGTTCATAAAGACAGCCGCCATGTTTACACTAAAATAAAAATAAATCGTTTATTGTTTTTTTTAATACGCATATTGGCAGAATGTCATGATGCCTGTGCCACAAATTTATGTGGAATGGAAATTAAAAAAGAGGACTTTGCTGGCCTAGGCCTGCACGATTTATATTAAATTCCATAAACGACCTCTTGTCCTAGCCGCACCTGAAACGTCATACTTGGCGGCCTATTATAAGGAACATAACATCAATATTTCATGGCATGTTTGAGAAATAGTACATTGTTGTAGAGGTTAGAAAGTTAGCAAAAGATGGACGAGTTGAGGGCCGACGCGTAGCGGAGGCCCTCGAAAGTACGAGTCCATCTATTGCACCCGACACAGCACGGATGACTTAGGTAGGTACTTCTAATGTTTATGCACTCCTGTTATCTGACGTTATAATTTTTGTTTTAATTATTTTATTAAAATTTAACTAATTTCGGACAAAGTGTGTTAATGCGTCGCTATCTCACTTCAGGGGGGAAGAGGACAGAGACAGATACCCACATACACAGATTCACATTTTTTCGCAAATGTATTAAAAAACGTCGTTCGATACACGTGCGGAAATGTCATTCTTCACTCCTCCCGAGTCTATATCTCGGTACTCGTGAAGTAATGACATACTTTCCGCACTAGTATCGAAATGTACTATATTGTTTAAAAACACTTACATGCACTGATCGAAGCGTCTACGACGTCAGCAAGACCAAGGATTACTGTAATAGAAAAAGAAAGTTGGAAAATGAACTAAATGCCAACTAAAATATATCGTTAATGTATTTAGTCAAACATCCAAGAATTTAAATATCATTTTAACAACACTATTTGTTGTTAATTAATATCAAAACATTAACAATATTAAATTAATTATATTTACTGTATTTTTTCTATGAAATTTAGCAATTTATCATATACCTATTAATTTAAAGGTAGACAAACTTAAACAAAATAAGAATTAAATTATAATTACCTTGTACCGACCAAATAATGAGGTCGTCCATGCTTTTGATCTCTGTAAAATAAGCACATTTCTTTTGTGAGGCGTTATTTAAACTTCATTTTCAACCCCCGATGCAAAAAGAGGGGTGTTAACGTGTGTGATATGATTAGCAACAGTGTAATACGAGAACATTGTCGTTTAAAAGAAGATTAGCGACTAATAAAGGAAAGGTGAAGTGGTTTGGTCATGTGGTGAGAATGGATGAAGTGAGATTAACAAAAGAGATATAATATGACGTAAGAATAAATGCGAATGTTGGAAGTGGAAGGCTATGGCCAGGGCTGGGCAAAATACATGCTTTGCTTTAATTGAAATACAAATTACAAAATACTATCTCGCAAGTATTTAAAATACGAAATACAAAATATCTTTAAGTAATGTATTTGAAATATAAATTACCAAATACAGTATTTTAGCTATTTTTATTTGAAATACAAATTACGAAATACTATTAAGAATAAAAAGTAATCCAGCTCAGCATGGGCTAAAAAGCAGAGAAAAAGGAGATAAATCAGTAAAACCAGAGTTTTCTTTCTTGAACACTAGATTATTAAATGTACTGTCAGACAAACAGCCTCTTGTTGGGAAAGCTATCGAGCGTTATTTTCTTCAGAACGCACCTATTAATCAGATCGCTAAATGAAGGTTAAATATATTTACCTATGTTACAATGTATTTTGAAGCCATAAGTATTTGAAATACTAACTACAAAATACCTCGGCGTCAGGTTTTTGAATTACGAATTACAAATTACATTTAAAGCAAGTAATTGAAATACAAATACCAAATAGATACGTATTTGTATTTCAATTCCGTATTTCAATCACAAGTAATTCAAATACTGCCCAACCCTGGCTGTGCGAACGTTCCACGATTAGATCGGGAACGTATTAAGAAAGGGCCAGGTCAGGAGACTCAGGAGTACCCTAAACCAACGTACGTGTATGAAGAGACTTATGTATGAGTGTGGAGGAAGCGAGGGAAGTTTGTCTGAATCGTAGCTAGTGGAAGGAAGCGGTCACTGCCTACCCCCACGGGAAAGAGGCGTGATTGTTTTTGTATGTTGTATGTTGTGCTATACTTACTAAAGGATAAGATATTGCTGAGAAGGCCCCTGGCTGTATGATTGACCCCTATAACAGTTCTGAACACAGAACTTACGGCACTGCCGAGGGGGTTGGATCCAACGTGGAAGATTTCCTAAAATAAAAATAAAAATGTATTTGAAGTTCCCATGTTTTTCATTTTTAACCGACTTCAAAAAAGGAGGAGGTTCTAATGGTTGTTGGTTTTAGGGTTCCGTACAAAAAATGAAAAAAACGGAAACCTTATAGGGTCACTAGTGCGTCTGTCTGTCCGTCCGTCTGTCACAGCCAATTTGCGCTGAAACTACTGGACCGATTGAGTTGAAATTTAGTACACATATGTAAATTAATGACCCAAACACAGATGTGAAAAGTAATTTTTTTTTTAAATAATGGTCAATTCGGGGGACAAATTAGGAAATTAAAAAAAAAAATTGCTATCCTTACTGTGTCATATATCATATGAAAGGGCTTGTTATGAGGATCTCAAATATATTTTTGTTATCATTGTAAAATAAATAGTTTTGATATTATTCAGAAAGACGAAAATTTACTATTCCCCCTCTGATATCCGAAACTACTGAGCCTAAAATTTGGAAAAAAACATAAAATATAGTTCACTAATAATAATAAAAATAATATGGTTTTTTATAATGTCTATGTTTTGTATTAGTATTGTCCTTTTACTTTTATATTTGAATATTTGTTATAAAAAACCTAATTTACAGAAAATTTAATAAATATCTAAAAATAATAATAATAAATCATTTATTTAAAAAAAAAAGTATGGGATATAACAATTCTTCGCCAAACTGCACTGTCCGTGAGGAATTGAGGGAACTCCTCAAATAATAAAGGCATATAGCGATTTTTAGTAGTTTTACAAATCTTGCATTTGCTTTCAGAAAGTACCATTTGGTGAAGTGGAACTGATGATGAGAACCACAATGGACACCGGAACTCCTCAACGGCACCTATTTCAAGAGTGGCGATAAGATAGTTGAGCAACTATAACGAAGAACATTTAATTGTTTAAATATGACTATGAATTTCCCGTGGCGTCGCTTTCGGGGAGCTTAAAATGTCTTGAAGTTTTATATTACTTATTACTTGAGAATTGGGAATACGTAACAGCTTATTTTGATCAATAAAAAGTATTAAAAAAAAAGGTTTTAAAGAAAAATACTTGTTTTAAAAAGGTCGGTTATAAGGTCAGTCCAACTGAAGACGGCTTCTGATTTAAAAAAATTGACGCCGATTTCAGTTGGACTGACCTTAAAAGAAGTTACTTTTTGCGTTTTTGAAGGCAGTTTTTTTTCTTTTAAAATCCACAATTTTTTTTCAATTAAAGTAAGTACTCAACGACAATTGCGACGCTGCTGAGACAAATATACATTTATTAAACAAACCTTGCAAACTTGACTAGCCCTGCGGCATCAAGACCCTTTAGACACTTTACAGACACTTTAGACACTTATTGCCGTCCTATGAGCTCTGAGACCAAACTTGTTACTTTTTCAAACTTTTGTATGAACGATCATCGATATTAGATCAAAAGTTACACCGTCACAAGTAAGTGTACTACCCAAACTTTATTAAAAAGTATGACAATCGGTAAAAAAAAAACCAGTGGCTAAAAAATAAAAAATAAAATTGTTTTACTTATAAATTAACCTAAAATTTCATCCCTTTCAATATGTACAGTTTATCGAGTACCACCCTGTATATTTGACTAGAGGACGCCCGCGACTTCGTACGCGTAGAATTAGTTTCCCGCTACTCCCCCTATTTCTTCCCGTTGGGGGTCGATTTACGGAAAATCCTTTCTTAGTGCTCACTTAAATCATGACAGGAACCCCTGTACCAAAGTTCAAGTTTCTAGGTATAGTAGTTTCGGATGTTAAGGCAAACCTGACTGACTTATATATCAACGCACAGCCCAAACCCCTAGACTAGGGACTTGACATTTGGAGGGAGTATTCCTTGGGTGCCCTAGGGTCCCTAGTGGTGGTAGGACCATGTGTAGGGTCCGTCCGGATCGCTACCACCATCTTATCCATTAACCCACCGCCAAGCAGTAGTGTTTGCATTGCTCTGTTCCGGTGTGGGGATAAGTCAACCGGTGAAATTACTAGCATAGAGGCATTCCACTTAGTCCTCTGGGTTGGCAACCCATTTGAAGTCTTAAGATTGCAGTTTAGAGATTGTAGTCTTGAGATTTCAAATATCTATGCGTCTCAGATCCCACTTACCATCCAGAGGGCTCAGACAAGATGCACTACGCTAACAAACGTTTCTATTCGATTCGTTTTTAAACCAATCGCGTCACTGGTAGACCCCGTGACTTTTCGTATCACGTCATCTTCCAGTGACGCGATTGGTTTAAAAACGAATCGAATAGAAACGTTAGTTAGCGTAGTGCATCTTGTCTGAGCCCTCTGGTCTGAGTGCTCGCGTGCCTTCTCATTGCCATAAAAAAGGGGTGCACTAGGAAAGGATTTTCCGAAAATCGACCCCCGAAGGGAAGAAATAGGGGGAGTAGCGGGAAACTAATTCTACGCGTACGAAGTCGCAGGCGTCCTCTAGTAGAAGATAGATATGGGCGAACATGCGACTCGGAAAAAGGTACAATGTAATACATGCTTGTGGTTAAAATGATGAATATGGAAAACTGCGAATGGAAAAAGAAGGAGTAGAATTCATGTAGGTAAAATACATGACTGGGAAAAACGCGATTGGAAAATACGCTTCAGGAAATAAATTATTTTGAAACAATGATCTAAGCGTCTTAATTAGTATTTCTAGTCTATTTAGGTAGGTACTTACGTTGATTACGGACAAGGGGTTGAGGAGGAGTCCGATGGTGGGGGCCGGAACCGGAGCCGGAACCGGAACCGGGGCCGGGGCCGGCGCCGGCGCCGGACTCGCGACGGCCGCTGCAACCTGTGGAAGAATATACTAGTTAAATCATCTTTATCTTTCGATAAGTAGTTTGTTAGCCTTTGCTTGTTTACCACCTATGGGCAAATAAATGAATAAATTATTTTTCTCAAAAATGTCCGGAAATGTTGACATTCCTATCTACATATTGAGACGCGAAGTACATAGTTTACTGACAGTTCCCAAATTAAAAAAAAAAACATTGCGTGCTCGCTACACAAGCCCGCAATGTTGCATACAAATTCCATTACTATCTAGCTTGTAACATTTTTAAAAAGTGAAAAGGGCCATAATAAAATGGGGGCACAAGTCTTATACACCCAAATTTTACTCGAAACATAACTTTTTTATTTGTGCCTGGAGTAGGTAGCTTATGTTTTTTTTAAAAACAACAATTGCGTTTCTCCTTGTCATAAACAAAAAGGCGGTAAGGAGTGATGGTTTTTTCACATGAAGTTTCTGTTTGTATACAATTCAAAAAATGAGTTCAAGCGATGAAGATTTGACTCCAACACAAATTTTTCTTGCGATTTTTGAGAAAAGCACTATATTTGCCTCGGCAGGAACAGCAATTGCGGGCTTCGTATTTTTAAACGGACTCGCAAGCTCGTCCGTTTAATCCTATACTCGGGCCGCAATTGCCTACTTCCATGCCTAGGCAATAACGTACTATTAAAAAAATCGACTGCAAAAACAACAACGACCGATAACGAAGATCTAGTAGATTCTGATCCCAAGTGAACTTCATACAAGATTTAAAAAAAAGATATAAGTATAACATACTTAACAGAATTATTAAACGAATTATTAAAATAGTAATGGTTGACCATTACATAAAATATTATATTAGGCTGGGACCATATTAATATGATTTAATGGATATTTAATTATAATAAGACACTATAAAGCCGAATTTTAAGAAATTTGCTTAGCTTGGACTATTTAAGTATTATTTATTATTGTGCATGTAAAGTTCTAATTCAGACACTAGTTGTAATGGCTAAAATCTAAAATTGAATTTTATGCTCTTGTAGCTAAAGTTAGGTATAAACGACAGTTTTTTTTTTACATAATTACAATTTTACATAATTCAAAATTAACTGTAGTGTGTCAAAAAAAACGATTTTCTTTATTCTCACTAAAAAAACGGGCATCCAAATTCCAGATTAGTTTTTAAATTAAAAACTTACCAGACTCAACAGCAGGAACACTTTCAGCGACATCGTAGCCTCTCTGTAGAAAAAAAAACTGTCGAGTTCGGTTTATATACTGAGCTATGACAATAGGAGCGCATATATTGTCACAGATGCTCCGTAACATACTTGTTTTTTTACTACAATGGTAATGGTTTAATTAATTAAACACGCGAAAGATTATCGTTTACTTTGGTAGCTTTAGAGCGGCTTTCATGCTCGTCGAGCATGAATATTTTCAAGGTCACAATTTCGAATCACTTTTACGAAAACGTACAGCCAAGATGCAAACGCTGCTAACGTTTCTATTTTCTATCGACTCGAAATGTATGGAGTTGACATGCGGTCGACGCGATCTGTTATCAGCTACGTCAATCCTATACATAAAGCCGGAGCCCCACTGCTGCGCACGCTACGCACGGACGTGCGTACGCGACGTGTATAGCGTATACACGTCGCCCACATGTGACCATTGGTCTGGAAACGTGTGTCAACATTTTCACAGCAACCAATGCATGCACACGTAAAACGTGTGGGCCACGTGGCTACGTTGGTCAGCTGCGTGTGTCTACATTCCCCACTGCGGGCCACGCACATCCATGCGCGCGCGGGTGGTGCGACACCTTTAAAGCCACCTTTCCACTGCAACTCACGGGCAGCGTGGGTCGCGGTGGGGCTTTGCCTGCTACGCGCGCTAGCGTGTGCGTGGCCGGCACTTCGGAACAGACCACGCGTGTATCAGTGTCGTCATTTCGTGCGCAGCGTGCTCGTGGACTACTGTGGAAGTATCTACCTACATTTACATACAAAGCGTTTTTGTACCCACGTCTGTAGCTTGACCGTGCGTAGCAGTGGGGCTCCGGCCTGATTGTCGATTTTCGAAAATCATTGACTTAGCGTTATACGTCTTGACTAGTAGGTCTAACCAAGATGCAAACGCAAATGTTTCTGATTTCTATCGCCTCGAAATGTATGGAGTTGACAAGCGGTCGGAGCGATTCGTCGACGTCAATCGTATTTTGTCAATTTTCGATAATCGAAAACTTAGCGTTATGCGTCTTGACTAGTAGGCCTAGCCAACATGCATACACAAAAGTTTCTGTTTTCTATCGACTCGAAATATATGGAGTGGACATAAATCGTTCGATGCGATCTGTCATCAGCTAACGTAAATCCTATACACTTAAGTCAATTTTCGAAAATTGATAACTTAGCATCTTGCATCCCGACTATGTTGTGTTATCGATGTGGATAAACGTGTTTTTTTTATGGCAAGGAGAAGGCACTCGAGCACTCAGGCCACCTGATGGTAAGTGGGATCTGAGACCCATAGACATTTGAAATCTTAAGACTACAATCTCAAAACTGCAATCCTAAGACTACAAATGCGTTGCCAACCCTGAGGACTAAGATGGAATGCCACTATGCTAGTAATTTCACCGGTTGTTTTATCCCCACACCGGAACACAGCAATGCGAACACTGCTGCTTGGCGGTGGGTTAATGGATAAGATGGTGGTAGCGATCCGGACGGACCCGCACAAGGTCCTACCACCACTAAAAATAAAACATCTGTCTCTTTCTGACCGGTATGTAAGTGCGAGAGTACCTACTGATGTGCCAAAGGAAACTTTCCAAAATTGCGGAACATTTCATGTAGGAAAATTTCGGAAACTTCTTCATAATTTTGTATGGGATTGAAACTTTCCGTTTCTTAAATTTAAATTTCCTATATTTCTAGTGAAAGTTTCCGGAAATTTCTTAGATCTTTTCCTACTGTTTGGAAACTTTCCGCAACTTGCACATCAGATTGCGAGAGTAACTGATGCTGTAGCCGCCGCGATAAAAGCGACTATATACGGGCCCTGAACGTGTCCGGAGTGCGAACACCTAAAAGAGACTCGCGTTTTCGTACATTATTTTATGTATACTTCACCTTTACTGACATTTGACCTTTATGACCTTTATGAAAAACAAAATCCCCCCCACGACTTTCCCGCTACTCCCCCTATTAACCCCTTAGATGAATTTCAAATTACAAGTCCCTAGGTCGAGCGGTTTCGGCTGTGCGTTGATCGAATAATCAGTTTCGTCTTTTACAATATAGAAGATGAAAGGTAAGTTCATTCTCAGGATTCTGTACATCTTAAGGCCGTATTATTAAACAGATCTCAGCTGAGATGTCCAGCTCAGGATACGATAAAGTAATGCTAAACTAATGCTAATTAGACAGCGATTCAGTCAGAGAGATATAAACTCCATGTTAAAGACTTGACCGTTATTTGAAGCATATATAGCTTGAGATAGGCACTTCCGTTTTCCGCTTTATCTTACCTCCTTGTCTACCTTGAGTATTGCCGTCTCCCTCACTTTTCCCGCCATCACCACTACCAGGCAGGAAGTGGGGGTTTAAAACCCACAATTATTTCTGATCATTGGCGTCCTGTTTTCCGCACCGCACAGTCGTGCTCAGGAGTTTCTAAATACTTACATAGTGTAACATCAGTGCTGGCTGGTTCATGTAAGTGTTTTATATTCTTACCTCCGTTATTTTTAGATAATAAGATTTAACGGTTTTACCGTTCGGTTCTATAGAACTTATTGATTTGCGTTGTAATTTGCAAACTAGTTTACTTTAAAGTATACTAATACGTTTTCTACCGTAGGTTGTGCGTTTAAATTAACGAAGATGAGCTGTAAAAATAGTGAAGTACGGGATTTAAATGCTGGAATACAACGAAGTACATCAAGTACTAGTACATCGTCGTCCAGCTCGGACAGCAGCTCTTCCTCCAGCTCTGCTTCGCGTGGCAAGCGCAAGCATAAGCGCCGCCGGCACAAAAGAGGGGGGGCCAAACGTAGTCGTCGTCACGATTACCGCCTTGATAAATTAACGCAACAAATAAACGAACTGCGCAAACAGGTCACCTTTTGTGACGGCGGCGGTAGCCAATTAGTTCAGAACCCGATAGGTACAGACTGTTGTAGCATTGATGGCAATATCAGTGGTGAGTTGTACGGTTCCCCTGTAAAAAATCCGTGTGAAACCAGTTCAATTTGTAACGATTCTACTCAGCCGAACGTTGTTTTCGATATCGAAACTAAATTAAAAGAACCCGCTATTCCGAAAACGCCTCATGATTTCTTAAAGACATTGAATGATATTCAGCGTTTTAATAGTAACGACTGGTCCGAGGTTCGCTATGCCGAAGTACAAAAGTTATACAATTCTACCCCCGGATTTGTTGATTTAGATGTTAATGACGAACTTAAAGGCTATGACTCTTTAAAACATTTATCTTATACAGATAAATCATATGCAGCATTGACATATTGTATACTCAAACAGCGCGAAGCTTTGCAAACGGCCCTTAAAAACTTATTGCAATGGGCAGTTAATTCGGATTTATCTTGTGAGGGTATTAACGAAAAAGTCGATGAATTGTTTCTTAAGGGCGATTTGTTTAAAGTGTCGTCTGATTTGCTTCAGCTAGTTTGTGGTCATAGGGCCGAAGTGATACAAATGAGGCGCGACGGTATTATTAACTGCGTTCGAGACCCAATTCATAAAACTGCATTGCGTAAAATTCCCCCTTCGTGTGAACAAGTTTTTAACTGTGAATCGCTTTCATCAGTTCTTGAGAAAGCCGGAGGTGTTCGGAAAGTATTTTTCCCGATTTATAAGCAGAGTACTGCTCCCGCTTCGCAAGCGAGTTTGAACAACAACAAACCAAGTCGCCTCCCCTCGCAGCGGCAGGCTGGACGTTACGTACCCCCGCAGGGTACTTCACATGGATGTTGTGCTTCATCGCACATTCCCCATGCTTCTCAGCCCTCGCAGGGCTGTTCTTACCCTCGTCCCTTGCAGGGTCAGGGAGCTCATAGCAGCGAGTTTCACTCATCCTTTGACGGTAGTACAAGAGGTTCCTTTCGCCCACGAGGAGGGCGGCAAAATTATAGAGGACGATACCAGGGAAATAATCGGAAGCGTGCCGGATCCCCCTCGGACTACAACACTTTCAATAAAAAACGTAAGTATTGACAACCAGAGATTCAGGGCCGGCCGACTACTTCTATTTCGCAGCCATTGGCAACGCTTAGGTGCACCAAGGTATCTTTTGAAGATAATAAAGGGATATCGCATACCCTTTGCCGAAAGGCCTCCTCTCACAATGCCCAACTTAAGTCAAAACAGGTTTTGCACCACTGTATCAAAAGAAATGTCTGCCCTAATTCATCAAATGGTGCACCAACGCGTATTAGAAGTAGTACGACCGTCCCCAAGTTTTATTTCAACAATGTTTCTTGTACCCAAGAACGACGGGTCCTTCCGTCCTATCTTCAATCTGTCGACTCTGAACGACTTTGTGATAGTACAACGTTTCAGTCTAATAAACGTTCAACGCATTCCGGACTTTCTACAACCCAACGACTTTATGTGCAAAATAGATTTGTCTCAGGCATACTTTCACCTGCCAATTGCTCGGTCTCACAGGCGCTTCCTGAGACTAATGTACGAAGGGCAGTTGATGCAAATGACATGCCTGCCTTTCGGGCTCAGCACAGCGCCGAAAGTATTCGCGTCGTTGACAAATTGGGTTGCTCAGACCCTGAGAGAACAAGGGCTACGCATTATAGTTTATTTGGACGACTTTCTCCTCGTCAATCAGAGTCGACAGGTTCTAGAATCGCATGTTCATATTCTACTTCAGAGACTTCATTATCTCGGTTGGCAAATAAATGTGGAGAAATCAGTTCTAGTGCCACAGCAGGACCTAGTTTTTCTTGGTATTCGCTGGAAAACCTTTTCCAACGAAAAAGCCCTTCCAGCCGACAAAATAAGTTCGATTCGCTCCAAAATCATACCAATTCTGACAAACGGATTTGTAGTCATAAAAACGTTACAAAGTATTGTCGGGCTATTGAACTTTGCCAGTTTTGTAGTTCCGAAAGGCAGATTACATCACCGAGATCTGCTTTCCCTCCTTATCGATCTAGAAGTGTCTCAGACGACCCAACGCTTTCCACTTTCGAACCCAGCTGCACAAGACCTACGCTGGTGGCTTCACAATCCCCATCTTTCTTCTCCAATCCATTGGGCTCCTCCCACGCACTTCCTAGTGACAGATGCCTCGGATCTGGCTTGGGGGGCACAGCTAGACGATCTTGCAGTCTCGGGAACGTGGAACGAGCAGGAGAGTGCAATGCACTGCAATCAGAAAGAGCTTCTTGCTCTGTTCAAAATTTTACGAGAAAAATACCAAATGTTGTCTCGTTCCACGGTCCTTTGGCAGAGCGACAACCGAACAGCGATCGCTTATATTCGAAACGAGGGGGGGACAAGGTCAAAGGCCCTAATGCACTTAAGTACCCAGATTTTTCAATTGCTAGACAAACACAAAATTCACATTGCTGCTCATCATATTCCGGGAAAGTTCAACGGCCACGCAGATCATCTATCTCGCTACCGCTCTCCCCCAGAGTGGCATCTGCTACCCATGTGCACGCAGAAGATTTTCCAAAAATTCGGAGTGCCTGTCATAGACCTCTTTGCCTCCGCCAGGGCTCATGTAGTTGCGAATTACGTAACCCTCGACATAAACGATCGACAAGCGATTTATCACGATGCTTTTTCTCATCAATGGGACTACCATCTAGGGTGGATTTTCCCACCACCTTATTTGATACCCAAGGTTCTTGCTCACCTCAATCACGCCAAGGGCATATTTTTAATTGTAGTCCCACGTTGGGAACGCGTTTTTTGGAGAGCAGACCTCAAGTCCAGGGCAATTGCAGCACCGTTCACAATTCGACAGCTCAGCAAACATTTGATAGACATATCGACGGGCCTTCCACCTCCAAATGTTCAACAGATGACCCTCGAGGTCTGGAAATGTGGGGGTGGTCGCGTAACTTAACTGATTGGAATAATGCTGAATTGAACTTATTAAGGTCATCATGGCGTTCATCCACGCTAAAGACATATAAAGCTGCCTGGAATAGATGGTTGGTGTGGTGTAAGTTACATAAACTTGAAGCTTTTAGACCTACTGGTTCGAATCTAGCTAAATTCCTGGCAGAATTATTTTTAAAAGACCAACTTGCTTACAACACTATTTTATTGCATAAATCTGTAGTCTCCACTCTGTGTGATACTGAGGTCTCGGGAGTGTTAAGCTCCCACGTTTTAGTTAAGCATGTACTTAAATCAATTTCTCTAAAAAGGCCGGTGCAGCATAAAACTACAATATGGGACACGAATACTTTAGCTACCTTTTTAGCTAATTATACTATTGACGAATGTAACAACTTTTCGGTTTCCCGACATACAGCTATTTTGCTTTTGTTATGCTCTGGTAGACGTGTTCATGATCTTACCCTCCTAGCGGTAGATAAGCAACATTACATGGAATTCGACGACCATGTCATAATGTGGCCCGTTTTCGGCTCTAAAACTGATAAATGCGATTTCAGGCAATCGGGGTGGAAGATACTAACCAATTCGAGCAACAAGCAGCTTGACACAGTTTACTGGGTGAAACGTTGTATTCAACTTCTTCAAAGCAGACGAAACGAAGCCAGCTGCTCGAATTTATTTGTCAGCTTGAGAGGACAACCTAAAGCCGCTTCCAAAACTGTGGTTGCTGGATGGGTCAAAAACTTATTATCAGAGGCGAATATTTCAGCCCCTCCTGGCAGCGTACGGTCAGCCGTGGCTTCAAAGAGTTGGTCAGATAATGTGTCAGTAGACGAAATTCTTTCTCGAGGTAATTGGAAATCCGGCAATACCTTTCGGAAGTTCTATAGGCGAGAAGTGATGCCAACTCGAAGTAACAGCATAAGAAATTCTTTTGTCCCTATTGATTAACCTGTTTTTCAATCAAATTTCCTAGTTATCTGGAGATAATGTGTCTTATTAATTTTTGTTATTAAGGATATTGTTCAAATGCTGTGGCGAAATAATATTGCGTTCATGCTGCAGCTGAACTCGTGTTTATACACGTGATTTAAAATAAATTTAGTTTTGTTTATGATCATTTGGTTTTACTTTGCTGTAAAATTACTGATGTTGGTGAATACTAGGTACCTAATACATGCTAGTACTCACTAATCATCCGCTCACCCCTTTAATTATAGGGAACAATTTACCCAATCAATCATACATAGCAGGTCACATTGGCGTCCATCACCACCAGGCGATAACAAACACGTCTCAAGCTATATATGCTTCAAATAACGGTCAAGTCTTTAATAGCTGCGTTTTACCTGAAATAAAACGCTTATTAAATACTTACCTTATTTGAAGCATAACTTTAATTCCTGCCTGTTGGTCTTTCGACTCAATGATCAGAAATAATTGTGGGTTTTAAACCCCCACTTCCTGCCTGGTAGTGGTGATGGCGGGAAAAGTGAGGGAGACGGCAATACTCAAGGTAGACAAGGAGGTAAGATAAAGCGGAAAACGGAAGTGCCTATCTCAAGCTATATATGCTTCAAATAAGGTAAGTATTTAATAAGCGTTTTATTTCAGGTAAAACGCAGCTATTAAATTCTATTTTGCTAGAAAGAACTTATCTTTGTTAGCTATATCTAGGTTATTTTTATAGCTATTCAAAAGATGATTTTTCTAAACTGTTTGTTACATGAATCAGCTTTTGTTGAAGCTGTAAAAATAGTCATGAATATTAAAAAAAACCCATTGGCGTAGACCATGCGTAGACGAGCGAATGGACGACAACAGAGAGCCCTGCAAAGATGCACTACGCTGACGAACGTTTCTATTCGATTCGTTTTTAAACCAATCGCGTCACTGGTAGACCACGTGACTTTTCGTATCACGTCATCTCCCAGTGACGCGATTGGTTTAAAAAAGAATCGAATAGAAACGTTAGTTAGCGTAGTGCATCTTTGCAGGGCCCTCAGAACTACGTCAATCTTTACAACTTATTTATAACCTATAATGCATGTTTTCTTGCGGTTATTTGTAGTTGCATTTAAAACGTCATAAAGGACAATAATATTATTTCGCTATAAAATTGGAGCGAATTTGATGTAAATTAACTTTTTAATTATACGATTAAAAAGTTAATTTACACCAGAATGGTTGTGACGCAAATCTAGCTAGTCTTTATTAATTTATAGGTGTTTGTACATCTGTGTAAATAATTTATTTGATATTCTGCATAAATGCTGCTCTCGATTGGTTTTCAAAACAATCTAGATATTCGATAATATTACGATGTTAATACCAGAATACTAATTAACTTGAATATTGGAAAGGTGTTCCAGGCGGGGACAAGCTAGTCCAAATGTCCCCGCCTGCAATACCTTTTCCAATATTCAAGTTAAATGTAAATTGTTATAAATATCAATAAGTACATGCTCTTACAATTTTCTATAGATTATATAGCTTGTTTTTCGCTTTTCAGTTATTTTTTTATTGCAGTCGGGTTTTTTGTTTATTTTTAATAATTTAATTTATTTAACTCTTTTTAGTTTTTATTAATAAAATGGTGGTTTAATTAATTATTACCAAGCAATATATGAGCTCTGGAGCTTAAATTTTTAATGTCGCGAAGCTACAAGTGACAAATTACAAGCGATGCTCTCCTTCTAGCGAAAGGAGTTTATTACTTAACATTTAAGTATTTTTTGGACTTTCCTGTCAAAATAGTAGCATAAAAGTATTATAATGTATATATATTTGGAATGGGCTATTTAATCGCTTTAATTTGATACCCATATTGTTATAATTTTTTTTTTTTATTTCCCTCCATTTTTTTTTCCTCGGACGCCATATTGAAATATTATATAGGTACCCTCTGTCACTCCGGCAATTAAGACGAATCGAATGACATCTCGTATGTTAAAATCCGTCAAGCCGTTTAGGCTGCAGAGCGTGCCCAGAAATAGACACACATACATACATACATACATACATACATACGCTCGAAAAACATAACCCTCCTTCTGACGCAGTCGGGTAAAAAGGTGGTGGCTGGATAATTTGGACGTGTTTCAAAGCTACTGGCGGGAGCATGCAATCTGGGGCTGGGATTCAACACGATAAATAAATACTGTTTTTGATGCATTTGGTGTTTAAAGTTCACTACTCTCCCACCCCTTCCACCTGACGCTTAACCGTAAAATGTTACTTTAGTCTCTGCATATCGGGACTTAAGCTCCTTTTTTTTAAATTTACTTTGGAAACCCCTAAACATCCAATCACGGTGATTGTGAATGGAGGATTATCGTCATTTTCAGTGATGGTGTATAGGGGCTTCTAAACGGGCCATATTTTCACTGCAATATGTGGCCGGCAACTATTGGTGTCTTTCTCTAACACAGAGGTAAGAGAGGGACACCAATAGTTGCCGGCCACATATTGCAGTGAAAATATGGCCCGTTTAGAAGCCCCTTATAGACAATTTTTAGGCCGTGGAAATAACCTAATAATGACAACGGTGCAAAAATATAAATAAATAGTACATTGTTGCAGAGGATAGAAAGTACGCGATTTTTGGACGAGTCATATAGAGGGCCGAAACGTAGTTGAGGCCCTCTAGTGTACGAGTCCATAAATTGCACTTTCTACCGAGCCAGACATAGTGCTTTTCACAACTACTGAGAGGAAATAAAATAAGAATTCATATTCAAAACTCAAATTTCAATTCATGCTAATGTGACATCACCGCCAATTTTACCATAGATAACTTTTTTTTTAATCGGGACCCCTGTTCTCGTGGCACTCGAGATTAATAAACTAACATGCGAGATGAAGATGTCAACTCCATATAAAATTGTATTTGTTTCACCATATCTCCCATGTAATTTTATCTCTAGTGGTTCGAGATTAGGGGCCAAGTTCGAATTACATTTAAAAAAAAAGCAGTGAAATAGTTTTTACTCTGTGTATCTTTTAGCAAAAATACACCTAATATTTTACGACACAAAATGGTGTGTTCTGATTGGTCGATTTCAATTTTTCATTTTAAGGAGCTATGACACAAAAATTGATTGATTGATTTTCATTGGTTCTTAAAGTTGGACAACAATGTTCTCGACCAATCATCAAACACGCCAAGAAAAACATTCTTGGTCTGTCCCTATAAGTGACGTTTTGTGACCCCAAACAAGACCATCTATGGCCATATTTCCGAGCAGTGTTGTGAAAAATAATTTAATTTCGTGAAACACAATTGACAACATTTCAAAAAAACAAGTATTTCTGTTTTTTCGCGTTTATAATAGCTCGTTAAAAATTAGACTACCCGTGTTTCTCGGTTTTTCTTTATGTAACTTAAATTCGTCGTTAATAATTTATTAAATATATAGTCATTAAGAAGACCGTATATACAAAGTTAGGAATACTGATGTCGTGATCTTAGCATGATATAAAATAAAAAAGTAACTTTAAACAGAAACAGAACTGACTGTCATGTCATGTCACTTGTCAACCATAACAACTGTAACAACATGAATTCGTCGACTTTGGGCAGATTGCGGCTATCCGCTTTTACAAATCCGTTAGTCACTTTCATTTTAAATAGCGTATATCAAAACAATAGTATTACGAGAATCGAAAGCGTGTCGTTAGAATCAAGTAATCCGTCAGACAGATGAAAAATGGACATGACAGTTGTATATTTTTTTCAATTCCTATGGTAATAAATGGACTAAGGGCACTATAAGTGTATTCCTAACATTCTCAATCCAACTTTTTTTATTGCTTTTCCTAAATATAAAAAAAACTACTGCATAAAAAATCCAAAAATATTTTTACTGTAATCAGCAGTGTAAAATCTACAAACGGTATTTTTATTTTACTACCTTAGCACATATGAATTGTTGTCAATTAATGATTACGAGTATTTTAATTATATTAAGGATGAATGCATTTTAAAAACAAAACCGCGTCCAAATATGTCCTGTTTGGAAGCTACGATGTCACAGACATACACACAGAGACACACACACACACACGACACACACACACACACACACACACACGCACACACACACACACATTTCGCTCTTTTTGTCGAGGGATTTAATTGTTCAAATTAACAATATATTTCAGTTGATACTCAAATTTCTCCGTTCATTTCATGTTTTTACTTTGTTTATTCACGTGTTAATGTTTCGCGTTTAATATCTTTGCCACATTACCTTTGTTCTCTGTCGCCATATTGGATAAATATTGGATAATGACTAATATCCAACACTGTTTAAAAAATTAAGGTACACGTGTAGGTTATAGTACCTATTTATGCTTATGGTTATATCATGAATGGGTTGCTTAGGCCGTTGTTTGATCAGTAGTGAACTCAACTAATTGTTAAAATTCGAAAAGGGAATCGAAAATTTGACACATTTCCTTGAGATTTTAACCATTAGTCACGGTTTTTAACGATTAGTCAGTTTAACTACCGGTCAAACAACAGGCCATTAGGGACCGTTGTTTGATCAGCCCCCAATATCACTGTTCTGACAATGACAGGCGACAGATGACAGCCGACAATTCGGTATACACTGCAGAGTGAACACGCTGATACATCATCACTTAAATGTCACCAGTCACCTGTCATTGTCAGGATTGTAAAATAGGACTGGGCTTCTATTCTATAGGCTCTATAGCGTAAATAAATTACCTTTGACCAGCAACTCTATTCAAGACGGTAAAAATAATATCGCATTTGATCTGTTATCGTATTGCCAACGTTTTGATAGCTCTTATTTTCTTGGCAGTAATGGTGGCTGACGTCATAACAATAACATAACAGGCAAACTACGATATCGTTTTTACCGTCTAGAATAGAGGCGCTGTTTGATGTGTTTGTGTTTTTTCTCAAACATGCTCGGAAATAACGGTTTTCCGATTGAAATACATGGACGGAAAATGCCTCTTTTTACTCCTAGGAGTAAAAAAAACATATGAAAACACTTTCCGTCCATGGCCATATTGTTTTTTCAAAAGTGTTCTCTATTGCGTATAAAATCGAAAGGACCATGAAAAAAATCGCGTACACCCAACTTGTGGGGGCGCAGTGAGGGGCGGCGGCGCGGCGGGGCTCTGCGGCGGCGGGCGGCGGCTCGTTGTGCGTGAAACTATCTTAACTAATACTCGTATGACGCAAACAGACATCCTCTCCGAATTTGTTAAAGGTTTTAAAAAAAAAATATAGTCATGTATTTGTATAATTTCCAAGCATTGTTTGAGAAAAGCATTATGTATGCCTCGGCGGAAACGAGGATTTCCTGACTCGTATTTTAGCAGGCCTCGCTGTTGCTCGGCCCGCTAACCACCTCGTCAGGAAATCCCTTACTTTCCGCGCCTAGGCAACAATGTACTATTAACTCGGCCCGCCATTACTGTGAAGCAGGGACCGGAAAACCCCTTCATTTGACTAAGCCTATCGATAGGCTAACCCGATCATTTAGGTACGCAATCGATGTGGTTACCCTATGATTCAGTCACCTTAACGTTAGGGCGAACCCCTTTGAATGAGTTAACCGCATCCATAGAGCTTACCAGGTTCATTAGGGTTTCGGCAGTTTAATATTTAAGCACTTAGCATCGACTGGGTATTACCCCATTGATCGCCTCTCTCTTTTTTGCGCATTCGGGCGAATTCTGGCCGCTTAGGCGGCTACTTCCTGCCGCTACCCTATCAATTGTTAGGTAATGCAATAATAATCCGAAACTCTAGCGCATAGAGATTAAATTAGCTTGAAACCGTTCGATTAAGTTTGAATAAGGTAACAGACGATGGGGTATTGGGATAGGGTTATTGCTTAATCGAATTAATTGTATCATTTGGTTGCCCTTTCCTTGACCCAAGTCAACGATAGGCTTAGCGCATCCTTGGGGTTTGGAAAAACGAAGTCTATCATATACCATATCGAAAACCCCTTTCGCGCTAAGCGGTTCCGATCCCTGCTATGAAGTAAATAGAGCTATCAAAACGTTGACAATACGATCGCAAGTCGAAGTCGATTTGCTTTGGAACATACCGCAGTGTCTCAAGGCGAAAGTCTTCGATCAGTGTGCGTTGCCGGTGATGACTTATGGTGCTGAGACGTGGTCGTTTACAATGGGCCTCATAAGAAAGGTCAAGGTCACTCAAAGGGCGATGGAGAGGGCTATGCTCGGAGTATCTCTGCGTGATAGAATCAGGAATGAGGAAATCCGCAGGAGAACTAGGGTCACCGACATAGCCCGAAGAATTGCCAAACTGAAGTGGCAGTGGGCGGGGCACATTGTTCGTAGAACTGATAGCCGATGGGGCAACAAGCTTCTCGAATGGCGACCACATGTCGGAAGACGCAGCGTGGGTAGACCTCCCACGAGATGGTCCGACGACCTCGTGAAGGTTGCGGGAACTCGGTGGATGCAGGTAGCACGTCACCGGTCGTTGTGGCGATCCTTGGGGGAGGCCTATGTCCTGCAGTGGACATTGTTTGGCTGAAATGATGAGTAGAATAGATACCTCGTAGTTAATTGAACTAATGGTTCAAAATCGTAACTTTAAATAACAATAACACTTTTAATCATGAAATGATTTACATTAGATCCTTAGAAAAGGCTATTCTTTCTAATAAATATGTAAAAGCAAGCAGTTATTTTTTTAGGTGTATCCCAATTACTTTCAGAAGGGACTGGCAGGAGGCTGCACAAGACAAGGCGTGGAAGGACGAGAGGGAGGCGTTTGCCCAGCAGTGGGACACTTTAGGCTAACAAATTTGACGTTATCTATTAAAAGGGACCTTATTGTCGATGGAGCTTCCGCCATTATTAAAGATGCTCCGATATAAATACAACGTCGCGTAACGCAGTGCGGCGTTAGCGCCATCGACAATAAGGTCCCTTTACATAGAGAATGCCACACATAAAATAAAAAAACAATTGTTGCATCTGAACCAACTAAATGTTTTCCTTTCTTGCTTTCTTTCAAATGTTTCCATTAGTTCTGCGCCTCTGGCTATTCTAAGCGGTAAAATCCAAATCGTCTAACCGGTATTGTATGGAACTCGGCCGCCATTACTGTCAAGTAAATAAGAGCTGTCAAAACGTTGACAATACGATAACAGGTCAAAGACGATATAGTTTTCACCAACGGTCCGGTTTGGTAACCCCTTCAAGGGGTTTTGAAAGGGTTACAAAGGGTTAAACCTTTTCAAAAACCCCTTGAAGGGGTTACCGGACCGGTCCCTGGTATTCACCGCCTAGAATCTCGGCCCTGGGTCTGTTTTACACGGTAAAACAATATTGTCTTTGAGATATTATCGTATTGTTTCGTACTAATTTGTGGAGTTATCTACGAAAAGGGACCTTATTGTCGATGGCGCTTACGCCGCACTGCGTCACGCGACGTTGTATTTATATCGGAGCATCTTTAATAATGGCGGAAGCGCAGTCGACAATAAGGTCCCTTTTCATAGATAACGCGACATTTGTTTACATCTTCGGCAATTTATTTTTAGGGGAAGGGGATTAACAAAACGTTTAATCGAAAATATAAAGCATTTATTCATTACATTGTGACAGTATAAACATCTTATTTTCTTATGGCAATAATACAACATAGCAACTATAATACAAAGTTCATTATGTGATGTACTAGTGTTACCACACCAATAGGGAATGTTCATAATTTTTTCACAGCTTCAACAAAATCCGATTCATGTAACAAACAGTTGAGAAACAAATCATTTTTTGAATAGCTATAAAAATATAAAAATATCCAAGAAATATTCGTTCCTATATCTTTCTAGCAAAACAAAATTTAACATGGAGTTTATATGGCCGACCTGTTACATGACGTGTGCATATCGCTGTCTAAGGTCTGTTCATCCTTACTTGTCTTATATAGTAAACAACTTTCTAACCTCAAAATGAATCTTTTTTGGATAAAACAGCTTTTTTAAACAAAATTAAGCAATCACAGACAATACATTAGCCAAGTCATGTCCATAATGTTTATTCAGTTTACTTTATTTACGATAAAAGAGCCGTTTTAGCCAAAAAACGTTCATTTTGAGGTTAGAAAGTTGTTTACTATTTAACGTCGTAAGGCCCAGTGTGCAATAGAATGTAAATAATCCAGGCAATTTAAATAGAACTGTGTTACAATGGTAATAAGGTTTATTTTCCTATCTTGGTAAACAGAAAATGGTATTATCGAACAAACGTAATTGAACTTTATTGCCTTGACGGTAGATTCAAAGTCCCACTCACAAAAAACTCCCTGTTTGTAGTATGGTGGGCCTTACGAGGATAAGACAAGTAAGGATGGACAGACCTTAATTAGCAGTTTAAAATGCTTGTATCATCCGTATTTCTTGGTCGCTTTTAATTTTAATGTTACTTTTGGTGATCTCTTTTACGGTATTTTCATATTTTGTTGAGAAATGCGATATAACCTCGTAAGGCCCAGTGTGCAATAGAATGAACATAATCAAGGCAATTTAATTTGAACTGTGTTCCAATGGAAATAAGGTTAATTTTCCTATTTTTATAAACTGAAAATGGCATTATCGAACAAACGTAAGTGAACTTTATTGCCTTGATGGTAGACTCAAAGTCCCACTGACAAAAAACTCCTTTTTTGTAGTATGGTGGGCCTTACGAGGATAAAAAATCCATGAATATTCCCTATTGAAGTTAGCTCATTGAAATAATCGACGATCTATCAAACTTATTGGTGTGGTAACACGCCCTAACCAACAGTAAACATTATTTTTCAACAAAACACTTAGAATATAACGAATGTTAATATACATATAACGTTAACTTTAGCTTGTTCGCTAGTGTCAATATTGCTGCCCCTCCTTAGAAAAAAGGGCGTATGTCTCATTGAACCGCGCATGTATTAGTAACTTTATTGCTTTGACTAATAAATTTGCGCATGCGACCTTTTTATTTAGGAGGACAGATTGGGTGTCCCTCGGAATCCCTAATAACGTTTGTCCGAATAATTGTTCGTCATAAACAGGTTTCCAGATGAGTCAGATAACTTTTTAAGTTTTCCAAAAATATATGCGGTTATGTTAGGGTTGAATTATAACTTAAACACTAAAAAGTTATAAAATTAAGGCGGAAATGGCTTTAGGGCAAGGGAAAATTCGAACAAACGATGCATTAAGACAAATGACGATTAGGGATTCCAATATAGACCCAATGGTAACATTTGTGGCGTTATCTATGTAAAGGGACCTTATTGTCGATGGCGCTTACGCCGCACTGCGTCACGCGACGTTGTATTTATATCGGAGCATCTTTAATAATGGCGGAAGCGCCATCGACAATAAGGTCCCTTTTCATAGATTTCATCGAATTTCATTTCATTGAACGCTATTTTCTGCTGATACCATGATGTTTTCAGCATATCTCAAACATTAATTACGTAGGTTAGGTTAAGTTACAATTGTGACAACGAAAAAAAACCGGCCAAGTGCGAGTCGAGCTCGCGCAGAAGGGTTCCGTACCATTATCTATACAATATTAGCAAAAAAACGGCAAAAAAGTCACGTTTAACGGGAGCCCCGTTAAATATTTATTTTATTTTTATTGAATAATTTATTTTAATATTCTGTGAATATTTCAAGTGTCTACGTGTTGCCGTTATTAATATCGAGCAAAATACGATAAAAAATCGTTGTATGGGAGCCCCCCTGAAATATTTAATTTATTCCGTTTTTAGTATTTGTTATTATAGCGGCAACAAAAATACTTCTCCTGTGAAATTTTCAACTGTCTAGCTATCACGGTTCATGAGATACAGCCTGGTGACAGAGAGACGGACAGCGGAGTCTTAGTAATAGGATCCCGTTTTTACCCTTTGGGTACGGAACCTTAAAAATTAGTCGAATAACATTTCCATTAAATGAATATTCTGCGTAATGATTTAAAAGCTGTTTCAACGTAGTACAAGTTACCCCCCGTCAATACCACACATTTTGACACCGTAGTTTGTCTGGCAACATTGCATGGTACACAAGCTGCCAGCCCTGCCAGCCATGTCAAAAATACAAATATAAAGGTAACACATTTATTTATAGAACACAAAGAGCTGTACATTTTTATCTGAGTACGCGACAAACTCGTTCACGACCGTCCCGCAAGGTGCTACTTGGGGGGAGGGGGGAGAGGCGACTAATAGTTAATAGTAGATAGGACGCGTCCATTGATTACGTGATTTTTTCGGCAACGTTGGTGCTATGTCATGAGATTTGGCTTGACCATTACTCACGTGACACTTTTTAAATGCGTATTTTTAGTGTAAATACTTTTATCTGTGCTTGATGACGTTGAGCTTTATTTAAAACATCTTTTTTTTTAAGTCTACTGGGGTCTAGCAGTTATTTAGTGGACAAATACACCTATATCATAACCATACATTCGGGGTTTTCGGTGCGGGAATGATTTAAGAAAGAGTAGAGATAAACAGATAGGTTAATCTGAGAAAATATATATTATGCCTAATGAATAACTACCTCTCTGCGAATTGTAAACACACACTATGATACAAAAAAAAATAACTCATGTAGTACTTTAGCTTTACTACCAAGGCTATTTGATAATAATAAAAATAACTTTGATTAATTACCTGCAGTAAATTTAGTAGTTGACAGGATTTTCAGCATAAAATATTAATATTTTTCATTTCATCATTTTTTTTTCATCTTTCTACGTCAGCGGTTGTAATAGGTGCATATAAATGTAATATATCAATATTTACGCGACCGATATCTGTGACCTATTTGCTTATAAATGAGTTGGGTCCTAACTGAAGAGGTTGATAATGACTGACCATTTCATTTATGAAATACTTGTTTTTTTTCAATTAATTATTCATTAGGTAGAAACCTGCTAGAGTATATTCTGTTTCTTAAGTCAATGCCTAATCTTTGGCTAAATTTAATGTCAAACATTCCCGCACAGAAAACCCCGATGTATGATTATAAACTTCCCCACAATATGTTCACGATATATTAAGAAACCTGTGGTTGTATTTTAATGTTAACATTAAAGTATCGGTCACCGATCCTTTAATGTAAACATTACAGTTACATTTAAGATAGAATTAGTTTCCCGCTGCTCCCCTATTTCTTCCCGTTGGGGTCGATTTACGGAAAATCCTAAACCCCTGTACCAAATTTCAAGTTTCTAGGTATAGTAGTTTCGGCTGTGCGTTGATATCTAAGTCAGTCAGTCAGTCAGGTTTGCCTTTTGTATATATAGATACAGGGCAACCACACATACAGGTTTCTCACGTATTGTAGAAAACTTGTGATATTTATTTAGATCAATTTATGTATGCGACTGTACACATAATTAGGCATTAAAACACAGTGTTTTAATGCCTCTCATTATGCACCAGCCACATAAACTAGTATTATTTATTTAAACCCAATTTATTCGCAATTCTGGTTACCCCTCTCCCTCCATGAGATTGGGTGAGGTTCGGCTCGACCCTCCTCCCCCCCTACTACGAGCGCGCTTAGGTAGTAGGCAGAGGTACAGAAATACCAAGTCTAAAAACATGTTGTTAATTTTGTAACCACATTTTGCACAAACAGGCTAAGATTTTTACCAGCGTTGGTTCACAATGCTCTTAAATAAAATACAATAAAATACAAAAGGAAGCATTATACATTTCCTTACGACCTAATTTAATAGTTATTTTTTATAACCAATTAACGTCCACTCCTGGTAATTTTTACATGCTTTTAGGGATCAGTAGCCAAATCCGAGCATAGCCCTCCATTAGCCCTTGAGTGACCTTGACCTTTCTTATGAAGCCCATCATTAGCATTAGGCATTAATTTCACCTTTTGTAATCTTTGTATTTTTGTGCAATAAAGATTAAATAAATAAATAAACCCGCGTAAAGAGGTTGACAATCGATTAACCCGTTGCCTTATGTCTTTAAAAAACTCGTCATTTATTTTGTGATAAAGTCGCCGTCAATAGAACTTGCAAAAGATGTAAACAAAACCAAACGCACCAATTCACCATGATTACTCGGTAATCACGTAGTTTTAAAGATCAAGTATTCTTTACAACGATTTATACACTAGATCAGTGATCCCCAAAGTGGTCTATATCGACCCCCAGGGGTCGACTTCGACCAGCAAGGAGTCCATGTGAGCGGAAAGGAAAAATGGGGGTCCGCGATTGTGGATCCCATTTGAGCAGGTTCTGACTTTAATTTTGGCATTCCATTAATGGGATAATCCATATTCACAATGCCGTCTTTACCGTAAGGGCACACGGGGCCCGTGCCCAGGGCCCCGATCCACAGGGGGCCCCGAAGGACCGACAATTTATTACCCAGTACCTGGAAGACCGAGCGTCGCTCGGGTTGAAAGCGAAATTTCCCGAAGATGACAACTAGAAATAATTTTTGCCCCCGTAAACCCCCATATTTCAAATTTCATCGAAATCGTTGGAGCCGTTTACGAGATTCAGATTATATATATATATATACAAGAATTGCATATAGTAATAATTCGCTTTCTTTACTTTCCAAAAGGGGCCCCAAATACTTGTGTGCCCTAGGGCCCCAGCATAATTTAAGACGGCCCTGCGAAGTTTTTTTTTTGTAAGTTAATATTTTTTTTCTCCGCACTCAGTTTTTATTCTAGCCTGTGACAATGTTTAACCTTTTGAACGCCATACGTCGAATACAAAATGTGCCACCCACACGCCAAACATGTTTGCTATGCTATGCAAATTACACCATATTGCTACCAAACAAAGTCTATTTTAATCTTGAACTCTTGTCGGCTATAGCCGACGTGGCGTCAGTGGCACGACTTTTAGTTGACGGCCAGAGCCGACTGTGGCGTTGAAAAGGTTAACCGGCTTGACCTCCTATTTTATCTGTGCAAAAGACTTCGAAGATTTTTTGATATTAGGTAAGCTGGGGGTCTACCCAAAACCGAAAAAATGGTAAGTGGTCTACGAGGCAAAAAATGTTTGGGGACCTCTGCACTAGATCATTATTTTCATGTTAAGTTTAAGATGAAATAACTATTCATTATACGTTATTTTTAATAGAAACACGCTCGGTGAATATTTGAGGTTATGAGTCAAACAGTACTATAGATGAATTAGCTAAAGCGTGGAATTGCATGTGTAGTGGTTGTACCGTTCGCATGAAAAGGAAAACCATTTAAGTTTTTTAAAAATTTAATGAGATTACCCTAAACAAGTGGAATAAGTATGTCCTTTTTTTGCTTTTAGTCGCTATCATTTATTTAAATTTTCATCTTTAAGGTTGGAAATTGCTTAGGTATGGGACAGATGAAAATTATATAAATATAGTTCTCCTGATGACTTCTTGATCAAAATCATCTACTGCCGACGGACGAGTAGGTACGTAACTTTTTCTTTCTCGGAGAGCGGAATTTTTTCGTTGCTCTGAATTTGTCACTCTTACTCTCAGTCATAATTTTATAAATATTCGAGAGAGAAACACCTGTAGCTTTTCCAACTAATTGGGCAGCGGTGAATTAAAAAAATCATTAGTTCGAGTTCAAAGTATTTATGACAGTTAAAAATATTTGTTTACTTTGACTCGCAATCGAACCAAAATTACTGCTACTTCCTGCCATAATTTTAGCAAACTGTGTAACTGTACGTGCCCAGTTAAAATACATTACTGACATTATTTTTGTACTTACTTATTTAATATATAACAGTACTCTTTTTATGCTGATGGTATGAGAAGTAGAGGAAATTTAAATATAGAATGCCTTTAAACACATAATACCACTACATATGCAATTCCACGCTCTCGGTAATTCATCTATAATTTGTTTACATCGTTCACAAGTTCTATTGACGGCTACTTTAAAGCTCCTCTATACGACGGTCCATCATACCGGGTAATAATAGCATAAGCATTTTCAATTTAATGTGAATACCCATAGAGTATAGAATGCGTCGACTACCACATTGCAGATAGCCTTCTTTGGTATTAAGACAGTATGAACCAGCGTAAGGGTGAGTATCCATCAGAGCTGTGCGAAGCAACGAAGCGGTGTGCGAAGAAAAAAACCACAGATAGGAGAGCTGCGTTGAACGACCTAGTATAGGGTCCTCTCACTCGCACAGTGTCATGACAAGGACAAAAGATTAGGTATCCAAGTGGGCGACAAACGAACGATAATCTTCTTAGAACTCTTTCACAATGATACAGATTAAGGAGACATAGGTCCGTTTCAAAAGCCAAGTTGCAGTATAAGGGCTTGTTTACGGAGACGCGGTGCGTCGCGCGTGGCGTGCGGCTTGGCGTTGCGCGGCGCGTCGGGCGTTTTTTCCGTTTACAGAGAGGTGGCGCGTGCAGCGGACCGCGTCATCACACGCGTAAACACAAACATATGGGAATGTACGGTGTTGTTTATAAAGATGCGGGGCGTGATGCGGCGCGTGGTGCGAGGCGTAGAGAGTAGCGGTGTCCGCTACATCCGCGGCGGACTCTCGAGCGTGTAGCGGAGCGCGCGGCGGAGCACAAGACTGTCAGAAGGTTCCGCCGCGGGCCCCGCTGCGGGCGCAGTGGCGGGAACCGCCGTTATTGACGCGTGCGACGCTGCGTGCAACGCGGTGAAGCCATCCGCGGGCTCCGCCGCAAGTAATGTTGTATTTGAAGCAAACGCGCGTAAAACCGCTTCTCCGTAAACGCTTTTATACAACGCCATATGTTTGAATTTAGTGCAGACCGCGCTGCCCAACGCTACGCGCGACGCCCCGCGTCTCCGTAAACAAGCACTAAAACAAAGTCGCTTCCCGCTGTCTGTCTGTCCCTATGTATGCTTAGATCTTTAAAACTACGCAACGGATTTTGATGCGTTTTTTTTAATCGATAGAGTGATTCAAGAGGAATATTTTTATGTATAATAAATTCTGGATTATGTACGGGTTTTTTCAAACAACTCATATAAACCGAAGCGACGCGGGCGGGTCACTAGTAAACAATAAGTCGCAAGAAGGGCAACAAACGCGTCCGCACCGTACGGATGTAAGAGCCGACTGATTACCTGCTCCATTGTGAGTGCCGATTTAGTGGAGTCTCATTAGCCAATCACGTGCAACTGCACTTTTCCAGTACTGGGTCTTTAAAGTAAATGGAGTATACGAAATAGAAGCATTCCTATTGGTGGATTTTTCCCTCGCACACCGTCCCGGTACCTAGCACAGTTCTGGTGGATATTCGCCCTAAAAGACGCAATCATATCTAAGAGCAAGCAACATATTCTTGTATCTCACTCTTACGCATTACTCCGTCCCTTACGCTGGTCTATGATAGTCCAGGATTATATACATATTTTATTCAGATAATTGCTCAACCCTAATCAGAACTAATTTAAAAAAAACCAGTATAGACTGCCAGTGTTACCAGCCGTGCTCTTCCCAAAATTTTGACCTAGGCGAATGAGATCACTAGGTTTAAAAAAAATGCATAAAATGTACGTGAAACTATTGAAATTTAGAACGTAAAATGTAATAGCGCCTATGAAATGACAAAAAGCGATAACTACACTGAGAATATTTTTACAATGAACTTCGTCAAGGTCTCTCCCTTGTAAGCTGGGCCATTCTACTTTTCGATGCCTAAAATAGAAATGAAAATGTAAGACCCATTTAAAAAAATCGTAGATGTCTTGAGATTATTTTACAGGAGCCCCACGTTAAGTCTTAACCAGGTCTCACTTTTTACTGTAAATTTACCGCAATTTTTGTTCTTATTTCTATATAAAACAAGAATTTTCTGCTAAAATTACCACTGCGTTACCAGTCTTCACGCCCCCTTGCAAATGTCGACCACTGCGTTACTATATTAGCCATTTTTTACCCAACCCCACACAATTTGATATAAAACATTATTCAGGTTTTTGTTGAAAATTATTACTTTAAACAAACATTCACGTTAAGGGACGTTTTCTTAGGCACCAAAAAGAAGAATGGCCCAGCTAATGAGCAAGTCATTGTTATCTTTGTAGTATTTAATTAAATATTTTCCTTAAATATACTCAAATCTAGTACTATTTCATCAGGTTATGGGCCCCACACGCATCCAATTGCCAACTGAATGAAATAAATCGTGTGTCCCAAAACATTTGTAAGAAAAGTCCTTCTTTTTGTTGCCTGCATATCTCATGACATTCCACATTAAACCTCAGGGTTGGCAGTCTTTGGATTGCAGTCTCGAGATTGCATAATTTTATCGACACCAAAGCCGACTTACCATTGGGTAGTCTGTGTGCTTGTTTCGCCATCCATCTGGCATAATACAAAAAGGGAATAATGTTGGGTAACATACTAGGAACTTTCCATACAAATATTTTGGGATTTAATTTAATTATTCCATAGCTTTATGTTACCTGCCTTGTTTTTAAATATAGTATTGTAAACATTTTAAGAAATTCTCAGCCTCGATGAATAAAAAATCATGATGCAAATCATCAGCACAATACTGCTTCTTTTTGGCTGTGTAGGCAGCCTCGTCTATGAACGGCTGGACCCTGAGATCCTCCACAATTGCCATCACCTAGGTAGGGTACATGAAACAATCCAATAACACTATAATATACTAGAGGATACCCCGGACAAACAGTTTCCCGCAACACCCCCTATTTTAACTCCTTAGAGGATGAATTTCCAAAAATCCCTTCTTAGTGAACCCCTAGGATATCCAAGGAATATTCCCTCTAAATTTTAAGTCCCTAGGTCCAGCGGTATCGCCCTACGCGTTGACGATCAGCCAGTCAGTTACTTTTTTGTATATATAATATAATATAGTTTGTTAGTGATTCACGCTTTACGCTGGACTGCTTTGGATATAAAAAATAGCGATAGCTTATACACGTAACGACACAAATGCTAGCTTATTTATTTCCGTGGGTAGAAAGCTTGTGCTAAAATCATGTCCCAACATGGAAAGTTCATTTTTTGTTACTAAATGTAAATATTTGTTGGTAACACAATAGGAACTTTCGATACAATTCTTTTGGGATTTTATTTAACTATTCCATCGCTTTTTTAACCAGCCCAGTTATTAAATCGGGTATTGTAAACACTTTAAAAAAGTCTCAGCCTCGATGAATAAAAAACACTGAATAACACTGATGCAAATCATCAGCACAGACATCACTGCGTCTTTTTGGCTCTGTAGGCTGCCTCATCCCTCAACAGCTGGACCCTGAGTCTTCCACAATTCCCATCACCTAGACAGGATACATCACTCAGACACATTAAACTATTTCCAATAACACTAATACAATACATATCAGTAAGTTTGTTACTATTTTGCGCTGAAACTGCTGGACAGACAGTCAAAAAATATCGATAGCTTAAACACGGAATTAACATACCTTATTAATTCCGAGAAAACTCACTATTCCCGTGGGATGGTGAAAGTACTAAGTCGTGGGCTTAAGCTTGAACTAACAAACATGTCCCAACATGGAAAGTTCCTTCTTCGTTACCAAAAGGAAATATTTTTTGGTAACAAAATAGGACCTTTCCAAATAAATATTTTAGGATTCTATTTCAATATTGCATGGCTTCATGAAATCGGGAATTGTGATCACTTTGAGAAATTCTCAGCCTCTTACATTAAATGCTTCTGATGCAAGTCATCAGCACAAACAGTACTGCTTCTTCTTGGCTGTGTAGGCTGCCTCTTCCCTCAACAGCTGGACCCTGAGCTCCTCCACGGTTCTCATGACCTGCTTATCTGCGGCACAGTCATCTACTATCTTCTGGAACAGCTCTTCTGGAATAAAAAAGTATCTGTCAACATCATCTTTACATAGTTTATAACAAAGTCGCTTATCAAATATCGGATTGAATTGGAATTTGGCATACGTATGCAATTCCGATGACAATACATTATGGTACCATCGAGGTGGTATGATGATGTGATGAAGACGAAAAGTAGCCATAGGAAATCCTCGATGGCTAATAGTTGATCCGTCTAGTTTGGCCTCTTTTAACCTTTTCAACGCCACAGTCGGCTCTGGCCGTCAACTAAAAGTCGCCACGCCACGTCGGCTACAGCCGACAAGAGTTCAAGATTAAAAGAGACTTTGTTTGGTAGCAATAAAATGCCCTATAGCGTGCTGCGTCTGTTATACATGTCCCTGGCAGACTCAGTAATAATTACGGTATCTCAAGCTATGGAAGAACTCATAAAACTCACTTACAGCGCATCTACGATATCCAAATTAGAATGTTAAAAACAATAGTTCCGTTAAAGATTAAATACCAATTTAGACATAATTACAATAAGTTATTCCAATACTGTAGAATCCTGAATGTGTTCGATAAGGCAAGGCTCGCGGTAATTTTAGAATATAAGGATGTGCTGGGGAAGTTATCTAGATATAAGAGACCAACCAACCTTCGAAGCTTGACGAACGAGAAAAATTTCACTGTCCCGCGAAGTAACAACCAATACGGTAGTAGAGTGTGGTCCAACTACTTACCTTTTGTGCTAAATGATTTCCCTAGACACGTCATAGAAAAAATTTTGAATAAGCCAAAATTTGTTAAAAACCTTATAAAGAGGGCTATGCTAGGTGATCGGAAAGATGAAGAGAAAGTTAAAGATAAATATATTATTGCAATACCAAAGTCACACTAAGTTAAGGATTTTATCTTCTAATTAAAGTAGATGTTATTTAATTTCTAACTTTTAAATTTAAATTTTAATTTTAATTGTATAATCTTAGCTAATACAATCTTAAAATTAAAGATTTTAGCTAAGACTGTTTAGTTATTTAAGTCTTTTGGAAATAAACAGTTCAAATTTTTTTTTTTTTTTTTTTTTAATAAGGTGTAATTTGCATAGCATAGCAAATTTTTTTGGCGTGTGGGTGGCACATTTTGTATTCGACGTATGGCGTTCAAAATGTTAACAAGTCTCTGGATGGTGCGTTTATTACCAGTGTTAGAATAAGTACAGACGGCAATAATAGGGAATATGCATAAATTTTTTCAATCACATTTCTCATCAAAGTATGAAAATAACGAAAAAGAGATCACCAAAAGTGAAATTAAAATTAGAATCGGCCAAGAAATACGGATGATAGAAGCATTTTAAACTGCTAATTTTTTAAGTACCCGAAACCGACGTGCATGCATGAATCGATGTCTGAATGCGGAAGAAGCGAAAGAGATTTGTCAGGATCGTAGCAGGTAGAAAGAAGTGGTCTCTGCCTACCCCTCTGGGAAACAGGCGTGATTTAATGTATGTATGTATGTAATACTAATTAGAAAGCGATTAGACAAAGAGATCCGATATGCATTGTGACGTCATGTAACAAGTCGGCCATATAAACCAGGGACCGGCCCGCTATCCCATTCAAGGGGTTTCGAATGGGTTTTTATAAGGATCTATTTAGAAAAGCCGTATCTGCTGCTTTTTAAAGCGCTATTTATAAGGGTTACCCTTATAAAGGGTTTGGAATGGGTATTTCGAAAGGATTAAATATCCAAATACGTTTCGTATAAGTCTTGTTCGATTTTGCTTTTAAAGCGGGATATTTTGAGTCATACCAATATCCCTTTAAAACCAGGGACCGGTCCGCTATCTCATTCAAGGGGTTTCGAATGGATTTTTATCTACAGTCATATCATAAGTCCTCTATTATGCGTTCAAAACCCGTAGGCAATGACCAGCATTACCTGTGGTAGTAGTTGACAGCGATGACAGCTGTTTTTTTTGCAAGATGTTCCAAATTTGGATCTCATTACCTTACAATATTCGATAACGTAATTCCAACATTACGTTACAGCTGTCATCGCTGTCACCTACTACCACAGGTAAGGTAATGCTGGTCATTTGCCTTTCGGCTTCTGAACCCATCTTAGAGTACTTATAATGTTTGTAGATAAAGTATTGTAGGAGACTCTGCGTAATTAGCATTACGCAACCGTCACGTAAACTACTATTGTAAGGATTTTACTTAGAAAAGACGTTCGATTTGCTTTTTATAAGGATTACCCTTGGGCTACCCTTAACTCCATGTTAAATTCTGTTTTGCTAGAAACAAATACGAACAAATCTTTATTGGCTTATATAATATAATTTAAATACTAGAAACAAAAATAAAATCGCTATTCGAAAATTCCGCGTCCGTAAAGTATATAAATCATTTGTTGGTCAATGCATTCATTTCTATAATAAATTACGTAAAGTAAAGTAAAGTAAAGTAAAAGGTCGTTAATGTCTAAAGCGTATTATAGGGTCGAGGATTATCTAACAGACGAAAATGCATGGCCGAAACCCGAAACTTAGTCAATAATAATTTATTCAAATGCAAAAGCTTTATTTTGTCTAGGGGACACCGTTGATGTAGGAAAACATATCGAAACTTTTATGTGGTCGTCTTGTACCGTCTTATATAAACATAAATAGGTGTTTTTTTTTCCTTTGCTCCCTCTGTCTCTCTCGTAAGATTTTTGCCATGTTTTCCTGCTGAACTGTTATTTTTATAAGTATAATAAGGTATTTAATATTTATTGTTTCTTCTCAGCAGTGGTCTCCTCTTGGGAAGCGCTGGTAGATTCTTGACGTGTAAAAGTGCCCGTGCGGCCTATAAATATCTTTATCTTATCTTTATCTTTATTGGTTATTTTTATAGCTATTCAAAAAATTCTTTTTCTCAACTGTCTGTTACATGAACCAGCTTTTATTGAAGCTGTGAAAAAAAGTCATAAATATTCCCTATTGTCCCCGTTTTTGTTATATTGATATTTAATTTAGTTTTTTTAATTCAGGGTCACTCTGAAAACCAGCGCTTCGGCTTGCTGCGACACAACGCTGTGTAACGCCATATTTAATGTGTTATTTTCCTTCTTATTTGTTCTAAATGTGTCGCTGTATGTAAGCGTGGAATAAATTAGTTGTATTATGTCCTATTCTAATGAAGGCTGTTATTTAAAATCAGGTTTTTGAAATAACTTATGTGTATAGCCGAGATTAAGTCTTACCAACGTTTTCACCAGTCTTGCTCGACGTGAGGAAGTGTCCCCTCAGCCCTTGGGAGTACGTGGCTACGATATCCTCGGGGACCTCTCGCTTGGAAGCACCAGCGTCTAGCAGATCCTTCTTTGTACCACATAAGTACACTTTGCATTCCTGCAATATTAATTAATGGGTATGGACCAAAAAAAATAAGTATTTACATTCTAATTCGAAAGAATGGGTGATTTTAATAGACCTTTTTCATTAGTTTTGTTTTTGGCCCATAAGTTGTGTTTTAGTATCTTTATTAAAACACAACTTACACGATGACATGATTATTTTAAATTTGGGTTGGCATTTTCTAATAAATTACAAGAATTAAATGATATCTTATGATAAAAAGTGATTGAAATAGTACATTAAACATACTATTTCAAGCGGATTTCGCCTAACATACAAGATACTAGTGGGCTTCAAGCCGAAAACGAAAGTCAAACAAAGGTTGAATATACTTTTGTAGACATATCCGAAATAGATAAATATTTCAAAAACTTAATTACGGAATGGCTTCAAAACCATATTCCTCGAAATGGTCTTCGAATTAGAGTAATTGTAAAAATATGAACAATCCCAGTCAATTCAAAAAACCAAATTACCAATGGTTGGTGCAGACATAACCGCTCTGCACCGGATCGGCCCAAAGTTAGAAATTGAAAACTGAGCTTTGATTTGTGTACGATACATTTTTTAAAGTTATCATCCACTGAAAAAAAACCGGCCAAGTGTGAGTCGGGAGTGTAAAACTAGGCATGTACCGTAGGCATTTTTTATGTTGCGGCTGACTTTCTCAGTTCCCCTATACAGGATGTCCCAGACACCGACGTCAACCCGCCTAGGGCTGATAGAGCAGGTAAAAATCTTTCCCCTTATGTCGATGTCACGAAAAATCATTATTTTCATGTTTTATTCCATAAGTTTTTCGGTGGTATCTTACATAATTAGAATCATTACGAATCAGCGAAGTTTTTAAACCTATTCCCCCGTTTTTTAACCGACTTCAAAAAAGGAGGAGGTTATACGTTCCACTGTATGTTTTTTTTTTTTTTTTTATGTATGTTCACCGATTACTCCGTCAATTGTCGACCGATTTCAAAAATTTTTTTTTGGTTTGATAGAGTATACTTTCGTTGTGGTCCCATTGTCACCAAATCTGAATCTGATGAGAGGATCCGTGAGGAATTGAGGGAACTCCTCAAATATTGTAGGCAAACATATAGCGATTTTAGTATTTTTAGTAACAAGTTCAGCATTTGCATTCAGAAAGTATCATTTGGTGAAGTGGAACTGATGATGAAGACCACAGATGGCCACCGGAACTCCTTAACGGTACCTATTTCAAGGGTGGCGATAAGATATCTCGATTAAGATAGTTGAGCGACTACAACGAAGAATATTTACTTGTTAACCGACTTCAAAAAAGGAGGTTATTGAAATATGACTATGACTTTCCCGCGGCGTTGCTTGCGGCGCGCTTGAAATAACTTAAAGTTTCATTTCAACTAAGAAGTGGGACTACGTAACAGCGTATTATGATCACTAAAAAGTATAAAATAAAATAAATGTTTTAAAAAACAAAAAACCGCCTTCAAAAACGCAAAAAATAACTTCTTTAAAATTGTAGGCACCTAATAGGTTAGTCCAACTGAAGTCGGCGACCACAACATTTTCAACAAAAAGCCGACATCAGTTGGACTAACCTATTAGGTGCCTACAATTTTAAAGAAGTTATTTTTTGCGTTTTTGAAGGCGGTTTTTTGTTTTTTAAAACATTTATTTTATTTTTAAGTACTGCTCGCCACAATAACCGACGATCCTTATCAACACACTTATTCTACTCGGCAGCAAAAAATATCGCTAAAATGTACGTAAGTAGATCGCCAACAAGTAGTAGCTCGCAACCCGACCTGTCGAAGCTAGAGGAACACATTACTCAGCGCAAAATCAAACGTAAACAACCAGAGACGGACTGTGACTGCAGAAATGAAATACTCAATTTGGGGCAAGAAATGAAGAATTTGTTTGAGCAATTTGCGAATAAACAAAAAGAGTATTTTTCTTCTGTGCACGAGGATATGATGCAGATAAAAACCAAAGTTGAAAATATCCAAACCACAACCGATTTCCTCGTATCGGAGCACGCAAAAGTTTCAACAGAAATATGCGAATTAAAGGATAAAAATAAAGACACGGAGGCAAAAATAAAAAGTTTAGAGGACAAAATTAACGCAATTAACACAAACTCTATGCCGCGCTCAAGCAAGTCTCAATCATGCGCAGAGGAACTTATCCACGAAATATCAGAGCGTACGGAACGACAGAAGAACATCATAGTCATCGGAATAACAGAACCCCAATCAGACAGCGCTATAGAGAGACAGATGAAAGACAGAAATGAAGTTATAAATATTCTCAAAACCATCTTTAAAACTGAAGAGCCGCCACAACCATGGAAGATTATGAGAATAGGAAAGTATAATTCAGGGGGGAATCGTGCGCTCAAGGTCTGCCTCAATGCAGCTACAACAGCGAAGGAAATTCTACGGAATAAGCATGAATTTCAGCACAACACAATTAAACTTTTCTCAGACCAAACTCCACTGCAACAGTCATACTTAAAAGAACTACGAGAACAGCTCTCAAATAGACTAGACAGCGGAGAAGTGGATCTAACTATTAAATATATCAAGGGACAACCTCAAATAGTGTCAAAAAACGACAACACTCAACACAATCTGTAAGTATATCCAGCGAAACCGAAGACTCTAATCAGAATCTCTTCTCATATCAGACTTTGACAACTTACGATGATTTGAAGCCTATGGATAACTCCTTCAATTTCTTCTATACTAATATCAGGAGCCTTGTAAAGCATGGGAAGCTGGACGAGCTAAAATGTATAATAAAACTTATAAGCACCCAATTTCATCTAATACTATTAACGGAAACCTGGATTAAGACAGAAGAGGAAGCCAACTTTCTCGCAATACCTCATTATGTACACTACTATAACTACAGGACGGACAAAAGAGGAGGAGGAGTATCCATTTTTATACACGATAGGATAAAACACAGCATAACAGAAACGAAATACCTGAATGGTAATAATTACTTGTGGGTACATACGCAGAAATTCAACTTAAACATAGGATTGGTTTATAAACCAGGGGATACAAACATGAGTACTTTTTTAGAAGATTTCGAGAACCAGCTACCCCAGAAAAAGCAAACTATTATTTTTGGTGACTTTAACATTAACCTATTAGTAAAAGACAAAACTTCCAAGACATATACAAATATGATTAATGAGAATGGATACGAAATTATCAATAAACTTGATGAGCAGCATTCAACTCGTGAAACATCCACTACCAAAAGTATTCTAGACCACATCCTCTCAAGCGTAAAAGACAAAATGATTCAGATCGCGTTACTTGATTCCTCACTATCGGACCACAAACAAATTGTTGTCAGAATGAAAAAAATCAATCCAAGTAGGAAACGACTTTTGAAAGTGCAATACGAAGCAGTCGATTATGAAATACTCAGAAAACTAGCGGATGAAATGGACTTCGATGGTGAAGGAGACAATAATTTTGATGACCTCCAGTATTCCATAGTAAACTTAGTAAAAAGTAGTATTATTACAAAAACAAAAATATGTAATAAACCAAAACAAGATTGGATCAACAGGGACATAATTCTAAATATAAACAAAAGTAACGAACTATGGCAGCAAGCTAAAAAAAAACCAGAAAATAACGAATTATCACAAAACTTTAAAGCACAAAGGAACAAAACCACAATTCTTACAAACAAGACCAAAAATAAATATTACAACGATGCTTTTGGCAAATGCAAACACGACCCCAAAAAAATGTGGAGTTTAATAAACTCTTTATCCCTAAATAAAATTAAATCTAACTACGTTCCTCAAAAACTTGTCACAACCTCTGGCATTATTACAAATGAAGAGGAAATTTGTGAACATTTTAACATCTTCTTCGCAACAATAGGCCCACACTTGGCCAATGAAATACCATCCCATTATCATAAAAGTTGCTATGCGGTGCCAAACGACAATACCACATACAACAATGATGTATTATTGACTAATTTACAGCCATGTAACGAAGAAGAAGTTAAAAACATAATAGATAATCTGGACATTAACTGCAGTTCAGGAATAGACAAAATTACGACCAAATCCATTAAATGTATAAATCAATACATCATACCGAAAATTACGAAATGCATTAATACCTGCTTAGGCCGTGGAACTTTTCCTAACTCACTAAAAACAGCCAAAGTAACGCCATTATTTAAATCAGGTGATAAAAAAGATCCCGGTAACTATCGACCCGTGTCAGTATTGCCCATAATTTCAAAAATCCTCGAGAAAGTCATGCATCAGCGGCTAAATACCTACTTGACGCACAACAATTTCCTGTCTAAGAGTCAATACGGCTTCCGCCCTAAATCGAGTACACTTTCTGCAGTAATAGACTTAGTAGTTAAAATTAAGGCCAACATAGATGCCAAAAAGACTTGCCTAGGTATATTTATTGATCTAAAAAAGGCCTTCGACACAGTCAGCCATTCACTACTTTTGGACAAACTTAAAAATATAGGCGTCACAGATGTTGCACACAAACTTTTTGAATCATATTTAAGCAGTCGTTACCAAATTGTGAAAATAGAGACCGCTCAAAGCACTCCACAACTCATTACCTGCGGTGTCCCACAAGGCTCAATTTTAGGTCCCCTCTTGTTTTTAATTTACATTAATAGCATATGCCAGTTACCGTTACATGGAGAGTTAAGTTTGTACGCAGATGACACGTGCATTTTTTATTATGGTAACTCTATAGACGAGATTAAAATCAAAGCTCAGGAAGACCTTAATACTCTTCATGAATGGTTCCAATTCAACCTAATGACTATTAACATTGCTAAAACCAGCTATATAGTATTTAAATCAAAATATAAAAAAGAAAATGATGATATCTCACTTAAAATCAATAACATACAACTAAATAAATCAACAGAAGAAAAGTATCTTGGTCTAATTATAGACAGCGAACTCACTTGGAAATCACATATAAACAAGATCCAAGCTAAGTTATCATCTTTAAGAGGCAGACTTTACAACACTGCGCATTGCCTTCCTCGCCAGGCATGTTACACTATTTATAATTCACTTGTAAACTCCCACCTGAACTACCTCATAGAAATATGGGGTAGTGCAAATAAAACTTTAATAAAAGATCTACAAATATCCCAAAACAAAATTATAAAAACCCTTTTTAGATATGATTTTCTCACGTCGAGCCACACAATTTATACGGAAACAAAAATCTTGAATCTCAACCAGCTTTACTTCAATAACACCAGCATTTTAATAAGAAAAATTTTAGATAAAAAAATCCACTCGCAATTGATCTTTAAAACCAAATTTGAGAAAGGACTACGTCCATTACGGAACGCTAATGAACTAACTCTCCAACCAGCGCGGACAAAATTTGGTAAAAAAAGTATAACTTACGAAGGAGCAAAATTTTATAATAAAGTACCTAAAAATATAAAAGAATGCAAAAGTTTCAATAGTTTTAAACGAAATTTACTGCATTATGTAATGGACAAAATCTAAGTCCGGCCCTGGCACGGTCTGCATAGGAACAAAGGAATGTCTTATCGGGCCTACGACCATCTATTTTATTTTCGCTTTTTGTAAGCGGGTATGTATGCGTACCCGCAATAAAATGCATAATTCTACAACAGAGTACCTACTATATGCCCATTTGTTAACGTAGCTAGTAAATATTAATCAGGAACTACAAATGTTATTTACTAATTGCATGCCCACTTTTTTAAATATTCTGTTCTAAGCTCATCTCACCTTCTATTTAACCTGTTGTTTGTTGCTTACATTGTTGCAAAATGTTGCCTACATTGTTATTATTAATCTTTGTTCACTCAAAACCATAACTTTAAGCCGTCTATGTTTTCTCTGTATAAGTGAAATGTATATATTTCTTTAGAGAAAATAAAGTTCTTTAAACACAAGTATGTGCCGTCTACTCTGTCAAATTAGGTTTTTGGAATAGAAAAATCATGAAATATGATGGCTAGGAAAAGAAGCGACTGGATAAAACTCTTAAAGGGAAAAACGCGACTGTGAAAATAAACTGCCGGGAAAAAAGGCGACTGGTAATATCGCTTTCGGGAAACTTAGCTTCAAAGAATAAATGGGAAAATCATCTTACAAATCCACAGCTGCTTGACGCACTGCTCGATCAAAACAGCAGTAGGTAACTCAAAAACCAGCCTTCAAAAAGCAAAAAATAACATCTTGAAAATGGTAGGTCAGACCAACTGAAGTCTGCTTTTGGTTAAAATATTGTAGGACGCCGACTTCAGTTGGTCTGACCTACCATTTTAAAGATGTTATTTTTTGTTTTTTGAAGGCGGGTTTTTGTTTTTTTAATCTTTTATTTTATTTTATACTTTTTAGTGATCATAATTATGCTGTTATTCTCCCTATTCTCATTTAATAAGAAACTATAGAACATTTCAATCTCGCCGCAAGCAACGCCGTGGGAAAGTAATAGTCATATATTTAAACCTAAATATGATTCGTCATAGTCGCTCAACTATCTTATTCGAAATATCTTGTCGCCATCCTTGAAATATATACCGTTTAGGAGTTCCGGTAGCCATCTGTGGTCTTCATCATCAGTTCCACTTCACCAAATAGTGCTTTCCAAGAGCAAATACACGAGTTACAATGAAAAATACAAAAATCGCTATGGGTGTGCATATAAATTTTGAAGAGTTCCGTCGATTCCTCATGGACTCCATCATCAGATCTTCATTTGGATAAAAATGGGACCGAAAGGGAAGCACCACCTTTCAAATGAAAAAAGTTCTGAGGTAACAAACATTAAAAAAAAAAAAGATGAATTGAGAACCTCCTCCTTTTTTTGAAGTCGGTTAAAAATACAACTCTATTTTAAAATCAACTTTAATACATCTTCTATTAACTTCAAGACTAAGAAGGATTTTGAGTTACTACTGTTACGATCTAGCAGTGCGTTTGTAAGGATGGGTATACCTCTTCAACAGTGCGCAGCTCCGTCAGCCAGTGCCGCAGCCGGCTCCACGACTCCAGCGAGCCGGGCTCGTAGCAGATGACGGCGGCGTGCGCGCCACGGTAGTACATGCGCGTCATCGCTTCATACCTGCAAACGACTACTCAGTCAAATAAAATGAAAAACATTGTTCGTAAAATGGGGTGAGTAGGGATTAAGGGGTGAGTAGGGACACAACCTAAAATGAAGCATATGTTACTAATTATAAGACTGAAATTATTTCCAATAGACGTAACGTTATTGTCCATTTAATAATTGTTCTTATTTGTAACAAGTTATGACTTGTTTTATGTTGTGTCTCTACTCACCCCGTTTTATGTTTATTGGTTTATTTTGAATCCAATAAGGTCCACATTGCTTCGAGTTTATTTCTTAAACTTACTTAGACTCTTGGTATGTAATACAACTTTGGGGGACCAAATCTCTTTTTTTTTTAAAACATGTATATTCATGATTTTTTAAGAGATATAGGGTGCGGCTCCACTGAGGCGAAGACGAGCGGAGCGGAGCGGAGCTGTGCCCATATTAACCAATAGAAGACGAATGCGGTCACGTCGAGTGCGCCTTGCGCACATTAGTTTAGATTCTATTGGTTAATATTGGCACAACTCTGCTCCACTCCGCTCATCTCCGCCTCAGTGGAGCCGCAGCCTTAATGTTCACTCGAAGTCATAATGTAAAAAATAACCTTTGCTTGTATTGGAGGTACAGTCGCCATCAGATATATTGTAGCGGGCGAGGTACTCAAATATTTCGGAGCAGCATTACTTTTCAATAAATTCGTTACACTAGTTATGGTCAATAACACCAGAACATGCAATTTGTCATAAATATAAGAGCAGCGACTTTTCAATAAATTCGGAACATATAACGAGGTAAAAATATCAGAAAGCACAGAACGTCAAAGGTATCTACGCACTCAGGGTGATCATAAAGATCGGAACATTTATGGAAAATATACCTTAAGTCTGTATCACACAGTTTAAATTCGTTACTAATTATGCATGTCGATCTTTGGCATGACGTATTTATGTTTTGTTTGGAATGCATAATAATTATAGTAACGAATTTAAACTGTGTGATACAGACTTAAGGTATATTTTCCATAAATGTTCCGATCTTTATGATCACCCTGAGTGCGTAGATACCTTTGACGTTCTGTGCTTTCTGATATTTTTACCTCGTTATATGTTCCGAATTTATTGGAAAGTCGCTGCTCTTATATTTATGACAAATTGCATGTTCTGGTGTTATTGACCATAACTAGTGTAACGAATTTAATGAAAAGTAATGCTGCTCCGAAATATATGAGTACCTCGCCCGCTACAATATATCTGATGGCGACTGTACCTAAAAGAAACTTATTTCCAGATTTTATTTTACAACTTTGTTTGCGTAATGAAAATACATAATAATGCCAAATTGCAGTTTTGTAGTACCAAGAATCTCTCGAGTTAGAGCGCGGACAGACGGACAGACGGACATAGCGAAACTATAAGGGTTTCTAGTTTGACTTCCGAACGCTAAAAAAAGTGACTAGAAATATAAATAAATAATATCAGGGGACAATGTCACACCGACTGACCTAGTCCCAAACTAAGCTCTAGGCTTGTACTATGGGTACTAGACAACGATATAAATACTTAAATAGAGAAATATATACTTAAATACATAGAAAACATCCATGACTCGGGAACAAATATTCGCGCTCATCACACAAATATCTGCCGTTACCGGGTTTTGAACCCAGGACCGCTAACTTCGTAGGCAGGGTCACTACGAACTAGGCCAGCGCGTCGTCGAATGTTCTTTCCTACCCTTCAAATGGGTTTCTTTTAATCCTTTTATGTACGAAACCCTTAAGATGGACAAACCTCTCACTGCCGGCTGTATCCCAAATACCGACGTTGAAGTCTCTGCCGTTTGAATGCATTGTTTTTGCACAGAACGCTGCCCCAATTGTCTGAGAAGGCAATTAATTCTATGTTAACATTTAAATGTTGCAATAATCCAAACAAACCCAGGCGCCCAAACTAGTCAAATCCTGTATCTTTTAGTAGTTAGAGTTAGAGTACAATTTCAATTTTAGTTTTAAGAAACAAGATACCTATTTAAGAAAGAAATATTAAAATACAATTATATTCACATAGAAAAAAAAAACTTAAATAAAAAAGTTGACAATAAAAAGTATTGTTGTCGCTTATCTACTAACACTGCTCAAGTCATTTTGATCAACTATACAGAAGAGAGAAACAAGTATTTTTTAGCGCAGTAGACGCTATTTTTAGGGTTCCGTAGCCAAATGGCAAAAACCGGAACCCTTATGGATTCGTCATGTCTGTCTGTCTGTCCGTCCGTATGTCACAGCCACTTTTTTACGACTAAGAACTATACTGTTGAAACTTGGTAAGTAGATGTATTCTGTGAACAGCATTAAGATTTTCACACAAAAAAACAAAAAAATAAAATAAATTTGGAGGTTCCACATACTTAGAACTAGACCCCGGTATCGGAGGTGCAAAATGGTAGCTGTCAATTTCGAGCCATTACTAGGGAAGGGTAAACATTGTTTTGAAATATTAACTTCATGTCGATAAACATAGTTATATGTCGATATTTTATTATATCATAATGATAGCGTTTATTCTATAAAGTAGGACTATATAATTACAAAACCAACATGTATTGAACATTTTTATTATTTACAAAAAAAAATCTTTCATCATTAAGAAGTTTTAGTTATCTTCTTAGCATAAAGCATTCATAAATAAATTTAAAACAAAATATAAACTCTTTTATATTCACCAAAGGTCATACCATGTTCTTGATGAATGATCAGATTCTTTGCAGTAAACTAGTGTAGTTACAATAAATATACACAACAATTATAATATCTTATCAATGATTATCATAGATCAAAAAAAAATAACTGTGTACAACCTAATGTATAGAAAAATCGTGTATCGATATCAACATCAAAAATATGATTACCCATCCCTAAGAACTTGACAGCTACCATTTTGCACCTCCGATACCGGGGTCTACTTAGAACTGAAACTCAAATATATTTTTTTCATCAAACCCATACGTGTGGCTTATCTATGGATAGGTCTTCAAAAATGATATTGAGGTTTCTAATATCATTTTTTTATAAACTGAATAGTTTGCGCGAGAGACTTCCAAAGTGGTAAAAAGTGTGTGTCCCCCCCCTGTAACTTCTAAAATAAGAGAATGATAAAACTAAAAAAAATATATGATGTAAGTACATTACCATGCAAACTTCCACCGAAAATTGGTTTGAACGAGATCTAGTAAGTAGTTTTTTTTTAATACGTCATAAATCGTAAACCGCAATTTACCTTTCACGGAACCCTTCATGGGCGAGTCCGACTCGCACCTGGCCGCTTTTTTAAATTCAGGTCTCTTATTGGCTGAAGTGTCTAGAATGTGTTCGTTAGATTGATGCGCAATGAATAGCTCCATCCAATGAAATTGAAACGTAATAAACTGCTAATTACTAACTTGAATGGTGTTGTTAGATAAAGGATTAGTCATGACAGGAGACTGATGACTCTAGCCTCGCCCTGTCCAAGCATTTTTAAGCAATTACCAACTCCTGCGCAATGTCAACGTTCTAAATCTATTTGTTTTTATTAAAGAACGTTTGGCAGGATGAGGATAGCTGAGTCAATCTAAACTGATCCCTGTGACTGCCCATAAAAACACATATTTCTTTACTTTCTTCAATATTTCATAAAACTTGTGACAACATTTAGTCATTTGAATGATTAATCACCTATTTTATATGCCTTGTTTGCAAGTATAGTACGTATTTATGTAAACACTTTATTGTACAAACAAAAGTGATACAAATTATAAAATAGACAAAGCAGGAAAACTTATCCCTTAAAGAGATCTCTTCCAGTTAACCTCTGAATTTATTGGTTTATTTATTTATAGCCTCTTATTCAGAAAAAATATACAAAAAATCTTAAAACTACAGTAACCGCATCTTATTTATATTTCTGTGTGCCATCTGGCAAAGGCCTCCCCCAGTCTTCTCCACTCCTCCCTGTCTGTGACCACTCTGGTCCACGTCCTTCCCACCATTTCCACTATTTCGTACTCCCATCTTTTAAACTGTCTACCTCTCTTTCGCTTACATCCTCTTGGGTACCATGTTGTTAAAATTTTACTCCATTTCTCGGGTCCTCTTATTGTATGTCCTGCCCACTTCCATTTAAGATGTTTGACTTTGTAGACTACATCCTCGAGTTTTGTCTTGTCTCTCACTTCTAAATTTCTAATTTTGTCTATCCTTCTCTTCTTAAGTATGCTTCTTTCCATGGTTCTTTGGCTTATTTTCAATTTTTTACATGGCACCTTGGTTAGTGCCCAAGTCTGGCAGCCGTATGTGAATATTGGCAAACCTCTGAATTATTAAGACATAATTAATGACAAGGAACAGCCAAACAAGTACGGAACTAAAAGAAATAAAGGACAAAGGTACATAATATAGTATGAGTATAATATTGTAGGAGTATAGCATGTCACAGGGTTCATCCAACATTGACCAAATAACAACAAATCTTAATAGCTGTAAGGTATCTTTAGAATTTCTGTAGTCCCAGTCTGTTATTGGCGTTAAAATTGACATATTAATTTATTTTATAATAAACCACTTTTTTTTTAAAGCCTTTCATAATAAAATGCATTATTTATTTGACAAGAACATTTAAAATTGATAGTCTTCATTTCTTCATCACTTAAAAAATAAAAACTCAATTTCAATTCCTTCTCTCAGAGCTGAAACCTCTTAAACAGCTCAACTGATTTTCATGAATCGTAGCTCAGAACCATCCTATTTATAATAATTACAACAAAAAAACACGTCCAAATCGGTCCATCCGTTTCAGAGCTACGATGCCGCAGACAGACATACAGATACACAAGTTAAACTGATAACACCCCACTTTATTTGTTGGAGGTTAACACAAACTTACGTTTTGGTACGGAGTGCCCGCATTAAAGCTACAATTCACAAATCTTATCACCAAACTCGTTTTGCCAACATGTTCACTACCTAAAAGCACTATTTTGAAATCGCACCGACTCATTTTTATACGAAAAATTTGCTTTTAATACCAAAACAAATCTTCATGTAATTGCGACCTTATTTAAGCGGACGCATTGATTCTACGCCGTGTTATACTGATGGCTAATATAGCGCATCCTTGGCATCACGTCCGCGCTCAATAGGAATTCTAATTATGGTAATTAAGCACGAATATCTAACAAAATCTTTGTACTCATTGTATTCTGCAATAACAACAGTGATTGTGACAGAACTGAACTGACAGGCCTGACAGCCTCCTTGCTGTCTGACGTTTTTAAACTTTTGAACGTGACGTGTTCGGGCGATAAAAGCGCACTTGTTCTAATGCGCTGAGTGGTTATGAAGCCTTTAAGTTGCCTTATTTGTACAGCAGAAACAGCCTAAATCACTATAGTTAGGGGTTGGGAGGAGTAGGAAGAGATCAAGAGAGAAAACCTATAAGTAGACAAACTAATTTGACAGGTAAAGTGTTGCCAGATAAAATTTAATAGTAAGGGAGAAATGTCGATGTTTTAGTATCGACTCTATCCATCTGCTAAGTCCTTAGAGTATTTATACGGGTACCCTTTGGCATAATTTCCCAGCCAATACCTTTGTACGATAACACAGCACACAAACGCATTTTCTCGAAGCTTTTGCATTCAGGGCCACGGGCACGTTTTATAAAGCTACAATAAAAAAATTACAGGTCTAAACTGGCAGCACTGCTCAAATGGCCGGTCGTCATTGGTCGAGGTTGTGTCAAATGGTAACTTGTAACCTGTAAATTGTAATTTGTAGCTTTATAAAACAGGCCACAGGTAGGTTTAAGGTAAAGCACCTAGTTTTGACGGAGTAGGAACGGTAATCATTTACCCGTATCTTACTCTAATTAATACTGCGTTCTCATGTCCCTGTATTTCGTTCGTATGGCATGGCTCATTACATAACACATGGAGAGCCGAAGTAATATATTATGCTGGTCTCAAACTCATAATATTGACGAACTACGAGTAAGATGATTTGATATAAACATATTATAGGTTGTCAAAGAAGAGTTTGAAAAGATGCAAATGGAACAAATATATTTTCTAGCGGCAACCAACACGTTAATAGAGTCGCGCTGTTTCACGAAGCTACAAGTTACAAATTACATGCGGAAGTCTCTTTCTAACTCCTTTTGCTAGAAAAGGAGTTCCGCTTGTAATTTGTAACTTGTAACTTCGTGAAACGGGCCACAGATATCTCCTACTAAAAATAAATTTACAACTTGCCGATAACGAACGTGTAATTGATTTCAGTGGTAATCGATACATTTTTTAAACTGTTATGGTCCCATCTTTAATAAGATAAAACATAAAATGCTATGAATGGAAATGGAGGCGCAAAAAATCGCGCACTGACGACTACTGACATAAACGCAATTTGTACCTATCAATTCAATAAGTTTATTAGCACACGTGTTCTTGAAATAGCGCATTCTCTCGGCGAGTAGCTGAACTAAGATGAAAATGTAAGATGTTTTCAATTCACGACGCCAAGCTCCGCCGCGCCAGTCAAATTGATGTTGCACGGTTGCGCCAATGTAGATACTTACCTACTTATGAAAAATAAAGTAATGAGCCGGACGTGTCGTGGATTGACTTTTATAGAGGTTAAAATACATAATTATGCGTCAACTTTACTTTATCGGATATTCAAACGCTGTTACAAAGCGTTTTACGCACTGTTTCCTTAAAAAAACGATTTTTCTTCTGTATTCCCAGTTGATGTTGAATCAGCGAACTTTTTTTTTTGATCATCGTATATAGATTAAGCTGATAGAGTTATTATACATAAAAACCTTCCTCTTGAATCACTCTACCTATTGATAAAAACCGCATTAAAATCCGTTGCGTAGTTTCGAAGATCTAAGCGAACAGACGGGGGAAGCGACTTGTTTTATATTATGTAAAGATAAAGATATGAGTTATAGAAGCTGCCTGTTAAATAATATTTTTAAAAAATAGGGGCGTCGTCATACAAGAAACATCTTGTTCAAGGTTTTCTTGTTTTTGTTCTATCGTCATTAAAGCGTCAAAAACTAGGTGCTAGAGTCTTACTCGCACTTTACCAATGTTTTTTTTATCTTAAATTAGCGACCCGTCAGCGGCTTCGACCCGCTGTAAATTACTGACATTCCCGGTGGGTTTCTTCTTTTATGCCGGCACCACACTTCGCTATTCGCTATTCGTTATTCGGCTTATGCGCCTACATTCGACAAAGTGTGGAGGGTTTATTCGTCTATGTTTTCTTTATTCGCACGCATAAAACATAAGCGAGATAGCAAATATTTTAATTTTAACAAATACGACGCAGCCGCATAACGAATAGCGAATAGCGAAGTGTGGTGCCGGCATTAAACAAATCTTGTCCTGACAATAACGAACATAACAAAACAAGAATTATCCAATTTGGTACAATCGTTCGGAAGTTATGCGCGTTCATGCTAGTATGTACATTTCGGCGAATCATTTTTATTTATATAGATTCGGTTACATGACATGACACGTATGTTTTAGAATTTTTAGTCAACGATTTAATATCTCTTCTGTCTCAGTGATATAGGGTATTGATTCACAAAAACAATTTACCAGTGAGCAACTAATCAACTGACGAACATAGGTACCTAAGTGGTCACCAGAAGTTATGACTAACGCTTTTGTGGTAACAAACAAGTGACGAAAAGGATAACGAACACTATTTGAACCAATAATTAAATATTCTTAATTTGGCGGCTCAAATATATTAGGGTTCCATACCAAAATGGTAAAAAAAATTTTTTGGCGAGACTTTGGTGTCTATGTCTGTAGGTCACAGCAGTTTTTCTCAAAACCTGTAGAAGCAATAAACTTGAAATTTGGCATAGTTGCATAACTTGCTTGCTAAATTCTAAATATTTGAAAAGGGGGATGAAAAATGAAAGTGATATGATTATAGCAAACGGGATGTGTTGTATGAATGGGCTCAATCTGCAAATTTTTAAACTATTTTTACTTTTTGATTTATAGCCAAAAATTTACAGAAACTGACTGTCGTTATCTCCGAAGTGTATGGACCAAATTATACGATAATTCGATGTCAAAATATAAAAACATACCTTTGCTTTACTTGTACCCTAAAGAAATATGTTTTTTAAGATTTTATTTTACAACTTTGTCGGCATAATTTTAAAGTATAACTATGCCAAATTACAGCTTTGGATATCAAGTGTCTCTGACTGAGCTACGGAAGGATGGACGGACAGCTTGGGGTTAGTAATGGGGTCCCGTTGGACGCCCTTCGGGTACGAAACCCTATAAAGACGAAGGGGCTCGGTAGAGACGTGGTAGGTTATTTTAGAGGTTAAAAAATAATATTCCTCTTATCTCACTTCGTGTAAAAGTGCTGACTATCCACCGTTGCAGATTGAGAACATATCCCGTTTGATTTCTAATATGTAGATTAACACTTATGAAATGTAAATTATATTCACAAAATGATTAGTAATCAACGTCATTTTTCTTAAATAACTTTTCCCGGCTGGCGATTTAAAAAAAAATTAGTACGGATAGCTAGCGTCTTAACAAAGAAATACCTAGTTGTTTATTCTTCGTTTTATCAAACGAGACGTTGTGTCCTCTGCGTTTGTCTAGAGTTCAGACTCGAGTCAATGACCTAGCTAGACAGTCTACAACCAAATTCTAAGTTCAAAGTCACTGTTTGAAAATAAACGTTTCTATAAAGTATTCTTTGCACTGCGAGGGAGAAAGTTCGTGTAAAGTTATGAACGGTTTCAGAATAGGTCTTATATAGTTGTATTAAAAACTAGTTTTATTGCCATAGGTTCAATTTTCTAACATAGTGGTGATATTTAACAAGTTTAAATTCGGCGGGCGAAGTTAACTACAGCATACATAATACACAATACAAAACACTTTATTGAACACTACATACACCCAAGGAAAGGATATAGGTACAAGAAAATAAAATAAAGATTCTCTATGCAATCTTTATGTAGTCGACAGGCGGCCTTATCGCTAAATAGCGATCTATTCCAGACAACCTTACAAAGAAGAGATAGTTAAAAATATATAATAGAAATAGGCAGGCGGTGCAAACTGAATTAAACAATAATACTACAGAGCATACATAATATTAGCCTATAATCCACAATTTTTCTTAGATATGGGGTTTACATAATGTATTTAACCACTTTCAGCGCGTTCCAGTGACGAAATTAACATTCATTCCATACTACAATTTCATGACGATGCTATGACGTTCAGACATTTAAATGATAAATCATATTTTTAGTTTTTTACGAATAACATACTGTTACTGTGTACTGAGTGTGTTGAGTGTTTAAATTACGAAATACAAATCATCCTAGATTGAACCAAATATAACAAAGTAAAGTTAAATATTTAAGAAAAATGAAAAAAGTTTTCAAGTTTCGGCTGACCTCTAAATTCTTCTCTATTATTTTTCGTTTACGTATCAGTATTCGGCACATTTTTACTGTTAATTTTAAACTGAACTGTCAAGATTGACTCATTTAAAGTGAATACCAATTTTATTTTGTTTTGTGTTATTTTAGGTAAATTTCAACTACATATGCTACTCTAAAAAACCTTGTCTCTTATTTCGACTTTCAATCATAACTTTAACCGCGCGCTGGTAGGTATTATGCAGCGTTGAGTATCAGCAGTGACTTTGAAGGAGCTGCTTTGAAATGTGTGATGAAAGGCTAGACTGATATTCACGCTCGACCGAGTAAATTATACGCACTGAAAGTTACACTTGCCGATGAGTTCGGCAGTGACGAAGTGTTGGTTTAAGACATTTTTTTCGAAAAGTTTTGCGACGTTTTAACCTAACTAGACGCTTTTATTTAAAACGTGGTTCACTACTGTCGTGGTCTAAAATCTATATCGCGATATTTTTCATGCCTAACCTCAACTCGGCTACTACTTTTGATAAATATATAATTACTTGTTACCTGGAAACACATATAGGTACATTAATATTGTTGCTATATATTTTATTTTAAATTATTGAAAAAATAAATCCACAGTACCTATATACCTACACATTACAATAAAGTCCTCAGACATAATTACAAATCATGAGCCAATTACGGATTATAATAGAACACATTAAACGAACTGAAGCTATGCTTAAAATACATTATTAGGTAGGTACCTACGTTGCAGTACAAAAAACTATCCCCACTATCCCAGGCAATCAATAGTGAGAATAAACGGCGCAAAGTAAATAATAGCCTTGTAGACTACCTACAATAGGTACAATCATTCATGGATGGATGTATAAAAACAAGAAACAACAAGTGATAGGATAAAAAAATATTGAGCAACTTAGCAGTTAAGTAGTTTTATTGTCTCCTTCTAATATTTAACTTCTCCCTCGGAATGTATTGATTAATTGTTCTATCCGAGGACCAATCGATTTGAAGTAGCTCCCAAAGTACTTATCCTGATAATTATAGCAATATACCTGTATTCCAAATGGAAATACAGTGCACATACACAATAGGGTGATGATGAATTTGCTGTAGTAGGTACACAAGAAAAAGATTCATATACAGGTCACAATTTCTTTGTCAATGACTAACATGTTTTTGATGGTAAGTTAAATTTGATCTAGTGGTTTTATTAGTAAAAAAAACCTAAACGAGATAGGTATAGTATATAACGAATACTCTTCTAAATTATAACTTTTTTTAGATGGTACCGCGCACTTCAATTTAAATTTTAACATAAACGTATTAAAGTATTTTTTATTTAAATAAAAATAAAACATCTGAACATATTGCGCGTTAAAACTGCATTCAATCAAACATTTCTCAATAACAGGTTGAATACGTAAGTTATGAAAACCCGTCGACAGGCGAGTTGCGAAGCGGAGCCACACAAAAGAAATAACCTCGGTTGGTACCGATAACACGGCCAGCGATAACGACATCAAGTAGGTAATAATACCATGCCAACTCGACACCCGACCTACCTATAACTATCGCTTTTTCATACTGTCTTTCCTCCACTTGCCAGTCCCACACCCAACATAATGTTGCAAGTTGAAACAAGATAAGAACATTTCATCGATAGTAATACTTTTTTGAAATTTGATTGTCACGTCACAAAAATTTTGAAAAGTTGTATTTGTATAGGTTTTGTTTATTTTTGAGTGTAATTGCGATCATTTCGATTTCATAATGCTAACCGTCTAGATTAAGAAGGTGGTGAAAGTATTTTATCAAGTCCGTTTGCACGCAATGTGAATTGTTGTGCAGACTTTTATTAAAGGCAAAACCGAATATAACGCATAAGCATTCTTGTCTAAAGTATTAGGATTGATGGCAAATTAAACACTAATTAGTTGTGTGTAACAAACAGATACAAAACTCATTTCAAAAGAGTAATTAACAAATTAGAAAATGGTATAATGATGTCTCGGACAACAAAGACGATGACACATGCGCTATATATATTCTTCTTAAATTAGTCGCATTATACACAGTGTTGCTATAAAAAAAATACATTTATCTTTTTCATACATTTCGTAGGCAGTAGCATCACCCTATTCCTTTACTAATGGACGTCGAGTCAGTTTTTAGGTTTCGCGTATTTTGTTTATATCTACGATAATCAGCATCACAAACTTTTATAATCAGTTTAAAAAGATATCTTACGGCACAATAATGTAGTGCGTGCATTTGATTATTAGCAAAATCGTGTGTTTTACGTATTATGTTGAAGCTTTACTTAGCACTTCTAATGTACTTCTGGAATCAGACTAGCGTAGTTACTTGGTCTCGTCGTATTGTTTTTTAAAACGTTCTATCGTGTTGTTTTAAGTTTTAATGAAGTATAATTTGTTATGATAGTGTTTGTTGTGTTAGTTTTACGCTGTTGCAAGATTTAATAAAGAGGTTTAGTACAATATGTATTGAACACAAAATGGTCACTTGTTTCTAACTCGAAGGTAAGTTTGACGATATGGTTTTATGAGTATTGTGTTGTTTTTTACTGTGTTTTCTGCAATTGATAAGCTTGGTAATTACATTTTCATGATGTTTACTGAATTTCAAAGCAATAAACTCTATAATTTAGTGCAGAAGCTGTCATTATATTATAGTTAATTTAAGAAGGTTCTACTGCACCTGAGCAATTAAATATAATTATACCAGTTATGATTGAAAGTAGCCTTGTTGTATTTGCTGGGTTATTCTATTAATATTAGCCACAATGTTCACAGCTGCTTGGGACAAGTCATTGTCCCGTCTGTTTACCATACTAACAGCCAACTATTTCGAATTCCTCGCATCAAGTTGACAGTTTTCGCTTGACTCTTTTGAAGACTACCTATCCCTTTCAGACTGAACTTGGCATAGTCAACAATGATTTTGAGCCTTATTGAATCTTCCTAATTAACATATAATAGGATTTGTATTCTTTTGTTTTTAACATTAAAACTATTCTCACGGGTAAAAGGTAATTTTTTCAAGACGATTTAACCTATATGATCGTATCATTCTAAGGGATACAAATTCTACCGAACTGTTACAGGTGCTTGAGCTGATTTCCAGCTTCGAAAAAAAAAAAGTTGTGACCACATAATTAGCATTGCTGGATTTTTTTTTAATCCTTTCCAAATGAAAACTATGTTTTTAACAGACATTATTAATTTTAAACCTTGATTTGTTAGTGAACAATAAGTCTAACTATAAAATTGGTCAAGAATGTTTTGATTGGTTGTCAAAAGTCCTTGATTGACAATCGCACCTTTAGAACAATAATGACCTAATTCAAAATTTGTGCTTTCAAACTTCGAGTCATAAATTTATTATCATAGAGACCTAACTCGAAATTTAAAATTTCTCAATTAGGTCACTATTGTTCTGAAGGTGCGATTGTTTGAGAAAAACGCAAGTGTTATTATGTGGCTACTGCTGTATCTGACAATTATTCATAGCTCTCACATTTCTTTAATTATATGAAGGAAAAGATGGAAGCTAAAATGTATGGTTAGATATACATATTTTTGACATGTAAAAGTGCTCATGCAACCTTCTTATTGAATAAATAATAATATTCATATAAAAAAAACTTTTAATCACTTTTCACTTTCTAGTTCCATAAAATTTAAAATAATTGAATTTTTCATCATTATAATATAATAAGTATACAACTATACAAGTTTGTGGGAACATTTAAAAGTTTTTGTTTGTCATTCATAAATGGCTGACACAATTGACCTAGGATATGTTTTAAATGGAAAAATGTCAAAATTTGTGAGGAATTAATAATTTTATACATTCTATATGAAAATATGAGAGAGGTCATAGTTATTCTACATGGTGACAGGATATTCGATACAATCCTTTTAAGGAGGCATAGTAGAGCTAACTTTATGTGATTACTTAAAAACTTGATTATAAAAAAACGGGCAAATGAGTTTAAAAACTTACTGCTTTGTAGTGATTCTAATAATGTAAAATACCACTAAAAAACTTCTGAAATAAAACATGACATTATGAATTTCGCGACATGGACAAAATTATGAATATATCTTAGAAACTAATAATTTTCAGTCAGGGTACTCCATGACCTAATTTGATCCAAATGAGCTCTACTATGCCTCCTTAAAAGGATTGTATCAAATATCCTGTCACCTTCAATGCCGTCTTTACCTTAAGGGCACACGGGTCCCATGCCCGGGGCCCCCATCCACAGGTGGCCCCGAAGGACCCACAATTTATTACCCATAATAAATAGAAGATCATAGTAGAAAAATGTTAGTAATTCGCTTTCTTTACTTTCCAAAAGGGGGCCCCAAATTCTTGTGTGCCCTAGGGTCCCAGCATAGGTTAATACGGCACTGGTCACCCTGTATTTAGCCCTTTCTGAACGAGCCTGTGATGATGAGTGAATTGATTAGGAATTTGATTATTCATGTGCATAAGTCATAACGAATTATTTGTTTTGATTTCTTTAATAAAAAATGTTACCATTTATTTTAATTGAAATCTTACAAGAATAAAAAAGATTTTTATATAAGTGGATCATGGCGACCTAGAAGTCCAGAGTCTACTAGCACTTTTAAAGAGATGAAAAGATATGCAAATACTCAGCCGTTGGTCATTTCTTCAACAAAGTCCTTATTAAAAGGGTTAGGACTTTGGTGGCATACTTGGAGTCGCTATTTACCACATTGATTTTGACCTTCAATATTGTCATATTTCAAAATAGACAAGATCTTTTTAGTTCAGTTTATCTATACCTACTAATGTTTATTTGTTAGCTTTTACAGCAGGCAGAGATATCTTCTTTATCAAAATAAATTCAAATTGGTTCAGGGATTTAAGGATGCAATGGGATTATTGGCAAGATAAGTGAATAATTCATTTTGAAATATTCTGGGGTCCTAGTGAAAAAGGGTATAAGTATTCTGAAGATCAAGTGAAAAAGGGTTTAAGTCTAGTACACTCCGTTCATGTATATACCCTTTTTTATTACGAGTTAAGTGACTTGTACCCTTTTTCACTAGAACACCATGTTAGTTGGTATTCCGAAAGTGGTATGTATATAATAATTAGGAAATAGCAACTCTAAGGATTCTTAACCCGTGGTATGCCACCATAAGTCCTAACCCTACTTATTACAATGATATAAGTTGACCTAGCATTATTAAACTCTGAATATGAGATGTCACGCATAGTTTAGAAGATAAACAAATTAAAAAACATAACTAGTTAGCACAGAGGTCCCCAAACTTTTTTCTCTCATAGACCACTTGGCATTTGTTTCGGTTTTGGGTGGACCCCCTGATTACCTAATATTTACGGTTATCACATATAAAGTAAGCAAAAAATCTACTAGAAATTGACACAGGCTACAATGAAAATTTCGTGCGGAAAAATATTTTTTACAAAGCAAAAAACTAGACAGAAAATTTAATTTTTATAGATAGATATTTTTTTATTTATATATCTATAAGATAGTATTACGTAAGTAAGTAGGTACCCTACTATCTGTGTATGAATATGGATTATTCCATTAATGGAAAGCCAAAATTAAAGTCACAATCTGCTTAAATGGGATCCACTATCTTGGACCCCCATTTTCATCTCATGGACCCACATTTATTTATCTCGCTCACATGGACCCCTTGCAGGTCCTTGTCGACCCCTGGGGGTCGATATAGACCACTTTGGGGAACACTGATTTAGCATTTTTCATACAAATATTGTATAGAAACACCCAGATGATAATTTATACTTACGAATCTTCTAAAAATCTCAAATAATATTCGTATAAATATGCAATTGCAGCAATTGAAAATGGCGCTGTGTGAGAGTCAAATGGTCGTGATTCCAATGAAGCGTGACTCGTCTCCTGGCTCCGAGGGCAGCAAGGACGAGAGTCCGGAGAAGAAACCCAAGATGGAGCAGAACGGAGACATATTTGGTAACTACATATACTTTTTATTTTATGGTATAGAAAGGACCAACATTTTTATTTCTTCATATGATCTAATAAACAGGAAAATATTATTCGGTGTCAGCATTTGCTGAGATTTGAAAATTTTGAAGTAATTTCATCTTAAGTTTGTGTCTGCAATAACGCCTTACTAAAATCATAAAGCGTTTGTCTGTTTCGGGGTCGTGTCCGTCTTTCGTGTTCCCATAGCCGTGCGCCCGTTTCCGTGTTACACGGCAACGGCTTTTTGGCCCGTTCGGCACGTGTAATTAAATCACGTGTACCCATGTAGATCCGTGTACACGGGTTCACGTACCTTAAGTACACGTGGATGCGGTCCGCCAGCGACGTTTTGTTTTCTAAAATATTCGGATTATTCGAAATATTCGAATATTCGAATATTGGAAATCTATGTATTCGTATTATTCGAACCGGTTGATTCCGGTGCCACGAACGCAGGTACGGGCTACGTATCTTGGCGTGTCACGTGAATCCGGACGCGAACGCAGGTACGGGCTACGTACCGGCCGTGTTAGTGAAATTTAAAAATGTGTTTTTTTTTCTAGTCCCCGGCACTCTGCCCCTCGGGGTGGACTATCGCTCGCCGGTCTCTCACTTCGTGCCTCCGGAGCTGTACGCGGCCCGCACCAAGTCAGAGCCAATCACTCCAAGTAAGGACCCCCGCCCAGAGACTATAGGTACTATGTTTGTTTCTTCGTAGTGGTGCAAGGTAACATGCCCTCTGCCAATAGGCGGTATCTCAATAGCCAAAGCAGGTTTAACATCGTAAAACCCGCGTATAACAAAATTTACATTACACGGCCATTGCAATAAAGACTTATTACAAAGGAGATAAAGTAGAATTTCCCTTGTTTTTATGACTGACAATTAAAATAGAAAATTGACTTTATTGCAATCATAATAGGTTCATTTTCCTTTGGCAAAGAGGTTAATTAGCTCCCTTTCGTAATCAGCAGAACCCGGAATTTCCGGGGCACTTTTTAACGGGGTTTGAAAGGATAATTATCGTGATAATTATCATGATAATTATCGTGATAATAACAGATGTATAGTTATCAATTGTTAATAAATAACATAAAATTGCGCTTCTAAAAGAGAATTGTATTCGAAGTATTCGAACGTGTATTTCCTTATTAATTCAAGCTGATTTGTGTTGGATTAATATCAAAATAAAAAATAAAAATTGTTTTTTTTTTTATGTTTTGTTAGAATTTGTTATGAAACAATATAACAAATTAATTTCCTAGACCGGTGATAATTATCCGATAATTATCTGATAATTATCCGATAATTATCTGATAATTATCCGATAATTAGCGTAATTATCTTGATAATTTCGAACCCTGCTTTTCAATAACGCTAGTGAGTTCTCATTTATCGATTTCCGATAAACATATATATCGATACAATACCATGCAGAACATAAAATTCAAAAGAAGATTAAAGGTAAACAAGAGGCGGTCTTATTACTAACGAGCGGATAACCTTTAGGTAGCTGAAAATTTTAAATCGAGTTATGGAATTAAATATAAAAGTAAGGTACTTGGAAAACAACATGTCATCTTACAAAATCAGTTACAAATACGTAACGGGTTACTATCAAAATTCCCTTTTCGCCAAATGACAATATAGCTCAAACGTCTGGATTGTGTAATGTCTTTGTTGCTATATAGACATGAGCGCTAAATGTATCTTTAGCAAAACGTCTGGATCTTAGAATGTTACAATTTAAAATACACTAGTAGCGAAACGTCTTTATCTTAGAATGTCTTTATTACTTAATAGACATGAAAGCTAAATGGCCCGGTAGCGAAACGTTTGTATCTCAAAATGTCTTAATTACTAAATAGACATGAACGCCAAATAACCCGTTCGCAAAACGTCTGGATCTTAAAATGACAAGCGTTGATATGACACTCGATAATTCAAACTTCTAATTATACGGACCATTTTAATTTCCAGACGTTTTGCTAATAACTCCTTCTATGTTCATGTCAATCAACTAATTTTACTTTCGGTTAATTAGGTATTCTAATCACACGGACTATTTATATTTCCTAACGTTTAGCTACTTGCTCGTTTCAATTCTGTGACGTCCTGCTAAATTGACACTTTGCTGACTGAGTATTCTACTTTCATGTCATTCAGCTGAATTGACTCTTTGCTAACTGTGTATTTTACTGTTATGTCATCTAGCTGAAATGGTCCTTTGGCGAAAAGGGAATTTTGAGAGTAACCCTACGTAACAATATATAAATATCAATAACATTATCTCTTACTAATCTATTTCTGCCTTTTCAATTTCATGTTCAAAATACTTGCTAGTAAATAGATTTTTCTCAAAAATGACCGGAAATGTTGACATTCCTATCTACATATTGAGACGCGAAGTACATAGTTTACTGACAGTTCTCAAATTTAAAAAAAAACATTGCGTGCTCGCTACACAATCCCGCAATGTTGCATACAAATTCCATTACTATCTAGCTTGTAACTTTTTAAAAAGTTAAAAAGGCCTTAATAAAATGAGGGCACAATTTTATTCGATAACATAACTTTTTTATCTGTGTCTGGAATAGCTTATGTTTTTTTAAAAAACAGAACTCGCATTTCTCCTTGTCATAAACAAAAAGGCGGTAAAGAGTGATGGTTTTCCACATGAAATTTCTGTTTGTATGCGATTCACAAAATGAGTTCAAGCGATAAAGATTTTACTCTAACCCAAAAAAAAACTTGCGATTTTTGAGAAAAGCACTATATTTGCCTCGGCAGGAACAGCAATTGCGGGCTTCGTATTTTTAAACCAATACTCGGCCCGCAATTGCCTAATTCCATGCCTAGGCAATAATGTACTATTCCTGTATTTTTTTTTCATATTATCTGGTTATCCGCATGACACGATAAGTTGCTAACAATCTATTTACAAGTTTAGTATATCGATATTGAAAGTCGATAAATCAGAAGTCACTACGACAGCCCAAAAGTGCCACGAAAATTCGGGCCTATGGTAATAAGGCTGCATTTGCTACAGTTTTGTCTGAGATACCGCCGTTTGTCTAGGAGGGTAGAAATGGAAAATGGGTCGCCTCACAGCTTTAACACAAGTACTGCCCTTCTAAATAAAAAGGGCACATGCGCCATTTCATAGTCAAAGGAAAGTTAGCCATCTACCTTAAGAAATAAGGTTACTTATACATATGTGGTCCGATGAGACATGCGCCCTTTTTTCTTAGGAGGGCAGAGTACTAGAGCTTACTAACAAAAAAGCCTTAAGGTAGGTCGAACATACTTGCTTACCTTCCTTTCGCATTCTTCTTCACGATGCTTGTGGCCTGGTTGGTAGTAACACTGCCTACGAAGAGGTCCTGGGTTCAATTCCCAGTCAGGGCAAATATTTGTGAGAGCGCGAATATTTGTTTCTGAGTGGTTGTTTTATAAGCATATTATAAGTATTTATTTATCTACTAGCTTCTTCTGCGTGGAATAGTTACTTTGGCCTAACGTTAAATTTAACCCGTGACTTTGTTGACGTAGAAGGTGAAAATATTGTTAAATAATACGTACGTTGAGGAGCTATTTTAGGTACCTACATCACGCTTTGTTCACCTTCGCAAATAATGCATTATTTTAGAACAAAAATATAGCATAAAAAAGGTTATAGTGAGCCAACCTTAAAAGATAGACATATGCTGTCGCGGACTTTTTTTTAGAAATTTTAAAGGGGAACAATTCTGCCGTACGTAATTTTTGCGAAACTTTAACCGTTTACGCAGCGCATGCAGCGGAAGCTCTTAAAAGTAAGAAAAAAACCGGTTTTAAAACATTCTTCATTGGTGCTCCGTTCCTATTGGTCTTAGCGTGATGATATATAACATTGAAAGAATTTTTCAAGTCGGACCAGTAGTTCCTGAGATTAGCGCGTTCAAGCAAACAAACAAATAAACAAACTTTGTAATATTAGTATTAGATATAAGTATGTTTATCATTGCCTATCTATACTACAAGCCGACAGCTTAGGTTTGGACGAGGTCAATTAGTGTGTGATGGTAAAAAAAAAGTATTGTGTCGCTCGCGACACAACCTATTGTAGATACCTAACCCAAGTAGGCTCCGCTGATGTACTTAAAGCGTTTTTCTCAAAAATGTCCGGAAATGTTGACATTCCTATCTACATATTGAGACGCGAAGTACATAGTTTACTGACAGTTCTCAAATTAAAAAAAAAAAACATACAAATTCCATTACTATCTAGCTTGTAACTTTTTAAAAAGTGAAAAGGGCCATAATAAAATGAGGGCACAAGTCTTATACATCCAAATTTTACTCGAAACATAACTTTTTTATTTGTGCCTGGAATAGCTTATGTTTTTTTTTAAAACAAAAATTGCGTTTCTCCTTGTCATAAACAAAAAGGCGGTAAGGAGTGATGGTTTTTTAACCGACTTCAAAAAAAGGAGGAGGTTCTCAATTCGTCGGGATATTTTTTTTTTTTTTTTTTTTTTTTTTATGTATGTTCCCCGATTACTCGAAGACCACTGGACCGATTTGAAAAAATTTTTCGTTGTTCGACTGGGTATACTTTCTAGTTGGTCCCATTGTCACCACGTCAGGATCTGATGATGGGATCATGGAGAAATCAAGAGAACTCCTCAAATATTATAGGCACACCTATAGCGATTTTGGTATTTTTCACTGTAACTCATGCATTTGCTTTTGAAAAGTACTATATGGTGAAGTGGAACTGATGATGAAGACCACAGATGGCCACCGGAACTCCTTAACGGTACCTATTTCAAGGGTGGCGATAAGATATTTCGATAAAGAAAGTTGAGCGACTATGACAAAGCACATTTAGTTTTAAATATGACTATGAAATTCCCGCGGCGTTGTCTGCGGCGAGCTTGAAATGTTCTATAGTTTCTTATTAATATTTAGAAGTGGAGCTACGTAACAGCATAAATAGGATCACTAAAAAGTATAAAATAAAATAAATGTTTAAAAAAACAAAAAACCGCCTTCAAAAAGCAAAAAATAACTTCTTTAAAATGGTAGGTAAATAGGTCAGTCCAACTGAAGTCGGCGTCCAACAATATTTTAACCAAAAGCAGACTTCAGTTGGACTGACCTATTTACCTACCATTTTAAAGAAGTTATTTTTTGCTTTTTGAAGGCGGTTTTTTGTTTTTTTAAACATTTATTTACAAGGCTTAGAGTAAAAAGTGTACGAAGCCCCTTCTTCCCCTACTGAAAAAAAGTTAGTAAGAAATCAGCAAGAGCATGTCGGATCATGCTTAGTGTAAGTAAGGTTCCGTAGCCGTTACTACGAACACAAAAAACTAAAACAACTTATATCTTTTCAATAACGAACGAACACTGATTTTCATGTTATTTTACAACTTTGTCGGTGTAACTTCAATGTATGAATATTACAGCTTTGTAGTCTTAAGAATCTTTGAGTTAACGCATTCACTGCCACCGACGCATATATGCGTCACCGTAACTTCCACCAAGTGCCATCAACGCATATGTTTGTTCTTTCAGTAGGCAAGCACCGTATAAAACAAAAGATGTGGCACCTGGCGAAAGTTTAAAAAACAGTACTGGCAGTGAATGCGTTAAACCATGGACCGATGGACAGACGGAGTGGCAAAACAATAAGGGTTCATTGTTTGTAAGTTTGCTGTTTTTTTTTTATAAGTTTAGAAGATAGGATTTGTTAATTTACTTATTTGCATGCATTTAAGTGGGTATATTTCAATAACATGTTGCCCGAAAATAATAATTATGTTAACGTTAATCATTAATTATTACTCAACCATTGGTTTGCGATAATGAGGTTTTGTAAAAACGATGCATATTAAAGCATGCATTGTTATTGGACAAATATTTGACAAACTCTAATAATCAACAATGAACCATTTTACTCGTACTGGGCCTCTATTCTGCGACGTAAAACAATGTTGCTTTTGACTTGTATTTGTATTTTCAACGTTTTGACAGCTCTTATTTACTTGACTGTAATGGCTACAATACTATGAAAAGACAAAGGCAATATGATTTTACCCGGTTGAACAGCCCTGAACAATCAGAAACTTAAAGAATATTAAGTAAACTAGATTCTAGTGCACGCAGTAAAATATATTTAGCCCCCCTATTATTACCCTTATATTTGCGTTTAACGCATCTACTGCCAGATGCACATAACCATTTTCCTGCCTTTTACTCAGTGCTTTGAACGCGTATATGCGTTGGTAGTATGCGAGCTTTGTATACCATTAATGCGAGACCTGAAGAAACAATTCGGCAAAGAGATGATAGTAATCTTTTAATACTTTCTTCTCTTTCCTTTCCTAACGTATTAACGCACATATTACTGAATTTTTTAATGTTTTGTACTGCACATTTTTTCAAATACATTGCACTAAGTAAAATGAAGCAGTAATGGGAAAAATAATAAATACGCTTAATTGGCAGCGTTTTAAAAGCCGGTAGTAATAGCGGCCTGTACACGTAGAGTTCGGACCGCGGGAAACGCTACGCGCCATTCCGATCTTCGCTCCGAACCGTACGTGTAAATGCAACTGGTAATAGTATAAAATAAATGTTTAAAAAAACAAAAAACCGCCTTCAAAAAGCAAAAAATAACTTCTTTAAAATGGTAGGTAAATAGGTCAGTCCAACTGAAGTCTGCTTTTGGTTAAAATATTGTTGGCCGCCGACTTCAGTTGGACTGACCTATTTACCTACCATTTTAAAGAAGTTATTTTTTGCTTTTTGAAGGCGGTTTTTTTGTTTTTTTAAACATTTATTTTATTTTATACTTTTTAGTGATCCTATTTATGCTGTTACGTAGCTCCACTTCTAAATACTAATAAGAAACGAACATTTCAAGCTCGCCGCAGACAACGCCGCGGGAATGTCATAGTCATATTTAAACCTAAATGTGCTTCGTCATAGTCGCTCAACTTCCTTTATCGAAATATCTTATCGCCACCCTTGAAATAGGTACCGTTAAGGAGTTCCGGTGGCCATCTGTGGTCTTCATCATCAGTTCCACTTCACCATATAGTACTTTTCAAAAGCAAATGCATGAGTTACAGTGAAAAATACCAAAATCGCTATAGGTCTGCCTATAATATTTGAGGAGTTCTCTTGATTTCTCCATGATCCCATCATCAGATCCTGACGTGGTGACAATGGGACCAACTAGAAAGTATATCTATTCGAACAACGAAAAAATTTTTCAAATCGGTCCAGTGGTCTTCGAGTAATCGGGGAACATACATAAAAAAAAAAAAAAAAAAAAAAAAAAACATCCCGACGAATTGAGAACCTCCTCCTTTTTTTGAAGTCGGTTAATTCACATGAAGTTTCTGTTTGTATGCAATTCAAAAAATGAGTTCAAGCGATGAAGATTTGACTCCAACACAAATTTTTTCTTGCGATTTTTGAGAAAAGCGCTATATTTGCCTCGGCAGGAACAGCAATTGCGGGCTTCGTATTTTTTAATCCAATACTCGTCCCGCAATTGCCTACTTCCATGCCTAGGCAATAATGTACTATTAAAAGCGGAATGCTTTTGCATCAGGGCGGCTGGAGCAGGTTGCCCGCGACTTTTTTGTCGCTCGCTCCCTTTCTAACTAGTCTGTAACGAAAGTGACGCACTGAGGGACAAGCGAGAAGTAACTGACCAAGTGCGAGTTGGACCTTTACACGAAGGGCTCCGTACCATTTTTGTATAGAGCCCTCTTTAATTTTTATTATATTTTTATGTTTATAGTATGACTCACTATTTGATAATTTCATGTGTCTACCTATTAAGGTTTAAGAGATACAGCGATTGTTAAGGTCAAGCAATAAACACAAAAAAAACACGTTTCTTGTATGGTGACCTCCTTAATTTTTTTATTTTTATCTGGCGTTATAGCGGCAATAGAAATCTCATCTGTGAAGATTTCAACTGTATACCTAATATGGTTCATGAGATACAGCCCGCTGACAGACAGACTGACAGAGGAGGCTTAGTAATAGGTTCCCGTAGGTGGGGTCCCTTTGGGTACGGAACCCCTAAAAACAAATGCTAGCAGTACAGGTGGCTTGTGAACTTGCCTTATCCTCGTTAGCCCCAGTGTGGAATAGTATTTACATTATCAAGGCAATTTAATTTGTACTGTATTGCATTTGGAATAAAGTTTGTTTCCTTTCTCCATAAATTGAAAATGACATTTTCGAACAAACGCAATTGAACTTTAATGCCTTGATGGAAGATTCAAAGTCCCACGCACAATAAGTCAATACTATATGCGGCACGCTTTCGTTGGCGACTGTATTTTTTTGTACAGTCATCTGCTTCTATATACGGATCTGCGTTAAGTACAGTTGAGATCCTGTTGCAACCTGACTCCATCATCAGATCACCTTGATACCATAATGTCCATATTATTGTGTCGTGTTTACTTTTTACCCGACTGCCGGAGGAGGAGGGTAATGTGTTTCATAGCCTATATATGTATGTTTGTTCCTTTGTGTCACTATAAAAACTAAACCCGTTGTCCGATTTTGATGATTCTTATGTCAATCGATTCGCCTTAATCTGGTGAGCGTCACTGAAGATGTGACATTAATCAAAAATTCAATATGGCGGCAACTAGACGCCATATTGTGCAAATTAAAAAAAAAAGTCGACCAAGTATGACAAGTGGGATATCATTGAATAGGGATTTAAAAATGATCTTTAGGTTTCTTTAATCATTTTTCATTTTTAACCGACTTCAAAAAAGGAGGAGGTTATACGTTCCACTGTATGTATTTTTTTTTTATGTATGTTCACTGATTACTCCGTCAATTGTCGACCGATTTCAAATATTTTTTTTGGTTTGATAGAGTATACTTTCGAGGTGGTCCCATTGTCACCAAATCTGAATCTGATGAGAGGATCCGTGAGGAATTGAGGGAACTCCTCAAATATTGTAGGCAAACACATAGCGATTTTAGTATTTTTAGTAACAAGTCCAGCATTTGCATTCAGAAAGTATCATTTGGCAAAGTGGAACTGATGATGAAGACCACAGATGGCCACCGGAACTCCTTAACGGTACCGATTTCAAGGGTGGCGATAAGATATCTGGATTAAGATAGTTGAGCGACTACAACGAAGAATATTTACTTGTTAACAGACTTCAAAAAAGGAGGTTATTGAAATATGACTATGACTTTCCCGCGGCGTTGCTTGCGGCGCGCTTGAAATAACTTAAAGTTTCATATCAACTAAGAAGTGGGACTACGTAACAGCGTATTATGATCACTAAAAAGTATAAAATAAAATAAATGTTTTAAAAAACAAAAAACCACATTCAAAAACCCAAAAAATAACTTCTTTAAAATTGTAGGCACCTAATAGGTTAGTCCAACTGAAGTCGGCGACCACAACATTTTCAACAAAAAGCCGACTTCAGTTGGACTAACCTATTAGGTGCCTACAATTTTAAATAAGTTATTTTTTGGGTTTTTGAAGGTGGTTTTTTGTTTTTTAAAACATTTAGTTTATGAATGATCATTTAGGATTTATGACGATTTAAAGTTTTTTAGCAACAGTCGGGTTTTGAAAGCTTGCTTTTTGTTAATTCTTCCTCTTCTTCAGCGCATATGCGCACACCGTTGCGCATACATACGCCTCTCCAATTTTCCTCCAATGGGCCTGATTTGCGGTGGATCGTTTTTACTTATGTATTCTAATTTCACCACTTGTACATAATACGGCCATTGAAATAAAGATCCATTGCAAAGGATATAAAGTGGAATTTCCATTCACAATAGGTTCATACTCGTATTCCATAGGTCAATTACGTTTTATGGTGCTCGGTGGGCCTTAGGAGGATAAAATATAATCATTATAGACGTATGTAAAACGAACAAATAATGATGAGCTCCCACCCATCATCAGATGGGACGCCCGGCCGGAGCAGGCGGGCGTTCAATCGATCTGTCATTAATTCCGCCCAGATCCCTTTGTTTGAGCCGTGGGCCGGGCATAGCTTAAGACTTTGTTAAGTAACTTTATAATAATTTAAAGTTTTACATACATACATACATTAAATCACGCCTGTTTCCCAGAGGGGTAGGCAGATACCACTTCTTTCCACCTGCTACGATCCTGACAACTCTCTTTCGCTTCTTCCACCTTCATACATCGAGTCATGCATGCACGTCGGTTTCGGGTACTTAAGATCTTGCCCTTTTCCAGTATTTCTCCGATTTGATTCGAAAAAGTACGCCTAAGGCGGCCCCTTCCGACCCCCCCACTCACTTTTGTTCTGTATATCTCTTTCGTCAATCTTCTTTCAAGTTTAAAGTTTTAAAATGCTTAAATATGGTGCGAGATATTACGATCTTTATCTGTTTAATTTTTGGTACCCGGTGACTACGGACCGAGCGAGTCAGTGTCAAAAACTACTGGATTTTTGTCTTAAGTCACTAAAAACGATAAGTTCGCCTGTGTACATACTTTATTTTCTTATAAGTGTCTTTTGTGAAATGATTTTTTGTGCAATAAAGAGTACTTACTTTTTTACTTACTGTTTTGTGTTTTCGCTTTATGTGTCGGTTTTCGATAGTTTAAAATATAATTTCAATAAAATCTAACTTTTATCGATATTTAACAACAGAACAGTGTCCCGTCACTAGTCATGTCATATCAGCTGTCAGTCGCACCAAGTTATAATGCAAGAGCTATAGGCGTTGAGTATGCCACTATGTAGACATTCCATTTTTCCTTAGGGTTGGTAACGCATTTTAGGTTTTGAGATTGCAATTGTCTATGAGCCTCGGAGCCTACGTGCCATAGGTAGCCTGTGTGCTCGTTTTTTTTTTCATGCCATATAGATAAAGGTACATGTACACGATCTGGGCTTCACAGAATACCAGCGTTGCAGCACTAACAAGTGTTGCAACACAATGCTGAGTATACCCATATCGATATCGAAACCGCCTAAATTTTAAGATTAAATAGTCATGTAATTATAAGTTAAAACTTAGTTGGTGATGGTGCTGTGTGAGATTGATTAAATATTTTTCAGTTTTTTTTACCGACCCCTCATTTTTGAAACAGGAATTAAAAAACTAGTCTTTTCCGGCGAGTTCGTCTGCGCTTATTTTGCTTTTAATGTGTATTATCCAGTTCTATAAAAAAACATATTATATCCATACTTTACATGCTTTCCCCTGTTTTTTTTTTACCCCTTTATTTTTATTCTTTCCCCTTAGCCTCTTCCGAAACGGGGACGCCAGTGAAGCGCAAACGCGGCCGGCCAAGAGTCGACAAGACTAGTCCCGAGTACTTGGCTAATTTGGCCGCGAGAAAACAAGCCAAGGAAATGGGTAAGTTGAAAAAATGGCCAAGTTTTCGGCCGTTTAGGTTCACTTCGTCCACATTCCCATTTCGTTCACATTCCTACTTCGTCAGCAATCCGTTTTCGTCCACAATCAATTCCCAACTCGTCCACTGCCTATTTTGTCAACATTCCCATTTCGTCCATATTCCCACTTCGTCCTTCTCCCAGTTCGTCTACATTAGGAATGTGAACGAAATGGGAATGTAGACGAACTGGGAAAAGGACGAAGTGGGAATATGGATGAAATGGGAATGTTGACGAACTGGGAAGAGGACGAAGTGGGAATATGGATGAAATGGGAATGTTGACGAAGTGGAAAAAGGACGAAGTGGGAATATGGATGAAATGGGAATGTTGACGAAGTGGGAAAAGGACGAAGTGGGAATATGGATGAAATGGGAATGTTGACGAAGTGGGATTGTGGACGAAGTAGGAATGTGAACGAAATGGGAATGTGGACGAAGTGAACCTAAACGGGCGCCATGTAGGGTGGTGACAGTAGGGTACTTTTTTTTTGTCTGAAATATGCATGCGGTTGTTTTTGTTATATCCCCGCAGTTATAGTAGTTATGTATATTTGACGTTTATAATGTGTATTATTAACAAACACCGGATTTACGGGGGCAAAAATGTAGCAGTGCTAGTGATTCATTTAATGTGGACTAAGTTTATCGACATCGATAAAAAGAAATTTTTAATCATCATTATCATAAGTAATGGCCTGGTTTGAATACTTTTTAATTATGTGCAAACCTCTTTTATTTATACTTATCGCAACTACAAACAACCGGTATCTGAAATTGACTCTGGACTCGAGTCACTTTTGACAACCATTGAAATTACATTGAATAACAAATTCATTCAGTACAACAATATTCTTTAGCATTCCGACGAATTGAGAACTTTTTTGTTTTTTAAGTCGGTTAAAAATGCCTCGAAAGAAAAAAGATCGTTTACCTTCCTGGAAAGCTGATCATTCTGATAATTAAAGAAGATAAAGGTACAACTTACTTTTGCAAGATATGCAAGATCTGTCACGAAACAATTTGTCGATACACTTAGTCGATATTTAATGAATCACTAGCACTGGTACATTTTTGCCCTCGTCAATCCGGTGTATGATTATTAAACACTTAACACGTGATTTTAACCTCGTTTAGACAACTTACGGTCGCGTTGATCGCTGAGGATAAATGTGCATAAAAAATCTGTTACTTTCTTACAAGTAAGTGTGAGAGTGACGCATGCTTTATCTACATTTATCCCTCGCGATAAACTCAACCATTATAGACTTACACGCTGTTAGAGCTGTTATCGAGTAAGAGATAACAAACACACTAACATTCATAATTTTATTAATAATATCGTTTATGACGCTTGCCTTGCTTTTAGCGTGAGACGAATTCGCAGGCAATCTCTAGTGAAAAGACTTGATTTCCGAACCGGTTTGAACTAGAATTTTGACCGTAGCATAAATGACTAAAGGGCCAATGTAATGACAACGGGCAAAGTAATTTAAAACTTCTGTTGAGTGAAACAAGATTCTTAATTGGATGCGTGTCTGCACCTCCATGAGACGTCAGAGGTGCGACGCCGCCCAAGATGAAAATATTTTTCATCCTGTTTGGAAATTCGGAAATTGGTTTTCATAGCTCAATAGCGAGATGAAAATAGTATTTCTATCCCCAGGGAGGAAAGGTGATTTAAAAAAATAATTCGGCAGACACTGCCATTCTTGATTCGTTACTAGACAGCGGAAGTATCATATTCAGAAGCTCGCATAAACCGAAGCGAAGCGAGGGCGGGTCGGTAGTAATAAATAAGTTGTGCACTAACAAAACAATACTACTAACAAAACTAACTTCTGCTTAATCAATAAAAATAATAAGAGAAAGAAACGAAAGACAGTCCAATAAGTTGTGTTGATACAGCTGCGGTAATGAGCAACCGCACCGAAAGCGGAGAGAAGCGGAAGCGGGGCCGCCCGCGGGTGGACAAGACGAGCCCAGAATACTTGGCGCGGAAGCGGGCGCGGGAGATAGGTGAGTATTTTATTTGACCTTTGGTTTAAGTGAGGTACCGTTACATCCTTACACTGGGACCTACGGTCCTGTCCGATTTCGTGTAGACGGATTCGGTATCCTAGGTAGGGATGTTACGGAGGCGGTTTTATCGGAACTAAAGTCCGAGTCGGAGTTTTTGAATTTGCGGATGAAAGCACGCGGGATGCAGGTTTGCCCGCGCGACAAATAATAACCTTGTTGGTACACGTTGACCGCACAGGCGCCTCCGATTGGAACCTCCGATTAAAAAGTATCGGAACTGGAGTTAAAACTGGAGGTGTTATATCAGTCGGAAGTTCTGACTTATCGGAATCGGATTCAAAGCTCCGTAACATCCTTATATAGCCCCTTTCGAACGGGTATACGGGTACCAAAATTCTAAGTTCAAAATATTTATTCAGCAAATAGGCCACATGAGGGCTCTTTTACACGTCGGTAATATAGAGTGAATCTACTAGCGCTTCGGATAAGACCATCATTGCGGAGAAGAAGCGCCGCAAGACACTCCAGACCCTACCCATGTCGTTAGTACCCGGGTGCCCGTGTTTATGCCCGGACACGGATCAACGGATCTCAATCAACCGCGAGAATTACCCGTCCTTGAGGTAGCACTCAACCGGGCCGATAATACCCGCGGGTAATTAACACGTACGGGTATCTGCTACCGGACTTTAATGCTGGTATTACACGGATCCGTTTAGTTCTAACGCTTAAGGGATTGTTAACGAAGACGCGGGGCGTCGCGCGTACCGATGGTGGCAGTCTGCGCTAAATTCAAACATATGGCGTTGTATGAAAGCGTTTATGGAGAAGCGGTTTTACACGCGTTTGATTTAAATACAGTGTTACTTGCGGCGGAGTCAGCGGATGGCATCGCCGCGTTGCACGCAGCGTCGTATCATCATAAACAACATAGAAAGAAAGAAACTAATTTATTCGTGACAAATATAAACAATAACAGATAAAAACGTACAAGAAGGAAATAGCCACGAAATGGTCCCAACTCAGCGTAATGCTGGCTTTTAAGCCAGCGCTGGTCTTCCGTTGGAACCATAATATGTACGATTGCCATATGTTTGTGTTTGTGCGTGTGATGAGGCGGTCCGCTACACACGCCGCCTCTCTGTAAACGACGCCCCGCTCGTCGCCCCGCGTCTCCGTAAACAAGGCCTCATACAAGCGGGGCTAAGAACACGAATACTCGTGCGGGTACCACGTGAACCGGGACCTCTACTTTAAACTGGCGTGAAGATAGTTATTTTTATATGGCAAGAAGGTACACGAGCACACAGGCCAACTGATGGTAAGTGGGATCTGAGATCCATAGACTTTTGCATTCCCAAAACTGCAGTCCTAAGCGACTTCATAGTCATAGACTAATCTTCGTTGACATGGCCGTCGCAAGATGCGTCAAATATGACGTTTTCTGTGGTTGGACAATTCATAAGACGGGCAGCTCAGTCATAATGAGTTTACGGTCCTAACACTGTAAGTGGCCAACCTTGAGGACTAAAATTGAATGCTAGGATTGCACTATGAATAAATAAATATCAATTGACCTAGCCCCAAACGAAGCTCTAGCCTTGTGTGTGTAGATGCACGTGCACGTTGTCTCTGTCGTCGCCGTTAACTTTCGTCGCCGTAGTGTGCGTGTCTATGCGCGTTACAACTACAAGTATGTCCCACCCGCTTTCGTAAGATAAAACAACTGTAGGTACATATGTAATGAATAATTACGACTTCGTGATTTGTCGGATAAGTTTGTCTTGAACTTGCTTTCTCAATTACCTTATCGATGGATACTGAAGTTAAAGAAAAAAGCGAGATGAATACGAGCTCTTCCGACCAAATACAATGTATGTTTATGCAATACTATCTATACTAGGGCTATTATTGAGCTGGTTTTATTGGATTTGGAGTCGGAGTTTTAAAATTTGGTTTATCGTAGTCGGAAACGGAACCGGAGTCTGAGGTAAAAATGAGCTGTGTGTGTAATGTGTAAGCACGCGGGATGCGGGGTTGGCTGTGCGACAAGTATGAACTTATCGCCGCTGCGCTTCGACCTCCGATTAATGTAATGTAATATCAATCGGAAGTTCCGACTTATCCGAACCGGAATTGAAGTTCTTTAACATCCCTAATCTATACTATGGGAAGTAAGCAACGATAAACAAGTTTATTTAGAGAAATAAGGAACTAATTGACGTACAGTCCGTGAGCACATAGAGTAGGATTCGGTTATTTCCGAAACTCGCAAATACAAATAAAATAAAATACTAATTACTATCTCACTACTGATTTTCTCCATAAACTTTTACAACGATTAAAAAGATAAGTAAGAGTAAATTTAAAAAATATTGTACGTAGTTAAGGACTCGATTAGAAAAACCTTATTTTTCTCCTTTGTGTAACAAAATTTTTGCCATATGTATGTTTGTATGACAAATTTTTGATACACAATGGAATAAAGCTAACGCCCTAATTGCGTAAGGCGTTAAATATGTTTTTTTTTTTAATTCTTTATGTGAAAGTTCAACATCAATGCAAATAAACCTTACTTCGTTGCATTACACTCATTACATGATTGTTGACATTGGAATGACTTATTCCTGTTCGAATTCTGTGTAATCAATTTTTTATATAAGGCGTTATGTTACTTCGGTGGCAATGTTAGTATGATGCGGCAGATCTGATGATGGAGTCGGAAGGTGGCGACAGGATCTCCGCTGTATTTAACGTTATGACTGTGCAAAAAAGAGTAGTCTGCAACTGCAACCGGAGTTTAAGTCAAAAATGAATTTTTTGGCAGATTTATTTTAAAAAATTGTCGAGAGGATTGTGAAGCGATGACAAGATCGCGTAGCTGTCAAAAAATAACCATACAAATTTTGCTCCGGGCGATGACGTTTTCTTGAATCTCAAATCAACTCCGATTTCCACAATTTTTGAATATTTTGTAGTTATTATGAAAAAACTAGGTCTGTTTTCTACGCTTCTTTTTTTGTTTTTGGAACAATTTCTTGCAAAGGAAAACGTACACTGTACAGACATCGTTTTTCATAATGTCTACAAGATATTTAAAAGTTGTAAAAATCGGACTAGGTTGTATTTGCAGCCCCACATTCCTCTAAAATCATGCCCAAGTGAAATTTTACACTCTTATTTTTACACGCTTACAAAGGAGAGACCAGACGTTCCGTGTCTATACAAAATGGTATGTATGGTATTGTAAACTACCAATACTAGATCTATCTGATGGACTCGAGTCGAGTTACCAAGTTGGGATAGGATTTTAGCAGTCTGGGTTGTATATGTTATAGTCAGAAGTCCTTTTAACTGCAAAAAACAGTCAAAAGTACTGCCTAGTACTAAAGTAAGCGCGTGGTCAAATATAACTATAAAATATTGCTTTAGTTAGACTACAAAGTATCGGTTAAAAGTGGTTTTGACCAAGAGTGTTAGGTTAGCTTAGGTTAGTACTTTTGACCACGGTTTTTAGTTAAAAGTACTTTTGACTGTTTTTTGCTGTTAAAAGTACTTTTGACCGATTAAGTGTTCTGACTGTAACATATACTCTGACCTTGACTAAGTAGAGACGTTAGAAGTAACAGTTTTTTATGACCTGGACAAATCTTGAGATGCATCTTAGCCTATTTAATGCAGCGAAAAGATGCCGTCTTGAGATGAGTCATTTTACTTGTCTTACTCGCACCACAACACAACAATGCGAATTCTGTTGTCAAAGGGTAGATGGTGGTAGATGGTGGTAGTGGTGGTAGCGACTCGGACGGACCCTGCACTAGGTTCTATCACAATTTACCGTTGGAGGTGGTATAGGTAAATATTAAAGTCTGTTTTATAATTTCAGAGGCTTTGGAGAGGAAGGCCAAGAGGGAATACAAACGGCGCGGTGCTGGCGGTAAGAGTTCTTTTAAAAGTCCTACGTATTAAGTTTTATCTCTTTCTTTCATGTTCGGCTTTACAGTTGACAGAAAGAAACAATTATACTTCTTTCAAATAGTGTACATTGCAAAAATGTTAATGTAAAACGCTACTTAAGGCTTGGTCATGACTTTGCGTGACGGCAGCGAGCGGCGAGCGGCAACAAAAAATGCATAGAGATAGGTTTATGTTTTACGGTACCAGTGTTGGAGTCAAGCTAACAGTCTCCAATAATAATGGAGATTTAACTCTTAATTCAAAGATCATTTATACCAGAGGTCCCCAAACTTTTTTGTCTCGTAGACCAATTGGCATATTTTGCGGTTTTGGGTAGACCCCCAGCTTATTTATTCTAAAATATTTTCGGTGTCTTTTGCACGGATAAAATGGGAGGTCCAGTCGGCAAAAAATTGACACAGGCAACAATTACAATTTAGAAGGAAAAAATATTTTTTTACAAAATAAAAGCTTAGGCGCTAAGTAAGTAGGTAACTACTATCTGTGTACGAATATGGATTATTCCATTACTGGTAAGCCATAATTAAAGTCGCTACCTGCTTAAATAGGATCCACTATCGTGGTCTGGCGACCTAGCGACATCTAACGGCAACTTGTATCAACCAACTCGCTACCTCGCTAGCGCTACCAGCGTCAGACAGCGCAACTTAAGTGTTCTACAACGCGCTAACGAAGTTTATCCAGTCAGATGACATATATACAACTTCCAACTTCATCCCAATGGACTTCGGTCCCCAGGCATAACACCCGCCTGGAGAGAGATCTCTCTATTAACATCTCTTCCTACAGTGGACCCCATTTTTTATTTGCAATCACATGGACCCCTAACAGGTCGTCGTCGACCCCTGGGGGTCGATATAGACCACTTTGGGGATCACTGATTTATACTAATATTATTTACTTGTAATTGGTTAATTGTGCATTAAAGAGTACACATACATACATACATTTAAACTAATAAAAGACCGTAAAATTAACACGACTTTATTGTTTTGTCATAACGGACCAGTTCGATTCTCGGTTAAGGCAGACGAATTTTCAAAAATCCATAAATGCAGGATTTATTGTTTTCAAAAATAAAAGTAACTCTCGTTTGCGTAGAACTTGCTATTTCCAATATTTAAGGTAGTTGCCGTCCATGTGGTGTTCTTGGGTCTATATTGACTGACATAATTATTTTTAGTCATAATGTGCTTAGGTCATAATCATCGCAAGTCATAACGTGTTTTTTTAAAGAAACTCTTACTTTTTCAGGATTTTTATTAGTCAAACCTAACCTAACCTAGCCTTGTCTACACGTTAGATATTTCAGAACTTCTGAAAAGTTTACAGTTTCAGCGATGTAAAAAATTATGTCAACAATTATATTATGACCAATGAAATTATGGGAAACAAAGGGCTCCCGGTGTTCGTTTTTTCCACCCCGTAGAGTGCTTTGACTAGTACATTGCAGTTAGGCGATTTATTTGATATTATGTCAGTGCTGCCAGGGTCGCTGCCACGCTAAGTTGTGGCCACGCCGAAAAACAGTGAACATGACTCGCAGATGCTTTGTGATTGACAATAACAGCACGGGATTTGTGCTAACACATTTATATGACGATCCACCGAAATAGTTTCTATTGGTCCATTTTTCTTAATATCAAGGAGCAATCTCACACGAATTGACCTAGTCCCAAACTAAGCTCTAAAAATTGTATAGATGTAGTGAAATATCCTTTCACATCGTATTTTCTCGGAAATGCTCGTATTTGTCATTCTACTTCAGTCTGACTCAGTACCCATCAAGACAACGTGGGGGAACGTCGCATCGCGAGAGTGTTAATCAAAAGTTTGTTTTCAGTTCTTTTTAATAGTCATGCCGATAGCATTAAGACCTGGGAAACGTTTAGAACGACAAGCCTGTGAAATTATTTTCGAAATTGATTTATATTTCTTTTTGTTTACCTAGATCTAATTTCTATACTTGAAACTCGTGGTTTGACATTTGACACCGATAACTAAAGTACTCTATTTACTTAATACAAACATGTCACTTAATAATTCAATAATTCATAGACACGTCGGCATCATTAGGAAGTAGACGTGAGTTCCGAGTTTTAACAATGTGAAAGGATTATTCACTACATCTGTACTATGGTAGACAGCGATGAACATACTCTTATGAAGAAACTAGGAGGACTTCGTACGCGTAGAATTAGTTTCCCGCTATTTCTTCTCGTCGGGGGTCGATTTTCGGAAAATCCTTTCTTAGGTACCCAAGAATTACTCTCTCCACATTTTAAGTCCTTAGGTCCAGCGGTTTTGGCTGTGCGTTGATCGATCGATCATTCCGTTAGTTTCTATTTTCAAACATACAATACTTAAATCAATATTAACGGTCAAATTCGCAACTTTCCTTTAATAACGTAGATTAGTTATCGTAGGTCAATTATAATAATCTTATTAAAAACGAAGTGAAGTAAACATCCATGACTCGGTACCAATACTTCCGCTCGTCACAAAATATGTTTGCCCTTGAAAAAATGTTATTGTCGATCATTAAAGGCCCAGCCACACCGCTTGCGTGACGTGCACGTGCACGTGCGCGTCCGCTTTCCACTGCGTTGTATAGTATGAATTCTCATAACGACATGTCACTATACATCGCAGTGGAAAGCGAACGCGCACGTGCACGTCACGCATCCGGTGTGGCTCGGCCTTAAAAGCTAAGCTTGCAATTTTTTTGGTGGATCGTCGTATTTATAAGATGCAAGGGAAAATTACGATTTTTTAAACAAAATTAAATCGGCGCGTCTCCTTCTGACAAGTATGAAAGTGTAAGACAGTCTGACGGATGCTTTTCCAAACAAATCCAAACGCGACAATAAGCCCGCCAAGCAACCGCGTTAGTAACAAAATTCAATAAGGTGCGAAATAAGATCATTTCTAAGTAAAGTCACGTGGTATTGCACCTTATTTCCTTTAGTATTTTAGTATCTTCGATGTTATCCACAAATCAATATTTTCCCTTGTACAAATTCTCACTAACATGGGTTTGACGTAACGATGCGTTCATATTAGCCTCGCCGCAATTCGTCGATTATGTTACACATATTATGTTCACAAGTTCACGCGCGATCTTCCTGAAGGGTGGGAGACGTTGGGGGGCGTAAAGGGGCGGGTGGGGTAGCGGTGAAGGGAAGCGCGTACTAGCACAACCGACCCCCACCGTCTACCACCTAAACTCAGAAATAGTTGCAATAAGGTATATTCACAACACGGGATTGTTGAGTCACTTGCCGCTGTTCGTATTTTGGCCGTGTAATGCAAATCTGATTAAGATGGTTATAGTCGTATATGCAGTATGTATGATTCGGCTAAATTATGAAGAGTAGCTAGTGGCTTAATATTCCCGTGTTGTGATTGTACTACTTCTACTGCTACTTCGACTGTTTAACGATGTGTTCTGTGACTAATGTGTTCGTGCCTTACTTTAAGTACTGCTTTTTTTAACTGTTGTACATTAAAAACTGTACATACAAGGACTAAAAGGTGTTATACTGTCAATAATTTATAGGGAATGCAAATAACCGGTTATAACCGGTTTAAACCGGTTATATCCGGTTTTAACCGGTTATTTTCATACAAAAACGGTTAATAACCGGTTAAATTGCATTCCAAATATCAGTGGAAAATGTCACACTATCTAATTCCAAACTAAGCTAGGCTTGTACTATGAAATGAACGAAACAAACTTATATGTGTCATTATCTATGTAAAGGGACCTTATTGTCGATGGCGCTTACGCCGCACTGCGTCACGCGACGTTGTATTTATATCGGAGCATCTTTAATTATCTACAAATTGAAAGTTGCTCAGCGGGCTATGGAGAGGGCAATGCTTGGCGTGACATTGATGGATGAGATTCGCAATGAAGTTATCCGTCGTAGGACAAAGGTGGTGGACATAGCTCGGAAGGCTAGCAAGCTGAAGATTCAAAAAAAGTGCATAAGGGTGATGAGTAATGCTCGGTTAGATGACAGCTGTGTCCCATTATTTAGAAAACTGAATATTTTACCACTACCGTGTGTGTACATAAGAGACGTATGTGTGTTTGTCAACTCCCACCCAGAATATTTTATGAAACGGAGTCAAGTCATTAAAAGGCAGACAAGAGCACGTATCGTCACATCCATGCCAAAGTTGCGAATCTGCATTTCGATTCAAAATTAGAATGGCAGATTCGCTACTTTACCATGAGGTGTTTCCGTCATTGTCTTTTCAAGTCAAAGTGCAGATTCGCAAATTTGCCATGGATGTGACGGTATTATGTCTCTTTTGTACAAACCTCTCTGTCGCAAGGATATGTACAAAAGAAATATATTTAATATGAGCATTGTAGATTTTAATCACTTACCGGATGAATTAAGAATGTTGTCGGGAAAAATGTTTAAACGTCATTTGTATTCATTACAAATTTAAACCCCTAAATATTCCTTGACACTATAAAAACATTTCTCCATCAGCCATTTTGTCAAGTGACGTTTAAACATTTTTCCCGACAACATTCTTAATTCATCCGGTAATTGATTAAAATCTACAATGCTCATATGAATTTATGAAATTGGGAAATTATTATGAAAATTTGTAGATTATTTACAATATTTAATACTGAATACAAGAGCTTTAATTTTATAACTAAGACCGTGTATTACTGTATTCTGACAAATAAATGGATTTGAATTTGAAGTGGCAGTGGGCTGGTCACATATGTCGAAGAACTGATGATCATTGGACCAGATTGGTTTTGGAGTGGACACCACGCACGGGCAAGCGCAGTGTGGGTGGCCGCCAGCTAGATGGACGGACGACGTGAGGAGGTTTGCTGGGAGCGGTTGGATGAGGGAAGCCCAGGATCGAGCCAATGGCAAGCCATGTTAGAGGCCTATGTCCAGCCTATGGACTGCTATAGGCTGATGATGATGATGATGATGATGATGATGATGATGATGATGATCTTTAATAATGGCGGAAGCGCCATCGACAATAAGGTCCCTTTTCATAGATAACGTCATATAGTGAAATACATACAAATATCTTTTTAAGTTTGACAAGTACCATTTTTTTCTTCACTGTACTATGTTTGATATTAGTTATGCTAAATCGTGGAAATGTATAAACTTCATACGTACAACTTGACATTTCTTTATAATTTTCACACTACAATTATTCACTCATACATAGCACCTAACCAACTAGATGTATATGTACACATTCTACACATTGTACAGATAGAGTTATATGTTGTATGATAGACCTAGGTTTTATACTTTGCCATAATTATTTGAAAAAAAATCCGATTGCCAAAGGAAAATAAACCTATTATGATTGCAATAAAGTCAATTTTCTATTTTAATTGTCAGACGTAAAAACAAGGGAAATTCTACTTTATCTCCTTTGCAATAGATATTTATTGCAATGGCCGTATTATGTAAAAAAATTGTACCCGGGGTCTTACGAGGATAAGCTGACTGAGAAAGAAAGATAAGAAAGATAAGAAAGAGACCTAAAAAGAGGTCGTAAGTTTTTTCACTACGTCGGTATAAAATAGGTGTTTCATTTTTCAAACTTAGTAGCTTTTAATTAATTCGCTCGCATTTTTGCTCCTATTTATCTAAAAGACCAATAATCAAAATAATAATAAAATAAAATAAGTTGGTATTTAGGGGTTGCACACTCCCACTTTTTGAATAAATTTTCATTTTTATGCAATTCTCCTAAGTCGCAACAGGCGGAAAAAACCGGCCAAGTGCGAGTCGGACTCGCGCCCGTAGGGTTCCGTACCGTATCTAATAATATACCCGAAGTATTTACCAACTTTGAGTAGCCGGGTCATTAGCAGTGATCGAAATAGGTAGAGTATATTTACCTAAAGTTCGCAAAAGGACATAATATAGAGTGGATACAACCGGATGAAATATAATTTATTGTTATTGAAATCCGGATTTCCGGTATTTTAATGCTAAATAATTATACATAATATTTACTTACGGTATGGGATATTTTATGTTAGTTTGCGATAAAAGGGGCCTGTAACTCATTTCTTTTAAGTATCTAATTAATAGGTGGCGCATATTTACCTAAACTTCGTAGAACAGAGACATAAACTGGAGACTTCCTTGCGACTATATTTACTAGTACCAGAAAAATACAGGAAATCCGGAAATCAATAAAAATAAATTAATTTCTCTACCTATTCCGATCACTGGTCATTAGAGATGGACAACCCCATCTCTTTTTATGATAGGAATTTTTGTATTGTACATTGCTTTAAACTCGTTTTTGTAATAGACATTTTTGTATTGTGTTTCCAACTGTTTTTTGTAATACAGAATTTTGTATTGTATTGTTTTACCATACGTATAAAATTGCTATAACGCCACCGTTGTTTGTGTTTTCAAGCCAAAGTACTGAATACAACGAAACTGGCTACGTCGCGAGCCAAAGTGAAAAAGGCCCCACCAAAAAGGTCTAATGCCAAAAAACTCCCGCAGAGAGTGGTTAGGAAGATTGACAAAAAGGTTGTTATAAGGAGGAATAACAAGTTTTTAAAAAGGAAAGGTAATTCATTTTGTTTTAGGAACGTGCATGGACGTAGGAGACTTTTTTTATTGATAAGGATAGTGCTTCGTGTCAGTGTTCAACAGTGGTTCGATGAGGCAGAATTCACGGTCAATTAGTTTAATTAGAGAGATAGAACCCTGTCGCAGAAAGACAATCGTTAATTTTGACGTAATTTATTTCTTTAAACACGCTTTCACTTTATGATAGGGTTCTTTAGGTGCTCAAGAATTAAAGTTGTTGACTATACACTGGCAGGCGAAAATACTCGCCGATCGGTCTTGTGTTCATAGGATTGTTAATAAGTATAACTTCTTAAATCTGAGACTAAACGAATTTCGATGTAGCTTCAGTGTTTTGTTGCTAAAAATGCTAGGTCCAAAACGGCCAACAAATATTTCTTTTAAAGGTAGCTCTTTCCAAAGGAACCCAAAAGAATATAACCAGACCTAGGAATATACGGGGCAAAATTAAATGACAGCTAGGGATTGCCTATATCGATAAACTCAATTATAGATGCTTTTCCCATAATTGACAACAATTCATATCTGCTAAAGTAGTAAAATAAAATACCGTTTGTAGATTTTATACTGCTGATTACAGTAAAAATATTTTTGGATTTTTTTATGCAGTAGTTTTTTTTATATTTGGGAAAAACAGTAAAAAAGTTGGATTGTGAATGTTAGGAATACACTTATATTGCCCTTAGTCCATTTATTACCATAGGAATTGAAAAAATATACAACTGTCATGTCCATTTTTCATCTGTCTGACGGATTACTTGATTCTGACACGCTTTCGATTCTCGTAATACTATTGTTTTGATATACGCTATTAAAAATGAAAGTGACTAACGGATTTGTAAAAGCGGATAGCCGCAATCTGCCCAAAGTCGACGAATTCATGTTGTTACAGTTGTTATGGTTGACAAGTGACATGACATGACAGTCAGTTCTGTTTCTGTTGAAAGTTACCTTTTTAATTTTATATCATGCTAAGATCACGACATCAGTATTCCTAACTTTGTATATACGGTCTTTTTAAAGAATATTTCTTTAATAAATTATTAATGACGAATTTAAATTAAATAAAGAAAAACCGAGAAACACGGGTAGTCTAATTTTTAACCAGCTATTATAAACGCAAAAAAACAAAGATGCTTTTTTTTTTAAATGTGAATTATAGATCGCTTCAAGTTTTGTTTGTCAAAATAAAATTTTATTGAAAGTATGCAAATGAAACAAAATAGCAACATAATTCTGGTTATTCTTTATTTTTAAAGGATTTTTAACCTTCACTTATCATCATTATATTTTTTCCTTATTGTATATTTCAGAATGACTGTCCCATTTACTATTATTAACATAAACAGGCAGAATTTGTTAGGAGTAAAAAAAATGATGACGATGAGAGTTAAAAAATCCTTTTAAAATAAATAATAACCAGAATTATGTTGCTGTTTTATTGAAAGTGTGCAAATGAAACAAAGTATTTTAGTATATGGGAAAAGCATCGATAATTGAGTGAATCGATATAGGCAATCCCTAGCTGTCATTTAATTTTGCCCCGTACATTCCTAGGTCTGAACATAACATTTAATCTACGAACAGTTAATTTATGGACCTTTTGAGTTCCTTTGGAAAAAGTTACGACGTTTATCTAGAATATTTGGTGGCCATTTTGGACGTCAATTAGCAACAAATCACTGTCTATTACATCAAAATTGGTTAAGTATTTTTGAAGTTACTCCCTGGTTTAAGAAGTTATTTTTTTTTAACAATTCTATTAACAAAAGACGTGTGTGCTAATATTTTGTCTGTTAGTGTATTTATTTAAAATCAAGTAAATAATTCTAATAAGTGGTTAATACCTAACGAGTGAATAATATATAAGTATATTACGAATTATTCTTTACGTTACTTAATCGTAGGAAAGAGAAAAGATATCACACATTTGAGAATGACACAAATTATTAAGTATCAAATAATACTTGATTAGGGTGCCATTCACCAAAAGGTTATTGCGAGTCATAGAGCAAAATATTTACCGTGTTAGTGAAAATTAAGCAATAAATCTTATGAAGATTTATATAGTTCAATTTTCAAAGGCTGTGACAGATGTCAACAACAGGACTGTTTACTACTTCAGTAGGCGCTCTTTCCCAAATTGTTACAGCCCATCTTGCTTGTGTATTGCAATCATGTTGCTAACGTTATTCTCACTCTTTACTGTCAAGTGAATTTGAGCTACCATAACGTCAAAAAATGTTGCAATATAGAAAGTGGAATAGAGTCAACAAATTAATTAATAGTACATTATTGCCTAGGCATGGAAGTAGGCAATTGCGGGCCGAGTATGGGACTCGCAAGCTCGTCCGTTTAAAAATACGTAGCCCGCAATTGCTGTTCCTGCCGAGGCATATATAGTGCTTTTCTCAAAAATCGCAAGAAAAAAATTGTGTTGGAGTCGAATCTTCATCGCTTGAACTCATTTTTTGAATTGCATATAAACAGAAACTTTATGTGAAAAAACATCACTCCTTACCGCCTTTTTGTTTATGACAAGGAACACGCAATTTTTGTTTTAAAAAAAAACATAAGCTATTCCAGGCACAAATAAAAAAGTTATGTTTCGAATAAAATTTGGATGTATAAGACTTGTGCCCTCATTTTATTACGGCCCTTTTCACTTTTTAAAAAGTTACAAGCTAGATAGTAATGGAATTTGTATGCAACATTGCGGGCTTGTGTAGCGAGCACGAAATGTTTTTTTTTTTAAATTTGGGAACTGTCAGTAAACTATGTACTTCGCGTCTCAATATGTAGATAGGAATGTCAGCATTTCCGGACATTTTTGAGAAAAGTGTTTTACCAAAGTAATTTCTCATCGTTGGTATTAACAACTCCATATAGTTATTTACGTTAGTTTAGGTAAATCTGCCTTTTTTCGACCACTGTTCATTATTTAGACTGTCTGTTCGGCGCTCTTTTGTAGTTGGCCAACAAGAATGCATGATATTTTGTCCAAAAAGTTTTTTTTTATAAAATTCTTAAGATAATCTTTAATTAAATTCAATGTAGTCTATTTTTTTTATTGTGTATGTTAATTTCAGGCGATTTTAAAGTCTTTGATATAAGTACGTGAACTTTTATATATCCTAGGGAATAGGAAATTATGGAGAAACCTGCCCAGCAGTCGGCAGAAATAGCTAGCTAAGATCAGATAAGATAGGGTAAAACTGCCTTTTAGATTAACTGATCATTTGTGGATCTTGTCACCTTACAATAGGGCTCACTAGTGGTCAGTTAACAGTGATGCTGCTTGTACGAAGATATTGCCAGACGAGTTAAGTAATTCACACGCAACAAGAACCTTACACATGCGAAGTTTGTAAAAAACAGCTTACATTATTAAAAAGCAATATGGTTTTATTTTAGCACATGAATAGGTTTATGAAAGTGAACATGTATTTTATGTTAATAAAATAACAAGTGTTTGTGATAATGTGTGTATATTTTCAGTCCACCTATTCTAAATATCATTACTTCCATTGAAATAAGGATCAAAGTATTTCAATTGTTTTTGATTTATAAACAGAGGTCGGAATAGGTAGTGCTTATTAACCTAAACTTGACTCATGTTCATTCATGCGTGAGTGAGATGGAAATACGTTATTTAATGAAGATGCAACAAGTTTAGGTTAATAAGCACTACCTATTCCGACCTCTGTTTATAAACTTTGGTTTTATTAATGAAAATGTTATGTGACTATGCAAGATTATTAATTAAGCATATGCATATTCCTCATAGGTGGAGTGAAAAGGACTACGTTACTCGGTAGCCAAGTTATTTTCGTCTTCGGCGGTACCGTTGATTCAGTCTGGTCAGAACATTAACTATTCTTTTCTATAGTCTTAAAAGTTCCTGCGTTATGAGCCCGTGAAGTGACAGACATTGGCGGGAAATAGGTATCATGGTGTTATCGGGGTTGGGCGGGGTAGCGGGGAAGGGAAATGTACGCCTTGTATAAGCGAGTCGATTTCTCTCCCCAAACGTCCTCCCCCCGCGGTCGCGCACAATCTTGTTGGACATAGTTCTTCGCCTCGCTCTGGATTCAATAAACCGCCCTTGCCGTTAATATATCTTTTACTACCTTGTTACGCAATCTTCTACTGTTTTTTTTACCATCAAGACAAGAGCTCAAAATTGTAGAAATGTACACGTTTGAAAGTTTTTGCCAAAAGCTTGTACGTTTGTAATATTTCGAGACCTTGTTCGCTTCTTATTTTTTATTATTTTGTAGTAGTTTGATGTTTTAACTTAATGTAGTTTGTTATTGCATGGTAGTTGAATTAGTGCATCTTAGAATAATGTTGTTTTTATACAAATGTTTCTTGTTTATCATTTTAAACTGTTTTGTCTTGTCTTTCGTTGAACATGATTATTTCATCCTGATTTCAAATTGTTTGTGTAGTTAGCCAACTGACAAAAAAAGCACATTGTTTTGTTGGAGTTCGTTTTTGTTTAAGTAGGTTAATACAAAATTACTTAACAAAATATGATGGTCAATATTCATTAAACAACTACAATCCGACAAGTTTAAGTGCGACCTTCCCGGTGCTTTAATTTATACCTCAAGAGGGTCACGCACCAACTGGTCGGTTAACAACTTAATTGATGATGATTAGGGTTAGGACTTTTGGTGGCATACCGTGGTTCTAGAATCCATGGAGTCGCTATTTCTTAATTATTGTAACGCATACCACTTAAATTTTAGCCCTCATTATTGTCATATTTCAAAATAAACTAAATATACTAAAACTATAAAACGGGACTTAATCGCGTAATAAAATGAACATTTATCTCGACGTTTCGTCTGTGTCACAACAGCCGTGGTCACGAGAAGACTGAAGTGGTGGGTGTTCGTCTGCATGCCGTGCGAGTTTTTCGACCTACCCGCACTTGGTCTTCTTTTTTATTCGGAATGTCATCATACCGACACACAATACCTACTCACTACATCTGACGATTTATTCGAAGATACACTTCCCCGCTTACTACTGATGACTGGATTCCACGTAGTTGATAGCCTATACCCATCCCCTCTGTTGAAATGTCTGTTTTCTGATTTCAACGGCTTCACGTACCACTCTCGCATAAAAAGGGCGTTCAGTTGAGAGATTACGCGATTAAGTCCCGTTATATAATATTAGTATGAGTGAAAATCGTGTTAGTTTAAAAAAAAGTAAACTACATGTTTTTATTTCGGTATGTACATACCTAGGTATTAATATTTTTTGTTTATTACGCTTTCACAGATGAGATATTTTCCATACCACAATTACTTTTAAACTGGTTTAGTGATTCAATTAATGAATGAATTTTGAGATATGACAATAAAAACGTCAAAATCAAGGTGGTTTGTATCATAATCATTAGAAAATAGCGACTCCATGGATTTTAGAACCACGGTTTGCCACTAAAAGTTCTGACCCTAATGATGATCAATATGATGCTGAACCTTAGTACGAAACTTTATTGATTTATTGATGGTGTGTTACAGAATCGGCCGCGTCGTCCTCCGCTGGCGACACGACTCCCCGAGTGAAGCGCAAATATACCAAAAGAACGCCCAGCGCCAACAAGGATGCGGTAAGTGCGCCATTACTAACTGTAACAAAAAGCCAGCTTTAAAAAACCAGACTGCTAACCAACTTTAAATCGATGATCATTCAAAATGAAGAATGTTAATGATTTTTAAATACCTATTCAACAATACCCCACTTGTCATAATTCGTCGACTTTTTTTTTTACAATATGGCGTCTGGTTGCTGCCATATTGAATTTTTATTACTGTCGTATCTTAGTGACTCAATCAAGATTAAAACAAATCGGTCCACGCGTTTAGTTTCTAGAGCGCCACAAGGGAACGAACATACATACGAACATATATATGCTGATAAACACATTAATTTGCTTTGAGTTGCGCAGTCTGGTACAAAAGGAGATGATCCTACTTCCTATATAAGGTTTTTTATTTCATAGAGAATGCAACGCGCAGGCCACCTGATGGAAACTAGGATTTGAGACATCGAGTTCGAGTCTAGTTCATAAATATGTGTACACTTTACCTTGTCACTTTAATCGCTATGACAACTCATGTATGGCAGTTTAAACATGACATTAAATAGACAAGGTACTAAAGTATACACATATTTATCTACATCCATATCATAACTTCCCTACAATATGTTCAGAAGCGATAAGCAAATCGCCTATATTAAGAAACCTTTATCTGTGGTTGCATCTTAATGTTTATATTAAAGTATAGTGCATCGTAATGTTTACATTAAAGTGTCGGTACCTAAACATTTAAGTATCGGTAATACTGTACAACTAACTTGAAAATGTAAGCCATATCTGTACATTATAAATAAAGTTTTATTTTTTATTTTTTAAGCGTTGGTACTACAAACAAGATAACAGTAACACTAACTTAATAAAAATACAGGCCATATCTGAACATATAGAAAACTTATGATATACATGTAGATAAAGTTATGTATGCGGCTATACGTAATTAGGCATTAAAACACTCGTGTGATCTTATTATGAAACTCGCCTTCGGCTCGTTTCATGAAACCACACTCGTGCTTTAATGCCTCTTATTATGCACCAGCCACATAAACTACTATTATGAACTCGACTGTACCGTCAAGGACTTTTAATGTTGACCCACCATAGAACCTTGTCATAATGACTTATCTATGTCATTAAAAACCCACTCATTTTTTAATTTGAATTGTTCCAGACGCCATCGACTGAACGCGTGAAAGGCAAGCGGGGCCGGCCGCGTAAGACTGACCTCTCTAACCATCTCAAACCGCAGCAACCTAGTGAGTACGGTCTAGTGTCGCGCGGGACGCAGGTTCTATGCCCGATAAACACTTGACTTATCATTATCTATCACACATCGAGTATTCTTTACATGGTATAAAACAAAATCGCTTTTCGCGTCTGTCTGCCTATATCCGCTAACCCTTGAACCACGCAACGGATTTTGATGTTTTCATAATCAGTCAAATGTATGTCACAGAAGGTTGTTATGATATTCTGGTTTATGTTCGGGTGTTACACGAAACTTATATAAACCGAGCGAAGCGAGGGCGGGTCTTTGGTTTTTGTATGCAAACAGTTTTTGACCGGGTAGGATCATGGACCATAAGGGCCCTGATCAGAGCCCGGAATTTTCGTAATTATCTTTAAATCAGGATTTTTTCAGATTTTTTGGTCCATAAACTTCGGAGATAAGGGGGGGAACGGTCATTTTTTGTACATTTTGCGTATAAATCAAAAAGTACGTCCCGAAAAATTGTAAAAAAAATAGTTTCGAAATGTGCAGACTGAGCCCTTTCATATGACACCCGTTTGCTATAATCAAATAACTTTCATTTTTCAACCTCCCATTCTAAGACTAGACCCCTTAACAAATACTTAGAAAAATAATTTCATACTTTTTTTACTTAAAACAGATGCGGGCAAGCAAGTTATACAACTATGCCAAATTTCAAATTGATAGCTTCTATAGTTTCTGAGAAAAACTGCTGTGACATACAGACAGACAGACAACGAAGTCTCACCATAAGGGTTCCTTTTTTACCATTTTGGTACGGAACCCTAAAAAAAACAGATGCAATTTCTCCTTCGAAATCCACGTCAGTACACACAGCAGTACGTGACATTTTATTTGGTTTGTGATGGTGATAGGAGTAGATAATCATTAATTTCTCAACATTCTCTGGGAGTAGACAGTTTGTGAAGTAATTATTTTCAATTCATAGCAGGTGGAAAGAAGTGGTCTCTGCCTGCCTACCCATCTGGGAAACAGGCGTGGTTTTATGTATGTATGTATGTATGTATTATTTTCAATGAGGTAGTATAATAACTTAGTTCAAAGTTTTACCTCGTAATTACCCGACGGGTTTATTTTATTACTTGATCTGATAAAGTAGGAGTTAAGATTCAGTTGGAATAACACATATAAAACAACTGTCGTTAATGATGATAAAATAATGTAAATATATCGGCATGATGTTTTTTATATAATAATACTCGATATCGCTAATAAAGGATTTGTAGCACTAGCTATACTCGAAAACGTAATTAAAGACCAACGTGGGTTGCCACTAAAAAACGAAATATTTGGGTTAGTATATTTCCACTTTTTAAAAGACCGCACTAAGAATATTTATTTGTTGGTAGTTTTAAACCTTCGATTTAAATAAACAAGTTAATTCAAGTCATTTACACAAATACAAGACGGCCTATTAAATATTTAACCATAGAAGATTTTTGGTAGCAAAACTCTTATTGCACTTGTAATATTTCAGGTATTAATAACATTTGGTACGATAAATAAACAATAGTTGTAAACAACGTTAGATGCAATTTAAATATAACATACGTTTAGCTTTTCGACAAAATAACAGGCCAAAAGTGAGTGAGTGGCTCACTTTATAATGACAATCATCGGGCATTTTACCAGCCGTGACACCATGGGGTCCATGGGTAACTGTCAAGTTTAAATCAAGCATAAGTGTAAGGCATCCGAATTTAGCTTGTCATTTTGTTTTAGCTGATAAAAAAATCGCCATTGAACACACACACCCGCCATTTAATGACTTAACACACTATATGAGAAAATATTTGTTTTGGGATATTTTTATGTTTTGAATATCGGGTAGAAATGCATATTCCCTATTGTTAAATATAACTTTTGATATTAAAAATGTTAGTCATATCTACAAATATTTACAACAATTTGATTATCGATGCAAAAAGGTTGGCTAACTCTGAAATGTTCCATTGACACTGACATAAGTGACTTTGACACTTATGACAGTGACGTATGTCGTAGTTTTTTTTTCGTCTTAAATTACAGTTTCGAGTATAGATTGCGATAGTCTTTTGTTTTGCCACGAAAATGCCGAGTTCTGGCCATGATCTTTCAAGGGCCGTATTAATAAACGAATCTCAACTCTAATGCTCGTCTCGAGATGCGTCAAAAATGACAGTGTTCTATTGACGTTTACTTTGACGTATCTCGTGACGGGCATCTCAACCAAGATGAGTTTATTAATACGGCCCTAAGTTCAGCGATATATTCAGTGCGTCGTCTGTGTCAGTTAGCCGCGGGAGTTTTATACAGATCTAGTGAATAATCCTTTCACATCGTGAAAACTCGGAACTCACGTCTACTTCCGAATGATGCCGACGTGTCTATGAATTATTCTATTATTAAGTGACATGTTTTTATTAAATAAATAGAGTACTTTAGTTATCAGTGTCAAATGTCAAACCACGAGTTTGAAGTATATCACACCGAGATGTTAAAAGCACCACGCTCAAATATATAGAAATTAGGTGTAGGTAAACAAGAAGAAATATAAATAAATATTGAAAATAATTTCACAGGCTTGTCGATCTAAACTTTTCCCAGGTTTCGGCATGACTATTAAAAAGAACTGAAAACAAAATTAATCTTAATTAACAAAAAAAAAATGTGGTATTAACCACTCTATATCGATTAGCACTCTCGCGATGCGACGTTCCCCCACGTTGTGTTGATGGGTACTGAGTCAGACTGAAGTAGCATGACAAATACGAACATTTCCGAGAAAATACGATGTGAAAGGATATTTCACTACATCTGTATGTAGTTTTATATGTATGTTTAGATTGTTAATGGTACAAAAATATCACCATTTTCCTGTCGTACTTTCAGAGATCCGCGTCAGGAGTAACTTGATGCCGGACAACTCTGAACCCATCACTCTGGACAGCGATGACGAACCCGACTTAGGTGAGTGCATGGCATCGTCTATCGCGCACTTTAATTGTTGAGTCACCATAGAACCTTGTCATAATCAAAACATCAAGTCATAGGAAATAAATTATCTTAGGCGGGGCAGTGCTAGCCTTGGATTATGGACTCGTGATCATGAGCAAGGATCGGAATTCTTTATAGCAAAAATCAAATTGTCATATGGTTTGACCAAATTGTTTTATCGACAATTTCACTTATCGATGTTACGGAATATTATCGCATATATATAAGTCGTTATACGATTATTCTGTAATATTTGACCTCTTTGATAAGCAACCTGCGTCTCCATATTAAAATAAATCGCGCACACGTCACATATGTCATTTACGTCGCTTGATTGTCATAAGTAATTTCCGTGCCATGTTACTAAAATGATTTCCACCCATTTTTAAGATGTAAATGAGACTTCTGGATACGTCAACCAATCGTAATATATTCGGTTCCAATTTTTTTTTTCACGTTTGTGCACTTAATTGCCAGTTACACAACCTACTCAAAAGAGTGTGTATATATTATATTTAAAATCCCTTCAATTATTGGTTACTGGAATTAAGTATTCGAGGTCCTCGTCACTGTCTTAAGTTAAGTGCGTATCCATGTTATAAAATGAATGGACTATGGCCACTTGTTCCTGGTATTTCGGAGTAAATCGGTTTCTTAATTTATTGAAGATCCATTTATGAGTGGAAAATGCTCGATCTACATCTGCCGATATCATGTTAATGACTCATTAAGTGACGTTTATTTATCGATAGTCGATAAATAATACTTTGGTCAAACCCTATAACAATTTGGTTTTTGCTATGAAGAATTCCGGTCCTTGATCATGAGGAACAGTCAGGGCTTGGGAACGGTTCGAAAAATACCGGTTAATATGGTTCATAACCTCGTAAGGCCCAGAGTGCAATAGGATGTTCATAATCAAGGCAATTTAATTTGAACTGTGTTGCTATAAGAATAAGGTTAATTTTCCTATGTTCATAAACTGAAAATGGCATTATCGGTCAATTGTAATTGAACTTTATTGTCTTGATGTTGGGTTCAAAGTCCCACTGACAAAATACTCCCTGTTTGCAGTATGGTGGGCCTTACAAGGTTAAGCAGGTTTTTCGTAAACGCTCGGAGCGGAATCGAGTCGCGAGCGTTATGATCGCTGGGATTTACCTTGTTAATTTTAAAAGACAAGTGGGTGGAGCATCGTTATAAGCATTGATCGGAATAGGTAGAGTATATTTATCTAAAGTTCGCAAAAGGACACAATATAGAGAGGTTACAACCGGGTGAAATATTAATTTATTTTTAGTGAATTCCGGATTTCCGGTATTTTTAATGCTAAATATACGTAATATTTACTCACGGTGTGGGATATTTTATGTTAGTTTGTGATAAAAGGGGCCTTTAACTCATTCCATATATCTAATTATGTAATAGGTGGAGTATATTTACCTAAACTTCGTAGAACCGGGACATAAACTGGAGACTTCCTTGCGACTACATTTACTAGTACCAGAAAAAATCCGGAAATCCGGAATTTAATAAAAATAAATTAATATTTCACCCGGTTGTAACCACTCTATATTATGTCGTTTTGCGAACTTTATATACTCTACCTATTCCGATCACTGGTTATAACACAATAAGAAGGTTGAATAGTGGCTCATTAATTAAAGACCGTTACCGTTATTTTTTCATTCAAAAAAACTGTCAAAAGCGGTCAGTAACAGGTGGAATAAACATTCTCAAGCGAATCCGTTGCCAATCCTGAGGACTAAGATGGATGCCTCTGTTTGTAAAAACCGGTTGCCTTTTCAAAATTAATTTGAATTAGAAATTTTATTGATATGTTCGTGAAATTAAAATTAACACTATTAAACTCCGCGTTTTAGACTGCAGCGTTAGAATTTGAGTGAGAGTACTTCGCTTTAGTCAACCCATCCAACAGTTGATAAGAAACACGTACATCCATATATGTATTAAGTCGCCGAGCCCTCACAGCGAAACAGGTCGAAATCTTTTTGTATGAAAGTTATTTGGCCACAACAGTACGTAGAACACTTATTATTATTTTATATGTATTTGCGATGTCACTGTTTTCTCGCAATTGAAGTGAAAGCGGTTATAAACTCATGTAATCCTAGAGTTATGTTTGCCCTTCCCTACCATACTCCCGAGTGGACCCGACGAATTTCAAAGAAATGTTTACAGTGCCTCTATTCAACGCCGTAATAGTAGTTTACGTGACGGTTGCGTAATGAAAGGCATTACAACATGAGTGTGGTTTATGAAACGAGCCGCAAGGCTAGTTTCATAATATATCACACGAGTGTTGTAATGCTTATTACGCAGAGTCTCGTACAATACTTTATCTACACACATTATAAGTACTCTAAGATGGGCTCAGAAGCCGAAAGGCAAATGACCAGCATTACCTGTGGTAGTAGGTGACAGCGATGACAGCTGTAACGTAATTTCATTACGTTATGGAATATTGTAAGGTAATGAGATCCAAATTTGGAACATCTTCCAAAATTAACAGCTGTCATCGCTGTCACCTACTACCACAGGTAATGCTGGTCATTGCCTACGGGTTTTGAACGCATAATAGATGACTTAAGAATCTTATGATATGAGTGTAGATAAAAACTTGTTGTTAATTCTGTAACCACATTTTGCACAAACAGGCTAAGGTGTGATATAATGGCTATCCCTTCTTTCGAAGCTGATATCTATTAAACGGCCCAACGTTCTCAAAATTGATACATCCTATTTGTAGGGAAAAATAGAAGCGTCCCTAATTATGACCACCACTATATCTTTTTGGTGGTTACAGTCGACCACAGACATGTATACAGTTTTAGCCCTTATTCCATTGAAATAAGGTGCAAAACTGGATACTTGTCTTATGAAAGATACACAGTGGGTCCAATTTATTTCTATACATTTCCTTGAAAATCGTAAGCTCCCGGAATCCTGAACTGTACTGTCCGGCAGTCCGATTTTTTACGGTTCCGCCAGTAATACTAAGTCATAAGCACTAGTTTGTGCAAAATCGGACTGCTATACGGCAAAATTCCTTGTATTGCACAATCGCCCTAAATGTCTGGGATAAAATGCCTTTTTTTATGCCCTTTATGTATAATGTACTATTTTCCTTTTCAGGGTCCCCGAGTCAGGCGTCCGACTCTCTCAGCCTCGACGAGAACCTTCGCGCCATCCAACACCTACATGAGAAATACGCAAATATAGATAAGGTATGATGTGTTTACATATTGGAGTTCCTGTTACCTATTGCCGCTCGAGAGCTAGGGTTGCGTCGTTACGCGCGCTTAGGTTCACTTTGTTCATATTACCATTTCGTCCACATTCTCATCTCGTCCTCATTCCCAACTCGTCCATATTCCCAACTCGTCCATATTCCCAACTCGTCCATATTCCCAACTCGTCCATATTCCCAACTCGTCCGTATTCCCAACACGTCCGCATTCCCAACCCGTCCTCATTTCTAACTCGTCTGCAACCTAACTTAGAACTGTAGGGTTGTTCGATATCAATTCGACCACTTGGTTGTTCACTAGTTGTTGGGAATGTGAACGAATTTGGAATGTGAACGAAATGGGAATGTGGACGAAATGGGAATGTGGACGAAATGGGAATGTGGACGAAATGGGAATGTGGACGAAATGGGAATGTGGACGAAATGGGAATGTGGACGAAATGGGAATGTTGACGAAATGGGAATGTGGACGAAATGGGAATGTGGACGAAATGGGAATGTTGACGAAATGGGAATGTGGACGAAATGGGAATGTAGACGAGATGGGAATGTGGCCGAGATGGGAATGTGGCCGAGATGAGAATGTGGACGAGATGGGAATATGGACAAAGTGAACCTGAGCGGATGTGCGTCGCTCGATACGTTTTAGGCGAGGCAATATGTTGGACCCATTACACACCGAATCAAAATTTGATGCAGAATAAAAGAACTTAACAAACAAGCAGACGGACAGAAATAGCCGCTTTATTATTATTGTTTATTTGACCTTTATTACTTTTTGTATATTTGACGTCGGAACCTGACCATTTATTACTTGTTTATTAATGTTGTCTTTGATTATTTGGGTGTTATTTTTGTATTATTTTTTCATTATTTTGTATGAATGTTGACGATATCAATGTAATTTCGTATTTTTTGACATGCAATGCAATTTATATTGTATCATTACTTTGATAAATAAATAAACTAAACTAAACTAAACTATGTTAGACTATTTACAGAAGAGAATAAAAGATGCGAAAGTGTGTTTCTAAGTGCTACCGGTTTAACGCGTCGAACAATCGAAAAACAATGATAATGTTTTCAAGTCATGTTTTCCTCCGCGTCTTTATACGCTGATAAAAAAAATATAGCCTTTGTTTCTTCCACAGTGAAGACGATTCTAACGACACCTCCTATGTTAAAATCCATGAAGCCGTTTAAGCTGCAGAGCATGCCACAGAATTAGACATAACTATAAAAACAAACTCATCTTTGCATTTAGCCTTGTAAGGCCCAATGTGCAATGGTATGTACATTATCAAAGCAGTTTAATTTGAATTGTATTGCAATTGGAATAAAGTTTATTTTCCTTTCTCCATAAATTGAGAATGACATTTTCGGACAAACGTAATTGAACTTTATTTCTTTGATGGATGATTCAAAGTCCCACTGACAAAAAATGGGTGTTTGTAGTACGGGTGGGCCTTCGAGGTTAAAAAAAGTAAGCTTCTAGAGATCACAGTAATAAATTATTTAATTTAGACAATTGTTTTTTTTTTCTCAGGACGACATGTATGATACACATTTGCTTGCGGCAAACTTCAAGAAGCCCGACGACCGGCAGAACCGACACGACGACTCTGTTCGGAGTTCAGAAGGTACGCCGCAGGTTCAGACATCTCGACGCTAACTTTTCAAGTGTTTTCTCTGTCAAGTTTTAAGAACGTTATTGATAAAAAGTTTCTGACAAATAATCCATTTTTAACCGATGAGAAAGAAACGGATGAGGTTCTCAAGTCAACCCGTTTTTTTAATGTATTACCACGCATCAGTATAAATTTTTACAGAGTTGCCCGATTTAAAAAAATATATTTTTTGGTTTGATAGAGTACACTTCCGAGGTGGTCCCATTGTCACCAGATTTGAATCTGATGATCATTGAGGAATTGAGGGAACTCCTCAAATATTATAGGCATACATGCATTTGCATTCAGAAAGTATCAGGTCAAGTGGAACTGATGATGAAGACCACAGATGGCCACCGGAACTCCTCAACGGTACCTTATTTCAACGGTGGCGACAAGATATCTCGATAAAGATAGTTGAGCGACTACAACGAAGAATATTTACTTGTTGAAATATGACTATGACTTTCCCGCTGCGTTGCTTGCGGCGCGCTTGAAATAACTTAAAGTTTCATATCAACTAAGAAATGGGACTACTTAACAGCTTATGATCAGTAAAAAGTTAAAAATAAAATAAAATATTTATTTTTTGGAACAAGATTTTGTTCCTGACTGCAGTCATCTGCTTGTCAAGACAAAAAAAAACAGTCCCACGATTGGTTTACGTTAAGAAGTAGGCTTATTGTCCACGTAAACCGCACGTCATGCGCACGCTTTCGACGATTGCAATACCAATTAACAAGCAAGCAAGCAAGACGATCGCTTGCATCTTGCGTAGAAACCTTAAAAACTGTGTCCACGGAGCGGCAACGTCGCGTCAGCCGCTCGTCATGCGTTCGTCATGTCATGTTGCCGCTCCGTGGACACAGTTTTGAAGGTTTCTACGCAAGATGCAAGCGATCGTCTTGCGATCGTCAATTAACGAAAGCGTGCGCATGGCGTGCGGTTTACGTGGACAACAGGCCATAGAGTTTAGGTCCTGTCGCCATTTTCCCTATACAATTACATAATAAGGATATGTTGTCGTTGTCTAGTACCCATAGTACAAGCCTAGAGCTTAGTTTGGGATTAGGTCAAATGGTGTGACATTGTCCCCTGATATTTATTTTTAAGGCCACATTTCACCAAACTTGGAATAAGAGTTACTCCCGGATTCGTTTATACAAATTCGGCGTTTAATCTAGGTATAGTACCTTATTTCAGTTTGGTCGAATGCAACCTAAGCCGACGAAGTCTTGTGCTTTGTAAATTTAATTGCATTGTTTCAGGCCGAGGCTCTGCCAAGGAGTTAGACACGCGAGTGGAGAAACTTGAGGACAGCTCAGGATCTGACTCCGATAGCAGTAGTTCTGGGACAGGTCAGTAGTTAAGTCTATCAAAAAGCAAGCCTTAAGAAAACCATTCAAAATGAAAAATGATGAAAGAAACCTAAGGATGTTTTTTTTAATACCTATTCAATGATGCCCCACTTGTCATAGTCGACTTATTTTTCTTTTCTTTTTTACAATATGTAGTCTGGGTACCACCTTATATGGCGTTATCTATGTAAAGGGACCTTATTGTCGATGGCGCTTACGCCGCACTGCGTCACGCGACGTTGTATTTATATCGGAGCATCTTTAATAATGGCGGAAGCGCCATCGACAATAAGGTCCCTTTTCATAGATAACGCCACATATTGAGTTTTGTCTTCATATCTTTAGTAACACACAAGATTAAGACAAATCGATTGACATAAGAATCATCAAAATCGGTCCCCGCGTTTAGTTTTTAGAGCGACACAAAGGCACAAACATTCATAGAAACATAGATAGGCTGATAAACACATTACCCTCCTCTTTCGGTAGTTGGGTAAACAGGGGATACCCAATCGAAAATTCGACTAACTAGGTTACTGACTCTCTGAAGTAAGTAGACTTAAGATCCTAAGTGCTTTTTGTTCGCAGGGAGCTCCTCAAGCGGGTCCAGTTCGTCGAGCAGCTCGTCGAGCAGCTCGGACAGCTCGGACAGCGAGGCTGAGACCCCAAATAAGACTGACGCGCGACCGCCCGCCGAGGAAGACAGGTCAGTCTCCTGGGTTACATACCTGTCTTCTGCCAGTATTGAAAATGAAAATGTTTTAACTTGTGAAATAAAGTATCATGCGTAGTTGAGCAGGATAAAGTGTGGAAAACGTGGTCACCATTGGCCTTGGACAGAATCCAGGCTAAGCTAAATGTGACGCTGATCGGTGTCCGCGACATCCGAGAAGGTTCCTCTAAATCGTGACGCCGATCGTAATCAGCGGCACACAGCTAAAACCAAATGTGACGCCGATCGCCGTCAGCGCCACCCAGCTAGAGCCAAATGTGACGCCGGTTGGTGTCAGCGGCACCCAGCTGTAGCTAACGTGACGCCGATCGGCGTCAGCGACACCCAGCTATAGCTCATGTGACGCCGATCGGCGTCAGCGGCACCCAGCTAATGTCAAATATGACACTGATTGGCATCAGTGGCACCCAGCTACGGCATGTTTTTTTTTTTAAACTGACTAGAACCAGTAATTTTGAAGGTTAAATATAGATATAATTTACACGATTTTATTTACGAAACATATTCTGTGAAATCGTTAGTAAAAATATGACGCCGATCGGCGTCTACGGCATTGCTTTAAGGTCATGTTGTTGATGTCCTCAGCCGGTCGTTCGGCGCGTGGTCGTACAGCGGCGCGGTGTCGTCGGGCTCGGAGTCGGACCCCGAGCGGCACGCGCCGCCGCCCGCGCCGCGCCGCGACGAGCTCAGCGAGTCCGACAACGAGAGCCCCGACAAGAGCTTCCAGTGCCACATCTGTCGCAAGTGGTACTCCACGAGGGTCACGCTCAAGTGAGTGCTCATATACTTGTTCTACTCGCCTACTATTCATATCGTAACGGTATCATAATACCACCTATAGCGTAACCGAAGCGGGAAAACTGTTCTATAATGAGCGTTGCCACGGTGATAACAATTTATTTATTTAAGAAACATACTGTTTTGTTTAACTATTATAGTTCAACATTACAACTTAAATAAACCTTAATGAATAATGATAATTAAATAATGTTATAATATTATTAAAAAACTGTTATTACCATAGCAACGCTCATTATACAACTGTTCTCACGCTTCGGTTACGGTTAAAAACCATACCATAACAGGTTAAAAACGATATGGTATGTACCGCCTAGAATAGAGGTCCTGGTTTCCTCCAAGGCTTGACTCCAATCCTTGTTTCCTTGCAGGATCCACCGGCGCGTCCACCAAAACCGAGGGGGGGGCGGCGCGCGGCAGCGCACGCGCTCCTCGGACCGCTACGAGTGTGACTGCTGCAACGAGACCTTCAACCGCCGCGAGAAGCTCTGGGACCACAAGTAAGTACAGATCCCTTCGGGTATTAAACTATAAAAAAAAAAAAATTGAAATGTGAGTTGGACTCCGCAGGTTCCGTATTTAGGATATTGTTCGGAAAATTAAAAAAAAAAATCATTTTGTTATGAACTATATTGTGTACGCGTTAAGGTCCATTTTGACTATCCTAAATTTTATTACAGGTTTTTCCAAAACTATAATTTGACATGTTAATTTTTATTTATTGCGTAAAATATAAATAATTCTCTTTAAGTCAGGAATTTTCATTTTTTGTTGGTCCATAAGCGATGGTGAAAAGCGGGCGAGGGCGTAGCGGTTTTTTTTATACATTTTTGACTATAAAACAAAAAGTACGTCACGAAAAATTATAAAAACGCAATATTGAAATTTGCGGAATGCGCCCTTTCATATGACACCCCCTTTGCTGTAATCGAATCACTTTCATTTTCCAACCTCCTTCCAACCTTCTCGACTCCTTGTTATAATCAGACGGCAAGAAACTTATACAACCGTGCCAAGTTTCAAGTTGATAGCTTCTATAGTTTCACAGACTCAGCTCCTGTTGTCAATTCACCGATCGCATCTCAAGAGGCTTCATTATGTGACTGTTGCATAATAACTAAGTGGTGGTTCTATAATATTCATATATAATAATGGTGTTTCCTCTGTTTCAGAGCTTCGGCGCATCGCGGCGCGATGACGGTGCGCTGCGAGGTGTGCCGCAAGTGCTTCGAGGACGAGGCCGAGCTCGCGCAGCACGCCGCGACGCACTCCGATCTCGAGCGCGCAGGTAACTGACTGTGTGTGTGTCGTGGGGCGGTGACATTTCGTGTGTGCATGTGTGCGTGTGTGCGTGCGTGCGTGCGTGCGTGCGTGAGTGCGTGCGTGCGTGCGTGCGTGCGTGCGTGCGTACTAATTTATAGTAAACAAAAATAAGCTATGTGGAGGAATGATTTGATATACTTTATTTTACTTTATACTATTTTGTACCACCCTACTGAACATATTGTAGGGAAGTTAAGATATGGATGTAGGTAAATAACTAGGGTAAATCGCTTATTACTGACCACCATCCGGTAACTGGCCATTTTGCAATAATATGTGTAAAGCAATACTGCCCTCCTAAGCAAAAATGCAATAACTAAATTCAATAGCCAAAGCAGATTCAACTCTCTTCTGTTTGTAACTAGGTTGCAATTTCTACAGATGTTTTGTTTGAGATAACGCCATTATGCTTAGTAGGGCAGAATAGATATGCTGATACTTTTGCGATTAGACTAGAATACCTAGATCTTGAATTATTACCCGGAGTACTGTCCAAGTATCTTCACTAACAGCATCAGTAAAAATAAAAACTGGTGAAGCGCGAGTCGGACTAGCGTACCGAGGGTTCCGTATTTAAAGTGAATCTACTTGTACCTGTTGTACCTACTATCAGAGATTAGTATGTGTTGGTATGGGATGATTTAGTTGGAAAACGCAAAAGAAAATGCTAATTTTGTTTTGAACTTTATTTTCTATGCTATAAGGTTCATTTTGACTAGCCTAAATATTAATACCTATAAAATTTGACTAATTCATTTTATTTTTCACATAAAATATAAATCATTGTCTTTAAATCTGGAATATTTCAGATTTGTTAGTCCACAAACTTCGGGGATAAGGGGGAACGGTGATTTTTTGTACATTTTTGGCTATAAATCAAAAAGTACGTCAAGGAAAATTGTTTTAAAATTTTCAGATTGAGCCCTTTCACATCCCGTTTGCTGTAATCAAATCACTTTCATTGTTCAACCCCCCATTCTAGACTCCTTTTTAAATATTTAGAAAAATAATTTGGTATTCTTTTTACTAAAAACGGATGCGGGGGCGGGCAAGCAAGTTATGCAACTATGCCAATTTTCAAGTTGATAGCTTGTATAGTTTACAGTCTGTCTGTATGTCACACTGACACCGAAGTCTCACCATAAGGGTTCCTTTTTTATGGAACCCTAAAAAATTTGATGGCTAGTAACTAAATGCCACTTCCTTAAATCGTCACGTCACTAGACACTATGTAGTTATTGACGATTTACTTATTTATTATATATTTATTTGGATGTATGTGTTGTCAGGGCGATGCGCGGACTGCGGGCTCTCGTTCGGCCGCTACGAGCAGCTGGCGCGGCACCGCGCGGCGTGCCCGCGCGCGGACGGCTCGCACGCGTGCGCGCAGTGCGGCAAGCGCTTCACGCATGCGCACTCGCTCACGCGCCACGCGCATAATCACGCGCGCCAGCTCTACCGGTGCGTCGTATGCAAGGTAACTGACAGCTTTTATTGGCTTTTTCTACCATTGGACGTGATTTATAGTATCGGCCATGATTTCTACCATTTTCTACCATAAGGTATGATTTCTACCATTTGATTTGATTTCTGCCGTTTTCTACTATCGGTAATGATTTCTACCATTTTCTACTTAAGTTATGATTTCTACCATTTTCTACCGTGGAATTTGATTTCTAGCATTTTTTACCATTGGATTTAAATTTCTTTACCATTTTCTACCATTGTCTGTATTTTGTAACATTATCTATTATTGGGCGCGATTTCTACCATTGAACGTGATTTTTACTATCGGTCATAATTTTTACCATTTTCTACCATTCGATTTGATTTCTATCATTTTCTACCATTGGATTAATTTCTACCATTTTCTACTTAAGGTATGATTTCTACCATTTTCTACCGTTAGATTTGATTTCTATATTTTTTTGCATTGGTCATGATTTCTAAAATTTTCTTGTGGTATTTTTTTTAGTTTCGTTTATTTTTTGAATTTTTAGCTTGTTCGATTCCGGGTGAGACAAGCGAATTATACAAAACCTTGAATGCTGTTTTGTTCCTTTTTTAAAATAAAATTAAATCCCTCTAGTAAAAATACATACAGTGGAACGTATAACCTCCTCCTTTTTTGAAGTCGGTTAAAAATGATCTAACTTAAGCATTTAAATCAGTTCCCCTTCAGAGCCCATTTCTTTTTCCACCCTGTATATTCTGTGCCAAAAATCACGCTCGATAATTTCCGAACTTCCACGAAAATTCCCGAAGCTCTTTACTTACCCCTTCTTCGTTTTCAGGCCTCATTCGCCCGCGCCGACCAACTCGCGCAGCATCTCAACAGTCACCTCGCCAACTACAAGCGTCTCAAGCCGTAGACCGGGACAGTGCAACAATATTATGTACCGACACCATATTGATTATTATATTATATTAATATAGAGTTTTATTTACGACAAACGTTTTATTTCACCCCTTGGTTCAGGCACCGTTGGTATATCGGAGAATTCCCATGCTGTAATAGTACATTACTGCACAGACCGGGAAATAGCCCGTTGCGGGACGAGTATAGTTAGCGTGGTCGAGACACGGTCGAGGCCGCGATATATACGAGTCCAGCAACCGCCCTTCCCGGTCGAGGCTTGTATAGTGCTTTTCTCCAAAATGTGAGGAAAATTAACACAATTGTTAATAATATTAAACACAGTCCCAACATTTCCTTGAAAAAAAGAACAGAAACGTACGATTTAGTATGACACTGAAATAAAGCATTAAATAAAATCACAAATTATTTAAACGTAATAAATTGAATTTGAATAAAACATAGTTTGAACTATAACATTTATTCCGCGTTTATGTTATTTCCGCAATTTATTTTGTTTATGAACGCAATTTCTATTAACAAAATGTCAAACTATTTGACACATTTTTAAATACGTTGTAAATGCTGTTTGAAAAGGCTTAACTTTTTGCTCTATGACATTTAAAAAGTAAAATATACAAAGCAGAATTTTGATTGCACGAGTGTTTGGCTGTTTGGAGATAGTTATCCTAGTCCAAACATGGTTTTAAAAAGAAAATCACCAGGTACGTAATGAAATTTCATACGTTTTTCGCGGCCGCTGCCGTTGGTAAATAATAAATTTGTTTTTTTTAAATTTTGCCTGGGCCTGGAACTTAGAACTTCGCGGGCTGATTTGACAACAGTAAGGTTAACATTTCCGAGCATGTGGGAGAAAAGGTGGTTTTGCCGCTTGCGAGACGAGATGAAAGGAGACGAGATGAGACAAGACGAGATGAAACGTGACGAGATGAGACGAGACAAGATGAAACGTGACGAGACGAGAACCTCGTTGCCCCAAAAATGAATGGCATTTTCTTAATTTTCCCGGCCAACCGGCTGCAACAACAGGCGCGCGGAACGTCAGTATCGACGGCCAATCCCGACGCTTGGTCGGGGTTTAAGTCCGGATTCGGACACGCAAAGTAGATGCATTTGCGTTATCCATGTGTATTTATATCTGTGATTATACGTATAGCCTGGCCAAAAAGAGTAGAAATTAAATGAGGGCGCCACTTTCTACGTAACTGTCACATTTTTGACGTAAAATGCGTAAACATGGCAACAATTTTGTATGGAATTTTTTTAGTTGCAGCTGTCACCACTGGCTCGACTTTTTGGCCAGGCTATAATCATATACTTAGTATTTAGCAATTAATTATTATTTTGGATAACATAATAAAAACAAAAGTATATAGTTTGTAAAATTGTATTTACACGTTAAATATAAAATATAAAAAATATATCCAGATTCAGATCTCTCAAAGACCTAATTAATTTGAGCACTTATTGTTATCATATTGGCACATAATAAATTAATAATAATTTAATAAAGTTTAATACGTCAACCACCATGGCTTATTAACAGTATAAGTGACATGATCAGTCCGTCGGTTATTATTGTCAATATTACTGCCATAATTATTATTACTGTTATAATTCGTCTGATCACGATTAGTATTCGCATAATCACTAATAACACCTCCATTTCTATTATTATTTACAATCGGATTTCTTGTTGTATATTCATATTGACTGTTTTGTCTGTTATAATCGTTATAATTATTGTTAATTATACCACCATTATTTGTTCTGATCGGTCTTTGAGTGCCGTAATTACTGTTTTCAAACAGTGGTCTCTGTGTGACCGGCGGTTGCTGGTGATAAACATTACTATTATCATTTTGTTGCCTGTTATTATTGACATTATTTAAATTGGTAGAGTCAGTCTCGTAATTTTGACCATTATTATAAGTTTGAACATTGCGATCAGGACGTTGCGTATTATAAACATTATTTTCTGGTCTATTGTAATTAACATTGCTATTTTGTCCATCATTGTTATAATTATTCTGCCCATTATAATTATTACCGTTATTACTGGTTGGTCGTTGAGTTACGCTTGCCTCAGGTCTGTTATAACTATCCTGCCTGTCGTTGCCATAATTCTGATTATTATAATTATCATTATTACTGGCAGGCCGACGAGTTGTGGTTCCCTGGGGGTAATAACTGTCCTGCCTGTCATTGCCATAGTTCTGGTTATTATAATTATCATTATTGCTAGCGGGACGTCTAGTTGTAGTTCCCTGCTGCCTGTCGTTGCCATAATTCTGGTTATTATAATTATCATTATTGCTAGCGGGACGTCTAGTTGTAGTTCCCTGCTGCCTGTCGTTGCCATAATTCTGATTATTATAATTATCATTATTGCTGGCAGGACGTCGAGTTGTGGTGACTTGAGGATTATAACCATCCTGCCTGTCATAGTTATTATTACTACTAGGCCGTTGCGAACCCTGATTCCTATTATTAGAATTCTGACTGTTATTATCGTCATTATTCTGACTGTTATAATTTTGATTGGCGAATATCTGTGACGCTACGAAGGCCCGGTGGACCAGCGCGTAGAGCCCAGGTGTCTCGGCGGCTCCGCAGGACCGGCCCAATGACGTCACAGCCACCACGCGCCAGATACAGCCCTCCTGCATCTGTGCTGGGCCTCCGGAGTCACCCTGGAATTATAAAGAAAAAAACTAAAGGACACGCGACTTTGTACTCGTATACATACATACATTAAGGGGCTTCTAAACGGGCCATATTTTCACTGCAATATGTGGCCGGCAACTATTGGTGTCTTTCTCTAATATACGAGTAAGAGAGGGACACCAATAGTTGCCGGCCACATATTTCAGTGAAAATATGGCCCGTTTAGAAGCCCCTTTAAATCACGCCTGTTTCCCAGAGGGGTAGGCAGAGACCACTCGTATAGTTTCCCGCTATTTCCCCTATTTCATGCTGTTGGGGTTAGATTAAATAAAATAACTTTTTTAGTGGACCTAGCGACATCTAGTGACAACTTGTATCAACCAACTCGACAGCGCCACTAGCGTCAGACAGCGCAACTAAACTGACAGAGTTCTACATCTCGCTAACGAAGTTTCCCCAGCCGGTTGACATATACAGGGTGTCTCAAAAACCTTTTGAGAAATTTTAACAGTAGAGAGGGTGGATGATTTGGATCATCCCTATATTGGTAACTTTTTTTTACGTTAATATTTGACTGAATTACAGACCGATTTATCATCGCCTTTCCTGACGATGCTCTCAGTGTGCCCCATCTTAACTACTTCATTCATAACAGGAATCACAACGTAATGTAAATAAACAAGTTGTTCCTTATCAACAATGTTTCTAATCATGGTCAAAAGCTCAATGGTGTTTAGAAAACAGACACATAATTCTGTAATGTGAATGAAAAGACGGTCTCTGACAAGGGTATACCACTTCCAACTTAATCCCAATGGACTTCGGTTCCCAGGCATAACACCCGCCTGGAGAGAGATCTCTCTATTGTCCTTTCTTGCTACAGACCAGACCCTAAGAGAATTTGTAGGGGTAGGACCATATGCAGGTTCCGTCTGGATCGCTACCACCATCTGATGATAACCTTTAACCCTTGGTGTGTGTAAGCACTGATCAGCGCAAGGTCACGTGATCAACATTTTATTCCATTTTGAACTTTAAAATAAGTCTAATAGAGTCTTAAATGTATTAATTTCCCCAAGCCCAATGAACTAATAAACCATACACATTCATCATTCGTTGAATGAAACGTTTATAAGGTATGAAACAGTTCTAAATTTGAATTTGACGTTTGACGCGCCATTTTGCAACAGACGACGGGTGCAAGTGTGCGACCCCGTCCTACACAAGAAGGGTTAATCTATCGCCGAAGACAACCTAACTTTCTTATCATATTTGACGACAAGCTAACCTAGTTGGTAGTGACTCTGCCTACGAAGCTAGCGGTCCTGGGTTCAAATCCCGGTAAGGGCAGATATTTGTGTGATGAGCGCGAGTAGGTATTTGTTCCTGAATCTTGAATATTTCTATTTAAGTATATATTTCTCTATATAAGTATTAAGTCGTCTAGTATCCATAGTACAAGCCTAGAGCTAAGTTTGGGACTAGGTCAATTTGTGTGAGATTGTCCCCTGATATTTAATTTCATAAACATCCCGCACCATTAAGTACAGTCGAGTTCATAAATATGTATTCATTTTAGTACCTTGTCTATTTAATGTCATGTTAAGTCTGCCATATGTGAATTGTCACAGCGATTAAAGTCACAAGGTACTAAAGTGAACACATATTTGATGAACTCGACTTTACCTAGCAAACTACCGTCGATAGGCTATTATAGATTAGTCTATTGAACACCTTATGTCGAATACAAAATGTGTCACTCACATGCCAAACATGTTATGCAAATTACACCTTATTGACACGAAGCAAAGTTTCTTTTAATCTTGAATTTGTGACGGCTTTAGCCGTCGTGGCGTTCAGTTTCAGTCGACGGCCAGGGGACCAGTGGGCCCTGCCAAATGCATTGCGCTAACTAGCGTTTCTATTCGATTCGTTTTTAAACCAATCGCGTCACTGGTAGATCACGTGATTTTTCGTATCACGTCATCTACCAGTGACGCGACTGGTTTAAAAACGAATCAAATATAAACGCTAGTTAGCGTCTTGGCAGAAACAAATGAAAACTGAGGGAGTTTTCATTTCTTTCGAGATTAGGTCTATTTCGATATAATCTCTTATTGTATATCTCTATTATTAATGATGAAGAGTCACTAATGACACAGTGGCATACCACGCGGAATACAGTATTTACTAGTAAAGACCACAACGTTGCATTTCGAGCGCTGACAGTAGACATATCTCTATAGTGAGATAACGAGAATACGAAAAACTTCTAATCAAGATTCGCCAATTTTTTTCGAGATATGTCGAATTCGGACCGATCTCAAAGTCACGAGAATTAGCTCCCAGAGCCGTTTGTGGCTTCAAAATATTAATGAATTGGTGTTTTTTTGTGTTAATACCTGGCACGTGTCCTTCCCGCCCTGTTCCTCCCCGGCACACAGCTGGCTGTCCGCCGACGGCCCGTCCGGCAGCCGCCGCGACGTGCCGAGAACCTCGCGGCAGCGTGCCATAGACCACACCGGCAGCGATACGCTCCGTAACTCGTGTGACTGCTCGCCGCCTGTGGAAAGATGTTTTGATATTTACAACCGTTGAAAAGAAGTCTATGAAGATGGAATGAACAAACACACTTTCCCTTTTATAATAGTGCTTAATTAATTACCTACCTAATTATAATCCTCATAATCATCAGTTAAGCTGGCAAAACTTTCGAGTAATAACATAACTTCGGTAACTAGAAAACAACAATTATAAAAAACAAGCTTTGTAACGACTAACGTTGCATCGTCTCGACTGAGGAGGTTTTAACATTAAGTACATTATTTCCGAGGGTAGAAACTACGCGATTTATGGACGAGCCAAAGAGGGCCGAAACCTAGTTGAGGCCTTTTAGTGTACGAGTCCATAAATTGCATTTTTAGGGTTCCGTAGCCAAATGGCAAAAAACGGAACCCTTATGGATTCGTCATGTCTGTCTGTCTGTCCGTCCGTATGTCACAGCCACTTTTTTTAGAAACTATAAGAACTATACTGTTGAAACTTGGTAAGTAGATGTATTCTGTGAACCGCATTAAGATTTTCACACAAAAATAGAAAAAATAATTTATTTTGGGGGTTCCCCATACTTAGAACTGAAACTCATTTTTTTTTCATCAAACCCATACGTGTGGGGTATCTATGGATAGGTCTTCAAAAATGATATTGAGGTTTCTAATATCATTTTTTTCTAAACTGAATAGTTTGCGCGTGAGACACTTCCAAAGTGATAAAATGTGTGTCCCTCCTGTAACTTCTAAAATAAGAGAATGATAAAACTAAAAAAAACATATGATGTACATTGCCATGCAAACTTCCACCGAAAATTGGTTTGAACGAGATCTAGTAAGTAGTATTTTTTTAATACGTCATAAATCGTAAATCGCAATTTACCTTTCACGGAACCCTTCATGGGCGAGTCCGACTCACACTTGGCCGCTTTTTCTCAACTACTGCGAGGAAATAAACCTTTTTTTGTAACTATTTTTGTAGTTAGTATAGTAGGCCAAGTTTTTTTTTTGTATGAAAACAGCCTGTCATACAAGTGATTTTTTCTGACCCCATACCAGACCAAAAATGATCATACTTTCTTTTCTAGCAGTGTTGAGAAAAATATATCAACTAATAATATCCCGTCCTTTATAGGACGTCTCAAAGAAATATGGATACACTAGAGGACGCCCGCGACTTCGTACGCGTAGAATTAGTTTCCCGCTACTCCCCCTATTTCTTCCTGTTGGGGGTCGATTTAAGGCCGAGCCACACCGGATGCGTGACGTGCACGTGCGCGTTCGCTTTCCACTGCGTTGTATAGTAATATGAATTCTCATTACGACAAGTCACTATACAACGTCACGTCACGCAAGCGGTGTGGCTGGGCCTTTACGGAAAATCCTTTCTTAGTGCTCACTTACATCATGAAAGGAACCCCAAATTTCAAGTTTCTAGGTACAGTAGTTTCGGCTGTGCGTTGATATATATAAGTCAGTCAGATTTGCCTTTTATATATGTATATATATAAAGTATATATATTAACTTGAAAAAGCATGGTAACAATAATTTTGAGCTAAGTTAACTAAGTTAGCTTACCATACTCCGTTCGGCCCCATCCGGTGGCAATGATGGACTTGCCCACTGCTGGGGGCACGCCCAGACACGCCGGCTTGATCAATTCAGAAAACCTGCAAATTAGAAAATAATGGAGGTGACGCATTCAAAGAAAATTCCACCCAAACGATGATTTACGACGACTGCGTTTACTTTAAAAGACCTCCAGCATTAAAGACGGAAAAAAATAAATTCGGAAAAATATAATTCGAAATTTTAAGGTATTCCCAATCTCTTCAACACCCGACACAAATAACTTTAACAAAAAGCAAGCTTTCAAAACCCGACTGTTGCTAACCAACTTTAAATCGTTATAAATCCTAAATGATCGTTCAAAATGAAAAATGATGAAAGAAACCTAGTTTTTTTTTTAAATCCCTATTCTATGATACCCCACTTACCATACCTACTTGGTCGACTTTTTTTTTTAATTTGCACAGTATGGCGTCTGGTTGCCGCCATATTGAATTTCGATTACTGTCATATTTTCAGTGACACTCACCAGATTAAGACAAATCGATTGACATAAGAATCATCAAAATCGGACAACGGGTTTAGTTTTTATAGTGACACAAAGGAAGAAACATACATACATATATAGGCTGTGAAACACATTACCCTCCTCCTTCGGCAGTCGGGTAAAAAGTACGAAACTGCGTGCGTGTGTGCGTTTGTGTGTGTCCTTATAATGTCTTTGCTTGGGGCACGATTCAGTGATCTACTTTATTTAGTGTGCTTAATTAAATATGGTTGCGTTTATCGCGCGACAAAATGTGGATAAAGCATCCGTCTCTCTCGTACTTCAGAAATCCGTGTCAGAAAGTGACGGATGTTTTATCTACGTTTTGTCGCATGATTAACGCAGCCATATTAGGCCCAGGGTTGCCAACTATTTCTTGGGCAAATACAGTATTTTCCAGCCCAAGATATAAAAATAGTACGCAGATAAAAAAATAGTAGGTACTTTGAGGAAAAACTTTTTAAAAAGTGTGTATATTTATTCATTAAATATAATGCACAATATTTAGTACTTACTAACATTCTGCCTGCTATTGGGGCAACTATCTGAGCTGAAAAAAGCCTATTTCTCCACTTCAACTAAGTACATTGGTGCTTAAAATCAGGTTGAAATGGCCAATCCAAACCGCATATCTATAAGGACTGACCGAAATAAAGTATTTTTGCGTACTATATATTTCTTCAACAGTATATAGGTACACAAAGTTAAAATATAGTACCTACAATTCTATAAGGTCTGTTCATCCTTAGTTGTCTTATATAGTAAATAACTTTCTAACCTCAAAATAAACCTTTTTTGGCCCAACAGCAAACAGCTCTTTTATCGTAAATAAAGTAAACTGAATAAACATTATGTCCATAATGTTTATTGACTTGGCTAATGTTTATTAACTTGGCTAATGTATTGTCTGTGATTGCTTTATTTTGTTTAAAATAGCTGTTTTAACCAAAAAAGATTCATTTTGAGGTTAGAAAATTGTTTACTATATAAGACAAGTAAGAATGAACAGACCTTATATTATAGTACGGTTGGCAACCCTATTAGGCCCCACAATTGACAATTTGGGCCAATCGTGAATTATAAATGTTATCATTTACTCACTTGACAGCGTTCACCATTTTGACCAGTGCCAGATCGTAGTACGACCGGGGCTGCTTGTACTTGGGGTGCCTGATGACGGAGGCCACGCGGACCACCAGCGCCCCGGGGTCGTCCAGGTAGGAGGAGCCGAGCTGCACGGCTCGGGGAGGACCACTGATGGAACAAAAGGGGCAAATTATAAATAAATATCAGAGGACAATGTGCTAAACTAAGATCTAGGCAGAGATGTGACTTATTTAAGATACAAGTATCTGAAATACAGATACAAGATACAATATACGTATTTTCATCTTGTATCTAAAATACTTTTTTTTATTTCATTTTGTATCTTGTATTTAAATACCTTTTGTTTGGTATCTTAATATTTTGTAAATACTATGTTTGTTAAAATACTTTTAGTAATAGTACTAATAGTTATCTATGCATTTATTCACAAAATGTAACAAGATTTTATGGTGATATTAATTTTATAATGTCACCATAGATAAAACGGAACGCAAATTTAGTCTAGGACCAAATTGATAGATGGCGACTCTTTCTTTCTACAAATGTCAAATGGGACTTGACAGAAGCGCGTGGAGCTAACCCCATGTGCTTCTGTTTAGTCCACCAGAGTAAATCTCTTTAACCTCACAATTGTCCTCGCGTGTGATATCCATGGACTTGTTTCTCTAATAAGTCCATGGTGATTGTCTAAAACTCGATACTGGCGAAATACACCTTGTTAAACACAAGGAGTGAAAGCCATTAATTAAGGAAAAAAAAAAAGTCAAATGTCATCATCGTACCTACAACAAAAAAAATATTTTTCAAATGTAACACTTGTTTGCCATGTTCGGCCCCTTCTCTTTGGGGGTATGATTATGAGGCCTCATCGAAGAATAATGAGTGATAAAATGTTTGAAGAACCGAGGGCTTATTGCCTAACGCACTCGCAATCGCAATCGTTTTCATTTTGACAGTCCGAAGGCGAGTCTGCATACAAAATGTAAACAATTGTTCCACTTTGAAGCCGATTGCGATTGCAAGTGCGTAAGGCAATAGCGACGCTGGTTTTACTTAAGTCTCAATTAAAACCTTAAAAATATAATATTTTGTCTTCTCACATTAGCACGCTTTATTCGTAAATAATTCATGTAAAAAAAGAAGCTTACATTCAATCAATATGTTGTTTTCTTACAAAAGTATTTTATCTTTAAAAAGTATTTGAAAGATACCTATTTTGTATCTAGTATTTTAGATACCATCCCAGAAAGTTATTTGTATCTGATATCTGAAATACTCAATTTAAAAGTATCTTGTATTTTGTATCACTGGATCTAGGCTTGTGCCATGGGTGCTTACCCAACGATAACATACTCATAATGTATAGAGAAATACATAGTTGTCTTTTTTATGCTAGAGGGACCGTCGGGCCACCTGATGTGAAGTGTTCACCGCTGCCCATAGACACCTGCCACACCAGGAGAGGTATTGCAGCTGTGTTGTCGGCTTTTGAGAATAGTACATTGTTGCAGAGGATAGAAAGTACGCGATTTTTGGACGAGTCATATAGAGGGCCGAAACGTAGGAGGCCCTCTAGTGTACGAGTCCATAAATTGCACTTTCTAACGAGGCAGACATAGTGCTTTTCACAACTACTGAGAGGAAATAAAATAAAAACTCATGTTCAAAACTCAAATTATAATTCATGTTAATGTGACATCACCGCCAATTTTACCATAGATAACTTTTTCTTAATCTGGACCCCTATTCTCGTGGGACTCGAGATTAATAAACTAACATGCGAGATGAAAATGTCAACTCCATATAAAATTGTATTTGTTTCGCCATATCTCCCATTTAATTTCATCTCTAGTGGTTCGAGATTAGGGTCCAAGTTTGAATTACATTTAAAAAAACCAGTGAGATAGTTTTTAGTCTGCTAAAACATATTTAGCAAAAATACACCTAATATTTTACGACACAAAATGGTGTGTTCTGATTGGTCGATTTAAATTTTTCATTATAAGGAACTATGACACAAAAATTTCATTGATTTTCATTGGTTCTTAAAGTTGGACAACAATGTTCTCGACCAATCAGCGAACACGCCGACACAAACATTCTTGGTCTGTCCTTATAAGTGACGTTTTGTGACCCCAAACAAGACCATCTATGGCCATATTTCCGAGCAGTGTTGTGAAAAAGAGTATTCTCGTCTGAAAATCCCCAAGTTTGAAACGCATTGGTAGACTGCTATCTATGGAAGTGGTGGAGATGTTAGGACAGCCGTTCGCGAGTGGTACGGTAAAGGAATCCAGCCGTTGGCAGTGTTCCAAACAGTTCTGCGGGGCACTCCATTCGGACATAGAATACACCCAAAACTCAGAAACAAATACTCACGTTCGTCACGCAAATATTTGCCCTGGGACCGCAGGGCAGGGTCACTATCAACAAGGCTGTGTCGTATTTTTTTTTTAATTGATATTCAAACCCCGGGGTTTTCGGTGCGGGAATGTTTGACATTAGGCAAAGAGTAGGTATTGACATAAAATACAGAATGAACTCTAGCAGGATTCTACCTAATGAATAATTAATTGAAAAAAATATACATGAATACTTAATATCTTAATCTATAATCTTAATATCTTTTTCATTTATATATAAAAATGAGTCAAAATAAAATTGTATTATAGTGTGTATACAAATCGCAGAGAGGTAGTTATTCATTAGGCATAATATGACTTTTCTCAGACTAACCTATCTGTTTATCTCTACTCTTTCTCAAATCATTCCCGCACCGAAAACCCCGAGGTATGTTGATTATTGGTTGCTCTTGGAGGACGAAGATTTTGACGACGATGAAGAAACTAATGTAGGAAGAGAGGACAATAGAGAGATCTCTCTCCAGCCGGGTGTTATGCCTGGGGACCGAAGTCAATTCGAAAAAACTCGTCTGGTCATCTCGATCCGACCTTCTTAGTCCAAGAAGGTGGATGAGGAGCCGGTATCGGGTCGGTTGACCCCCGACCGGGGTAATCTGCGCCGACCGTAAAAACGGTCGGGTCCTTGGAGCGCAGCCGGCGCCGAAGGCGCGGCCTGCGCGGTGGAGGGGGTAGATGGAAGTACGTTGCGCAGATTACTGGGCGGCTATCCATTCCAGGACCGAGGCGGGCATGGCCTCGCCAGCCAGCCTGGCCTTTATGGCCTCCTGGAGCATGGCGAAGGCTATCCTTGCTGCTTCGGGTTTGGTGTCGGTTGCGGGTGTTGGGGCCGGGAGTGTACTCACCGGTGTTTCTTTAGTTTGTTGTTTGGCGCCTTGCGCGGAGGGCTGCGGGCCACGGTTTCGGGCTCCGCGCCTCTTTCCGCGGCGGGTGGTGGGGGGCTGCTTGGGGTCATTCCCGGGGGCCATCAGGGTGGCGCTGTCGTGCGCCGCCTCGACGTTTCGGGTGATGGTGGGCTCGGGTGCCTGTCTGGGCTTCGGAGGGTGGGGTGACTTTTTAGCCCTCCAACTGTCAATACGAATGAAGTTGGAAGCGGTATATATGTTAACTTACTTGAGAAACTTCGTTAGCGCGATGTAGAACACTTGAGTTGCGCTGTCTGACGCTGGTGGCGCTGGCGAGTTGGTTGATACAAGTTGTGGCTAGATGTCGCTACGTCGCCACACTAACAAATTTAATTTGGAGGTTGTGCCTTACTTGACGACGGTGTTGTCCCGATCTTGGAAGGAGCAGTGCGCCGCCGTCAGCACGAACTGCTCGCTGACCAGCGACCCCCCGCACTTCCAAGAGTACCCAGCTGCCTGGAACATGCATTGTTTATAGTTATTACCTTGGCAACTATCAATTATCTTTATAATTAAATAGATGTTGTGAAACCCATAACCGCAATGAATTGTGTAGTACTTAGTTGCTTCGAGGAAATTGAAATTAGCTCCAATCAACAAACAATCATCTTTACATAGCTACTTAAGTACTATAAAACAAGTCGCTTCCCGCATAGATCTTCTGAACTACGCAGCGGAATGCGGTTTCCATCAATAGATAGAATGATTCAAGAGGAGTTTTTATATATAATAAAGGATGGATTGTGTACGGGGGTTGCAGAAAACGCACAAACCGAAGCAAAGCGAGGGCGGATCGCTTGTTAATTATAAATAGCAATAATGAAAACGTTTAATGTACTGTAATACAGAATCTGCGTAGTTTAAGTTAAGGTTTATACATTTGTCGAAGTAGATTGGTCGAATTTTCTGACCCCTAAACTAGGTAAAACTTGCGTCTTAAGGGGTTAGAGTTTCCCCAATAAGGAATATGCATGGAGTTTTCGCATTTCTCAACAAAATATGAAAATACCGTGAGAGTATCACCAAAAGTGAAATTAAAATTAAAATCGGATCAATCGGATGATGCAAGCATTTTAAACTGCTAATTAGACAGGCGATTTGACAGAGATCCGATATGCACTGTGACGTCACGTTGTCATGTTACAGGTCAGCCATGTGAACTCCATGTTAAACGCTGTTTTGCTAGAAAGACATAGGAACAAATGTTCCGTTGGCTTATATCTTGGTTATAAAAAAAAATGTTTTTACTCAACTGTTTGTCACATCAATTAGCTTTCATTGAAGCTGTGAACAAATGTCATGAATAATTCCTATTATACAAAAGGTCTTACAAGCTGGTATTAAAATCATCACCCATAGCTAGCAATGTACAAGTTGCAGAACATTCTCAGAAGTTAAGAAATCTTCTCAAGAAATTACTGAGACTATTATGCGAAACATTTGAGAGCATTGAGAATGTTCTTTTTACATACAAAATTTAAGAATATTCTTAGAAATTTCCGAGTATTTCTCATAAGAAACTTTCACAATTTGAGAAGTTACTTTTCGGTACAATGCTACTCATAGCATAGAATATAGTCGCTCGTTCTATCTGATTGTCTGCTTAGTACTTATAAACTATAAAACAAGTACCTACGCAAAAAAAAATGGGGCGCATTTTACCCCCATTTTAAGGACAATGTGCGTAATACACATAAATCCCACCCAGAAAAAGCATCAGTAGAATTTCAGTACTTAATTCTTGTATTATTTTCCAAATTCCTCTAATCAACTCACTTGCAACTTCCTCCATCCCAACAATGCCATGTGTGGGAACTCTTGGACCCCCACCACCTTCCCCCCCACCACCAGCGGGACGGTGGTGGGCGCGCATGACGACACGTTCAGGTTCACCGGCTCGGGGGAGGGGAGGAGAGGGATAGCCTGCACCGCTCTGGTTCCAAGTGCCTTGTATTTGTCGCACACTGAAATAAGATAAGTAGAGAAAATGTAAAGCCTCTCTGTACAGTCAACAGCATAAATAAGTGATCATTAATGTACCTTGTCGCTTTCAATCGTTTCACAATTTTGTATGACATTTCAAACACGACGTTAAAGTGACAAGGTACATACGTTATCACTTATTTATGCTGTTGACTGTTCATTTTTAAGTAGGGGATTTTTTTGTCCCAACAAAATCTTAATTTACGTAGTTGAATCGTATTTGAAAGCTTTAAACTAATGTAGCATTATGTAAACAAAGTATTTGAGATATAAACGTAAGACGCAAAGGAAGACAATGCATCCTCCTTTTCCATTTCAAGACGACTAAAAAATACTTGAAAACAATGTAACTATACATACATTACTTTCAAAATAATTTTGAAGGTAATTTATGCCTTATTCTTATGTTTTTCACGGTAAGAAAATCAGTAAAAACAGAAAACTGTTATTGTTTATATTTTTTGTACGAAACCCTTGGTCTGCGGATTTAAATTTAACATTTTTATCTAAATAATTATTTTGTGTTCGTGTTAATGTTACTTACTTCTCTCAGCTATCTCTATATATCTTTTCTTCTCCACTGCACCCATAGAATCTTCATCAGGGCCTATAATTAAGTCTGGAGTCTCGTCGTCATCGTCAGGGAACAAAATCGAGTCCTCATCTCTAGGCTTCGGATTGACCCCATAATTAGGCCTCTTTGTCACAGGCCTATTCGTAATTGGAGGCCTATTATCTACCACAACAGGCCTCACTCCAGGCCTATTTGCCAAAGGGTTATTAGTCCTGTAATAATTATTTCTATCAGCACTCTCAGTCGCTCTGTAACTATTTGCATTTGGTTTCTGTGTGTAATAATCACTTATAGAATTAATTTTTCCGTCGTATTCTTTACTGTTGTCAACTTGAGTGCTCTGAACCTTATCGCTATTGATTACTCTACGACTAGATAATTTTGTTCTTCTAGGTTTTGTTGTTGTATAGTTATTAGATGTAGTCTTTCTTCTTCTGTTCTCTTGTTCGTCAAAATTACTAAATTGTGTTGAAATGTCACGTCTGCTGTCTTCGTAACCTTTAGTAGTTAGTTCGCTCTTTGTCGTTTGTCTGTAATAATTTCTGGTTTGTTCAGTGGTTCTTCTGGTTGTTTGGTCATATATCTGTCTCAGTGGTGGTCTATTTGTGACATATGGTTGTAGACCTTGGAAGAAGTCTGCTGAAAAATAAAAAGGCTATGTTTAAACGTTGGTTGTTGTTGTATGTTTGAAATTGTTAGATGTTTAACTTTCTATCAAGACTTTATAACTTTTCCTTTGAGAAATTTCAAATGTTTCGCGTTTGGTTGAGCGCGTATTATGTAGCGCCCGATCGGCAGTAGGTAACAGAAACTCCTAAAGGGCCGGAAAAGATCTACTTTTCTCTATGCCTATGTCCAGCAGTGGGAATCTTTTGGTTGAATTGATGATGACGTGATTAGTTATCAAAAGACAATGAGTCCTAGTGTTATTTTAAGATCCTGACTAACGCTGGTTAACGTACATGAGCTGTCAGTCTCGAAGATTTAACCACAAGAATTCACCGATCGTTATATATTACAATATTAGCCTTGGATTCAAAGCTTGATTCATAGTAAATAGAGTTGTCGCGCCTTCATTTATTATTGTGTATTCTAAGAAACTAAAGTATTGTCTTGAAATCGAAGTATGTTTACAAATGAATACACAATTTATAGGGTAGGTATAGGTAGATTCACTGAAGCTGGCATGAATGGAATAAACAAGTAACGTCACCTGTCACTGTGCGAGTGCCGTCCTTTGAACCGAAGTTCGAATTACAAACCAAAAACCTGTTATTATTTTAATCTCGTAAGGCCCACCATACTACAAACAGGGATTTTTTTGTAAGTGGGACTTTGAACCTACCATCAAGGGAATAAAGTTCAATTACGTTTGTTCGGAAATGCCAATTTCAGTTTATTAAAATAGGAAAATAAACTTTATTCCTATTGCAACACAGTTTAAATTAAATTGTTTATATACATCCTATTGCACACTGGGCCTTACGAGGTTACACACTTGTATACTTTCGTTCACTCATTCAATCCATTCGTGCCAGCTCTTGTGAATCGACCTGTATATGACATTACTTAATATCAATTGAACTATGAGTGAGTAACATATCGGAAAAAAGCGGCCACCTTTTTCCGTTAAGTTGACTACAAGAAGGTTAATAGATGTTTATGTGACAGGTGCATAATGAGAGTCATTAAAACACTAGTGTGGTCATATGAAACGAGCCGAAAGGCGAGCTTCGTAATAAGATCACACGAGTGTTTTAATGCCTAATTATGTACAGGTCGATTCACGAGAGTTGGCACGAATGGATTGAATGAGTGAACGAAAGTATACAAGTGTGTAAAATAATAACGGGTTTTTGGTTTGAAATTCGAACATCGGTTCAAAGGACGGCACTCACACAGTGATAGGTGACATTACTTTTGTTCATTCCATTCGTGCCAACTTTAGTGAATGTGCCTGTATACAGCCGCATACATAACTTAATCTACATGCATATGATAATATTCATAAGTTGTATCTGTGGCTGCCCTGTAACTTAATGTACGCTTATCTTACAATGCAACACCTGCAACCACATCGATAAACGATACTTTAATGACATGCAATACTTTAATGTTAACATTACAATACAACCACAGATACAGGTTTTTTAATATAGGCCATTTGCTTATCGTTTGAACATATTGTACTGCCCTCATTAGAAAAAAGGGCGTATGTCTCATAGAATCGCGAATGTATTAGTGACCTTATTTCTTAAGTAATTGGGTTCTATTTGCTTTGACTATCAATTTGCACTTGCGTCCTTTTTATTTACAAGGGCAGTGTAGGGAAGTTATTTAGTTTATTATAAAACACAATAATACTCGTTAGTAGTAATTAGGGTGTCATGGACGCTCGGCGAAGTCTAAGCAAGCTAGTATATTTGTTTGCTAACGAAAAGTTGCCTCTCTCTCGTTTTAACCTCCGAGTCCTCCGACGCAAAAAAGAGGGGCGTTATAAGTTTAACAGTTATGCGTGTGTGTCTGTCTGTGGCACCGTAACTCTTAAACGAGTGAACCGATTCAGGTGCGGTTTTTTTTTGAACCCAGGATCTAGCGGTGGTTCTTAGCTAGGTTTCATGACTTTTGGTTGTGTGCGCATCGACGCAACCCTAGCATCCGAGCAGCAATAGGTAACAGAAACTCCTAAAAGGCCACAGACGAACTATCTATTTAGACTATGTTTCTATCCATAAGCTGATCTACGACTTAAAACTTCAGGGTCAAAAGTACATGATCGAGTATCTTGTAGTGGTATTATTTTAGAACATCCTCAAAGCAATTACGCATGCGTGATTCAATGGCTAAGAAAATAGCGTGCAAAGTGCATCCAAGAATACCTAAGGTAAACTATAATCTTTTATCTACACACATATCATAAGTCCTCTATTATGCATTCAAAACCCGTAGGCAATGACCAGCATTACCAGTGGTAGTAAGTGACAGCTATGACAGCTGTTATTTTTGGAAGATGTTCCAAATTTGGATCTCATTACCTTACAATATTCGATACCGTAAAGAAATTACGTCACAGCTGTCATCGCTGTAACCTACTACCACAGGTAATGCTGGTCATTTGCCTTTCGGCTTCTGAACCCATCTTAGAGTACTTATAATATGTGTAGATAAAGTATTGTACGCGACTCTGCGTAATTGGTATTACGCAACCGTCACGTAATACTATTCAATGATGTGTAGGTAATATGTATGTTAGAAGCAACATAAGCTAGTTCCATATAGGTTTATGTCGGTCAAGAACTAATTAAAAGGAATGAATTCCCGTCACGGACCGAAAGAAACTAGTCCTTTGTAAACGATCTTAATCGGTCTTCGGTCCTTTAGGTCAGTAGCAATTGTTGTACGTATGAGCGAAACGGAGCGAACGAGTAAAGAGCGCACACGGCACACGATGTGAACGACACCTATACGTATTTACTATAGTATTTCAAAGCGTGTCCTGGTGTGTTATTCTCTCAAAAAACGGCTTTCGGTCGGACGAACGAGCGAATCGCAGCGGCGAGTTTAAGTAGTCCCGTCCGAGCGAACAAAACACATTTTAGCTCGTGCATTCTCAATTAGGCAGCCTTATACGTTCGAAAAGCCATGCTGCCAAATTGAATACACGCGCTAAAACGTGTTTTGTTCACTCTGACGGGACTACTAAAACTCGCCGCTTGGATAATCACTCGTTCGTCCGTCTGTCCGTCGTTGTTGAGAGAATCACACCCCAGAGGGCCCTGCCAAGATGCACTGCGCTAACTAACGTTTCTATTCGATTCGTTTTTAAACCAATCGCGTCACTGGTAGATGACGTGATACGAAAAGTCACGTGGTCTACCAGTGACGCGATTGGTTTAAAAACGAATCGAATAGAAACGCTAGTTAGCGTAGTGCATCTTGGCAGGGCCCTCTGCTCCGATCTCAAAATTTGCTCCGGAGCTAAAGGACCTAAAGGAACTAAAAGACCGAACTAGTTCCTTTCACCGATTGACCGAGATCGGAGCGCTCCCTTTAAAGACCGAGCGTGCACAACTCTAGCCCCCGAAGTTTAATGTACCTAGTCGCATGCACAGCAAATAAACCATTGACCATACATAACCTACCATAAAAAGTAGGTACATATAAGTATAGGACGTCTAAATTTTTCAGTTGGTAAATTACCGAAAACTATTTTAAAACTACCAGGTACAGGTAGATTCACTAAAGCTGGCACAAATTGGAATGAAATGAACGGGTCCATATTGGCTCATATAAAATTGGTCTTTAGATTTTTTATACAAATAACGATTTCTGTCTATACTCATCATTTCTTCGAAAATTTTTGCTTATACTTTTTTAAGTCATAATCATCGCAACTCATAATGCATTTTTTCAAAAACTGTTACTTTTTTTAGATTGTTATAAATCTAACCTAACCTAACCTAAATTTATCTACACGTAAGATATTTAAGAAATTCTGAAAAGTGTACGGTTCCATGAATATTGGCGTTATAAGTTCAGATGATTATAAGTTCCGATCATTAGTATTAAAAAATATTATGAAGAGCATGAAGAGTGATCGTTATGATGTAAAATTATATGAGATACATTTTCGGAGTTCCAATAATCTAATTTGCAATTTTATATGCACTTTGGCGCACCCGAAATGAACAAAAGTAATGTCACCTATCACTGTGTGAGCGCCGTCCTTTGAACCGATGTTCGATTTTCAAACCGAAAACCTGTTGTTATTTTACACACTTGTATACTTTGGTTCAGTCATTCAATCCATTCGTGCCAGCTCTTCTGAATTGACCTATATGTCGCTATTTAAAAAATAATTGTATCGATTTTTAGGAATGAAGGCTGTTTAAGGCCAACTGTAATGACGATAATCGGAATCTAAGCGAGCGAAGTCGCGGGCAGAAGTTAGTATACATAAATATTCGAAGACGGAAGTAGAAAGCTGATAATAACGTGCTCACCGAAAAACTGTGACCTCACGGAAGCTGTCAAGGTGAGCAGAAACAGGATACGGAAGTACGGCGCCATGTTCGCTGCGGGGCAATCTGGAAGGAAGCGGATCAGTTCTGAGAACGGTAGGTAGATCTGACGACTCGATGGCCTAGTTGGTAGTGACTTTACCTACAAAGCTAGCGGTCCTGGGTTGAAATCCCGGTAAGGGCAGATTATTGTGTGATAAGCGCGAATATTTGTTCCTGAGTCATGGATGTTTTCTATGTATTTAAGTATGTATTTCCTATATAAGTAAGTTCATCGTTGTGTAGGTACCCGTAGTACAAGCCTAGAGCTTAGTTTGGGACTAGGTCAATTGGTGTGACATTGTCCCCTGATATGTTTTATTTATTTATTATTACCTTTGTATGTTTATTAGGGATAAGACCGTGTCGGCTCACTTTGTAACACTTCTTTTGTTTTTACTTTCCGTACTGTTTCCGTACTTCTAAGTGGAGTTCAGTAAAGAGTATTGGAATTGTATTCAAAAATGGTTGGTATTCTATTTAAGGTCAAGTGGGGTCGGGGGAGGGTGGGGAGGTTAAGAGGAATAAAGGGAAACAGAAGTTTGTAAATAAAAAATTTAGACTGCTGTTGTAAAATCTATCGATCGACCTGTTATTTTTTATATGGTTTGTTAAATTTTTTATGACATCTTTTTTATTTTATAATTTTTATCTATTTAAACTTTTATTTCTACTCTATTTTGGATTCCTGTTTACTTTAATTTTCACATGACTGACTCGGCTGAAAATATCTTGCGAAGCTATTTACTTAGGTATACCATTTTTAACATCTGTATTACTTGCGTTCTTGTGAATTAACGATTCATTCATTCATCTGAATTTAAATCACTGCTTCATCCACAGCAGTGATCCCCAAAGTGGTCTATATCGACCCCCAGGGGTCCACGACAACCTGCAAGGGGTCCATGTGAGCGGAAAAAATAAATGGGAGTCCATGAGATGAAAACGGGGGTCCACGATAGTGGATCCCATTTAGCAGGTCGTGCCTTTAATTTTGGCTTTCCGTTAATGGAATAATCTATATTCATACACAGATAATAGGTACCTACTTACTTACGTAATACTTTCTTATAAATATATAAATAAATAAATATTATCTATAGGTATAAATTATGTTTAAATTTTCTCCTTGTGTAGTTTTTGACTTTTTTCCGTGTTTAATTTTCATTGTAGTCTGTGTCATTGTTTAGCCGGCTAGAGCTCCAACGTTATCCGTGCAAAAAATCCCGATTTTTTTTTACCTACTTTTTCCGTGATAACGTACCTAAATATTAGGTAAGCAGGGGTCCACCCAAAACCGTAACAAATGCCAAGAGGTCTATGAGACAAAAAGAAAGTTTGGGGAAAGCTGGCACGAATGGAATGAACAAAAGTAATGTCACCTATCACCGTGTGAGTGAGTCCTTTGAACCGATGTTCGAATTTTAAACCGAAAACCCGTTGTTATTTTACACACTTGTACACTTTCGTTCCCTCATTCAATCCATTCGTGCTAGCTCTTGTGAATCGACCTATAGCAAGCAATCATAGAGTGACAGTCACTTATATGATGTTGTATTCTCGGAAAAGGCCTTCGTCACCTTCTTCGCTGTATAAAGCCCCTTACGAATAATTTTGACGACGCGTCGGGCCTAGTTGGTAGTGACCCTGCCTAAGAAGCCAGCGGTCCTGGGTTCAAATCCCGGTTAGGGCAGTTATTTGTGTGATGAGCGCGAATATTTGTTCCCGAGTCATGGATGTTTTCTATGTATTTAAGGATAAAAACTATTTTAAAACTAATTGGACCATGCATAATAAAATGAATTCATCCTTAATATAATTAAATAGATTCATATTCGTAATCATTAATCGTTTTTCACGAAATTAAATCATTTTTATTTATTTATATTTTTGCACCGTTGTCATTATGAGGTCCTAAAAATTTTCTATATAAACACCGTGATTGGATGTGTGAAACATTTCTTTAATCCCTAGAGATTAATAAGGAGCTTTAGTCCCGATAAGTAGAGACTAAAGTAACATATTTAAGAGCAAGAGAAGTGAAAAACGTTTTACTAGGTTATCAGAATCTTAAATACACTGGCCTGGCCCGCAAACCTAAGTATCACACTTTTAATACTAACTAGTATAAGTATTAAATGTGTACTTAGTTTTGCGGGCCAGTGTAGGTACTCGAAATGAGACCTACCTTTGTACAGTCAACATAAAAACTCCCTTACTACTTTTAGACTCTATTTGTATGACTTTAAGGTTCAAAAGAGGTAAAGGATTTTCTTGGTCCACTGTACATCGTGGTTAACACTTTAATAATACTTATAAAGCGTAATTACGACACATTTCGCATTGTTTACGATTATTGCCTCTAAGCTGTATTAATTGGACGGACGGACAACATAACTGTTCTTTATTAGTCCATCACTGGTGCGTGCATGTATACTTATAGGTCGTAACTCATGAAAAGAGAGTGAAAGTCAGTTCCAATTCGAATCTGTGTTACCTTTATGAAGGAATAAATAATAATTAGGTAAAAAACCAGGCCAAACATGTCGGACCATGCTCACTGGGTGTTTCATTTTTCAAACTTATTAGTTTTTAATGAATTCGCTCGCATTCTTGCGGCTATTTATCTAAAAGACCAGTAATTACCCGACTGCCGAAGGAGGAGGGTAATGTGTTTCACAGCCTATATATGTATGTTTGTTCCTTTGCGTCACTATAAAAACTAAACCCGTTGTCCGATTTTGATGATTCTTATGTCAATCGATTTGTCTTAATCTGGTGAGTGTCACTGAAGATATGACAGTAATCAAAATTCAATATGGCGGCAACCACGAAAGCCCTCTATCGCATATTTACAACCCTCGCCTGCGGCTCGGGTCTCAAATACCTGCGATTTCGGGCTTTCTTTCTTTTAAAGCCCTTGTTAAGTAATGTACTATTACGTGACGGTTGCGTAATGCTAATTACGTAGAGTCTCCTACAATACTTTATCTACACACATTATAAGTACTCTAAGATGGGTTCAGAAGCCGAAAGGCAAATGACCAGCATTACCTTACCTGTGGTAGTAGGTGACAGCGATGACAGCTGTAACGTAATTTTGAAATTACTTTATCGAATATTGTTAGGTAATGAGATCCAAATTTTGAAAATCTTCCAAAATTAACAGCTGTCATCGCTGTCACCTCCTACCACAGGTAATGCTGGTCATTGCCTACGGGTTTTGAACGCATAATAGAGGACTTATGATATGAGTGTAGATAAAAATATACATGTTTTCCTCACTTAACCGATGTCGTACGCGAACGAATACAAATCGTATCGTAATTACAATAACCGGTTGTTAAGTGAACCTGGTTTATAAATACCATTCTGAATAGTCAATTAACAAAATGATTCATAAAAACTTGTCAATGTTTTCATTTGCGGGAATTACCGAGGGAATGGATACGATTTCTAAGTAAAACGTATTCATTCGTTATGATACGTTTTGTTTGTGACGATTCGGTTACAAGTTCTTGTGGTTTAGGCTAGATAGAGTTTGAGGTAGGCCTACAAAATGTTTCATTGAGGAACTTGTACCTACACTTTTAATACAGGAAAATTAGCATATTTTAGAAATGAGGATGTGCGGAGTCCTACCTAAATTTAGGGGTCTATATTTATATATATTTTGCGAGATATGAAGGGTTTTTGTAGTAAAAAATAAGTTTTTTTATTTCAATCCAAAATCCTTTTCGTACTTTTTACATACTGTACCTATTAGCTAGTGTAGAAGTTTTCCAATTGATTTCGCTGATTAAATCTTACTTTTGACTTGAAATATTTGTAAAATAATATCTTAAAAATATATTGGATACATTATGAACCTACATGTATTTATAAATTTTTTGATTTAAGGGTCCGTTTATAAAATATTGAACTAAAAAGGTGTATTTTTCGCTAATTAATTCATCTCGGTAAGGGCAGATATTTGTGTGATGAGCGCGAGCATTTGTCCCTAAGTCTTGGAGTTTTCTATCTATTTAAGTGTGTATTTCTCTATATAAGTATGTTTATCGTTATTTAGTACTAATATTACAGCCACGAGATTTAATTTGGTCCCCACCGTAAGTCCAAAGTGAATCTGACATTCTACAACAATAAGGTTGAGTTTCCTAAAATTTACAAATGACTTGACATCTCTAATGACATTGACGACTTCAAGCATATTTTTCTTGAAATGGGTCCCAAATTGACGCTTGTGATCGTACAAGCCTAGAGCTTAATTTCGGACTAGGTCAATTTGTGTGATTTTGTCCCGTGACCTTGTTATCTATGAATTTATTTCCCTTGTGACCTATTCGCGCAAAAGTTGATTTTTAGTCTCATCATCAGCATATCATAATTATTTATTGCATTATATGTTTACAAAACATAATGCAACATTAACAGCCCGTGTTAGTCCACTGCTGGAAAAAGGTCACCCAATGCACGCCACTGCTCCCGATATTCGGTTTTTTTTTGTATTTTCGGCCATCATTTGTGAGATTGCCCCTTGATATTTATTTTTATTCATACTAACATGCGGGCGAGTATGACTGCGTCTACATTGCGCATCAGATGTGGATAAAGCATCCGTCACTCTCGTACTTATTTACGTGTCAGAAGGAGACGGATGCCTTATCCAAACTTTGTCACGCGATAAACGCCGCCATATTAGGGCCCATGGACTATTAAAATCATAACCCTCTTCCTTCGTCGGTACTCGGATAAAAAATATAACAATGAAAACGGTTTTATTATGCAAATTCTACTTAACCTGTTGAAAAAGTTGTTTTGGAATTAAATATTTAATTGGATTCAAGTTATTTATAAACGAATGAAGATGGCATTCAAACATTATAAACTTGCCACGTTTTTATAAAATACTAAAGGACGCCCACCACTCCGCTTAAAATTAGTTGTGTGTGTGTGCGTGCGTGCGTGCGTGCGTGCGTCCGTGCGTGCGTGCGTGCGTCCGTCCGTGCGTGCGTGCGTGCGTGTGTGTGTGTAACAATAATAATAAGAATTAATATATATTCACAAAAAACAGGCATGGGATATTACAATTCTTCGCCTAACTGCACAATCAGTTTGTATGCGAAAACTGGGTACTTTCAGACTGTGTGTGTGTGCTTGCGTGCGTGCGTACGTGCGTGCGTGCGTGCGTGCGTGCGCGTGTGTATGTGTGCGTGTGTACAGTCACGAACTTTAATTTGGGACCCCCCTTAGGTCCAAAGTCATTCTGACATTCTACAACAATAAGGTTGAGTCTCCTATAAGTTACAAATGATTTGGCATCTCTAATGACATTGACGACTTCAAGCCTATTTTTCTTGAAATGGGTCACAAATTAACGATCGCGCTAGTACGTGTGTGTGTGTGTCTGTCTTTGGCACTGTAGCTCTTAAACGCGTGAACCGATTTGGATGCGGTTTTTTTTATTTGAAAGCAGGTTTTCTACCGGTGGTTCTTAACAAAGTTTCATGAACATCGGTTAGGCCGTGTTAGAGATATCAGCTCTGTAAGACTGGGGTCCTAGTGAAAAAGGGTATAAGTCGTCTGAAGATCAAGTGAAAAAGGGTATAAGTCTAGTGTACTCCGTTCATGTATATACCCTTTTTATTACGAGTTAAGTCGACTTGTACCCCCTTTCACTAGGACCCCAGTAGGGACACCATTATAGCGGAGGTTTTAACTATCTAGTTATTCCTTTATATTTTTCTATTGTCTATCGTCTGTAAGCGTTGAATAAACATTTTCTATCAATCTACAAGCCTTTATTCATTTGTCGCTTCTTACGACATCCATGGGAAGATATGGAGTGGCACTATTCTAACCCGGCAACTACTGGACGAATAGGCGATGGGCTTGCAACCTGTCACTACACTTGTAAACATTTTAGCCTGAAATTCAAGGAGTGTGTTTATGTGGGGTAGGCAGAGCTAAAGAATTACCAACAACCGTAAAAAAACTTGTTGATAATTCTATAACTACATTTTGCACAATTCTGCGGACCTAGTGAAAAGGGGGTCCAGTCTTCTGAGGGTCAAGTAAAAAGGGTATATGTCTAGTAGTGTCCGCACATGACTTACACCCTTTTTTATTATGAGCAAAGTTGACTTAAGCCCTTTTTCACTAGGATCCCAGAATTAGGCTAAGATGTTTACCAGTACGGCTAGCACAGGTTGTCATCGACTTGTTTGTCGATCGGATCTCCCTTTCTATCTAGTTGAAACGATAGAAACGCACTGAGCGAGAAAATACAAATTGTGCAACCCGTGCAGTGCATTAGTGACAGGTTGCAAGCCTATCGCCTAAGGCCGGCTTTACACTGACAAGGAAAGGTACCGAGCTGTCCGGCTCCGATTTGGTTTATTTTGATGTATGTTAGAGAGTAGTCTAAAATAATAGACACGTATTTTTTTTTAGCGGCCCAAACTCACCCGGTTCGGAGAAATTGACCTCCAAAGCACTGAAAAGTGACTAAACCCTCTAACTTCTATAGAGAATTTAAAAAAATAAAATGATATTTTCTTACCATTTTTGATTATATGTTTAATAACATGAAAAAATAATGAGCACGTGTTTTGTTATATCGGCTAAAACTCATAATAAAAAAAAAATACCCTTCAAAGTTATATACTTCTTATCGAAGATACACTTCGTTTGGTATTTTTTTTTAATATTTCGGTACCTTTCCTTGTGAATCTTACGACTTACGTAAGTAGGGACGCAGATATCTGTTAGAATGAGAAAAATATTTCTATCTACTTCTAACCAATAGCTGCGTCCCTACTTACGTAAGTCGTAAGTTACAGTGTAAAGGCCGTCTAAGGCCGGGATTACACCTGTAAGTTGTTACGTAAGTTTTGAAACAAAGCTATATGCAAGAGAGAGATGCAGATATTTGCCACTCACTCTTACCCATAGTTGCGTCTCAAAACTTACGTAATAACTTACAGGTGTAATCGCGGCCTAACAGTACTACAAGCCTTTATTTCCTTAGTCGCCTCTTACGACATCCACGGGAAGACATGGAGTGGCACTATTCTAACTCGGCAACCACACAAACAAATTAATTTTGAATTATTACATTACTAACTAACTATACTAATCTACTGTCTCTGTCTGTGTCTGTCTGTATGGTCTTCTTCTGTGTGCGTTGAATGTAAATTTTACTATACTATTTTTTCTTTCATTCTATTCTTAGGGTGGCCAATTTTAAAACGAAACGATAACAAGTCAAAAGCGATATGATTTTACAAAGTATAATACAGCCCCATTGCAGACACCACAGCTATAAATTACCATGTTGTTACTATACATGACGGTGCAAGGCCACATCTCGTTATCGACCCATAATCTGTCCGTATGTCTGTCCTGCGTAGGCGCACATCCGGGACTACAATCAGTACTTACTGGGTTTTTTGTTTACCCAACTTCTCAAGGAGGGTTATGTTTTTGTGATCCCACTAATATTATGAATGCGAAAGTTTATGTGCACTGAAAAAAACAACCCGGTCAAGTGCGAGTCGGTTTCGCGTACCGAGGGTTCCGTATTTAAGTCAATATGGTTGGAAAACGCAAGAGAAAATACTCATTTTGTCTAGAACTTTTTTACAATTTTTTAAAGCGTTTTGAATTTTTTTCCGTATCATTTTACATTTTATTTTTAGCGTAAAAAAATACATTATCTTTCAACCAGGAATTTTTCAAATTCGGAGATAAGACGGGGGAGGACGGTTTTTGTTTATTTTTGGCTATAAATCAAAAAGAACGTCATGAACAATTATTAATTTGCAGTTTGAGCCCTTTCATATGACACCCCGTTTGCTATTATCAAATCACTTTCATTTTTCAACCCCCATTCTAAACCTCTTTTCAAATATTTAGAAAAAAAACATGTTGTTTTTACTAAAAACAGGTGCGGGCAAACAAGTTATACAACAATGCCAAATTTCAAGTTGATAGCTTGTATAGTTTCTGAGAAAAACTGCTGTGACATACAGACAGACAGACAGACCACCATAAGGGTTCCTTTTTTACCACAATGTTGTGATTTTTATGCAAGTGTGCAACAAGACGTTAGTTGCTTCAACTAATGTATTAGTTGAATCACTAAAATACTTAGTTCTTGTTTACGGAGACGCGGGGCGTCGCGCATGGCGTTGGGCGGCGCGTTTTGCACTAAATTCAAACATATGGCGTTGTATAAAAGCGTTTACGGAGAAGCGGTTTTACGCGCGTTTGCTTCAAATACAGCGTTACTTGCGGCGGAGCCCGCGGATGGCATCGCCGCGTTGCACGCAGCGTCGCACGCGTCAATAACGGCGGTTCCCGCCACTGCGCCCGCAGCGGGGCCCGCGGCGGAACCTTCTGACAGTCTTGTGCTCCGCCGCGCGCTCCGCTATACAGCCTGGCCAAATAGTCGAGCCAGTGGTGACAGCTGCAACTAAAAAAAATCCATACAAAATTGTTGCCATGTTTACGCTTTTTACGTCAAAAATGTGACAGTTACGTAGAAAGTGGCGCCCTCATTTAATTTCTACTCTTTTTGGTCGCACTATACGCTCGAGAGTCCACCGCGGATGTAGCGGACACCGCTACTCTCTACGCCCATCACCACGCGCCGCATCACGCCCCGCATCTTTATAAACAACACCGTACATTGCCATATGTTTGTGTTTGCGCGTGTGATGACGCGGTCCGCTGCACGCGCCGCCTCTCTGTAAACGGAAAAAAACGCCCGACGCGTCGCGCAACGCCAAGCCGCACGCCACGCGCGACGCTCCGCGTTTCCGTAAACAAGCCCTTACTGTTGTTAGTAAGTATCCGCTTTGGTTGATATACATAACTATCATACACTATTGCATACGTTTTATGTCAAGAGAAAATATCTCTTGGTTGTCTCACATTTTTTCGAGTCTGTGTGTGTTAGTCTGTTAAAATTTAAAAATGAAAAATGATGAAAGAAACCTAAAGATGATTTTTAAATCCCTATTCAATGATACCCCACTTGTCATACATAATCGACTTTTTTTTTTTGCACATTATTGCGTCTGGTTGCCGCCATATTGAATTTTGATTACTGTCATATCTTCAGTGACACTCACCAGATTAAGACAAATCGATTGACATAAGAATCATCAAAATCGGACAACGGGTTTAGTTTTTATAGTGCCACAAAGGAACAAACATACATATATAGGCTGTGAAACACATTACCCTCCTCCTTCGGCAGTCGGGTAGTAAAATAGAGATAGATTAACACCTAGGCTACTTATTATCCCGGAAAATTTAAAAGTTCCAGAGGGAATGACAATAATCAAATTCTACGATAACGGAGTCGCGGGCAAAAGTTAATATTACACATGCGAGAGTTCGTGTGTGTGTGTGTTAGTCTATTACTCCTTCATGCTGAGTCGTGGATGTTTTCTATGTATTTAAGTATGTATATCTCTATATAAGTAAGTTTGTCGTTGTCTAGTACCCATTAATTGTACAAGCCTAGACGGTAGTTTGGGATTAGGAATGTTTTTTTTTCTTAATTAGAACACCGCAGACGCAAGCGATGGTACATAAATAAATAGCTTGGTATGTTTTAACATTATCTGACGTAAGGCATTGTTCCTATAGCTACATGCTGTACATTTGCACTTACCTAGATAGCTAACTGGTAATGATCGTATTACGTTTCTTTAAAAGAAACTTGCTTTATTTATCCGTTAAATAAAATACACACTAAACGATACTATTTTTTATTTAATAGTAAAACTAGAATGCAATACATAATACATAATTCATTTACTTTAAAGGCTGATTCATGTAACAAACAGTTGAGAAAAAACATTGTTTTGTATAGCTATAAATATAACCAAGATATAAGCCAACAAAGATTTGTTCCTATGCAAAACAGAATTTAACATATTTATATGGCGGACCTGTAACATGACGTCACAGTGCATATCGGATCTCTCTCTCTAATCATTGTCTAATTAGCAGAATAAAACGCTTGTATTATCCGTATTAGCCGATTTTAATACCTATTATAATTTCACTCTTGGTGATCTCTTTTTTATTTACCCGACTGCCGGAGGGTAATGTGTTTCACATATATATATGTATGTTTGTTCCTTTGTGTCACTATAAAAACTAAACCCGTTGTCCGATTGTGATGATTCTTATGTCAATCGATTTGTCTTAATCTGGTGAGTGTCACTGAAGTGATCAAAATTCAATATGGCGGCAACCAGACGACATATTGCGCAAATTAAAAAAAGAAGTCGACCAAGTATGACAAGTGGGGTATCATTGAATAGGGATTTAAAAATCATCTTTAGGTTTAATTCATCATTTTTCATTTTGAATGATCATTTAGGATTTATAACGATTTAAAGTTGGTTAGCAACAGTCGGGTTTTGAAAGCGTGCTGTTTTTTCATATTTTGTTGAGAAATGTGATTTAAAAATTCTATGCATATTTCCTATTAGTAAACAGCGACTCCATAGATTCTAAAATGAAGGTATACTTAACAAAAAGTCCTAACCCTACTCATTTCATTAGTATTTGGTCTGTTCCCGGTACGTAGTAATGAATAAACTTTACGTCGGATTAGTATTGTCAATTTGGAAAAATACTGTTTGCGTGATTCGTGTGATTATTTTGGTATAAACAATGGCGTCTAATGGACATTTAATTGCCGCCTCGTGGAAAAGATTAAAAGACTTAAACAATTAACAGATATTTACGTGATTGCGATGTCAAGCGCCTATTTCAATTAGTTGTCAGTGACAGGCGACAGGTGAGGCGTGTTGTCGTCGACAAATACATCAGCGGGCCTAGTACGGTTGCGTTAATCGCGTGTCAAATCTCGATAAAGCATCTGTTATTCTCGTACTTATTTACGTCCACATTTTGTCCACACAGGCCCGCAGAGCAAAGCTATATTAAACACTTAAGTTGAGTTTACATATAAGGATATCTATATCTATACATAGGTATAAAAGGCAAACCTGACTTAGATATCAACGCACAGCCGAAGCTACTGTACCTAGAAAGTTGAAATTTGGTACAGGGGTTCCTTTAATGATGTAAGTGAGCACTAAGAAAGGATTTTCCGAAAAATCGACCCCAACGGGAAAAAATAGGGGGAGTAGCGGGAAACTAATTCTACGCATACGAAGTCGCGGGCGTCCTCTAGTATAGGTATAAAAGGCAAACCTGACTGACTGACTTAGATATCAACGCACAGCCGAAACTACTGTACCTAGAAACTTGAAATTTGGTAGAGCGGTTCCTTTCATGATGTAAGTAACCGCTAAGAAAGGATTTTCTGTAAATCGACCCCCAACGGGAAGAAATAGGGGGAGTAGCGGGAAACTCATTCTACACGTACGAAGTCGCGGGCGTCCTCTAGTCTAAAATAAAGGATAACGATCCGACTGCCAATTGTGACACATTATGTATTTTGAACTTAATATACTCGTATTACTAGCAACCCGCCCTCGCTTCGCTTCAGTTTAGTTTTTCAAAAGCGTACATAAACCAGAATTTACTATACACTAGCTTCTGCCCGCGACTAATTCCGCGTATATTTCGATTATCATTCCCTCGGGATCTTTTCAAAAGATCAAAAGTAGCCCATGTCCTAATCCAGGGCCTAACCTATATGTGTGCCAAGTTTCATCCCGATCCATCCAGTGGTTGACGCGTGATTCGTGAACTCATCTTGGTTGAGATGTCAGTCACAAGACACGTCAAAATTGACAGCTTCCTATGGGTTGACATTTACTTTGACGTCTCTCGAGATGGGCATCTCCGTCAAGACGAGTTTATTAATACGGAGATAAGTTACAAAGATCCAAATATGCAATAGTTATTTGTTACTTCAAAAAAAGGAGGAGGTTCTCAATTCGTCGGGTTTTTTTTTTTTTTTTTTTTTTATGTATGTTCCCCGATTACTCGAAGACCACTGGACCGATTTGAAAAATGTTTTCGTTGTTCGAATGGGTATACTTTCTAGTTGGTCCCATTGTCACCACGTCAGGATCTGATGATGGGATCATGGAGAAATCAAGAGAACTCCTCAAATATAATAGGCACACCTATAGCGATTTTGGTATTTTTCACTGTAACTCATGCATTTGCTTTTGAAAAGTACTATATGGTGAAGTGGAACTGATGATGAAGACCACAGATGGCCACCGGAACTCCTTAACGGTACCTATTTCAAGGGTGGCGATAAGATATTTCGATAAAGGAAGTTGAGCGACTATGACGAAGCACATTTAGGTTTAAATATGACTATGACATTCCCGTGGCGTTGTCTGCGGCGAGCTTGAAATGTTCTATAGTTTCTTATTAATATTTAGAAGTGGAGCTACGTAACAGCATAAATAGGATCACTAAAAAGTATAAAATAAAATAAATGTTTAAAAAAACAAAAAAACCGCCTTCAAAAAGCAAAAAATAACTTCTTTAAAATGGTAGGTAAATAGGTCAGTCCAACTGAAGTCGGCGTGCAACAATATTTTAACCAAAAGCAGACTTCAGTTGGACTGACCTATTTACCTACCATTTTAAAGAAGTTATTTTTTGCTTTTTGAAGGCGGTTTTTTTGTTTTTTTAAACATTTATACCTGCGAGTGTTCATTTGAAACACGAGCTAGCGAAAGGATTCTATGATTGACCACGAGCGAAGCGGTGGTTCAAAAACAGAATCCTGAGCGTAGCGAGTGTTTCAACACACGAGACGTAAAATAACTTTTCACCCGTGTATAACACAAAACTTTTCACCTCACTACAGCGAGGGAAATAAGCTCAATTCCGCATTTTGCACGGTTTCCCGTAATTCCACAGGTGTTAATACGTCTTTCGTCACTCGAACCACTCATTTTTAATAACAAAACAAACTAGAAAAACATGCGAATATTTAACGTTGACGCAAAGACGAAGGAAAACTGAGGCCCTACTTTAAAAATCGAAGTTCGAAGTTACGTTAGCTCCATCCCTTTCTCTCGATTTAGTCTCGAAGGACGAGTGACAGAGATGGAGCTAACGTAACTTCGAACTTCGATTTTTAAAGTAGGGCCTCTGCTTTACTACCTGTATGCGTTGACGGCTTAATTAAAAAGTTTTGACTTAAGTTTTTTTTATTATTTCGGATGCGTTTTGTTCGCTCATCGACTTACTTCGACTGTCAGAATATTTTATCCGTTTTTACAACATGAATGAAGGTTAATATTGAATGCTGATATTTATGAATTAAAATAAAGTTGTAAGACTGTATTTAGTATTTTTTACTCGATGCAATTCATTAATTGTGATGTTAAAAATTTAGCAGTTTTAACGTTTTACGTTTTGTTAGCTGTCAAATATCACTAAAGCTGACTTCAAATGTCAAAACTCCTTCTTCACATGTGGATAAAAAGCAATTTTCTCAATAGATATCAAACAAGCAAAAAGGGCTTTCCGAGCTAGTGAGATGAAATAGTTATTTGTTATACAAGGGGGGAAAGTTGTATTTTACCTGCGAGTGTTCATTTGAAACACGAGCTAGCGAAAGGATTCTATGATAGACCCCGAGCGAAGCGAGTGGTTCAAAAATAGAATCCTGAGAGTAGCGAGTGTTTCAACACACGAGACGTAAAATAACTTTTCACCCGTGTATAACACAAAACTTTTCACCTCACTACAGCGAGGAAAATAAGCTCAATTCCGCATTTTGCACGATTTCCCGTAATTCCACAGGTGTTAATACGTCTTTCGTCACTCGAATCACTAGTTTTTAATAACAAAACAAACTAGAAAAACATGCGAATATTTAACGTTGACGCAAAGATGAAGGAAAACTGCTTTACTACCTCTATGCGTTGATGGCTTAATTAAAAAGTTTTGACTTAAGTTTTTTATTATTTCGGATGCGTTTTGTTCGCACATCGACTTACTTGGACTGTCAGAACATTTTATCCGTTTTTACAACAAGAATGAAGGTTAATGTTGAATGCTGATATTTAAGAATTAAAATAAAGTTGTAAGACTGAATTTAGTATTTTTTACTCGATGCATTTCATTGATTGTGATGTTAAAAATCAGCGGTTTTAACGTTTTACATTTTGCTAGCTGTCAAATATCACTAAATTTGCCTTCAAATGTCAAAACTCTTTCTTCACATGTGGATAAAAAGCGATTTTTTCAATAGATATCAAACAAACAAAAAGGGCTTTCCGAGCTAGTGAGATGAAAATACTAATGTTAGTAGAGAGTGGACATTAATTGGACGGCTAATACAACGGGGAAGGAGATTATATAGAGGAACAGATATTTTAGGACAATCCAAAAATAAATGTTCCAATGTGCCTTCAGCCAGACCGCACTCACAAATCGAGCTGTCCCTAATTCTAAGTTTTGCTAGAAAAACGGGAGAGCAAAAATGACCCCGACGTAATCGAATGATTGTGGAAGTGTTTAATTTTGAAATTCCCTGTTAATAAAAAACCACGGTTTGGATGGAAGAGCAGGCTGCAGGTTTCCGTAATGTTGGCCTTTGTTCTGACGGGATAATTGCCATAGATTGTTCCATTTTGCCACTAGTTGAGGTTTTACAGAGGCTCTCAAATCGCGAGTGAAACATTTAGCCCTATTATATAGCTACAATTTACAATTTACAGGTTACACGTTTCCATTTGACACAACCTCGACCAATGACGACCAGCCGTTTGCGCAGTGTTGCCAGTTTAGACCTGTAAAATTGTTACTTGTATTGTAATTAAAATGCGTTGCGTAGTTAGTACGACTACGAGTATGTAAAGTTGATACCCCCTCTACTCCTAGCTGTCAATAGCGATCTTGATGTCTTTAGGTCTAAATTTCATATATTTAAGATGTTTGTTAACTCGATTGCTAAGCAGAACATTTAGCTTCAATAGTGTTTGTTTCTGTACCTACTTATTTGGAATATTTGGATTATTTTTCCTTATTTCTAGTTGTTTTTAATCTATGCAACTGTAACTGACCATGCTGTGTATTGTTTCTGACTGTTATCTAGGTAATAACATCTACGTTTGTTATTCATTTTGAAATTTTGATTGCTGTCTGTTTTATGTACCGTTTAAAATAATTAAAATAGAATAAATCCCTTGCGTAGAGTAGGTTTCTAATGTGTTATTATTCTAGGTAAGTACCTAAAAAGAATAACAAGGTAAAGTTAAAAATACACATACTTACTTAAAACACTTCCACAAAACAAGCGTATAACTAAACTTCTTCACTTTATTTAATCACTTATAAACGTTTCAAGTAAATATAATTCGTTTTTAACTAAGTCCGTATTTAATGTTTTTTCTTAATTATGCGTAACACAGGTCCGGCTGCGGCAACGCGTCATTCCTTACTGACGGGATGACTCGACTCGCGAGACAACTCTCGCTACTTCGCAGGGCTGGCGAGCGAGTTACTAAACCTTTTTTAGGGTTCCGTACCCAAAAGGTAACAACGGGACCCTATTGCTTAGACTAATGGCCTGTTGTTTGATAGATAGTTAAAATAATTGTCAAAAAACGTTACTAATGGTTAAAATCTCAAGGAAATGTGTCAAATTTCCCATTCCTTTTTCAAACGGGTTTGGGTAAAAGTGTTGTCATTTGTAAAATTCATACATTTTCAAGGTGAGCGGCCATTCGTAAAAGTGGTAAATTATGATACAATTATTAAAAATAAACATATTTTGTTACGTATTGTAATACTCTTAAGTGCATCGGAGCCGAGATATTTAAATATTCATACTTGGGCGTACTTTTGTACTAAAAACTGAATACTTAAATCGTTAAAATCTCAGCTCCGATATTATTTAACGCCATAAATTATATATATCTATGTGTATTTAGAGGTCCTCTAAATAACTATGTAAAAATCATCAGTGGCCGCTGAAAAAAATAATGACAATATTCTTCAAACAAATTTACCCAATGCCCTTTTAACAATTAGTTAGTTTAACTACTGATCAAACAACAGGGCCTAAGATAGTTGAAATTTTCATAGCTGATGTATTTCTGTTGCCGCTACAACAAAATAAAATACATATTTCAGTGGGGCTTCCATACAACAAACGTGTTTTTTTGCCGTTTTTTGCTGGAACGAGGGCTGCTACTTATGTATCCGGAATCTGGGATTCCAACATTTATAAACGTTATATCTGACCTCCATGGTAAAATTTGAACTTTTTTTTAATACTGGCCGCTATATTATTTTTTCTTATGTACGCTAGTCTTTTGTTTTTGGCGGGATCAAAATGTCATCTCGCTGCAAGAATGGAACTCACTCGTGAAAATATTCGTGCTATGATTTATTATGATTTTCGGCGTGGTTTAACGCAACAACAGTGCATAGATCAATTAACTTCGACTTTTGGTGATGAAGCTCCATCGAAAAGCACTGTGTACCACTGGTTTAGTGACTTCAATCGTGGACGTAGTATGCTCACGGACGAAGTTAAGGAAGGTCGCCCGAAATCGGTCGTTGTACCACAAAATATTGAAGCTGTGCGAAAACTTATAATGCATGACCGTCATTTTACATATCGCGAGATAGAGGCGACTCTGGGCATATGTATGACGAGCATTAATAAGACATTACATGATCATTTACGAGGGGCGGCTGATAAGTAATCTCCTTGGTCAGAAATATATACAAAAATAATGCTGGCTGGTATGGATTTATATTCGTTTGTTATTCTATTTTCAAAATGTATTACATTCATTTGTTTATTGCATCACGTTTATTTGTCTCCTACAATTGTTTCAAACATGTCGGTAGAAAAAGTGAAAATGGATAAAATCGAGCAGCGTGCGGTGATTAAGTTTTTGACTAAAGAAGGGAATACGCCTTCGGAGATCAGACAGCGTATGTTACGTGTGTTTGGCAGTTTGTGTTCTTCCGAATTTGTTATAAAGTTTTGGTCAAAGCAGTTTAAGTTAGGTCGCGAGAGTCTGGAAGATGATCCTCGTAGCGGAAGACCAGTTTCGGCCGTCACCGATGAAAATGTAGCCAGGGTGAAAAAAATTATATTAGAGGACCGACGAGTGAAGCAGTGGGAGATAGCTAGAGATGTGGGCGTCAGTAAAGAGCGAGTCAATGAAATAATTCATGAGCATTTGAACATGTCCAAGGTTAGTGCACGTTGGGTCCCCAGAATGTTGACTGCATTTGACATGGAGAGGCGTGTCAAATGTTGCGAAGAGTTTTTGGAGATGAGTCGAGGGAAAGAGGAAGAAATAATTTCTAGAATTGTAACATGTGATGAGACTTGGATTCGACAATGGGACCCGGAAAGTAAGCAAGAGTCGTTACAGTGGAAATTTAAGGATGAGAAGCCGCCTCGGAAATTCAAGGTCTGTCCATCGGCAGGTAAACTTATGGCTACAATCTTTTGGGACACAGAAGGGATTTTGCTCATAGATTATTTACCGAAGAAAACTACAATGAATGCTGATTATTACTCAAACTTACTATACCAACTAAGAGAGACAATAAAAGAAAAACGGCGAGGTAAACTAAACAAAGGTATTCTGATTTTGCACGATAACGCACCAGTGCATACCGCCCGCACAACGAAGCTAGCAATTAAAGACAATGGCTTCGAAACCATTGACCACCCCCCTTATAGTCCAGATTTAGCCCCCTGTGACTATTTTCTGTTTAGACTTCTCAAGAAAGACCTCAGGGGACGAAGGTTTATGACCGATGACGAAATGAAGGCTGCGGTTACTGACTTTTTTGACGACAAACCGAAAGATTTTTTTTTTAATGGTTTAAATTCAATATTTGAAAAATTTAATAAGTGCATTTTACTAGCAGGGGACTATATAGAAAAATAAAAAAAAATTAGCCACGACAGTCTTTTGTTTCATTGTTAGGTAGATTACTTTTCAGCCGCCCCTCGTAGCTGTAAAAAAAAATTGTTCCCATTGGATCCCTCACAATTTAACTAAGGATCAAAAAGAGGCTCGCGTCGAATGGTGCAAGAAAATCTTAAAAAAATATATCCGTGGTGACTCAAAAGCTGTTTATAATATCTACACAGGTGACGAATCCTGGATCTATGCGTATGATCCGGAAACTAAACAACTATCAACAGTGTGGGTGTTTCAAAATGAGCGGAACCCTACGAAAGTAACTCGTGCAAAAAGCACCTTGAAGCAAATGGTCGCCTGCTTTTTCGGTATTAATGGCCATGTGGCTACAGTGCCACTAGAGAATCGTAAAACGGTTAATTCGGAATGGTACACGACCATTTGTTTGCCGGAGGTATTTGAAGAAATACGTAAAAACAACCAGCGACGCAGAATCGTTCTTCACCATGATGCCCGGTTCACATTATTCCAGTCCAGTAATCCAGCAGGCCAATCCAGTCCAGTGCTGGACTGGATCATATCGTTTACATTATTCCAGTCATTTAAGAGTTGCTGGAGTGGTAACACTATTGTGACAATGATATCTAGAACTTAAACGATCAATCCAGCACTGGAATTGGCTGTCTACACTATTCCAGTGGCGCTGGATTGGGCGAGCTGGAATGAAAAAGTAGACGGTCATTCCAGTCACTGGACTGGATTGCTCACTTGAATGGGTACATTCCAGTGCATTCCAGTGCCGGTTCACATTATTCCAGTAGCATTCCAGTCCAGCGACCCAAACCAGTGTTGGAATGCTATTGGAATAATGTGAACCGGCACTGGAATGCATGGCATGACAATGCCAGCTGTCATACATCACGCGAAACGACTCGATTTTTGGAAGGTCAAAATATAGAATTAACGGGTCATCCGCCGTACAGCCCTGAATTTCGTAGAACTTTCCAAGTTTTTGGAAACTTTCCGCAACTTGCACATCAGTATACGGAACCCTTCGTTCGTGCGCGAGTCCGATTCGCACTTGGCCGGTTTTTTAGGGTTCCGTGTCTGCGCTAGAGGCTAGACGGTAAAATTCAAATCGTATTTGACGTTATGGGATTGTGTTTAACTCGGCCGCCGTTACTGTCAAGTAAATAAGAGCTGTCAAAACGTTAACAATACGATAACAGGTCAAAAACGATATGGTTTTTAGCGAGTTGAATAAATAATGCCTACGCTGTCCGTCCGTCCGTCCTAACTTTAAAGAGCTGTACTTTTTGAACTACAGCGGGTTGACCTTTTTAGGGTTTCGTACAAAAAAATAAAATAAACCGGGCAAGAGCATGTCGGAGCATGCTCAGTGGAGGGTTCCGAAGCCGTTACTACTAACAAATTAGAGCTCGCGACAAACTTAACTTTGCCGTTGGAAAACTGTTATCCCCATACATCGACATAGGTCGCGGTCAGTTTACCAACACCGCAAATAAGTTTAGGTATAATTACAAATAAAAACATTTAAACCGTTTGTAACTCAAAAACCAATGAAGTGTACTTAGTCGTGATAGTTTTCCTATTAAATTCATTATATTTGCTTTCATTTAAGATATTTTTCAGATTTTTAGTATTTGTAGTTTTGGCTGTAGAGGGGGGGGGGGACACTTGACTCTAACAAATATTAGCGCTTTAAAGCTTAATATTTCATAAACGGATACTTTAATCGAAAAATTGTTGTGACAAACCTACAATAGATCTATCCAACGACACCCCATCATATGGGGTACAAAAGAAAAAAAATTACATCCCCACGTTACGTGTAGGGGAGATAAACTAAAAAAAAATATATTCAATATTTTATTTTACCACGTTTTTGGCGTGACTAATGTGTATATTCATGCTAAATTACAGCTTTCTAGTACCTACTAAGAATCTCTCAGCTAGGCTGCGGACGGACGGACGGACGGACGGACGGACATGGCGAAAGTATAAGGGTTCCTAGTTTGACTACGGAACCCTAAAAACGGAACCCTTATAGGATCACTCGTGCGTCTGTCTGTCCGTCTGTCACAGTCATTTTGCTCCGAAAATACTGGAACAAATCAGGTGAAATTTGGTAGGATGGAATCCTATGACCCAAAAACAGATGTGCAAAGTAAATAAGTTTATTTTTTAAATAAGCGTCATTTTCGGGGGACAAATTAGGAAGTTAAAAACAAAAGTTTTGCAAACTTTACTGTGTCACATATTAAATGAAAGGGCTTGTTATGAGGATCTCAAATACATTTTTGTTATTATTTAATGTAATATAAAAAGCTTTCATTTCATTCATGAAAGAAGACGAAAATTGACTTCCCCCCCGATCTCCGAAAACTACTGAGGGCAAACATTTTGAAAAAAATACAAAATATAGTTCATTTCTTCTAGATTACAGGAAAACCTATAAGAATTTTATAAAAAAAAATACGTATGTACGGAACCTCCACGCAAGTTCATAGTTTTATATATTTGTGTAGTAACGGCTTCGGAACCCTATACTGAGCATGGTCAGACATACTTTTGCCCGGATTTTTTTCATGATGTTTTTAAAAGTGAAGACTCGCGTACAAGGTAGCGTAAGGAATGCAAATTAACCGGTCATTAACCGTTTTTGTATGAAAATAACCGGTTAAAATCGGTTAAAGCCGGTTATTTGCATTCCCTCTGCGTTACTGTGGATGTTTCATTTCTGAATGCAGTTATTCGACCAAGATAAGTAATTTTTTAATACCCGTACCTACTTTAATTTGCTCCCTTAAATTACAGAAATACCCTCATATTTCAAAGTCCACTGACAGCTCCTATTTCCACTTTGACAAGTGACATTTGAGTTGTCAAACTCGACTGACAGCTTTCAATTGTCATTGTGATACACAGTGTTGCTACTACAATAAAATTTACCTTTAATCTCTGTTCCCTCGGGAACTAGTCAATGTCCGGCATAAAAAATACTATGTCCTTCCCCGAGATTAAAGCTATCTCCATTCCTATCGAAATCGGTTTAATAGGTATAGCCGCGAAAGCGTAATAAACAGACAAGTTACTTTCACATGTGTAATATTAGTATGGATATAAATAAATAAATATCCCATCAAAAACATAAATGTGAAAATGGGAGCCATGTTCAACATTTTAAGAATATGCGATGCATGGTTATCGACTTCACCGACAAAATAATTGAGATCTAAATGGGTGCCAAGTTCCGTAGATAATCCTGATATTTATTTATTAAGAACAAACGACATTCTACAATAAATTAAAAACACAATTTCTTACTTTTTCTGCTACAACAATGTTTGCTATTTATATAAATGTTTAAAAAAACAAAAAACCGCCTTCAAAAAGCAAAAAATAACTTCTTTAAAATGGTAGGTAAATAGGTCAATCGAACTGAAGTCTGCTTTTGGTTAAAATATTGTTGGACGCCGACTTCAGTTGGACTGACCTATTTACCTACCATTTTAAAGAAGTTATTTTTTGCTTTTTGAAGGCGGTTTTTTGTTTTTTTAAACATTTATTTTATTTTATACTTTTTAGTGATCCTATTTATGCTGTTACGTAGCTCCACTTCTAAATATTAATAAGAAACTATAGAACATTTCAAGCTCGCCGCAGACAACGCCGCGGGAATGTCATAGTCATATTTAAACCTAAATGCGCTTCGTCATAGTCGCTCAACTTCCTTTATCGAAATATCTTATCGCCACCCTTGAAATAGGTACCGTTAAGGAGTTCCGGTGGCCATCTGTGGTCTTCATCATCAGTTCCACTTCACCATATAGTACTTTTCAAAAGCAAATGCATGAGTTACAGTGAAAAATACCAAAATCGCTATAGGTGTGCCTATAATATTTGAGGAGTTCTCTTGATTTCTCCATGATCCCATCATCAGATCCTGACGTGGTGACAATGGGACCAACTTGAAAGTATACCCATTCGAACAACGAAAAAATTTTTCAAATCGGTCCAGTGGTCTTCGAGTAATCGGGGAACACACATAAAAAAAAAAAAATCCCGACGAATTGAGAACCTCCTCCTTTTTTTGAAGTCGGTTAAAAAGTATAAATTCTTAAATCGGAACACTCGAATTATTTACACAAAGCAGATAACTTAGGATAAACTGAAGCTCAAAATTTGACTCCGCTAGTTTTTACCAGCAAGACAATTGATTGGAAGAGTAAGATATGACTCATATGACCACACGATATAAATTAAATTATTAAAAATAAACAAAAAACCCGACTGCAATAAAAAAACAACTGAAAAGCGAAAAACAAGCTATATACTCTATAGAAAATTGTAAGAGCGTGTACTTATTGATATTTATAACAATTTAAATTTAACTTGAATATTGGTAATGGTGTTCCAGGCGGGCACAAGCTAGTCCAAATGTTATATTTTTACAAGAAATAGGTTTTGAAATTCATTGCTTGTCCCTTTTTCGCTTTTCAGTTGTTTTTTTATTGCAGTCGGGTTTTTTGTTTATTTTTAATAATTTAATTTATTTTACGCTTTTTAGTTTTTATTAATAAAATAGGGGTTTAATTTATTATTACTAAGCAATATATGAGCTCTGGAGCTTAAATTTTTAATGTCGTGAAGCTACAAGTGATTTCGCTTGTAATTTGAAGCGAAACTCTCTTTCTAGCGAAAGGAGTTTATTACTTAACATTTGACTTTCCTGTCAAAATAGTAGCATAAAAGTATTATAATGTATATATATTTGGAATGGGCTATTTAATAGCTTCCATTTGATACGCATATTGTGATAATAATAAAAAAAAAAACCCCCTCCATATTTTTTTCCGCGGACGCTATATTGAAATATTATTTACCTACCCTATGTCACTTCGGCAATTAAGACGAATCTAATGACACCTCGTATGTTAAAATCCGTCAAGCCGTTTAGGCTGCAGAGCGTGCCCAGAAATAGACATACATACATACATACGCTCGAAAAACATAACCCTCCTTCTGACGCAGTCCGGTAATAACTTGCGTAAAACCTAAAGTAGATAAGTTGATTAGCCAAATTTAACATAACTTGTATGTGAAAACTAGCCAAGTCAAATTTTAAGCTTCAGTTTATCCTAAGTTATCTGCTTTGTGTAAATAATTCGAGTGTTCAAATTTAAGAAGTTATACTTTTAAATAGCAAACATTGTTGTAGCAGAAAAAGTAGCATTCGAATGCCTATTTATAAATATCATAACAATAGCATTTTATTCTCATACCAGTTCCCGGGATTTTGGTCATATCCATATTAAGATTTCTGCTCTATATCCCGCCGTGTTGCACCGTGATATCTGATCACTGATTATAATATATTCTGTGGTTTTATCCACGGCGGTAAACGCGGCCATATTAAGCAGGCATCATTAAAACTCGTGCGCAGGCCGCGTGACGTCATAACGAGGAATTTCGAATTAGCATTAACGACGTTGAAGTGTTATTTTACTCGACTACTTCAAAATTGGATTATGTTTTACAAGTGTATGCAAGTACAGTCACGTGATTAAATTTGGGACCCACCTTAGGTCCAAAGTCAATCCGACATTCTACAACAATAAGGTTGACTTTCCTAAAAGTTACAAATGACTTGACATCTCTAATGACATTGACGACTTCACGCATATTTTTCTTGAAATGGTTTCCAAATTAACGCTCGTGACCGTACAGTAAGACTTTTAAGTACCTACATGTCATTCATATTGATCAAATTTTCCTTATATTGCTAAAGAATTTACACTTTTATTACCCGACTGCGGCGGAGGGTTATGTTTTTCACCGTCATGTATGTTCTATGTTCCCCGCTACAGCAAAAACGGCTTGGACGATTTTGACAAATGAGGTATCATTGGATTCGTCTTTCGCAGCGAGAGTGTAATAGGATACCTAAACTGTTAAAATTGAAATAACAACAATGGCCAAATGACAATTATTAACATATGTAGGTATATCGACGACAGTATAAAAAATGCAGTCGGGTTTTTAAAGCTTGCTTTTCATAGAGTTATTTAAATGACAGCAAATAAAACGCCTACATAAAGGTTACCGTTTCATTTCTTGAATTGCTATTTTGTAATTCCTAGGCGCCGCGGCAGCAGACAACAATTGGTATGAGCAAGGTTTGAGTATGTTATAATAACATTATAGAGGATGTTATAATGTTATTATAACACACTAGTATTGTTGGTGTGTTAAATGTTATTTCAATAGATAATTAACCATGGGTCTATATTGTCTGCAAGTTGTATTATTAGTCATAATGTCATAATTATAGTAACGTTTTTTTTTTGTTACCTTTTCGGGATGTTATTATTTAAACCTAACCAAACCTAGCTTCATCTACACGTTAGATATTTAAGAAAATTTGAAAGTATACGGTTCCAGCGATATCAAAATTATACTCTCAATAATTATGTTAACAAAGACATTACGATCAATAAAAAAGCACAAAATAACTTCTAGCCTCGTGTGGTTGCCGAGTTAGAATAGTGCCACTCCATGCCTTCCCGTGGATGTCGTAAGAGACGACTAAGGGAATAAAGGCTTGTAGTACTGTTAGGCGATGGGCTTGCAACCTGTCACTAATACGCTGGTAAACATCTTAGCCTAATTGTGCAAATTGTGGTTATAGAATTATCAACAAGTTTTTAGAGATATTTGTAATTCTGTAGCTCTGCCTACCCCACTCTGGGAACGAAGGCGTGAAATTATGTATGTATGTATGTACAAAATAACTTTAAATAGAAAATTAGGTCATAAATACCTATGTTTTTTTTTTTTTTTTGTGATTATAGTAAGGGCGTCGGAACCCTACACAGAGCATGGTCCGACATGCTCTTGCCCGGTATTTTTAATTATTATTGTTAATAAACTTGGTAAGCGTTATAAACCAGCTTAGTGCGAACTCGTTATCACAATTAAAATCTTTATTGCCAATTACCAACTAAGTTTAATCATTTAGCAGTATTATTTCTCATCTAAAGATTCGTTAAAACACGTTGGATAAACTATTAAACAAAAGCAAAACGGGTCATAAATCCACAAAGGACTCGAAAATGCATTGTCTTCTTTTCGTTCTCGCCACTGGAGTGCAGTTTGTGACCGTGTTTGGAGATCCGGCGTTCGCGACCAAACCCAACGACATGTTAGAATCGTTAAAAAAAAACCTGTCCGAGTGCATGCAGCAAGTCAAGGCTAACATGACCGACGTCGAATACTTCATTAGAAAATACCCGCAGCAGACGAACGAAGGTAAATGCTTCGTAGCATGCATTCTAAAAAAACATGGCGTCATCAAAAATGAACGAGTAGACGAGGAGAGAGTTATGCAAATCAACAAAGAGTTATACCACGATAATAAGACGGTTGAAGAAGGTTTGAAAGTTGCTCTTCAGGAATGCTCAGGGGTCGATGAAGAGTTCAAGCTATGTGAGTACGTGTCCAAGTGGAACGACTGTGTACATCTGAACATGAGACACGTTCCTGATTTGCGAAGGCGCCGGGAGCCGTCTCAGCCGTCTCATGCCGCAAAGTTAGCAGACCATGAACAAAGATTATTTAATTTTATTGGTCAAATTTAGTCCATAACCCACAGCCCGAGAGTCTGTCATTCGGCCAGTGACTGTTTCAAAAAAACCGGGCAAGTGCGAGCCGGACTCGCGCACCGAGGGTTCCGTATTTAAGATGGTTGGAAAAAGCAAAAGAAAATACTTACTTTGTTATGAACTTTATTATCTATGCATTAAGGCCCATTTTGACTAGCCTAAATATAATACAGATTTTTAAAGTTTTTTGATAATTATTCCAAAACTGTAAAGTTTGACAACTTAATTTTATTTTTCCTGTAAAATATAAGTAATTTTCTTTAAATCAGGATTTTTTCAGATTTTTTGGTCCATAAACTTCGGAGATAAAGGGGGAGAACGGTCATTTTTTTGTACATTTTTGCGTATAAATCAAAAAGTACGTCCAGAAAAATTATAAAAAAATAGTTTCGAAATGTGCAGACTGAGCCCTTTCATATGACACCCGTTTGCTATAATCAAATAACATTCATTTTTCAACCTCCCATTCTAAGACTAGACCCCTTAACAAATACTTAGAAAAATAATTTCATACTTTTTTTACTTAAAACAGATGCGGGCAAGCAAGTTATACAACTATGCCAAATTTCAAATTGATAGCTTCTATAGTTTCTGAGAAAAACTGCTGTGACATACAGACAGACAACGAAGTCTCACCATAAGGGTTCCTTTTTTACCATTTTGGTACGGAACCCTAAAAAAGTGTAGGAACAGTCAAGTGCAAAAATATGTATCGAAAGAGCCCTCTTCATAAATAGAACGAAGTTCTTGTTACACCGGAATAAGGTGCATTGGGACATATTTTTGAGATGTTCCGTTCTCCCATATTTTTACACTTGACTGTACCTAGTTATCGACTTAAATTGCTAACGGTAACTTTTCCATTTTGTCACGAAATAGTACATTACTGCAAAGACCAATAAGTGAGCCATCCTGGACGAGTAGGAGTTAGAAGGCCGAGCCGCCAGGCGAGGCCTTTTATACATACGAGTCCAGGATGGCTCTTAATGGTCGAAGCATGTATAGTGTTTTTCTCAAAAATAGAACAAGCAGAATGATTAAAAAAAAAAGTTGTAAAATATTGATGACCACATATACATAACCCTCAGGGCTATAGTCCGACTCGCGCTTAGCCGTTTTTTTAATTAATTTAAACGATTCACTATATTTTATGTTAGACCGGTCGCGATGTACTAGGCGCGCATAAAACGGACATGGTGCGTGTGAAGTTCTTGTAAATAAAGAGAAATCGCGCGATGTCTGCTCTGAACGAGAACTGCTTTGGGTTTATGATGCCCTGGTACTTTTGTGAGGAAATTGTTTTACGCGCACTTTTTTTTTTTTTCTAGTATCAAACTGCCAACTAGAGATGATTATTCAGCTTTTCATGTATAAATAAAAAGCAATTTTTTTTTTTTTTTTTTTAAATAATGGTGCTCTTTGCAGAAATCCTAATGGAGTCGAAATAGTTTTCACTTTCATATATTTTGTGATGTGACCTTTTCTTGCTTACCTCTGTAGTCTTTTTGAAGGCTGTCCACAGGTCTGTATCGATAGTTCCAAATTCAAATAACATGATATGTAATGGAATTTCATACTTACTTACTGGACACTTTTTCATTCCGAATTCAAATCCTCTCTACTTACTGGACACTTTTGATCATTGCCTGGTAATTCTTAACTTTCTGGTGACTTTTTAATGATGTAATGGCGACTTTACGTATCATTTTTGAGAAAATGAACTATACTGCTATTACTGAACTTCTGTAGTTTGCAACCAAAATACTAACGGGTGAGGATGGAATCTGCTTTGGTTATATTGAATTTGAGTTACCGCCTATCTGGGGCACGTTTTATAAAGCTACAAGTTACAATTTTACAGGTCTAAACTGGCAACACTGCTCAAATAGCTGGTAGTCATTGGTCGAGGTTGTGTCAAATGGAAACTTGTAACCTGTAAATTGTAATTTGTAGCTTTATAAAACAGGCCCCTGGTGTACGAGGGCAGTATATAAATGCTTGACTATGGAAAAGTTGCCGTTGTCAATTTTAACTAAATACACAATTTTTTGAAAACAGCTCATGGTTGAATAAAAGTTCTGTCATTTATAAGTATTTTTTTTTTAAATGAGCGGCCATTTTAAAAGATTTACAATAATCATATTTTGTGTTACAATGTTACACTCGGAGCAGAGATATTTGAACTTTGATACATGAGCGTACTTTTAGTACCAGAAGCTTAGAACCTAAATCTTTTCACTTCTCATGCTCAATAAAAAAACAAAAAACCGCCTTCAAAAAGCAAAAAATAACTTCTTTAAAATGGTAGGTAAATAGGTCAGTCGAACTGAAGTCTGCTTTTGGTTAAAATATTGTTGGAGGCCGACTTCAGTTGGACTGACCTATTTACCTACCATTTTAAAGAAGTTATTTTTTGCTTTTTGAAGGCGGTTTTTTGTTTTTTTTAAACATTTATTTTATTTTATACTTTTTAGTGATCCTATTTATGCTGTTACGTAGCTCCACTTCTAAATATTAATGAGAAACTATAGAACATTTCAAGCTCGCCGCAGACAACGCCGCGGGAATGTCATAGTCATATTTAAACCTAAATGTGCTTCGTCATAGTCGCTCAATTTCCTTTATCGAAATATCTTATCGCCACCCTTGAAATAGGTACCGTTAAGGAGTTCCGGTGGCCATCTGTGGTCTTCATCATCAGTTCCACTTCACCATATAGTACTTTTCAAAAGCAAATGCATGAGTTACAGTGAAAAATACTAAAATCGCTATAGGTGTGCCTATAATATTTGAGGAGTTTTCTTGATTTCTCCATGATCCCATCATCAGATCCTGACGTGGTGACAATGGGACCAACTAGAAAGTATACCCATTCAAACAACGAAAAAATTTTTCAAATCGGTCCAGTGGTCTTCGAGTAATCGGGGAACATACATAAAAAAAAAAGAAAAAAAAACCCGACGAATTGAGAACCTCCTCCTTTTTTTGAAGTCGGTTAAAAAGTGTTTCATATCAGACTTATCAAGCGAGACTAAAGTAGTACATTATAAACCCTAGAGAATACATAATATTCATATTTTCCCTAGGGAAATTTACAATGTATATAAAATAGAATGATTTACATTTAAAAAACAATTTAATTTGACCAATCAAAATACTCTACCAAATTAAATCAACCAATCACAATACCTACACATCGACTGTCAATCGGAACGTTAGGTTTTTTTTGGTACGTATACTCTTTAACCAATTTAACTCTTTAAAAAAAAACTTTGTATTTGGTATCAACCAACCAGAATACAGCTATATTAAAATCGACCAATCAGGTAACAGAATTCATTTCTCAAAACGTTAGGTGTTTTTTAATCCCTATTTCATAATCGTTAAAATATGATTAAATTAAACGCTTTGAAGCGCTAAATACTCACACGGTCAGTCAGTGGCGTTTATTCGCGGTGTCTATATTTTGTATTATTTTAGTAATATTTTCTCCGTGGAAATTGTGGTGGATAATCTTTGCAATTTTTTTAAGCTTGTATAATGTTTTTATTTTCTCACAATCGAAGTGAAAAGAAGAGTGTATAACTCGGGCCTAAAAGCCATATTCGGTAGGTACCCCTCGAACAATTTTCCCTCGCTTTGCTCGGGAAAATAACCATCTCGCGGTACTACGAGTAGGTACGGCTTATTTTAGACCCTAGTTATACAATCTACTATTAATATCTCGGTTCCGATATTATTGATCGAAATCTGATATTTCTGCGTATTTAGAGATCCTCTAAAACATTATAATATAGTCATAAATGGCCGCTGAAAAAAAAGCTTGTTCAGACAAACTTACCCAATGCTCTAATAAAAAAGGTAAAAGTAACTGATGTTTCGTGTTTTCATTTATCTTCGTAAGGCCCAGTGTGCAATAGGATGTTCATAATCAAGGCAATTTAATTTGAACTGTGTTGCAATAAGAATAAGGTTTATTTTCCTATGTTCATAAACTGAAAATGCCATTATGGAACAAACGTAAGTGAACTTTATTTCCTTGACGGTAGATTTAAATTCCCACTTACAAAAAACTCCCCGTTTGCAGTATGGTGGGCCTTACGAGGTTATTTACTTATTTAATTTTACATTGGTGCCGTGGAAACTGGGTAGGGCACTGTTGTGGGACGCGACGTGCGTTGACACATTCGCCCTTTCCCACGTCAAGTCAACCCGTAATCGGGCCGGTGCAGCAGCTGATCAGGCCCAAACACTCAAGCGCCGCAAATATTCGTCATTATTAAATAATTACGAATTTGAGGCGCTTGCAGTGGAAACCATGGGACCTTGGTCAGCTGATATGAAAAGCTTTATTAAGGCCCTGTCCTCCCGGCTCATAGAATCCTCCAGAGATCCTAGAGCTGGTGCTTACCTCTCCCAAAGGATTGGGCTAGCTATCCAGAGAGGTAATGCAGCCAGTGTCATGGGGACCATGCGAGCGGACCTGCTAGAGGGGGTGTTCTTTTTATAGTGGTGATTATTATTTATATCTTTAATATTTGAGTAGCTTAGTTTAATTTTAATTTAAATACGTTTAGTTTTAATTTTTAATTGTATTAATGTTGAATTCTATACTTAGTTGGATGTAAATAGTCACAATTTTCTTTGCGTAATATAATTAAAAAATATACAAATGGACGAATATTTTCATATTGGTATTGGGCGGCTCCACAGACTTGAACTTTTGTTTTAATATTTTTTTGACGCATGTTGTCCATAAGCTGGACAGACCGAGTGACCAATGTTGTAGTTCTGCGTCGAGTTGGAAGTAATCGTGAACTAACCGCAGACCATCAAAAGGAGAAAAGTTACATATCTAGGTCATGTGTTTAGGCACCCAAAATAGGAACTTCTGCATTTAATGATGATGGGCAAAGTTGCTGCGAGAAGAGCTGTCGGGCGCAGAAAGAAATCGTGGCTGCGGAACATTTGGGAATGGACTGGAGTCACAAGTTCAGCGGAGCTATTCAACCACGCCAAAGACCGACAGAAGTATGCGGAGCTGACTGCCAACCTTCACTACTTGGAGAGGCACTATAAGAAGAAGAAGATTGTTTTTTTTTTCTATGTAGCCAGTGTTTTAAGGAAATGAAACTTTAGACATTATAAAAAGGTATGTATCAAAAATAAGTTCGTAAGTATTAGATTCCCGAAACTTTAAGTGTAGCCGTTGTAGATGACTTTTTAAAAAGCGGCCAAGTGCGAGTCGGACTCGCCCATGAAGGGTTCCGTGAAAGGTAAATTGCGGTTTACGATTTATGACGTATTAAAAAAAACTACTTACTAGATCTCGTTCAAACCAATTTTCGGTGGAAGTTTGCATGGTAATGTACATCATATATTTTTTTTAGTTTTATCATTCTCTTATTTTAGAAGTTACACGGCGGGGACTCACATTTTACCACTTTGGAAGTGTCTCTCGCGCAAATTATTCAGTTTAGAAAAAAATGATATAAGAAACCTCAATATCATTTTTGAAGACTTATCCATAGATACCCCACACGTATGGGTTTGACAGACAGACAGACATGACGAATCCATAAGGGTTCCGTTTTTTGTCGTTTGGCTACGGAACCCTAAAAACGATTAATACCTACTAATCTATGTGTAACTAAGCTACAGGGTCATCAGTTTATTGCATCGGCTCAGTGGAGGTCATTTGCAACCATTTTGATCCTATAAGGCATCTGTATGATTGTATATAGGTACTGTCTGTATGATTATTTGTTTGACTAGAGAATGCCATTACGCATTAAGTCCGCCATTTGTACTTTTCTTTGTGCAATAAAGGTTAAATAAACAATTGAACCATTTTCGAGATAAATATTTTTTAAGTTTTTTCGAAAAATGTCAAATACGCAACTTCCAAAATTTATAAAAAGAAAGTAATTACGTAAATCATATTTTTAATTTTATTTTATTTACACGAAAAACCAGTTGTTTGTTAATTTTAAAAGTGGAATTACGTGTACAGTCGACAACTTAAATTTGGTACCCACCTTAGGTCCAAATTTAATATTTATTGCTTTATATAATGCTAGACTAAGTAGTAACCATTGTAATATGTTTAAAAAATTACTGACTGCTGAGTTTCTTGCGGCGTTTCTTCTCAGCAGTGGTCTCCTCTTGGGAAGCGCTGGTAGATTCTTGACGTGTAAAAGTGCCCGTGCGGCCTGCTTACTGAATAAATATCTTTATCTTTTATCTTTATCTTTAGTCAATCTGACATTCTACAACAATAAGGTTGAGTTTCCTAAAAGGTACCAATAACTTGACATCTCTAATGACATTGACGACTTCAAGCATATTTTTCCAAGGACCTTTTACTAAAGCAGGACTGAGGACTAACCAAAAATTGTTTTTCTAAAACAAACCTTATGTCATAAACTTAAGACATAGTTTGTGCTGTTAGATTTACAGGAGCAAAGCCGGTCCGAGCGGCATAGATATAATGGAGGCCGTTTGTCCCTTTCTAACACTTGCCATACGCTAAAATTTCGGCATTTAGTAGAAAATTAAAATTATTGTTTTAGACAATTTATTAAATTTGAATCGTAACTTAAAGCTTACATTATTCGTATAATTTAAATTCTTATAGTACTTTGTATTTATTACCCCATAAACTTTAAAATATGACGATTTAAACCTACTTGGAAGTATTATTTTTTATTAGGCTGTCAACCCATTGAGTGTATCAATCATATCATGGCGGCGCGGTTTTCATCAAGTTTTGATTTAACGATTCTCAGTTTTGCAAGATTACAAAATGGTGAAAAAGTGTTGCATACAATTTTGTAAATGCGAATCCTATGCTGGTTGTGGGATATCGTTTCACAGGTAAGCCGATAAATTTTTACAAATAGGGTGACCTTGCGAGATTAATAACAAGTCCATGTCTTGTCTATCAATATAAAGGTAGTAGGCATTAGGTAATTCCTATCAAGTTTACTTATTGTACGATCGTGACTTGTGGCTCGATTTCTTTGCTCCCAAGTGTAGTACAGCTACATAATCGAGCGTTCATTACATGGTGTGAAAATTGCTTCATACTCGTACAAATAAATATAACTTTTTGCTACGATGTCATGGTCACCCTATTAGAAAGAGATAAACCGCATCTGTGCTTCACATCCTACTCGGACCGAGTATTGGTTAACAGTGCTCAGTCCTGCTTTAGTAAAAGGTCCTTGTATTTTTCTTAAAATGTAAACTGTACACGTTTAGGAATAAGAGACAGAAACGTTATTTTCAGTATTTTATAGGGTTCCGTGCAAAAAATGAAAATAACGGAACCCTTATAGGATCACTGGTGCGTCTGTCTGTCTGTATGTCCGTCCGTCTGTCACAGCCAATTAGCTCCGAATCTACTGGACCAAATCAGGTGAAATTTGGTAGGATGGTGTAATCCGATTGTTGCTGTACCTGTTACCTTCATTGTTTTCTTGAATCATTTTTATTTTCGTTTGTCTTATGGTTGGTGAGTATAGTACATTATTGCCTAGGCATGGAAGTAGGCAACGGCGGGCCGAGTATTGGATTAAACGGACGAGCTTGCGAGTCCGTTTAAAAATACGAAGCCCGCAATTGCTGTTCCTGCCGAGGCAAATATAGTGTTTTACTCAAAAATCGCAAGAAAAAAATTGTGTTGGAGTCAAATCTTCATCGCTTGAACTCATTGTTTGAATTGCATACAAACAGATACTTCATGTGAAAAAACCATCACTCCTTACCGCCTTTTTGTTTATGACAAGGAGAAACGCAATTCTTGTTTTAAAAAAAACATAAGCTATTCCAGGCACAAATAAAAAAGTTATGTTTCGAGTAAAATTTGGATGTATAAGACTTGTGCCCTCATTTTATTATGGCCCTTTTCATTTTTAAAAAGTTACTAGATAGATAGTAATGGAATTTGTATGCAACATGGCTTGTGTAACGAGCACGCAATGTTTTTTTTTTAATTTGAGAACTGTCAGTAAAGTATGTACTTCGCGTCTCAATATGTAGATAGGAATGTCAACATTTCCGGACATTTTTGAGAAAAATGTATTTTCACAACACTGCTTGGAAATATGGCCATAGATGGTCTTGTTTGAGGTCACAAAACGTCACTTATAGGGACAGACCAAGAATATTTTTGTCGGCGTGTTTGCTGATTGGCCGAGAACATTGTTGTCCAACTTCAAGAACCAATGAAAATCAATCAATCAATTTTTGTGTAATAGCTCCTTAAAACGAAAAATTGAAATCGACCAATCAGAACACACCATTTTGTGTCGTAATACATTAGGTGTATTTTTGCTAAAAGATACACAGACTAAAAACTATGACACAAACAGTGCTTTTTTTAAAAATGTAATTCAAACTTGGCTCCTAATCTCGAACCACTAGAGATGAAATGACGTGGAAGATATGGCGAAACAAATACAATTTTATATGGAGTTCACATTTTCATCTCGCATGTTAGTTTATTATATGGCCCAGATTTAAAAAAAAGTGATCTATGGTAAAATTGGGGGTGATGTCACATTAACATGAATTAAAATGAATTTTTATTTTATTTCCTCTCAGTAGTTGTGAAAAGCACTATATCTGCCTCGGTAGAAAGTGCGGCAGAAAGTGCGATAGAAAGTGCCTCAACTACTTTTCGGCCCTCTATATGACTCGTCCAAAAATTTTGTACTTTCTATCCTCTTCAACAATGTACTATTCTTCTTCTTCTTCTTCTTCAAACACAGATGTGCAAAGTAAATAAGTAATCATCATCATCATCATCATGTCAGACGAAAGACGTCCACTGCTGGACATAGGCCTCCCCCAAGGCTCTCCACTCAGACCGATCTTGTGCTTTCGCATCCACCGCGTTCCCGCGATCTTACAAGGTCGTCACTCCATCTTGTTGGAGGCCTACCTACAGCTCGTCTCCCGGTCCGCGGACGCCACTCAAGAACCTTCTGACCCCATCGGCCATCAGTCCTGCGAGCAATGTGCCCCGCCCACTGCCACTTAAGTTTGGCTATTCTTCGGGCTATGTCGGTAACCTTAGTTCTACTGCGGATATCATCATTAAGTATTTATCAAGTAAATAAGTATTTTTTTTAAATAAGGGCCATTTTCGGGCGATAAATTAGGAAATTAAAACGCAAAGGTTTGCAAACCTTACTATGTCACATATCAAATGAAAGGGCTCGTTATGAGGATCTCAAATATAGTTGTTATTATTGTAAAATAAATATTTTTGATTTTATTCATGAAATAAGACGAAAATTGACCATTGCCCCCCGTGATCTCCGAAGCTACTGAGCCTAAAATTTTGAAAAAAAAATGCAAAATATAGTTCATTGCTTGTAGATTACAGGAAAACCTATAAGAATGCTATCAAAAAAATTAAGTATTTACGGAGTTCAACTCGCACTTGGCCGTTTTTTACAATTAGTTCCGAAGTTATGGTTTAAAACCACCAAATAAACCCAATACTGGCAGGCAGATTATTTAAAAAACATCAACGTATTTCTAGCTTTTGAACAATATTGTACTTTCATGGTTTCTGAAAAAAATACATCACAAAGAGAGTACTTATGTCCTAAAATTACTTTTTTTTTGCCTCTTGTACTCTATGCAGAGCTGTGTGCGTAATCATTCACCTCAACTTGCTCCGATACCTATACCAACCTACGTGGTAACGTTTAAATAGGCAGCCATTTTCTCCAATAAACAAATTATGACGCAAATGGAACGGAATATTTATGATAATACAAAGGAAATGTGTTTTAAGTGTACACATTCTGTTGATAGGTAATTGTTCTTAAGTTAACCTTGTATAAAAGTGCCATAATTTGTTTTTCACACCACACCACATGCTCGAATTTGCCTAATTTTATATCATGCAAACCTCACCTAAAGTAAGTGATAATAGCCTTCGGCTAACCAGCGGGTTATAATGAGATTTGAATTTGTATGAAAAAATGTTCCATAGAAACCTGCAGCAAACAGAACTTATTTGAAAATCGAACTGGCCACTGAAAAGTAGAGTATTCTCCTTTGGGATAAAGCTGTTTTCATCTTGGGCGAGCTTGAATCCCTCGTTGGTCGTTGCACTCAGGAGCCCGTTTTAATTCCGTCGCTTCGCTCAGGATTTAACTCGTAACACCCTCGCTACGCTCGGGAGTTAAATCTGGAGTCCCTTATTTGCTCAGGATTCAATATCGCGCCCGTGACATAAAACAGTGCTTTATCCCCTCGATGTATAAATCTACTATTACTTACTATTATTTCAAAAAAGTGCAAATTTAATAAAATTCACAACGGCAACTTTTCCTTTACGTCACGTACCCAAATGGTAAAAATAAATGTTTTAAAAAACAAAAAACCGCCTTCAAAAACGCAAAAAATAACTTCTTTAAAATTGTAGGCACCTAATAGGTTAGTCCAACTGATGTCGGCTTTTTGTTGAAACTGTTGTGGTCGCCGACTTCAGTTGGACTAACCTATTAGGTGCCTACAATTTTAAAGAAGTTATTTTTTGCGTTTTTGAAGGCGGTTTTTTGTTTTTTAAAACATTTATTTTATTTTATACTTTTTAGTGATCATAATACGCTGTTACGTAGTCCCACTTCTTAGTTGAAATGAAACTTTAACTTATATCAAGCGCGCCGCAAGCAACGCCGCGGGAAAGTCATAGTCATATTTCAACAAGTAAATATTATTCGTTGTAGGTAGTCGCTGAACTATCTTAATCGAGATATCTTATCGCCACCCTTGAAATCGGTACCATTGAGGAGTTCTGGTGGCCATCTGTGGTCTTCATCATCAGTTCCACTCCACTACACCAAATGATACTTTCTGAATGCAAATGCTGGACTTGTTACTAAAAATATTAAAATCGCTATATGTTTGCCTACAATATTTGAGGAGTTCCCTCAATTCCTCACTGATCCCCTCATCAGATACAGATTTGGTGACAATGGGACCACCTCGGAAGTATACTATATCAAACCAAAAAAAAATTTTTTTTGAAATCGGTCGACAATTGACGGAGAAATCGGTGAATATACATAAAAAAAAAACATACAGTGGAACGTATAACCTCCTCCTTTTTTGAAGTCGGTTAAAAATGGGAGCCTATTACTAAAACTCCACTGTCCGTCTGTCTGTCATCAGGCTGTATCTAATGAACCGTGGTAGCTAAAAAGTTGAAATTTTCACAGATGATGTATTTCTGTTGCCGCTATAACAACAAATACTAAAAACAGAATAAAATAAATATTTAAGTGGGGCTCCCATACAACGAACGTGTTTTTTTTTCCGTTTTTTGCTCGATATTTATAACAGCAACTGGTGTAGTTTCTAATGTTGTATAGATAATGGTACGGAACCCTTCATGCGTAGGTCCGACTCACACTTGGCCGATTTTTTTAATGGCATGGAGGCGAACGAAACGAACACACAGCCCACCTGCCCCTTTTTCACCACCTTGACAATGACAGGTGACATTTTAGTGTACATTTCGCAGCTTATATGAAACCCAGTGATGTATCCACGTGTTGGAATGTATACCGAATTGTCACCTGTCACGTGTCATTGTCACGATGATAAAATAGGGGGCAGATGGTTAGTGGGATCTGGGACCCATAGACTTTTACATTCTCAAGACAATAATCTTAAGATTGCAATCCTAAGACCGCAAATGCGCTGCCAACCCTGAGGGCCTGGCCTCAACACCACGGCACGGCGTCCTTAACGTGTAACGGCGCGGTGCCGTAGAAAGGCACGTTGCTGCGTCGTGCAAATACACGGTGCCGTGTGACAACGGCTTCAACTATTTTAAACCCTACACGCAGGACATTGGGCTTAATATTGCACTTTATAATGAATGACGGCACCGTGTATCTGCACGTCGCGGCAACGTGCCTTTCTACGGCGTCGCGCCGTTTCACGTTAATGACGTCGTGCCGTTATGTTGTGTCCAGGCGCGGAGGACTAAGATGAAAGCCTATTTGCTAGTAATTTCACCGGTTGTCTTATCTCCATACGGGGACACAACAATACGAACACTGCTGCTTAAAGGTAGGTTAAAGGGTAATGGTCTAAGATCCAAATAGGAGAAGATTTGGACCGGGCTGTTTATTCGATGAAAAGTATTTTATATCAAAGGGGTTTGGGTAAATGTGTTGTCATTTGTAAAATTCATACATTTTCAAGGTGGGCGACCATTCGTGAAAGTGGTAAATTATGATAGAATTATTAAAAATAAATATATTTTGTTAGGTAATGTAATACTCTAAAGTGCATCGGAGCCGAGATATTTAAATATTCATACTTGGGCGTACTTTTGTACTAAAAACTGAATACTTAAATCTTTAAAATCTCCGCTCCGATATTATTTACCGCCATAAATTATATATATCTATGTGTATTTAGAGGTCCTCTAAATAACTATGTAAAAATCATCTGTGGCCGTTGAAAAAAAAAATGACAATATTCTTCAAACAAATTTACCCAATGCCCTTTAATACGCTAAATAATATGTGGCGAATAGGTAGGCTGAAAAATTTCAGTCCAGTACTAATATCATTAATAAAAAACAAAAAACCGCCTTCAAAAACGCAAAAAATAACTTCTTTAAAATTGTAGGCACCTAATAGGTTAGTCCAACTGATGTCGGCTTTTTGTTGAAAATGTTGTGGTCGCCGACTTCAGTTGAACTAACCTATTAGGTGCCTACAATTTTAAAGAAGTTATTTTTTGCGTTTTTGAAGGCGGTTTTTTGTTTTTTAAAACATTTATTTTATTTTATACTTTTTAGTGATCATAATACGCTGTTATGTAGTCCCACTTCTTAGTTGAAATGAAACTTTAAGTTATTTCAAGCGCGCCGCAAGCACCGCCGCGGGAAAGTCATAGTCATATTTCAATAACCTCCTTTTTTGAAGTCGGTTAACAAGTAAATATTCTTCGTTGTAGTCGCTCAACTATCTTAAACGAGATACCTTATCGCCACCCTTGAAATCGGTACCGTTAAGGAGTTCCGGTGGCCATCTGTGGTCTTCATCATCAGTTCCACTTCACCAAATGATACTTTCTGAATGCAAATGTTGGACTTGTTACTAAAAATACTAAAATCGCTATATGTTTGCCTACAATATTTGAGAAGTTCCCTCAATTCCTCACGGATCCTCTCATCAGATTCAGATTTGGTGACAATGGGACCACCTCGAAAGTATACCCTATCAAACCAAAAAAAATTTTTTGAAATCGGTCTACAATTGACGGAGTAATCGGTGAACATACATAAAAAAAAAAAAAAATACATACAGTGGAACGTATAACCTCCTCCTTTTTTGAAGTCGGTTAAAAAAAGAAAACTTTTTTTTTAAATTGCAAATATTTGTTTAATAGACAAATTACATACTAATCGAAAGTATGAAGTCTATAGAATATGCAAACGTTAGGTTTGGTACAAATTACTAGTACCGACTTACCTGTTTATACCTGCCTACAAATTTAATTGGGGGATCCATATAGAAATAGTGTGTAATAAACTCCGCTCAATTTTGGCAAAACTAATTAGTTTAAAAAACATAGTAAGTAGGAAAGTAATGCACACCCTGTATCATTCGCTAGCCGAGTCTGTAATTACTTATGGATTAATTGCATATGGACGGACATTTAAGAGTTACCTTGATAAAATTTGTAACCTTCAGATTAGAATAGTGAAAAGTGTATTAGTCGATAAAAAAACTAAAAACAAATATAATGATAATTATAAGCGATTGTATAAAATATTAAAAATCTTACCAGTGCATGATAAGGTTAGGTATTTAATATGTATGGATGATTACGGTCAGGATAAATTCAAAATGCGTAGAATACCGTTGCGTACCCTCAGAACAACCACGCAAAGAGCGTACGTAGAATATAAAGCGAACAACTGCTATGGCCAAAGAACGCGCAAGTATATTATTCCTAAAATACTTAACAAATTAGGCCCTACAGTAGAAAAGTGTAGTAGCAAGCAGATATTTAAGAGAAGACTCCAAGCAAAACTGCTAGATTTGTATGATAATATTGATAATAGTAGCGAGTAATAGGGTAATAATATATTGATTGTATGGCATAACTGAAGTATACCGGTAGCTCTAGTTAAGTAGTGTATAACTTATGAGGATGTAAAGTAGCTATACTATAAATGGATAGAACACAAGTGCATAATGAGCGCTTTATCCGCCAACAAACTGTCCTCAGTTTGGCGGAATATAAATATGTACATACCATTTAAGTTTTTTGTGATAAATAAATTAAAAAAAAAAAAAAATAGTTTGACGGGAAAAAAATAGTCAAACTAACGTTTGCATATTCTATAGGCTTCATACTTTCGATTGATATGTAATTTGTCCATTAAACAAGCCAGTGTATTTTTTTAAAACGAAGTTATTTTTTTATTTTTTTATTAATTATATACTGGACTGAAATTTTTCAGCCTACATATTCGCCATATATTACTCAGCATATTAAATTTGGTATAAAATACTTTTTATCGAATAAACAGCCCGGTCCAAATCGGCTCCTATTTGGATCTCCTACTATAAGACGGTGGTAGCGATTCAGACGGACCTGCCCTTTTTAGGGGTCCGTAGTCAACAAGGAACCCTTATAGTTTCGCCATGTCCGTCTGTCCGTCTGCCCGCGGTTTAATTGAGAGACTCTTGATACTACAAATCTACAATTTGGCATAGTTATATAAGTTTTTTTTTTAGGGGTATCCATACGAACCAAGTAAAGCAAAGATAATTTTACATTATGACAAAGAGTGAGGTACAGTCGGCCAAAAATGTGGTCTACCGCCCTACGGTTGAAGTTCATTTGCACGTCATGATACAACAAGTTCGATTTTCCCTTGCAATAATATTATGACAGTGACTAGTGTCAATCTTAGCGATAATAAGATCTCACAGAATTTTTTGTCAAAACTGGTAGACCACTTTCTTGGCCGACCGTGCCTGCTCTTAAAAAGCATAATGTACGAGTTATTATCAATTTTTTAACCGACTTCAAAAAAGGAGGAGGTTATACGTTCCACTGTATGTTTTTTTTTTTTTTTTATGTATGTTCACCGATTACTCCGTCAATTGTCGACCGATTTCAAAAATTTTTTTTTGGTTTGATTGAGTATACTTTCGAGGTGGTCCCATTGTCACCAAATCTGTATCTGATGAGGGGATCAGTGAGGAATTGAGGGAACTCCTCAAATATTGTAGGCAAACATATAGCGATTTTAGTATTTTTAGTAACAAATCGAGCATTTGCATTCAGAAAGTATCATTTGGTGTAGTGAAACTGATGATGAAGACCACAGATGGCCACCGGAACTCCTCAATGGTACCGATTTCAAGGGTGGCGATAAGATATCTTGATTAAGATAGTGGAGCGACTACCTACAACGAATAATATTTACTTGTTGAAATATGACTATGACTTTCCCGCGGCGTTGCTTGCGGCGCGCTTGATATAAGTTAAAGTTTCATTTCAACTAAGAAGTGGGACTACGTAACAGCGTATTATGATCACTAAAAAGTATAAAATAAAATAAATGTTTTAAAAAACAAAAAACCGCCTTCAAAAACGCAAAAAATAACTTCTTTAAAATTATAGGCACCTAATAGGTTAGTCCAACTGAAGTCGGCGACCACAACATTTTCAACAAAAAGCCGACATCAGTTGGACTAACCTATTAGGTGCCTATAATTTTAAAGAAGTTATTTTTTGCGTTTTTGAAGGCGGTTTTTTGTTTTTTAATAGATTTGGTGGACCGACCGGACTGGACATGTAGGGAAGGCTACAGCTATCATTAAATGAAAGCACATAAGGGTGTTAGGTAATGAGTGGATAATCCTTGAATTATGGATAGAAGGCACTTAGGGCGTTATGAAAAAGCTAAAATAAGTTAGGTAAACTCGCACGGTTTTTGAGATATTTGGACTTTTAGGTTTTTTTCGAAAATGAACATTCTTTTTCAATGTTTTGATCATAGCAGCATTCTAAGCTATTAGTCCGGGCGGCGGCTGCAAATTAACTACCCCATCGAGTAACAGAAAAATATCATCTTCGACGAAAAGAACATCTAAAATAGGTAAGAAAAAATGTGGTCTTCCGGGGCTCAGCTTGGGGGGTAATACGGAATGAAAAGATATATGGTCCGCTTCTGACCATAATTTTACCTCATTTAGTAACCAAATGAAAACTTTTCGTTGGTTTTAGACACGATGAATAGAGTCTAAAAAAACATGTCTGCCGAGCCTAGTCTTGGAGGGTTCCGCAGTCCAACCATTTTTAGCAGCTAGATGGGGAGGTCGATTTTACCCCATCGAGTTACAGAATGAAACCCAGTGCTCGTAGTACCTAAAAGTATGCTCTTTAAATATTAATTGGTCTGCCAGCTCGCAACCTGGTAGTTTTTACAGTCCAACCAATTTTATAATATTTGGCTGAAATATTTTTTTTGTTAGCTTGGTTGTTTATTTGCTTTATTTTTATTTACTTTCTTGTCCCCGTACTTACCTAGATACGTAGGGTGGGGAAAGTATTGCAATGCCGAAAAAAGTTACAATTTTAATTATAAATATCCTCAGCTTATATCGGAAAACCAAATGCTTCTTTAATAATTAATGATTATGGCGACAAATCAATTTTAATATACATATTAATTTTGCATCAGTAATTAAGCAAGATTTTTTTTATGATGTCGTTGATGGGTTACCTCGGGCCGCGAGATCAATCTACCTGCTTGCCGGCGGCGACGACGACGACGACGACGACGACCGGTTAGCTGCGCGCGGGGCCTGAGGCACACACAATTATAAAAAGGGGAGGCATATACTAATACAACAAGGTGTTAGCGGGAAAGAAACGCTTCATCTCACCTCAACCCAACTGTCGAGTGTCGACATCCCATTCATTTCATTCATTTTTGTATCGTCTTGAAACTTGGACACTAATCGCTCGCTCGTGTGTTTATTCCTCATTTACTTGTTGAAGTTATTGCGTTTAAACAATGATATCACATATAAACAAGAAGTAGACAGTCACTACCGCTCCCGAGTTGAAACTTCATAAAAGACCCAATTGACCACTCTCGCTCTCAGTTCACACGAAACATGGCGACGAGACTGACGTGAGCCGAGGTTGAACAAAAATAAGTAAAATGGCGTCGTGTGTATTTCGGAAGTGCACAAATCACCAAATTAAAGTGAATAAAGCTCAAGAGATCACATATCACGCGTAATTTTACTAAATATTTGATTTTACTTCGTATTTTACTTAAATTAAATATTTGTAAAGAAAACCGTGCTCAATTAAGAAAAGAGATACAATTTTTAATAAATTGCGTGTACCAACGATTTCGCATCTGATTTTTTAATCTATTTATCCATCCTTATAAGATTGATAAGGATAGATCATACACGCAATTTATTAAAAATTGTATCTCTTTTCTTAATTGAGCACGGTTTTCTTTACAAATATTTAATTTAAGTAAAATACGAAGTAAAATCAAATATTTAGTAAAATTACGCGTGATATGTGATCTCTTGAGCTTTATTCACTTTAATTTGGTGATTTGTGCACTTCCGAAATACACACGACGCCATTTTACTTATTTTTGTTCAACCTCGGCTCACGTCAGTCTCGTCGCCATGTTTCGTGTGAACTGAGAGCGAGAGTGGTCAATTGGGTCTTTTATGAAGTTTCAACTCGGGAGCGGTAGTGACTGTCTACTTCTTGTTTATATGTGATATCATTGTTTAAACGCAATAACTTCAACAAGTAAATGAGGAATAAACACACGAGCGAGCGATTAGTGTCCAAGTTTCAAGACGATACAAAAATGAATGAAATGAATGGGATGTCGACACTCGACAGTTGGGTTGAGGTGAGATGAAGCGTTTCTTTCCCGCTAACACCTTGTTGTATTAGTATATGCCTCCCCTTTTTATAATTGTGTGTGCCTCAGGCCCCGCGCGCAGCTAACCGGTCGTCGTCGTCGTCGTCGTCGTCGTCGTCGCCGCCGGCAAGCAGGTAGATTGATCTCGCGGCCCGAGGTAACCCATCAACGACATCATAAAAAAAATCTTGTTTAATTACTGATGCAAAATTAATATGTATATTAAAATTGATTTGTCGCCATAATCATTAATTATTAAAGAAGCATTTGGTTTTCCGATATAAGCTGAGGATATTTATAATTAAAATTGTAACTTTTTTCGGCATTGCAATACTTTCCCCACCCTACGTATCTAGGTAAGTACGGGGACAAGAAAGTAAATAAAAATAAAGCAAATAAGCAACCAAGCTAACAAAAAAAATATTTCAGCCAAATATTATAAAATTGGTTGGACTGTAAAAACTACCAGGTTGCGAGCTGACAGACCAATTAATATTTAAAGAGCATACTTTTAGGTACTACGAGCACTGGGTTTCATTCTGTAACTCGATGGGGTAAAATCGACCTCCCCATCTGGCTGCTAAAAATGGTTGGACTGCGGAACTCTCCAAGACTAGGCTCGGCAGACATGTTTTTTTAGACTCTATTCATCGTGTCTAAAACCAACGAAAAGTTTTCATTTGGTTACTAAATGAGGTAAAATTATGGTCAGAAGCGGACCATATATCTTTTCATTCCGTATTACCCCCCAAGCTGAGCCCCGGAAGACCACATTTTTTCTTACCTATTTTAGGTGTTCTTTTCGTGGAAGATGATATTTTTCTGTTACTCGATGGGGTAGTTAATTTGCAGCCGCCGCCCGGACTATATGTTTTTTGAAGATTTTATTTTTTCTCAATATTCTTGAATACTTATGTTATCAGATAGGCATCACCATTAATGTGAGACAAAAATGGATTAAGAAAAAAACGAAACTTAATTTTTGCGTTTTCAATCATACATTGATCGAACTTTCAGCACCCATGGTCAATAAAAAATACATTACCGTCTAGTTGCCCATAAGCTTAAAAACATGCCAATTTATTGCCAATTTAAAAATAGTAATTACCTTTTAAATTTAAAATCAAATGCAAAAATAATGAAAAAAAATACACGCCCACTCACACTTTTCCTGATTTACTCTTTGTATCCCGGGCGTAGAATTCAAAACTTTTTGTTCCAAAAATAAACGTTTAAAAAAACAAAAACCCGCCTTCAAAAATGCAAAAAATAACTTCTTTTATAATGGTAGGTCAGTCCAACTGCATTCGGCTTTTTAACCGACTTCAAAAAAGGAGGAGGTTATACGTTCCACTGTATGTTTTTTTTTTTTTTTATGTATGTTCACCGATTACTCCGTCAATTGTCGAGCGATTTCAAAATTTTTTTTTTGGTTTGATAGAGTATACTTTCGAGGTGGTCCCATTGTCACCAAATCTGAATCTGATGAGAGGATCCGTGAGGAATTGAGGGAACTCCTCAAATATTGTAGGCAAACATATAGCGATTTTAGTATTTTTAGTAACAAGTTCAGCATTTGCATTCAGAAAGTATCATTTGGTGAAGTGGAACTGATGATGAAGACCACAGATGGCCACCGGAACTCCTTAACGGTACCGATTTCAAGGGTGGCGATAAGATATCTCGATTAAGATAGTTGAGCGACTACAACGAAGAATATTTACTTGTTAACCGACTTCAAAAAAGGAGGTTATTGAAATATGACTATGACTTTCCCGCGGCGTTGCTTGCGGCGCGCTTGAAATAACTTAAAGTTTCATGTCAACTAAGAAGTGGGACAACGTAACAGCGTATTATGATCACTAAAAAGTATAAAATAAAATAAATGTTTTAAAAAACAAAAAACCGCCTTCAAAAATGCAAGAAATAACTTCTTTAAAATTGTAGGCACCTAATAGGTTAGTCCAACTGAAGTCGGCGACCACAACATTTTCAACAAAAAGCCGACATCAGTTGGACTAACCTTTTAGGTGCCTACAATTTTAAAGAAGTTATTTCTTGCATTTTTGAAGGCGGTTTTTTGGTTTTTAAATATTGTGGGACGCCGACTTCAGTTGGACTGACCTACCATTTTAAAAGAAGTTATTTTTTGCATTTTTGAAGGCGGTTTTTTGTTTTTAACCGACTTCAAAAAAGGAGGAGGTTATACGTTCCACTGTATGTATTTTTTTTTTTTTTATGTATGTTCACCGATTACTCCGTCAATTGTCGACCGATCTCAAAAATTTTTTTTTGGTTTGATAGAGTATACTTTCGAGGTGGTCCCATTGTCACCAAATCTGAATCTGATGAGATGATCCGTGAGGAATTGAGGGAACTCCTCAAATATTGTAGGCAAACATATAGCGATTTTAGTATTTTTAGTAACAAATTCAGCATTTGCATTCAGAAAGTATCATTTGGTGAAGTGGAACTGATGATGAAGACCACAGATGGCCACCAGAACTCCTTAACGGTACCGATTTCAAGGGTGGCGATAAGATATCTCGATTAAGATAGTTGAGCGCCTACAACGAAGAATATTTACTTGTTAACCGACTTCAAAAAAGGAGGTTATTGAAATATGACTATGACTTTCCCGCGGCGTTGCTTGCGGCGCGCTTGAAATAACTTAAAGTTTCATTTCAACTAAGAAGTGGGACTACGTAACAGCGTATTATGATCACTAAAAAGTATAAAATAAAATAAATGTTTTAAAAAACAAAAAACCGCCTTCAAAAACGCAAAAAATAACTTCTTTAAAATTGTAGGCACCTAATAGGTTAGTCCAACTGAAGTCGGCGACCACAACATTTTCAACAAAAAGCCGACTTCAGTTGGACTAACCTATTAGGTGCCTACAATTTTAAAGAAGTTATTTTTTGCGTTTTTGAAGGCGGTTTTTTGTTTTTTAAAACATTTATTGAGATAGTTTTTGTGTAGTAACGGCTTCGGAACCCTACACTGAGCATGGTCAGACATGCTCTTGCCCGGTTTTTCTTTTCATCGAGTGATTCTGTCCTATTGACTTATATATTACTAGCGTATTGACTTATATTCCTTTTGAAATCATTGTTCTGTCCGTTAATGTGGTAACCAAATCCACCAGCACCACCAATATAAAGGCAAGGAATATAATATAGTTTTCACACCACATGCTCGAATTTGCCCAATTATATATCATGCAAACCTCACTTAAAGTAAGTGATTATAGCCATCGGCTAACCAGCGGGTTATAATGAGATTTGAATTCGTATGAAAAATTGTTCCATAGAAACATACAGCAAACAGAACTTAATTGAAAATCGAACTGGCCACTACAAGCCATGCAAAACAAATAAAATAAAAGAAAAGGTGTGAAAAGTAAAGTATTCTCGTTTGGGATAAAGCTGTTTTCGTCTTGGGCGAGCTTGAATCCCTCGCTGCACTCAGGACCCCGTTTTAATTCCCTCGCTTCGCTGAGGAATTAACTCGTAACCCACGCTACGCTCGGGAGTTAAATCTGGAGTCCCTCATTTGCTCAGGTCAATATCGCGCCCGTGACATAAAACAGTGCTTTATCCCGTCGATGTATAATCTACTATTCTTATATAGGAGACAGCGGCCATTTCACGCAACTGTCATGGGGTTCAAGCACTTAATAAAGGCATAGGTTTCCTTTCTGAGAATTTTACGAATGGAGGTCAAATGGGCTATAATGTTAACGAATTTTAGAAAACCCGTGACGTCATCGCAACGGGCCGCGCATCGCGGGGCCACACATGGGAAGTTTAGACAAAATAAAATAATAACTGCCTGTATTCCAGCGGCACTCTGGCGTATCGCGTTAGCCAAGAACGTTTAGTTTATTTTGCGCAGCGAAAGATACGGGTATCAAATGTGCAAGAGAATAAAAAATCATATTTTCACTGTGTAGGCGACACAAAGTCGCTTTTTATGCTCTGTGCATAAAGTAAAATCTTCGTCGAAGGCTAAGGCAATCGGTCCAACAGCCACACGAACAACTTTAATTTCATAGAATAACCTCTTTATTTTATTTCGTTTCGCAAGGATACCAACAGCCAAAGTACACAATAAAACTTCATGAAATAAACTTATAATTTTTATTATATTTATCGCATTTATTATTATTATTTTTATTATATTTGAGTAAATCAATATATTTAAAGCATGACAATAAGTTATCATAGATATAATAAAACGAAATGTTTTTATAACTGAGCAGTATGTAACGACCTAAGTCAGATGTCACGTACCTAAAGAAAAAAAAGAAAAAAAAAGTTAATTGGCGGGAACCATACTTGTTTTGTCATTGTCAATATTTGTGTTACAATAATTTACATGTTTCATTTCCTCGCAATCGAAGTGAAAATTAGAGTGTACCACTCGTCCATAAAACTAAAAAAGTGCGTTTTATGCATTTGTTGTACAATCTACTATTTTAAGTTTATCACGCGAGAGGCCGAGTTGCCACAGTGAAACGTCAAGGTAATTAAAAATACCTAATCACTCAATCACTATATCAATCATATTTCGTTAGATTACACATATTTATTGATATTGATTTTAGTTTTTGACATGTTTTAAAAGGAGCACGTTATTTATTACATATTTGACTAACGACCGCCGTCGCTTCGCTTAACATTTACGTCTTAACAATAAAATTCACAAACTGTTGTAACCTTGGCACTCGTACCTTAAGAAGCTTCATTATGTACCAGTTACATAAATAACTATTTCTCATCAAAGTTACGTAGGTATATCAAATTTCCCTTTCGTGCTCTGGTCGGCCGCCAAACGCTCGCAGAGCTACAGCAATATTTTAATCATGTACAATCAACCAATTTGATTCCTAGGCCATAATGGATTTTGTCAACGTGACGCATAAGAAGTCCTTTATGTTTATATTTGGCTTACAACCGTCACTTTAACATAGTCCATCGTGGCCTAGGAATTCATTTGATTGACTGTACTGTACCTGTATCAGAGACAACGTTTCTGAAGTTTCCTTTTAAACGCCAGCGCATATCAATCACGAAACGGGTCGCAACAAAAAAAATGGATGGATGGATGTATTTAGGTACTAATAAAGCTTCTAAAGATAAGCAAAGATAAACGTCCGGTGAGTAGAGCCAACCAAAAAGGTACTCTGTGGAGCCAACTTTACAATTCAAATAGGTATTTAATGACCAAATGAATGCGAGTGTTACCAACTTAAAATTGAAATACTTACTGACCGAATGATTACAAAGGTTGCTAACTTTAAATTGAACAACTGACCGAATGCATGCGAGGGTTGCCAACTTAAAATTCAAATTCTCTCGATTAGTCTCGATTCAGTCCCGAATCGAGTGACAGGTATTGAGCTAACGAAACTTCAAACTTTGATTTTCAAAGTTGGGCCTCTGACCGAATGCTTACGGGGGTTGCCAACTTAAAATTCAAATACTTATTGACCGAATGAATGCGAGGTTTGCCAACTTAAAATTCAAATACTGACCTAATGATAATTAGCGAAAATGAACTCTATCGCACAGTTATCAAAGTCGCTAGTGCGTTTTCTTACTTTCCATTCATTATCGCCCAACATATCCATAAATAATATAAGAATCATAACGTTTATCTCACCAGTATTTCGTAGAAGTCAAGTCAGTGAAGTGGTATTTGCAAAAGTGAATAAGGTGTAAGTGGAGTGGATAATAAATAAGGTAGGGGTATAGATTTATTAAAATAGCAACAATAATTTAAATAAATAGTAAATGCAAGAGGAAGTAAATGGGAATGTTGGAAGGGGAAGGCCAAAGCAAACGTTCCACGATCAGATCGGGGACATATTAAGAAAGGGCCAGGTCAGGAGACTCTAAAACGACGCACGTGTATGAAGAGAGTTATGAGTGTGGAGGAAGCGAGGGAAGCTTGTCTGGATCGTAGCAAGTGGAAGGAAGTGGTCTCTGCCTACCCTAACCGGAAAGGGGCGTCATTGTATGTATGTTTTTTTTTAATGTGTAGCGTGTAGCAACTTGATTTTAGTTAATAAGGAGATTCGAAAACTATTATAAATTAACCACTCACCTACTTTGTGCAAGTTACCATTAATAGCCCTTATTTGCTTTATGAATAAGGTCGAAAATAAACGCTCGAAAATAATTAGCTGCACACTCGAGTACTTTGTCACTTTAACGTCATGTTTCAACTGCTGCCTAAACTGTCACAGGCGTTAAAACGACAAGGTACAAAAGTGGGCAGCTACTTACAGGGCCGACTTGGCCTAGCGCTGCGTGCCTTTGTTTTTTACTGTAGCAGGACGCCCGAACTGCGCATTTAATTTAGTTTGTGAGTGACGGTTATGTTTATTTACCTATATGGAATGTTAATTACTTTAGAGAAGAAAAATATAAGTAGGTAGGTGTAATAAAACTTTCACACTGCTAGATCAAAACAGTAGTAACTCAAAATACAACTGTATTTCAAAATCAACTTTAATACAACTACTATTAACTTGAAACAAAACTAGCAAGGATTTTGAGTTGATACCGTTTTGATCTAGCAGTGCGACTGCTCGGAATAAACGACTGGAACTTTTTTAAAAGATGTTCTTAAAAAAAAAATGATTAAAGAGGTTAGCCACAAAAGCACACAATAAAAAAATCTTGTTTGTTTACTGCTAATAGCTAAAAAGCTTAAACCCCAAATGGTCTTTTAAACGTCACAGTTAGTGATACGTAACGCGGTTACAAACAAAATGACGTCACTCCCGCTATCCCAAAGCGAGCGTAGCAAACACTGATAATATTCAATTATTTTTTCTTAGTAAATAACAATAAACAAAAAAATTGTTGGTATGTTTTTGATCATGTGTTTTTTTCAGAACGCCTTTAAAATAGTTTCTGTTTTGAGTTGTTACGATTTGGATACTTACCTTATAAATACATAGTACATACATACATACATACATACATACATACAGGTCAAACACATAACCATCCTTTTGGGCTTCGCCGCAGTCGGGTATACCTTCTTATAAAATGGAATCCGACAAACGATGTCGGCGTTTGATTAAAAATATTGTTGGACGCGAACTTCAGTTTGACTTTCTTGGAATTCACGTAAGCTACAGACGGTCGCGTCGAACGCTTATCTCAATTCCATACATTTTGTCAGTTTTCGACAATTGTTTACGTTAGCGTTAAGCATCTTATCCAGGGCCCCTTATAAGAAAACAATATTGCGACGGATGACCTCATCCAGTACAGAGAAATAGTAATGGAATGCAGCGATCGCAGCCGTCTGTTATTACAGATCGAATTACATGACAAGTTAGAAAGACTTGTCAGCACAACGTAGCTGTACATGATTATAAATATGAAAAAAAAATCGTAACTAAATTACATATAGTGTATTAGTGAAGCGATCAATAAATCATACACGACAAATAAAAAAAAAATGACAAAAGATAAATGTTTAAAAAAACAAAAACCAACCTTCAAAAATGCAAAAAATAACTTCTTTAAAATGGTAGGTCAGTCCGGCTTTTGGTTTAAAATATTGTGGGACGCCGACTTCAGTTGGACTGACCTACCATTTTAAAAGAAGTTATTTTTTGCATTTTTGAAGGCGGGTTTTTGTTTTTTTAAACATTTATTTTATTTTAAACATTTATTTTATATTATACTTTTTAGTGATCCTATTTATGATGTTATGTATTTCCACTTCTAAATATTCACCAAAAATGTAATGTAATGCATTTGAGCATATTCTATCGGTGTGTATTATGTTCCAATAATTATTAAACAAAAAAAATTCAACACAACAATTTTAAACACACAATTCACCATTCATTACGCAATAATAGCGAAATTTAAAATCGAATTCGAAAAATAAAACAAAAAGCAGTCGGCATATTTTTTAAATTTGGAATAAATGGCATTTAAATTAATGGCCAGTAATGTCACTTTTAACCGACTTCAAAAAAAGGAGGAGCTTCTCAATTCGTCGGGTTTTTTTTAAAATGTTTGTTCCCCAATTACTCGAAGACGACTGGACCGATTTGAAAAAAAATTTCGTTGTTTGAATGGGTATACTTTCTAGTTGGTCCCATTGTCAACACGTCAGGATCTGATGATGGGATCTTGGAGAAATCAAGAGAACTCCTCAAATATTATAGGCAGACCTATAGCGTTTTTTTTTTTTTTTTTTGGTATTTTTCACTGTAACTCGTGCATTTGCTTTTGAAAAGTACTATATGGTGAAGTGGAACTGATGATGAAGTCCACGGATGGCCACCGAAACTCCTTAACGGTAACTATTTCAAGGGTGGCGATAAGATATTTCGATTAAGGTAGTTGAGCGACTATGACGAAGCACATTTAGGTTTAAATATGACTATGACATTCCCGCGGCGTTGTCTGCGGCGAGCTTGAAATGTTCTATTTTCTATTTTCTCATTAATATTTAGAAGTGGAGCTACGTAACAGCATAAATAGGATCACTAAAAAGTATAAAATAAAATAAATGTTTAAAAAAACAAAAACCCGCCTTCAAAAATGCAAAAAATAACTTCTTTTAAAATGGTAGGTCACTCCAACTGAAGTCGGCGTCCCACAATATTTTAAACCAAAAGCCGAATGCAGTTGGACTGACCTACCATTTTAAAAGAAGTTATTTTTTTCATTTTTGAAGGCGGGTTTTTGTTTTTTTAAACATTTATTTTAATCAATTTAATTTTAATGTAATTGCCTACCTATTAATATAGAATAATGAACAATTTGTAACTAACTTATTATGGAATTTAATTCTGATTTAAATTATTATTATTATTCTGATAATTATTTAATTTTCTGTTCGTTAGGTTTTTTATAATAAATATTCAAATATAAATGTAAAACAACATTACCAATTCAAAAAATAAAAAAATAAAATACCTAACCTACGAGTGCCGCCGGCAGCGGGGCAGGGCTCAAGCTACCGGTGTAAGGGCTGCAGAGAGAGGAACCTCATCACAATACGTGCACACACATTTTCCTGACACATTTTCCTGCCGAACAATACCTATGAATACCTATTATATATATAAGCTCCTCCTCATCTTTGGGTAAAGGGAGCGTCACGATGGTCGAACTTAGGCGTAGGCGAGGATAGTCGGCCAAGGAGAACCAAAAGCCTTTTCTAGATGTTTCACAAAGGGCATTGGGTAAATTTGTTTAAAGAATATTGTCATTTTTTTTTCAGCGGCCACGGATGATTTTTATATAGTTATTTAGAGGACCTCTAAATACACATAGATATATATAATTTATGGCGGTAAATAATATCGGAGCGGATATTTTAAAGATTTAAGTATTCAGTTTTTAGTACAAAAGTACGCTCAAGTATGAATATTTAAATATCTCGGCTCCGATGCACTTTAGAGTATTATATTACATAACAAAATATGTTTATTTTTAATAATTCTATCATAATTTACCATTTTTATGAATGACCACTCACCTTGAAAATATATGAATTTTACAAATGACAACACTTTTACCCAAACCCCTTTCTTATTTAATTATCAAAATACAGTCAGTTAATAAGAAATCCGCCTGACGACGTTCCAGTGGCACATGGTGCCAAGGTAAGATGCAAAACTATCACGCTTGCGGCGTACCATGTTTCACGACCCAGTTTTACCAGCGAAGTCTAGAACAAGAGTGTCAAACATGGCGACACACGTCCGGGATCCTACTCCCAACACCACAGTAGTGCTAATGGATACTCCGTTCCTTTCACTCGCCCATCGTACTGAAGTCGAGGGAAAGTGACGGAGCAAGCGTAACGTTCGAACTATGAAAGTGGAGGCCCAGTGCCCGAGTTACGTCAGAGTGAGCAGGACCATAACATAACTAAACAGTATGTCTACTCGCTCTCAAACCACACGAGCCGTCATATATTTTATTTTATGTTAGATTCATTGTTTTATATAATTATAGGTGAAGTTTTGTAATTGTATAATATAATAAGCTATATTTAAAAAACGAGTGACTGTTGAGTTTCTTGCGGCGTTTCTTCTCAGCAGTGGTCTCTTGCGAAGCGCTGGTAGACTTTTGACGTGTAAAAGTGCGCGTGCGGCCTACTTACTGAATAAACATCTTTTATATTTTTATTTAGGTCTGTCTGTAGGTACGACTTCCTTGCCAAAATAATGTAAAAAACCTACTCGGTTCACATTCCTCGGTATTAGCAATTTAAAAGTTGCAGAAAATTCTCAGAAGTTAAGAAATCTTCTCAGGAAGTTACCGAGAATGTTATCGGAAACATTTGAGAGCATTGAGAATGTTCTATTTCCATACAAAATTTAAGAATAGGTATATTCTTAGAAATTTCCGGGAATTTCTCATAAGACACTTTCACAATTTGAGAAGTTACTTTTCGGTACAATACTCGATATCCTTGGAACTCGTACGGCCGAATACCTATTTTCGTAAGACACCGTGGAAAATCCACCAAAATCATCACCACAAGCAACGTTAATATATTAATAGTTTCAATAAAACAGATCATGTTTATTTTAACACAGTATATTCTGAATGAAACATTACAAATTCAAGTTAAGTAGATAAAGATGTTCATTTATGTATTTGGTGTACGGTAAATTATTTTGTTTAATGATGTCCACCACTGGTGCCACCAGCGGCGCCAGCGAGGTTGGCACCAACACTGAATCCAGCGCCGGCACCTGCTTCGGCTTTCTTTTCGGCCCCGCCGGCCGCGCCGGCACCAGCATTGAAACCGGCATTCACAGCAGCGCCGAAATCAGCGCCGGCACCAGCGCCGCCACCACCACCGACCTTGTTTGCGAGTCCCGCACCTTCGCTACCAACATTGGATGCACCCTGCAAAATGATCAAGAATTTAAATCGTTGAAACAGGCGCTCAAACTCGTATAAATGGGTGAATCAACTTTTAAGGTGCACCCCATTTTTCGACATGTTTCACAAATTATGTTTTTAGAAAAACTATGGATTTGCTAACGACGTGGCTTATACACTTGCAATTAGTAAATCAGACAAATAGGCTAACATTTAAAATGATTTTATTTAAAATAGTAGAGCTTTAAATAATAATATAGTTAGTAACGCAGGGGACGATGTTGCCCTTAGGTTTTGTATGGAAAATGTACATTTTCCACTGATTTACCAGGTTTTTTGGAAGATTAAAAAATATTTGAGGTGTGTAACGTGTAAGGTCTGTAAATTTGGTGGTCTGATTTTAATATTCATATATTATTATTAATCATAAGTCACCAGGAAAGTTTTAATACCGCAAAAGAAAAAGAGTACCTTAAAAGTTGATTCACCCAAATACCCAATAGGCTAGTGTCCTAAGAAAATTTTGTTAGTCCGTCATTTACATTGTTGAAAAATATTGGACACATATTTTTTCTTTTGTCACTTAAACAAAAAATGACGATGATAAAGTGCGTTGAAGTTTCGCGTGACGTCACGCCGTGGCACACTTTATACCACGGTGTGACGTCACGAGCCCCCACTCCCGAACTTTGATGTGCTTTATATTCGTCAATTTTGATTGATTTTAACAAGCAAAAAATACGTGTTCAATATTTTTAGATAATCTGACGGTAATGAATATTGTTATGTTTTTGCCCAGGACACACCCCTATTATACCCAAATCCAATAGTTATACCCAATTTTAAGAACGACTATAGCTCCTACGGGCCTTGTATGGTTGCGTTTACCGCGTGGCAGTGTGGATAAAGCATCCGTCATCTCGTACCTACATACGTGTCAAAAAGTGACGGATGTTTTATGTATAAACAACGCAGCCATATTTAGCCCAGTCTATAACGACATCATAGATCGCAAACGCGCATGTAACTACGATTTTTTTAAATATTGTTAGGTCCCTTGAGATTAGTTAACACCCAAGTTTGCAACCCTGAAAACCCTGTGCTACCGCTACCCGCGAAATTTTGGCGCTTGTTTCAGTTTTTTCATAAGAATTACCCTAAGGAAGCGTTTTTCAAGAATTTTTGGTATACTCTAATAAAGATAACTAAATTTGCTATAATTTGAGCGTAATCTTAGCTCACTATGTGCATTGGTTGCGGGGATACAGCACGTCGAAGATGGTCAATTTTCTTCAAAAAGTGAAAATGTATTGGTAGGGTAATTTCGAATATACATACCGACTAATGCTCCTACGTAAAAGTCATATCAAAAGAATTTGTAAAGAATTGAATTAGCCTCAATTTAATACTAAATTGGTGCCTCTAGGCCTCATAGTTTCATCCAAAATAAATGTTTAAAAAAACAAAAACCCGCCGTCAAAAAGCAAAAAATAACTTCTTTAAAATGGTAGGTAAATAGGTCAGTCCAACTGAAGTCTGCTTTTGGTTAAAATATTGTTGGACGCCGACTTCAGTTGGACTGACCTATTAAGATATTCACACAAAAATAGAAAAAAAAACACGAAATTTTTGGGGTTCCCCATACTTAGAACTGAATTTAAAAAAATGTTTTTCATCAAACCCATACGTTTGGGGTTTCTATGGATAGGTCTTCAAAAATGATTTTAAGTTTTCTAATATAATTTTTTTCTAAGCTAAGTTTGCGCGAGAGACACTTCCAAAGTGGTAAAATTTGTGTGTCCCCCCCCCATGTAACTTCTAAAATAAGAGAAAATAACTTCTAAAAAAAATACATGATGTACCATGCAAACTTCCACCGAAAATTGGTTTGAACGAGATCTAGTTAGTAGTTTTTTTTTATTCGTCATAAATCGTAAACCGCAATTTACCTTTCACGGAACCCTTCATGCGCGAGTCCGACTCGCACTTGGCCGCTTTTATGTGTTGTTATAGACTGGGCTAATAAGGCCTTTATTCTAGGTAAAAAAAAAAAACATGTTATAAGACGTCACACGGCTGCCGTCTAATTAGCAGTTTAAAATGCTTGTACCACCGTATTTCTTGGCCGATTTTAATTTTAATTTCACTTTTGGTGATCTTTTTTACGGTATTTTCATATTTTGATAAAGCATTTTAAAAAATCCATGCATATTGTTTTGTAACTTTTTCTTTAAGATTTTCTAGAAATAAATATAAAAATAAACGATATCACACGAATTGACCTAGTCCCAAACTAAGATCTAGGCTTGTACTATGGGTAATGGACAACGAAAAACTTACTTTTATAGAGAAAAACATACTTTCAAACAAGGAAACATCCAGGACTCAGGAACAAATACTCGCGCTGATCACACAAATATTTTACCTTACCGGGGTTTGAACCCAGAACCGGTAGGTCCGTGGGCAGGGTCACTACAAGCCAGGCTTACTGCTTTGTCACATCCCTAAAATATTATAAAGTTAAATAATAAGCAGGCTCTGGATTACGTGTTTGAAATCTTGACCTCCAAGAGAAACTTCGTCACGGTCGCCGTTGACCCCACTTTTGCAATCATCCTACAAAAAAAAACAAACTTACAGGTCCGAGATTCTGGGCGATGAAATCATATCTTGGTATTGTTCTCAACTCGGCTGCCAAGGCTGCGGCTCCACTCAGGCGGAGACGAGCGGAGCGGAGCGGACCTGTGCCAAAATTAACCAATAGGCGCATGCGGTCACGTCGAGCGTGCCTTGCGCACTGTAGTTTAGATTCTATTGGTTAATATTGGCACAGCTCCGCTCATCTCCGCCTCAGTGGAGCCGCAGCCTTACTGTCTGGTAAATAAGAGCTAAGAAAACGTTGACAATACGATAACAGGTCAAAGACGTTATCGTTTCGTACCGTTTATCCAAATCGTACTGATTTATACATTCACCAAGAATAATATCAAGAATATTTGACACGCTCTTATACCGAGGGACCGGAACCGCTTAGCGCGAAAGGGGTTTTCGATATGGTATTTGATAGACTTGTTTTTACAAACTCAAAGGATGCGCTAAGCCTATCGTCGACTTAGTTCAATGAAAGGGCAACCAAACGATACTGTTAATTCGACTAAGAGCTAACCCTATCCCAATAACCCGTCGCATGACCCTATTTAAACTTAATCGAACGATATCCAGCTGGTTTAATCTCTATGCGTAAGAGTTTCGTTTTATTATTGCATTACCTAACAATGATAGGGTAGTAGTAGTAGGCAGGTAGTAGCTGCTTAAGCGAGACGGCCAGAATTCGCCCGAATGCGCAAAAAAGAGAGAGGCGATCAAATACTCAGTCAATGATAAATGCTTAAATATTAAACTACCGAAACCCTAATGAACTTGGTAGCTCTGTGGATACGGTTAACTAATTCAAAGGGGTTCACCCTAACGTTAAGGTAGCTCAATCATAGGGTAACCACATCGATTGGGTAACCAAATTATAGGGTTAGCCTATCAATAGGGGGTTTTCCGGTCCCTACAACCTCTAGTAATAAACATGTGTCAGATATTTTTGCGCCCAGTGTTGGATAATGTATTATTTCTGGTGACTGTACACCAAAAAAACCTTCGATTTCATGACAGTACTATATTTTATTAGAAAACATAATAGTCAATGATGGTGCTACTGGACGCTCAGTGTAGTTTAAAGCAATAAAAATGCTATTAAAAAGGCAATGTATGTCAATCACACAGATTTAGTAGAGAGTAGCACGGTAGAACCAATAGATACTTACAATGAAAGTAGGCTGTGCTGCGGTTACAGCGATCTGAAAAAGTAACTCTATATTAAGTAAATGACGTCATCTTTGTATCAAGAGCGAGCAGGTGCCCAGAGGGCCCTGCCAAGATGCATTGCGCTAACTAACGTTTCTATTCGTTTCGTTTTTAAACCAATCCCGTCACAGGCAGATCACGTGACTTTTCGTATCACGTCATCTACCAGTGACGCGATTGGTTTAAAAACGAGTCGAATAGAAACGCTGTTAGCGTAATGCATCTTGGCAGGGCCCTCTGCTTTCCCAAGCTAATAATTAGCAGTATCCCAAATTCAATATCCAAAGCAGTTTGAATTCTCTTCTGTTAGTAAAAAAGTTTATATTGCTACGGGAGTTTTATCTGGGATTTCAGAAAAATAACCTCAAACCCAAAATCCATTCTAATCTTACTAGATTTATCTTTACATACTTAAGTAATGTGTGTTTGCAATAGTGAATAAGGATCAATCAAATATTCTTTGTAGGTACACTATTTTTTTCATGTTTGTAAGGCTTTTAAGTATAAAGAAAAACTAAATGGGTTTTCTTTAAAATATTGCGTGTTTTTACTACACAGATAAACAGTGAATTCTATGACCCGGTAGATATTCATTCAACAATGAAAATTTCCCAGTTTTGTATGAAAATAGTGGTTTGTCCCCTAAGTTACCAGTATTTTTGGCAAAAATGTTATTCTGATTTGGATAGCGTATTTTCACTTGTACTGACAATTAATCTATTGATTAAAAAATATAGTTTATACCGGGCTTTGGTTTAACAGTGTTGTATAATTAAGACATACTTTGTACAAAGAATAGTTGATTGACCCATATTCAAGACTTATTTTCACTACTTCAACAAAAGCTGATTCATGTAACAAACAGTTGAGAAATAGTAGATTGTACAACAAGTGCATAAAATGCACCATTTTACGCGAGACGTTTGGATATAAAGTCGAGTGTTAAATGGGTTTTATTGACGAGTTGTACACTCTCATTTTCACTTCGATTGCGAGGAAATGAAACAGCAACATGTAAATTATTGTAACACAAATATTGACAATGACAAAATAACTATGGTTCCCGCCAATATTTTTTTTCATTTTTTTCATTAGGTACGTGACATCTGACTTAGGTCGTTACATACCGCTCAGTTATAAAAACATTTTGTTTTTTATATCTATGATAACTTATTGTCATGCTTATATTGATTTACTCAAATATAATAATAATAATAATAATAATAAATGCTACAAAATAAAAAATATAAGTTTATTTCATGAAGTTTTATTGTGTACTTTGGCTGTTGGTATCCTTGCCTTGGTCTTAGAATACTAACGAAACGAAATTAAATAAAGAGATTACTCTATGAAGTTAAAGTTGTTTTTGTGGCTGTTGGACCGATTGCCTTGGCCTTCGACGAAGATTTTACTTTATGCACTAGAGCATAAAAAGCGACTTTATGTCGCCTACGCACGACATAAAGACGGACTTTTGGAGCATGAGAAGTGAAAAATCATTTTTTGATCCTATCTCCTTCTAGCAAAACAGAATTTAAAACGGAGTTTATATGGCCGACGTTACATGACGTCACACAGCGTATTGGATCTCTCTCTGTAATCGCTGTCTAATTAGCAGTTTAAAATGCTTGTATCGTCCGTAATTCTTGGCCGATTTTAATTTTAATTTCACTTTTGGTGATGTTTTTTACAATATTTTCATGTTCTGTTGAGAAAAGCGATTTCATTAATTTATGCATAATTATTCTCTATTGCAATGGGTTCCTTCACACATTGGGCTGAGAGGTAACGAGGAGGCAGATGTCACGGCAAAGCGTGGTATTACGGTAGAAATAGTTATTCCGCCTAGTATAGTATAGTTACAAGTATTTATAAAGACGAATGTTACAGATTATCGAAGGAATATTTTGATGAAAGGTCTAGAGAGAAAGGAATATGGTATCAATGTATCCAGAGTAAGTCTCCTCGTGTGCCGTCTCAAAACAAAGATGTTAATCATAAAGTTAATGTAATGGTGCATACACTGCGTACTGGACACATTCCACTCAAAAAGTTTGGTTTTCTTATGAAAAAAAAATAACTCTTTAAATTGCGACGCATGTGACACTATAGAGGGTGTGCAGCACTTGGTGATGGAATGTAGCCAGAATCACGCTCAAAGGACCGTGATAGCGGATACGTAAAAGATGTTCGAAAACTTACAAAGTGTATGGTGTTGAGCTAGGCGCCCGATTTAGGCTTAACACTCCTTCAAATCAAAATCAAATCAAAATCAAAATATTTATTCTGTAAATTGGCCACATACGGGCTCTTTTACACGTCGGTAATATACAGTGAATCTACTAGCGCTTCGGACAAGACCATCATTGCGGAGAAGAAGCGCCGCAAGACACTCCAGCAGAAGGTCATTTTTTCAAACATAAAATACAATAATACTTAAAAGTTAGTTAAATTACAAGGTAATAAAGCAACAAATACAAATTATTAGAAACAACACAACGGATTTTAATAAGGTTTTCATCAATGGAATAGTAATTCAAGAGGAGGGATTTCATCTTTCACTCCATAGTATAAAACAAAGTCACTTCCCGCCGTCTGTCCCTATGTATGCTTAGATCTTTAAAACTACTCAACGGATTTTGATGTTTTTTTTTTAATATAACTATAGAGTAATTCAAGAGGAAGGTTTTTATCTATAATAAGTTTTGGATTATGTACGGGTATTACAGAAAACTGGCATAAACCGAAACGAAGCGCGGGTCACTAGTACATAATAAACCAGAGTCATCATCATCATGTCAGCCGAAAGACGTCCACTGCTGGACATAGGCCTCCCCCAAGGCTCTCCACTCAGACCGATCTTGTGCTTTTCGCATCCACCGCGTTCCCGCGATCTTTACAAGGTCGTCACTCCATCTTGTTGGAGGCCTACCTACAGCTCGTCTCCCGGTCCGCGGACGCCACTCAAGAACCTTTTGACCCCATCGGCCATCAGTCCTGCGAGCAATGTGCCCCGCCCACTGCCACTTAAGTTTGGCTATTCTTCGGGCTATGTCGGTAACCTTAGTTCTACTGCGGATATCATCATTTCTGATTCTATCACGCAGAGAAACCCCGAGCATAGCCCTCTCCATAGCCCTCTGAGTGACTTTGAGCTTCCTTATAAGGCCCATTGTTAGCGCCCACGTCTCAGATCCGTAAGTCATCACTGGCAACACACACTGGTCAAAGACTTTTGACTTCAGACACTGCGGTAATTTGGACGAAAAGGTGCTACGAAGCTTCCCGAACGCTGCCCATCCGAGTCGGATTCGACAGACAGACAGACGAAACCAGAGTAAATTCTCTTTAACCGAACAATTGCCCTCACCTGTGATATCTATGGACTTGTTTCTTTAATAAAGAAATACGGGTGTCATTCGCGATCCATATTATCATTTGCCCTTATGTATCATTTCGCGTAACACCCTTTTATCCTTATCTTTTTTTTCCGTCTATTGCGTAGATTAGGTTAGGTTAAGTTAGGTTAGTTTTTTACGCTCCGGCGTTTAAAGTCAAAATATTGAAATGTCAAGCTGCCTAGATCGTCGAATGTCAGAGTAGTAATATGTCAAAGTCTCGTCAACATCTTAGAATGTCATACTAGTAATAGGGTATGTCAAAGTCTCAGAATGACCAGGTAGTAAAACACAATCAAAAGTCAAAGTCTTGAAATGTCAAGTTGCCAAGATCGTAGAATTTCAGTGTAGTAAGTCTGACGATGTAAGACCTTGACGTTGTACGACCTTGACGTTGTAAGACCTTGACGAACGACCTTGACGTTGTAAGACGTTGACTTTGTAAGACCTTGACATTACACGACAAGGACGTTTCAAGATTTTGACGTCGTCCTATCTGGACTAATTTAAGCACTTGACATTTCCAGACTTTGACTTTAAACGCCGGAGCGGTTTTTTTATAATAATTCAAATACAACCTTTAAATAAACAAACCAGGATTTCTAATAAAAACGTTTCGTGAAAAATTATCTAACTAATGGTGAAGACAGTATCAAATCCGTTGCGTGCTTCAGGAGTTAGAATAACAGACAATATGCGGAAAGCAACTTTGTTTTATACTATGTATGATGATATTTAATATTAAGTCCTTTCATATGAATTTGGCGTTTTGTATGGCAAATACATATATACCCCTAATATACCCATTATTCGAGATTTTTCACCTTTCCAATTTGTTACAGGTGAATTAATAGTACATTATTGCCTAGGCATGGAAGTAGGCAATTGCGGGCCGAGTATTGTTTTAAACGGACGAGCTTGCGAGTCCGTTTAAAAATACGAAGCTCGCAATTGCTGTTCCTGCCGAGGCAAATATAGTGCTTTTCTCAAAAATCGCAAGATTTTTTTTGTGTTGGTGTAAAATCTTCATCGCTTGAACTCTTTTTTTTATTTGCTTACAAACAAACTTCATGTGAAAAAACTATCACTCTTTACCGCTTTTTTGTTTATGACAAGGAGAATCGCAAGCTTTGTTTTTTTAAAAACATAAGCTATTCCAGACACAGATAAAAAGTTGTTTCGAATAAAATTTGGATGTATAAGACTTGTGCCCTCATTTTATTATGGGCTTATTCACTTTTTAAAAAGTTACAAGCTAGATAGTAATGGAATTTGTATGCAACATTGCGGGCTTGTGTAGCGAGCACGCAATGTTTTTTTTTTAATTTGAGATCTGTCAGTAAACTATGTCCTTCGCGTCTCAATACGTAGATAGTAATGTCAACATTTCCAGACATTTTTGAGAAAAAGTATTTTATCAGTTTTATCACTCACACCGAGGCCTGCAGCTAACGTATTTTGCGATGGATCCGCTTCTACAATCACTTTTAATTCTTCGTTATTAACTTGGGTCTCCGGCCGTCCACGGGGCTTGTTATGTAGGTCTAAATTTCCAGAACGAAAATGTTGGAACCAAAAACGTACCGTGATTTCTTTTACAGTAGCTGCCTCATACACATCATTAACCCTTTGAGCCGTTTCTGCAGCTTTGGTGCCACGGTGGAGCTCGTATTCGTAAATAACGCGATATTTTAAGTTCTCAATATTGTGAGCAGAATGATGTCAAAAAAAAACAAATGACGCGATAATAAATGAATCGCTAAATACGAAGAACAAATACATGAGCTAAACTTTGAAATAAATTTGAATTTAGAATTCTTAACCAGATATTGTGAACCAAAGTGGCCAGTTCAAAAAAACGCCAATTTCATATGTAAGGACCCAATATTAGAATATTATTGAAGTTTTCTTACCAGAGCGAACAGAGCGAGGAACTTGAGGAAAGCCATTTCGACTGAAATACTTCAATGTATGGTCTCTCCTCCTTGAATAACGCTTATATAGGCGATTTCAAGGTCGATTATTTCGTCATGACATATGTTTGAAATTAGTTCCACGCGTTAACACGTTCACTGCGGGACAAATAAGAACTTTTAACTGGTGCGGTTGAGATCGAATCGGCCCAAACCTAAGCTCTTTTACAGTGCGGGTGAGGCCTTATCGACCTCAAATTTTAGTACTTACTTAGATCCATCATTATTTTGCCAATATTAGGCTTAGGTGTTTTTTTTTATGTGTGTGTGTAGTGAATATTCAATACATACTTAGCTTCGACCTTGGTTCTGACCTCTGGTTAAGGAAATTATACCTAAATAATTTTTAAGATCTTTTTGACCTCATAACGCATTAAGTTTTATCTGAGAGTAGTGCAGGGACACTTACCTTATTTAAAAAAAAATCATCTCGTCGAGCATCTTTGGTACAATAATATCTTAGAAATTGTTTTAGTCAATCTAATGCATTTGTATCAGATTTATTATTTAGAGGTTTATCCCGGTAATTGTGTATTCGTATATTGTCTAGGGGACACGGTTTCTGTAGGAGAATGAATCGAAAAATTGTATGTGGTTGTCTTGCACCGTCATAGGTAAGTATAATTTTTATTTTATTATTATTATCGACAACTATGACCACACTAAAGTCAATCGGTCGAATTCCGCGTCGCTCGCATCCCCCTCAGTGCGGCTTTGAGGCAAATTTCTTGAGACGTAAATAAACCTTAAGCCGCGCTGGGTAAAAAAAAAATATACCCAGTGCGTTCGAGGTCTATTTAGATCTCAAAAAATTTTTCTGTACCAACGAGCCGTGGTTTGAAAAACATAAAGAAACGTATATTTGACTTTATCATACGCCTTGTAAGTAAACGGCGACAGCTCCCGCACGAGAGATATAACACGAAGTTTTAGACCCGCATCAGCGTAAAGTCAAGCTTGAGGCTTTTTCGCCTCAACCCGCAGTGAACGCGTAAAAATAATAAGAACATACTTGTTTAGGTACTGCTTCGATGAATTATCTACTTAAGTGTTGTTATGCGTCGATATCATTTTTATAACCATTTGTTCAAATACTAACTTGTTGACGTCATGCATGGATTATGGCTGCTGAAAACAATGCGGTGAATATTCGAATCATATTTTTGGTATGTTTCTAGAAGATTTAGTATCGGTTTCGCCGAAATATGCTTTCCAAATGTATTGTTTCCCAAACTTTTCATTTGCCAACCCAATTTTTTCTGTAACTGTAAATATTTCAGGATTTATTTCAGTACCATCGTGTAGAATCTTAGAGGGTAGGTTAAGTTAGTTTTTATAAAATCCTGAAATATTTACGGTTACGGAAAAAAAGGGGGTTGGTAAATGAAACGGTTGGGAAACGATACATTTGGCAAACATATTTCGCCGAAACAAAGGTAACCCGTTCCGAAGCCGTTACTACACAAATATATCTCAAATAAATGTTTAAAAAAACAAAAACCCCGCCATGCATTCGGCTTTTCGTTTAAAATATTGTGGGACGCCGACTTCAGTTGGACTGACCTACCATTTTAAAAGAGGTTATTTTTTGCATTTTGAAGGCGGGTTTTTGTTTTTTTAAACATTTATTTTATTTTATACTTTTTAGTGATCCTATTTATGTTGTTACGTAGCTCCACTTCTAAATATTAATGAGAAACTATAGAACATTTCAAGCTCGCCGCAGACAACGCCCCGGGAATGTCATAGTCATATTTAAACCTAAATGTGTGTTGGATCCGTACACCAATTATTTTTAATCTAGTGTTAGGTATTATTTTGATTACACTCGTAGTACTGTAAATTCGGAACGCATCTGTTAGTGACAGTTCATGTAGGGTAGATTTCGTGACAGTTGACTTTTTGAAAAGCCAGTTGAAGGTAGATCGATTTGTATGGCTGCTCGCGCCTAGACGCGTAAGCCCTGTGTGTCGTGTGTTAAATTGGAAGGAACGCTGCCAATAGCTTCGATACCTCTCCAAACTTGGTGTACAAGGATCTCCAGCATACCAATAAACCAGAAACCAGTGACACTAGACCGGTACCGGCTCGGAAGCAAACCAGGCAGAAATTGGGTGAGTCGGCTTGCATTTGATATATTTTCACTGGCATTAGAACTTCTCGTATTCGCGTTGGTTGTAATTTCTCTTTAATACGATCTCCCAAATCGCGGGCGATTGTACATTTGGTCCTTCTTCCGCGGATCCTCCTGAAACTGAGAACAGCTAACCTGTCTCATGGCTAGGAGTGACGTAGAACCATTTTCGTAGGTATAGAAAACTGTCGCTAATTTCGTTTCGTTTCGTATCGTTTCATGTCGCTTTGCTACCGTATCGTTTACTATCGTTATCGACTTATCGTATCGTATAATTACACTTATTTCGTAGTCGTGTCGTACGTAATTAACCCAACAAACTTGTTACATCAAGTTAGTACCCAGCATTCCTTCGTAGAACAATTTTATTTATCGTCTACTATTCGAAATATTCATGCGACTTTTACAATCGGGATTTATAAAAACGTCTATAAATATTTGATATAAATTCACCAGATTAATGATGCAACCATATTATGTGACCAAATTGAATAGTCATTGACTTTGCATTAGACTCCTCCGAAGTTGAGTGCTTCTTAAATTAGTCAGATAATACCAACCATGTGCCATACGTAACCTAAAATAGAATTGTTAAATTGGTGTCTTTGATAACGGTAATATTACACGATTATTGTTATTTATAAGGTGTTATTAACAAGACAATAAATCTTAATTACTTCGTGCCCTAGTTACGTAATAATCTGGATTTTTTCGAAATATAAACCTATAATATAATACCTAACCTATAGTTTATCGTTCGTTATTATTGAATAACGCTTACAGATAGATTGTCAATTAATAAATGTTAACAATAATTAATTACAGTTTCATCAATTAGAATTGCCCACAAACACTATAATCATTATAATTATCAAGGTACTTCGGACACATTGCTTTGTATGCATAGGTACTAGGTGCCTGTGTTTTATTTCCGTCGGATATCAAAACGAGAGATTGGTTTAAGTGATTTTGATGAACTTTGTAACTGACTTATACTTGAGTGTTATAATTACAGTTAGTAGACCAAACTTGAATTTTTATCCTAAAAATAAAAGTTTCACCTTTCACTAATGGCTGTCTAAAGTAAAACAGGTGATTCATTTCTCACATTTGTTTAGTTGTAAAAGTAAATATTCATTTTGCTTGCACGATAGCTTACGTGGATAACGTGCTTTATTGCTTTCGCAATAGGATCGAGTTTTGGTTGACATTATTGGATCGTTTTATAAATAGGCGAGTTGGTTAGACACTTACTCGTAGTACATTTCGTGTTAGTTACGAGTAAGTACCACTATGTCTAAGGCGCTCGCTCGCCGGAGCTTGGAATTAAAGCGCGAAATATCGATTAAACGCATCGATGAGTGTTTATACGCGGGTATGCAAGCAAGGGTGGACCCTTCTCGATTACCATTGTTTATGTCTCGATATAGTAAAATGGAAGGTCACTGTTCTAGTTTCGAAGCACATCATCTAAAACTTATCTCGGAAATAACCGACCAGGACGAGCTGAATCAAGAGGATTCTTTGCGTCAAGATTTCGACAATAAATACTTTCAAATTATCGAAATCCATTCTGCGTTATCATCTACCGCCAGCATCGAAGGCGAGACGAATAGGTCGGACTTGTCCGTGAAGTTGCCCCGGCTCAATTTAGTACATTTCGACGGAGACATTAGATCATGGGGCACATTTTATGACATGTTTAATACTATGGTACATCAAAACAAGCGTCTTTCCAATATTGAGAGGTTTTCAATTTTGATTTCGCTTCTTTCCGGTGAACCGGTGCAATTGTTAAAGGGGTTTCCTCTGTCTGAATCGAACTATTTGGATGCCTATGCGGCTTTGATTGATAGGTATCAGAGTAAACGCAGGCTAGCTTTTCATCATTGGGAGGAAATTCAAAATGCTAAGTTGAATTCTAGTTCACCTAGCGAACTGCGTCGTCTCGTGGACACGTTTAAGGAAAACATCGCTGTTTTAAGAAACTTAAGATTTCCCGTTAAGGACTGGGATTTTCCCTTATTTTATCTGCTGATTAACAAATTGGATCAGGACACCCGTCGTCGTTTCGAATTGCAAAATGACAATAAGGATATACCTTCTTTCGATTCGTTATTAGAGCACGTGAGTAAGGCCGGGCAAGCGTTGGAGCTCGCCGAACTCACAATGAGCGTGCCCGCCTCCGCGGCCCGCGCGCCCCCGTCCGCCGCTCGTGGCGCGCGGGCCCCGGGCGCCGCGCGTGCCGTTCCCTGGCGGTCCGCTGTCGACAACTCTGCCTCTGGTGCTGCATTCAAAACGCTGATTGCTAGTAGCACCCCAGCGTTTGAACCCGTTTGTGTGTTGTGCGGATCAAATCACGACCTAGCTAAATGCAATGCTTATCGAAATAAGACACCCTACGAGCGTTTCACGGTGATTAAAAATAACAAGCTTTGCATGAATTGCCTTCGTCCAGGTCACGTTGTCAGGTTCTGCTCTTCAAAATCCCGTTGTTTGAAGTGTAATGTTCCTCATCATACTACCGTACATTTCGATGACAGTGTTGGAAGGTCTGCGCCCGTCCCAGTTAGCAGCGGGTCGACGGCACCGCCTGCGATTCTTTCGACCTCCGACATCTCGAGACCTGCCGAAAAACAGGTAAGCCTGTTATTCTCTGGTGCAGCGCCTACCGACCACATCTCGCTTCTCGCCACTGCCTCGGTGGATGCATCAGATAATTTCGGCGGTTATCAAAGGATTCGTATCGTTATTGACAGTGGAAGTCAATCAAATTTCATTACAAAACGATGTGCGCAGCGCCTCGGACTTCTGGTGCACAAAACGACTGCTTCCATTGAGGGGATTGGTCTGGTGTCCTCGTTGGCAAACACCTGCGCGGTGTTTCGAATTCGCAATAATAAGGCTGATTTTGAAGCCCCCATCGAGGCCTTTGTCACATCTAAAATTTGCAGTGAATTGCCTATAGTGAAAATTGACACTCATAGCTTGCCTCGTTTAGAAATTCTCGATCTTGCTGATCCCAACTTTGCCACACCTGGGTGCATCGACGCTTTGGTGGGAGTTGATGTCTTTTGCCAGATAGTCTCTGGTAATCGCTATCAATGCGAACCAGACGGTCCCACACTTTTCGAAACCAAGCTGGGCTGGATCGTCATGGGTAAGGTCTCGTGCTCACATGTCCATTTAAAGACCTCTCTGTTTAGCTCATTCGAATCATTGGATACCCAAATTCGCAAATTTTGGGAGATCGAGAATCTTCCACATTCGTCTCCTTTAAGCGATGATGAAATCATGTGTGAGGAAAAATTTGCCTCGACTCACACACGTGACTCCAACGGGAGATATATAGTCCGTTTACCCTTTCGTACCGTTGACCCCAAGTTAGGCGAATCCCTTGCACTCGCTGAGCGTCGCTTACTCTCCCTTGAGAGGAGACTTACTCGGAACATTGAGCTCCGTGATGATTACAACAGCTTCATGCAAGATTACATAGATGCTGGCCACATGGAGCCAGTTGATAGTACACTTGGACAAGCTTGTTATTTATCGCATCACTGCGTGCTCAAACCAAGCAGCACTACTACTAAGTTAAGGGTAGTTTTCGACGCTACGGCTCAACCTGCCGGCGGGCCTTCCTTGAATGACCAGTTGCTTGTTGGTCCCAAGTTGCAGTCTGATCTCGTATCGATTCTTCATCGTTTTCGTTTGCATGAAGTTGTCTTTACGGCTGATATTCGTCAAATGTACCGCCAAATCTTGGTCTCACATCTTGATCGTAATTTTCAGCGCATCTTGTTTCGGTTCTCTCTCGACGAACCGATACAAGAATTTCGGCTAAATACAGTTACATACGGCATGGCTTCTTCCAGTTTCCTCGCGATTCGCGTGCTAATGCAACTATCTGTTGATGAGGGTAGTGAGCTCCCTCGTGCGGCTGAGACTCTCAAAAGGGACATTTACGTAGACGATATAGTAACCGGCGCGAAATGTGTTGAGTCTGCTCTCCAGTTGCAATCTGAGGTCATCAAAATGTTAGATCGAGGTTGCTTTGAGCTCAGAAAGTGGGCAAGTAATTGTCCTCGTTTATTGGAAGGTGTGGATCCCTCGCACTGTCATAACAGTCCTCTGTCGTTTGACTCTGAGCCGACGTCACCTATTAAGGTGCTCGGCATGGAGTGGGATCCATCTCGTGACGTTTTCTCATTTACTGTTAATACGCTCCATGCAAACTGCACTAAACGAAGCATTCTTTCGGAATTAGCAAGAATCTTCGACCCATTTGGCTTTCTCACGCCTCTCACACTTGCATTTAAGTGCATGATTCAAGAGCTTTGGGCTCTTGGCCTAGGGTGGGATGAAGTAGCACCTAAAGAAATATGCCAGCGTTGGAATCGCTATCGCTTAGATCTCGACTTGCTCTCCTCCCTCGACATTCTTCGTTTCGTTCCATTAACTGAGCCCCGTCGCGTACAGTTACATGGATTTTGTGATGCCTCTGAGATTGGGTACGCCGCCGTGATCTTCTTTCGTGTTGCCCATATGGCAGCATCACTACACATTTGATTACATCTCGTTCTAAGGTAGCTCCCTTGAAGAAAACATCTATCCCTCGTTTGGAGCTTTGCGCCGCAGTACTGTTGACGGACCTCGTTGAACACGTCAAGGATGTTTATGCTGGAAGTGTTCATTTTCAGGGCACGTATTGTTGGTCCGATTCAACCGTAACTCTGGCTTGGCTACAATCTCCTTCCCATCGGTGGAAAACTTATGTTAGTAATCGCGTGAGCCATATTCAAGAAGGAATTCCAGCAGCGAATTGGCGCCATGTTAGTTCCCACAGCAATCCAGCAGACTGTGCCTCTCGCGGAACGACAGTTCGAGAACTCGTTAGACACCCTCTTTGGTGGACAGGACCCGATTGGTTGTGCGCTGAGACCAATACTTGGCCAGAACCATCGTCGACCCTTAAACAAGGTTTCGAAGTCTTAGAAGAGCAGAAACTCCCTAAGCAAGCATTATTTGTAGCTGTCGATAAAATTGATGACTTCCTGGATAGATATTCTAATCTCAGCAGAGTCAAGCGAATCGTAGCTCATGTTCGTCGTTTCGTACATAATTGTCGTAGTTCCAAAAATAAGCGGAAAGAGGGTCCTCTGGTTCAATCGGAGCTAGATGACGCCATGACCTCTCTCGTCCATGTTGCTCAAAGGGGGGCATTTTCGAATGAAATACAGCAATTAAAGGACGGGAAAAAACTACCCAAGCAGTTTCGCAAGCTGAGTATCTTCGTCGATGAACGTGGTTTGTTGAGGGTGGGCGGCAGGCTTACCCATTCGGATCTTGATTACGACTGCAAGCATCCTCTATTATTGCCTAGTCAACATCGTCTGACAATGCTGGTGATTGATCAGGTCCACAGGGACAATCAGCATCCCGGGTTACGCACCCTACATTTCTTGATTGCACAAAACTTTTGGATAATCGCATCTAAACGAGTAATAGGAAACCGATTGTCTAAATGCTTACGGTGTTATCGCGTCAACCCCAAACCGTTGGTACCTCGTATGGCAGATCTACCGCAGGTTAGAATTTCGCAAATTAAACCGTTCTCCCACGTTGGAATTGATTTCGCAGGTCCGTTTCCCACGTACATCAAACGGTACCGGGGAGCTAGACCTTTTAAAACTTACATTAGCCTTTTTATATGCTTCGCGACGAAGGCGGTCCATAAAGAATTGGTAACCGGATTGACGACCGAAGCCTTCCTCGCTGCCCTTCGTAGATTTATAGCTCGTCGTGGTCGTTGTCAGCGTATACATTGCGACCGGGGCACCAACTTCGTAGGCGCGTGCAACGCTTTGTCACCCTTTATGCAAGACGCTGCTTCCCAAGAAAGCATCGAGTTTCATTTCAACTCACCGGCTGCATCCCATTTCGGCGGTCTATGGGAGGCAAATATTAAGTCTTTCAAGACTCATTTATATCGCGTCGTTGGAAGTCAAATACTGACGTACGAAGAACTTCTTACATTGTCGGTTCAGATCGAGGCTGTGATGAATTCACGCCCCCTCTGCGAAATGAGCTCTGATCCAAATGACATGTCAGTATTAACTCCCGGACATTTCCTTACTCTCGAGCCATTGACATCATTGCCAGGAACCGCGAATGTCGATGCTCCTATTCCGTCTCGAATCGTTGGCAATTAGTACAGAGATTACATCGCGATTTTTGGAAGCGATGGCACATGGAGTATCTACATACTTTAAATCAACGTTCAAAGTGGCACTCGGACGCTTGCGAACTTAAAATCGGATCTTTAGTATTAATAAAGGATGAACAAATCAAACCTCTACATTGGTCTCTTGGTCGCGTCGTTACTGTGCATCCCGGGAAAGATGGAATATCTCGGGTAGCTACTGTCAAAACACAATCTGGTCTCATGCAGAGACCTCTCGTTAAGTTGTGTCCTTTACCCTTAGTTTAGTCGTATAAAATACGTCGTATTTTGGTGGGCGGAATGTTTGATCCGTACACCAATTATTTTTAATCTAGTGTTAGGTATTATTTTGATTACACTCGTAGTACTGTAAATTCGGAACGCATCTGTTAGTGACAGTTCATGTAGGGTAGATTTCGTGACAGTTGACTTTTTGAAAAGCCAGTTGAAGGTAGATCGGTTTCTCTTTGGGTTTTCGACAAGATGGCGTCGCTTTCTTAGTTGTAATTATTTTTTTGCATATTTTGTTGTTTAATGGATACTAATGATGTATTAATATGCAGTAAATTAACATTCAAATGTGCAGTATAATGAAGAATTCAAGTTTGAACACGTTTCGCCTTTGGAAGGATTGCTACAAGAAAATCCCATCTGGTCTTCGTAAAGTTACATCGCTTCACGGAGGCTAGAGGATCACCGTACAACGTCGACTTAAGATTTTTTTTTGATATCATTTACACCGATCACGTGTAACTTCCAACCTTGACACTGGCAGAATTGTCCCACTGGACAGGAGCCATATATCAAAGAATTGAACTTGAAGGAAGGTAGATCGATTTGTATGGCTGCTCGCGCCTAGACGCGTAAGCCCTGTGTGTCGTGTGTTAAATTGGAAGGAACGCTGCCAATAGCTTCGATACCTCTCCAAACTTGGTGTACAAGGATCTCCAGCATACCAATAAACCAGAAACCAGTGAAACTAGACCGGTACCGGCTCGGAAGCAAACCAGCCAGAAATTGGGTGAGTCGGCTTGCATTTGATATATTTTCACTGGCATTAGAACTTCTCGTATTCGCGTTGGTTGTAATTTCTCTTTAATACGATCTCCCGAATCGCGGGCGATTGTACAATGTGCTTCGTCATAGTTGCTCAACTAGCTTAATCGAAATATCTTATCGCCACCCTTGAAATAGGTACCGTTAAGGAGTTCCGGTGGCCATCTGTGGTCTTCATCATCAGTTCCACTTCACCATATAGTACTTTTCAAAAGCAAATGCACGAGTTACAGTGAAAAATACCAAAATCGCTATAGGTGTGCCTATAATATTTGAGGAGTTCTCTTGATTTCTCCAAGATCCCATCATCGGATCCTGACGTGCTGACAATGGGACCAACTAGAAAGTATACCCATTCAATCAATGAAAAAAAAATTCAATTCGGTCTAGTGGTCTTCGAGTAATCGGGGAAAATACATTAAAAAAAAATCCCGACGAATTGAGAACCTCTTCCTTTTTTAACCGACTTCAAAAAAGGAGGAGGTTATACGTTCCACTGCATGTATTTTTATGTATGTTCACCGATTACTCCGTCAATTGTCAACCGATTTCAATTATTTTTTTTGATTTGATAGAGTATACTTCCGAGGTGGTCCCATTGTCACCAAATCTGTATCTGATGAGGGGATCAGTGAGGATTTGAGGGAACTCCTCAAATATTGTAGGCAAACATATAGCGATTTTAGTATTTTTAGTAATAAGTCCAGCATTTGCATTCAGAAAGTATCATTTGGTGAAGTGGAACTGATGATGAAGACCACAGATGGCCACCGGAACTCCTCAATGGTACCGATTTCAAGGGTGGCGATAAGATATCTCGATTAAGATAGTTGAGCGACTACCTACAACGAGTAATATTTACTTGTTCAAATATGACTATGACTTTCCCGCGGCGTTGCTTGCGGCGCGCTTGATATAAGTTAAAGTTTCATTTCAACTAAGATGTGGGACTACGTAACAGCGTATTATGATCACTAAAAGTATAAAATAAAATAAATGTTTTAAAAAACAAAAAACCGCCTTCAAAAACGCAAAAAATAACTTCTTTAAAATTGTAGGCACCTAATAGGTTAGTCCAACTGAAGTCGGCGACCACAACATTTTCAACAAAAAGCCGACATCAGTTAACATAAGTGAACGATGAGTGTAACCAAATATTAAATTAGTTTAGAACTTTTTGAATGGCGGTCAAAATTTAAAAGTCATATTTGTAGGCAATTGTATGGGAAAAAAACAAGTGTCCCTAATTATGTGACCGCCACTGCATGTATTACCTACACATGCCAAATAATAGTTTTCTAGTACTAATAGTCTCTGAGCTAGGCTGCGGACGGACGGACGGACGGACATGGCGAAACTATAAGGGTTCCTAGTTTGACTACGGAACCCTAAAAAAGGGCCCTGCGGCATGTCCCGAAGATGCTGCCAGCATTTCCTCTCTGGATAGTTAAACATATGCGTTGAGCGAGGAAATTGCTAGCTCTTCTTCGGTCTCCCGTAAGTCTCTGTTTTGTTTTTTAACCAACTTCAAAAAAGGAGGAGGTTATACGTTCCACTGTACTTTTTTTTTATGTATGTTCACCGATTACTCCGAAAATGTTGGACCGATTTCAAAAATTATTTTGGTTTGATAGAGTATGCTTCCGAGGTAGTCCCATTGTCACCAAATCTGAATCTGATGAGGGGATCAGTGAGGAATTGAGGGAACTCCTCAAATATTGTAGGCAAACATACAGCGATTTTAGTATTTCTGTAACAAATCTAGCATTTTAGCGCACCTTTAACCCCCTGGGTGTTTCAGGTGTCCATGGGCGACGGTGATCACTTACCATCGGGTGAGCCGCCTGCTCGTCTGCCTCCCAATATTATAAAAAAAACTATCAAATAAAAAAAAAAAAACGGTTTACAATTGACGGAGTAATCGGTGAACATACATAAAAAAAATACCTCCTCCTTTTTTGAAGTCGGTTAAAAATATCTCAAAAGCAACATTATATAAACAAATTTTCTATTTAAAGTTATTTGATGCTGTCTTAAATGATTTGAAGTAGGTACCTACTTAGATATAAACACTTTCGCCTCCCCATAATGGCGAAACTACAAGGGTCATTGTTGACTAGTAGTCGACAAGAGCGTTGCCTATAATTTTCGAAAATCAAATTTTATTGGTCACACTCGTCCGCAGCCTAGCTCAGAGACTCTTAGTACTAGAAAGCTGTAATTTGGCATGAATATGCATAGTAGCCACGCCAACAAAGTGATAAAATAAAATTGTTTTTTATTTTTATATTGTACCTCACCCACACGTAACGTGGGGATGTTTTTTTTTCTCGTCTGCCCATAGTGTCGGGTGTCGTTGGGTGTCGGGTGTCTTTCAAAAATATTGAGGGTTTGTTCAAACAATTTTTCGATTAAGGTATCCGTTTGTGAAATATTACTTAAGCTTTAAAGCGCTAATTTTTGTTAGAGTTCAAGTGCATGAATATACATATTATTATTATTAGTGACGCCAACGAAGTGGTAAAAAAAATATCTTGAATATTTTTTTTTGTGTACCTCCCCTACACGTAACGTTTGGATATATATATTTTTCTCGTCTTCCCTACAGTGTGGGATGTCGTTCGATATAGGTATTTCAAAAATATTGCGGGTTTGTAAAAACAATCTTTCGATCAAGGGATCCGTTTATGAAATATTAAGCTTTAAATAATTTTTGTTAGAGTCAAGTGTCCCCCCCCCCCCCAAACAGACAAAATTACAAATACTAAAAATTTGAAAAATATCTTAGATGAAAGCACATATAATGAATTTAATAGGAAAACTATCACGACTAAGTAGACTTTATTGGTTCTTGAGTTACAAACGGTTTAAAAAATTGTACCTACCGAAAACTTATTTGCGGTGTTGGTAAACTGACCGCGACCTATGTCGATGTATGGCGATAACAGTTTCCAACGGCAAAGTTAAGTTTGTCGCGAGGTCTAATTTTTAGTAACCCTACACTGTGCATGGTCCGACATGCTCTTGCCCGGTTTTTTAAAATACTTTTGTTTTCAACTGTTTTGAAACGATTCAACGTCTTTTTTTGAGGAAAAAATGACTAGTTAGTTAAAATAAACATAACTCGGTTAAACCCCAATTAGGGTTGCCAACCGTACTATAATATATAGTATTGTACTATATTTTGACCCTGTGTAATTACTGTTGAAAAAATACATATGCGGTTTGGGTTGGCCGTTTCAACCTGATTTTCAGCACCAATGTAGTGGAGTGGAGAAATTGGCTTTTTTCAGCTCAGATAGTTGCCCCAATAGCAGGTGGAATGTTAGTAAGAAGTCTATAATTGTGCATTATATTTAATGAATAAATTTACACACTTTTTAAAAAGTTTTTCTTCAAAGTGCTATATTTTCTTTCCGAGTACTATATTTTTTATACCTTGGGCTGGAAAATACTATATTTGCCCAAGAAATAGTTGGCAACCCTAGTCCCAATACCCCTCTGCCAGGTCGGCCTCTCTGTATTTGAATATCATTAAAGAAGTACGGTATAAGTTTCCACGTTGCCTCAACAAGCGCGTACAAATCGCTTCCAAATCGGTCCATCCATCCATTATTCAGACACAGACATAGACACGCATACACGGATACACGCGTAAAACTTATGACACCCCTTTTTTTGTAAGTGGTTAATAGTAGTTTACGTGACGGTTGCGTAATGACAGGCATTACAACGTGAGTGTGGTTTATGAAACGAGCCGCAAGGCGAGTTTCATAATAGATCACACGAGTGTTGTAATGCTAATTACGCAGAGTCTCGTACAATACTTTATCTACACACAATACACATATTATAATTACTCTAAGATGGGTTCAGAAGCCGAAAGGCAAATGACCAGCATTACCTTACCTGTGGTAGGTGACAGCGATGACAGCTGTAACGTAATTTTGAAATTACGTTATCGAATATTGTAAGATCCAAATTTGGACCATCTTCCAAAATTAACGGCTGTCATCGCTGTCACCTGCTACCACAGGTAATGTTGGTCATTGCCTACGGGTTTTTAACACATAATAGAGGACTTATGATACGAGTGTCGATAAAATACAATAACCTTACGTATCCACGTTATATACAGGGTGGAAAAAACTAATGCCACATGGACGGCAACTACCTTAAATATTGGAAATAGCAAATTCTACGCAACGGAGACTTACTTACATTTTTGAAAACAATAGTTACTTACTGCATCTAGCAATGTTGCAGAACATTCCCAAAACGTGGAAACATTCTCAGGAATGTTCTGAGAACATTCTTTCAACTTGAAATTTATTGTTTAACGAAGAAAATGTTCGTGCAATAAAGTTTAAATGTGCATTATAAATACTCCATAATTATTATGTACATGTTTTAGTTTGATACAATTAATTATTTTGTTAATAAGTGATAAGTTACCAATAACTTGCTTAAATTCTCATAAAATTTCTGAGAACATTTCAGAGAAAATTGCGAGCAGAATATTTTCAGTAACAGCTTGTCGTAGCAGATTGTGATTGACAAATTTGACGCTTACTAGTAAGAGTCGTGTAGTTTAGTGGAAACCGTAGACAGCAGTGATGCACAGGACGCGAGTTCAAACCCCGAAACGCTACCTTTTTTTAAGATTTTTATAAAACTTTTTTCGATTGAATAATGCCGCCATCGTTTTGCTTTAAATATTTCAAAAAAAAATGGAGGTCAGTCTGCCTGAAAGTCAGACTCAGCAATGGGTAGTGAGGCTGACTGAAAAAGCATGACAAATACGAGCGTTTCCGATAAAATACGATGGGAAAGGATTATGCACTGCCTCTGTAACGTAAAGTATTGTACGAGACTCTGCGTAATAAAGAATGTCAGTAGGTAAGCCAAATCGCTTGAAACTTTGTAGCATTAAAGTTTATAAATAAACAAACATACTACTTTTTATTATATTCAAAAAGACTCAGTAGTTTTGATTCTATGAACGTTTAAAATCTGGGTCAATAATATTAAAGCGCGCGGGGGCCATCTTGCTGGGGTGACGTCATCGCTTAACAGCGGTACGCGCCCTTATATGAAAAAGTAAGTTTACAGGGCTATAACTTTTTAACCTTTATAAGTAGCCAGTTGAATTTTTCACAGAATACGTGTTATTATAAAATCTATCGTTTAAAATTGTACAATGAACAATAAATGAAATCCCAAGAGGGGTCCCCATACAAGAAACATGAAAATAAATCAATTTTTTGAGCAATTTTATACGGATTGTATTTTTATAATGGCTTCTTATTTTGACGCTAGTTTGAGCTCAAATTGTAGTCGAATTTTTGTACTTTACGACTAAATAGCAATGTCAAGTAAAACTACTACAAATATGTGAGAAAACTGATTTTATCAACACGATATTTAAAGCGGTCACCCATCCTGTTTTAGACTACGCGTGTAGTTGCTTAACTTTTGAAGGCGAAGTACGGGTTGTATTTGTATAATAGCTTTTTATTTCGGTGTCACATTAAGTTTACATAATAATCAAAACTCCATACAAACATGTATAGTTTACGACCAAACAGTAAACTGTAGTAAAACTCTTACAAATATGTTAAAAAGTGCCTAGTTTAAATCAACACGATCGATGTTTAGGTAAGCGGTGGTTGCTTGACTTTGGTGGTAGGCCTTTCTTTACAAATTTCTTGTTAATTTAGAATTAATATCGCTACTGTATAAAACATGAATTTTGATAGACGTAGCAGTAGTTCTGATACTTCGTGTATTCATTTCATCGATTTCAAATTCCGCGCGCGGGCGCTACCAAGTCAATAGACGTACCTACCTACATACCTACAACACTCGCTTTGCTAGGTCTAGGCATTATTGCCACTATCCCAAAATTTAAAGTGCTTTAGTATTATTCTAATTTTATTTAACCAACTTATTCGACAAACATTACAAATAGAAAAGCCGGTCAGTGATAGACAGTTAGTTATGTAATACAAAATATTAGGTAAACATAGCTGCCATAGTAACATCAAAACGAATTCGTAAAGATATTACGACTTACAAAGTTAAGCAAGTACAAGCGTAGTCTATAACAGGATGGGTGACCGCCTAAAACATCGTGTTGATAAAATCAGTTTTGTCACTTATTTGTAGCAGTTTTACTTGAGATTGCTATTTAGTCGGAAACTATGAGCATTAGACTACAATTTAAGCTTAAAATAGCATCAAAATAAGAAGCCATTATAAAAATACAATCCGTATAAAAATGCTAAAAAAAATGATTTATTTTCATGTTTCTTGTATGGGGACCCCTCTTGGGATTTGATTTATTGTTCATTGTACAATTTTAAACGATAGATTTTATAATAACACGTGTTCTGTGAAAAATTCAACTGGCTACTTATAACGGTTAAAAATTTATAGCCCTGTAAACTTACTTTTTCATATAAGGGCGCGTACCGCTGTTAAGCGATGACGTCATCATCCGTGAGCGCTAGCCACCGGGTTTCGAGCGCCGCATACGAAGTTTAAAATTTAATATCTCGAAAACTATTTGACGTATCAAAATGATTTTTTTACCCCTATTTTTAGTTTTTAATGAATAATACGGTAAGCCAAAAATCTAAACTGGTTGACATTCTCTATTGACAACAATTCATATGTGCTAAGGTAGTAAATTAAAATACCGTTTGTAGATTTTACACTGCTGATTACAGTAAAAATATTTTTGGGTTTTTTTATGCAGTAGTTTTTTTATATTTAGGAAAAACGGTAAAAAAAGTTGGATTGTGAATGTGGTGCCCTTAGTCCATTTATTACCATAGGAATTGAAAAAAAAAATACAACTGTCATGTCAATTTTTTATCTGTCTGACTGATTACTTCATTCTAACGACACGCTTTCGATTCTCGTAATACTATTGTTTTGATATACGCTATTTAAAATGAATGTGACTAAAGAATTTGTAAAAGCGGATAGCCGCAATCTGCCCAAAGTCGACGAATTTATGTTCTCTAATTCTAATTTTAATTAATGGCTTTCACTCCTGTTAAGGTGTATTTCGCCAATGTCAAGTTATTTATACACTCCCATGGACTTATTAGAGAAATAAGTCCATGGATATCACTCGCGAAGACAATTGTTCGGTAAAAGAGTATTTTTAACCGACTTCAAAAAAGGAGGAGGTTATACGTTCCACTGTATGTTTTTTTTTTTTATGTATGTTCACCGATTACTCCGTCAATTGTCGACCGATTTTAAAATATTTTTTTTGGTTTGTTAGAATATACTTCCGAGGTGGTCCCATTGTCAGCAAATCTGTATCTGATGAGGGGATCAGTGAGGAATTGAGGGAACTCCTCAAATATTGTAGGCAAACATATAGCGATTTTAGTATTTTTAGTAACAAGTCCAGCATTTGCATTCAGAAAGTATCATTTGGTGTGGTGGAACTGATGATGAAGACCACAGATAGCCACCGGAACTCCTCAATGGTACCGATTTCAAGGGTGGCGATAAGATATCTCGATTAAGATAGTTGAGCGACTGCCTACAACGAATAATATTTACTTGTTGAAATATGACTATGACTTTCCCGCGGCGTTGCTTGCGGCGCGCTTGATATAAGTTAAAGTTTCATTTTAACTAAGAAGTGGGACTACGTAACAGCGTATTATGATCACTAAAAAGTATAAAATAAAATAAATGTTTTAAAAAACAAGAAACCGCCTTCAAAAACGCAAAAAATAACTTCTTTAAAATTGTAGGCACCTAATAGGTTAGTCCAACTGAAGTCGGCGACCACAACATTTTCAACAAAAAGCCGTGTCATGTCACTTGTCAACAATAGCAACTGTAACAACATAAATTCGGGACTTGACAGAAGCGCGTGGCGCTAACCCCATGTGCTTCTGTTTAGTCCATTAGAGATAAAAGAGTATTTTCTCTAATGGACTAAACAGAAGCACATGGGGTTAGCGCCACGCGCTTCTGTCAAGTCCCGAATTTATGTTGTTACAGTTGCTATTGTTGACAAGTGACATGACATGACAGTCAGTTCTGTTTCTGTTTAAAGTTACTTTTTTTATTTTATATCATGCTAAGATCACGACATCAGTATTCCTAACTTTGTATATACGGTCTTTTTAATGACTATTTCTTTAATAAATTATTAACGACGAATTTAAGTTAAATAAAGAAAAACCGAGAAACACGGGTAGGTACTCTAATTTTTTTTTTTTTTTTTTTAAATGCGAAAAAACAAAAATGCTTTTTTTTTTAAATGTTGTCAATTAGCATTACTATTATTCTTATTCTTTCTTTTCTTTATTCTTTAAATATAGACTTAGATGGGTTCAACAGCATCAAGAACAAATTAAACTGGATTTATTAGCTTCGCATCATAAAAAGAATGACTTTCGTAACTTTTGGAAAAGTACAAAGAAAATGGATCCTAGGCCTGGGCTTTCTGTGAGTGTTAATGGTATCTCGGACCCCAAATGTATTGCTAACTTGCTCGGGGACCATTTTTGTGTAAAGTCCTCCCATGGCGTTGGCTTGCGAGAACGGGTACTCGTCGCTGACGAACCGAAATGTGACTCTCAGAGTCGGTTTAATGCTGGTGACATAACTAAGATGATAAAGGGAAATCCCCTGGTCATGACTGCCTGAGCGTTGAGCACTTACGGTTTGCGGCCCTCACTTGCCCAGAATACTAGCGATGCTTTTTAATCTCTGTATCAGTCACTCATACGTGCCGTCACTCATGACGAAAACACTTGTGATTCCAATTGTCAAAAATAGGGTGACATATCAGATAAGACGAACTACAGACCTATTTCTTTGGCAACTATCGTGGCTAGGGTGCTCGACGGCTTGCTGGACCTACTACTGGACAAATGTTTACAATTGCATGACGCACAGTTCGGCTTCCGGGTCGGCCTATCTACCGAAAGCGCGATTATTTGTCTTAAGCAAGCAGTTGAGTACTATACTAGCAGAAGGACGCCTATATACGCGTGCTTTCTAGATCTCTCCAAGGCCTTTGATCGCGTCAATTATGAATTACTTTGGAGTAAACTTGATGAGGTGCGATTCCCTCGGGAACTCACAAGCTTGTTTAGGTGTTGGTACGCGAGTCAACGAAATCGTGTTCGCTGGGGCGATGTCTTGTCTGATGAGTTTAGCATGGAGTGCGGAGTCAGGCAGGGGGGACTCGCCTCTCCCAAACTATTTAATTTATATGTCAATGCCTTGATCGGCTCAGCAGCACCCGCGTCGGGTGCCACGTAGACAGGGTCTGTTTTAATAATTTAAGTTATGCGGATGACATGGTGCTGCTGAGCCCATCGGTCGGTGGTTTAAGAATCCTCCTGGACAAGTGTGAGGCGTACGCGTTGAATCATAATCTGAAATATAATGTGCTGAAGAGTATATGGTACTAAAAGCAGGAAGCAAGTGCCCATCATACGTCCCTCCCATTCTTTTGAATGGGGAAGAGCTGAATAGGGTAAACTCATTTAAATATCTTGGGCACCTGATTACTGACGATCTGCGTGATGACGCAGACATAGAAAGGGAACGCAGGGCATTGGCGATTAGAGCCAATATGATAGCTCGCAGGTTCAGTCGGTGTGCTCAGGTCAAAATAACACTATTTCGAGCTTACTGTACATCGATGTATACCTGCAGCTTGTGGACGAGGTACACGCAGCGGTCGCTTAATGCCCTGCGGGTCCAATACAACGACGCGTTCAGGGTTCTGTTGCGGCTGCCGTGATACTGCAGTGCCTCGGGGATGTTCGCGGATGCGCGCGTGGACGGTTTCCACGCGACGCTGCGCAAGCGATGCGCCGCGACGCTCTGCAGGGTGCGTGCTAGCCGCCACCGGCTCCTGAACGTCGTCGCTGAGAGATGGGACAGTGGCCTGATCAGGCACTGGTGCTCCCTTCATTTAAGTTTAGGTACTAACATAGTTATTTAAGTTTTGTGTAATACTAACAATATATGGACTATGATGTCTGAAATAAATGCATTTTTTTTTATTTATTACGCAACCGTCATGTAAACTAAACTTGGAAACCTAATTAGATTCCAATATACGTCAAAAAAACTACCAAAGATGGCGGAATGTCACAGTTACACGGTGTCATCATCATTGTGACGTTTCAGGAAAAACCAACCTTTTGGTACAATAATTATGTTAAAATAAAACAATATATTGTTTTATTTTAACATAATTATTGTAGGGTTAATAATTAGGGTAGTTATTTTCACAATATGATAAAGGTCATCCTGATTTTAATCAATGTTTGTTTAACCTGGTACAGGCTCCATTTTACTTGCGATAAAGCAAAACCCACGAGCAAAACACAAACTTGAAACAATAACGAAATGAAACAACAAAAACTTAAAGGAAAACAAAAACTTAACAATGGAAATCACCAGGGGGCGAATAGGTACAGAAAACATTCGAGCTATCCAAACGTCAGATGTCGAATGAAGTGACAATAGATGTTATGGCCGCCACAGAACCACCATGTCCACCATAAAGGTTACCACACATGATCAACTGATAATTTTTTGAAGACTTGAAGATTTTTTGAAGATTTTGGTCAAGTTTTGAAGACGTACGTAAAAATATGATTGATTTTTTTTCCTAAAAATGTAATCGCACATAATGAGAATAATAATTGGTACCAAATGTTATTAAACCCTGAGTTATTGCCATTGTTATTTAAACTTTTCTCCTATAAAACTATTTAATTAAATATCTTTTTTTGCGACGAGTATTTAAATAAGATTGTTTATGTTTGTGAAAATTAAATGTTGCCTTTCATATTATAAATAAAATAAACAGCTACCTATAACATTTACAGAAGTGAAAATTTACCGATCGACCTAATATGTCATTTTAATGGCAACACTTTTTTGACGTATGTTGGAATCTAATTAGGTCTTTTAGTTTACTATAAGTATAAACACATATATTTCCAACAGCAGTATAAAGCGTGCTACACACTACGCAGATACGGTAAGATTTTATTTGCGTATAACAGGGTATGTGTAGCACGCTTATAAGTCTTCAGAAGATCTGGCTGGTAGTTTGTTGGCTATTAAAATAAATCCTTGTCAGTGACAAATCGTCCCTTTACTTTCTCAACCTCGTTTCTGATCAAATAGTTAGATAGGAAAGTAGTCTATATTGTTTAGAAAACATGAGTGCTTTTCCTAACTATTTGATCAGGTACGAGGGAGAAGGTGACAAATTTGACGCCTACTAGTACGACTCGTGTAGGTAAGTGGAAACTGTAGACAAATGCGATGCACAGGACGCGAGCTCGAACCCCGCAACGGTAATTTTTTGTTTTTTGTTAGATTTAAGATTTTTGTTTTTTATAAAAACCTTTTTTGAATTATTAATGCCGCCATCGTTTTGCTCTCTATATTAAGAAAAATATTATATATATATATTAATAATTAGCAACGCTGCAGTCTAATTTCAGGGAACTTGTGCTCGAAGTTGTAAGAACAGACAGGGAAATGTCTTCTTCTATATCTTTATTGTATTTTACAACAGTTAATTATGTTGTGTATACCTAATTATTGTGAAAAGAAATAAAATAAATAAATAAGCAGACGCCAGGAGGTAAATTCTCGTTCCCGAGAACATTCTCAGAAGTTACCGAGAAGTTCTCACGTTGAAAGTTTCGCAACTTTGGGAACTTCTCGTCGGTGCATTGGTAACTGCATCGAACTAGTCGAATATGTCGAAATAATAAAGTCGTGTTTTTATTTAGTTTAAAGGTCTTTCGATCTGTATCAAAAAAACGATTTTGTTGTTTAGTCATATTTGACCAGTTGGATTCCCGGTTAAGCCAGAAGAATTTTCATAAATTCATAATTGCAGTTACGTTCAAAAATAAAAGTAAATCTCCTTTGCATAGAATTTGCTATTTCCAATATTTAAGGTAGTTGCCGTCCATGTAGCGTTCGCTTTTTCCACCCTGTATACTAGCAACGGACATGAGTAGGAAGTAGCTTTTATCCCCATACCAATAAAACACATCACGACAATCTCAACGCTGTATATTTTGAATGAAAACGTACAACGGCTTTAAGTTCGTGGGATAAATTAGCTGTCAATTTATTACGTATGCGCAATTTATGGTTACAGCCCGTCGATACCTATTCCGACATCGGTTCCGTCATCCACTCCGACACCAACATCCACGCAACCGCTAAGATCGGCTCCACCATTACCGCCGGCACCAGTAGTGGCATCTGACCCGCCTCCAAGTGCGGCTGCACCATTACCGCCGGCACCAGTAGTGGCATCTGACCCGCCTCCAAGTGCGGCTGCACCATTACCGCTGGCACCAGTAGCGGCATCTGACCCGCTTTCAAGTGTATCCCCAGCATTACCGGCGGCACCAGTAGCGGCATCTGACCCGCCTTCAAGTGTATCCCCAGCATTACCGCCGGCACCACTAGTGGCATCTGACCCGCCTCCAAGTGCGGCTGCACCATTACCGCTGGCACCAGTAGCGGCATCTGACCCGCTTTCAAGTGTATCTTCAGCGGTTTGAAGTCCGCTTTCAGCATTACCGGCGTCATCATTAGCAGTATCCGCACCGGCTTGAAGTCCGGATACACCGCTGACACCAGCTGAAGTACCCGCGTCAGCACTAATAGCGGCATCCCCCTATAAATAAAACAAAGTTAGACATTCGAAATAGCCCGGTGGCCCAAGACAGGATGCATTGCGAGAAGCAATTTGACTTACATATAAACTATTCCATTGTTACAGTACTTATGTGCTCGCATCGCTCTTATATATATGAAATATTAACTTGGGTAAAAAGATAAAAGATAAAAGACACTTATTCAGTAAATAGGCCGCACGGGCACTTTTACACGTCAAGAATCTACCAGCGCTTCCCAAGAGGAGACCACTGCTGAGAAGAAACGCCGCAAGAAACTCAGCAGTCAGTCATTTTTTATGGTACTACTTAGTCTAGCATTATATAAAGCTATAAATATTAAATAAAATATAATATCAGGTGACATGCGTAGTTTAGCAGGAAAACATGCCAAAAAGGTATTAATTGATAATGTAGTCTTGGAAATGTAAGGTATTTATATATTTAAATCTCCAAGGATTAAATTTAAAATAAGTAGTTATAAATTAAAACGTATACTAAGCGCCGATTCACAAAACTACCGATAAATTGTATTGAAACAAAGAGGAATACAACTTTTTTTTACCATCGTAAGTGGTATGAATAATTAAATAGTAATAAACGGGGATACGGGGAAATATCGGAGATTAAAATCCCACAAATTGACCTCGTCCCAAACTATGCTCTGGGCTTATTCTATGGATGGTCGGCATCGATAAACATAATTTAAATATATAAAAAAAAAACGTGTTCGTCTCGGGACGCCTGACAGAAGTGATAACTGATAACTTAAACTAATCTAAGTTGAACTATTTAATACTAGTTTCTGTCCGCGACTTCGTCCCCGTGGAATAGTTACTTTGAGCTAACGCTAACTTCATCCCGCGACTTCGTTTACGTAGAAGGTTGATACATTCTTCATTGGTGCTCCGCTAGTCCGCTCCTATTGGTCTTAGCGTGATGATATATAGCCTATATAGCCTTCCTCGACAAATGGGCTATCTAACGTTGAACGAAGTTTTCAAATCGGACCAGTAGTTCCTGAGATTAGCCCGTTCAAGCAAACAAACTCTTCAGATTTATAATATTAGTTTAGATTGAAATTTGTTTGACTGACTGCAAACTTACGCACACTAATGCAGAGTGACACACACTAACAAACCTAAAAAGTGGTACACTGTTGAAAGAGGTCATATATAGACGTCTCTTTTTAACGAAGGGCATTTGTAACAGGTGCGAAGAGTACTATTATATTATCTGTTTTTATACTCCCTCTATGCTTCCCTACCTCTATGCTGGCGCCGTTACGCGTTACGTAACGAAGCGTTTTACCCTCCCATAAGAAGTTATCACTTCAATAAATAAATACTTATATACAAATAACACACCCAAGACTCAGAAACAAAAACCTGTCAAAGTGTTAAATGAAAGAAATTATAAACGTTTAAAGGTAACAGATCCACCATTAGTATGTACTTTTTAAATATGTGTACAAAATGTTACCATAGTGACCTTTATAGTTTTTATATGAGACATTTAGGCAGACAAACAGACGAACAAGGTGAAACGATAAAGCCGTATCAACATGCTTGGTGTTTGCCGCAAACACTGCAGGACGCAACCATTATGTCAGAGTGAGCACGATGTATTTCCATCTCACTCTAACGTATGGTTGCGTCCTGCAGTGTTTGTGGCAAATACCAAGCATGTGGAGCCGGCATAAGGTTTTAACACCTTAAAAATATAATCTGAAAGTGACAGGTGACTCTTCAATATTCTCAAGCGGCAACTACAGACAGTTACAGCCGTTCTAGGGTAATAAGTTTGTGGCAAGAATTTAATTTAGGGACAAGTTTTTGTTTCAGAATCGAGAATAGGAAGAAAGGAGTTTGTGAAGTGGTCGTATAAATCATATAATTACTTTACCTGTGTGGGTTTAGCCGCGGCTACGGCGATCTGAAATTTAAAAAAAACATGTCAGACTACGCTTAGCGTCATTCTTACATTCTTCGTGACTCCCGCGCAAAAAGAGGGGTTGCTTCCCATATTGCACCTACCAAAAGTGCTCTATCTATCTACCACTTCCAAACAACAATCGTCATTGAGAGATATAATAAATTCTACCGATCTAACTAGGCAAAGCGAACCTAAAACATTTCGTTTTCTTAGATTGAGTAGCACATTGTTACTAGTAAACCAATTAAAGCCTTAACTTAGCGTATCGTTTATCCTACAGTAATCGACGAAATTTCGGTCTAACTTGAAAATTAATAAAGTATTATAAGCGAATAGCACAATATTACAAAGTTTATCTACCGTGGGTGGTAAGTCATTTATATAAACCATAAAAAGGAAAGGACCTAATATGGAGCCCTGAGGCACACCTAGGTAATTTAACTGCTCCACCACGACGTATTTGACAGACCGGAGTCGAGTTTTAACGCTCGACCCAAAAAGAGGGGTGTTATAAATTGAAACGCTTTGTGTGTGTGTGTGCATGTCTGTGGACGGCGATGGCGGGATGACTTGGATTCCTCTTGAAGGACTGGCCAGAGACTGCTAATAATATGGAAACATGGAAAAAGTGGCGAGAAGCCTTTGCCCAGCCGTTGGACACATCAGGCTGTTAATAAATAAATAAATAATAATATAAATGAAGTGTTCTTACCACAGCGAGCAAAGCAAGAAGCTTCAGAAAGGCCATCTTGACGGTTACACAATTGTGTCCGTGTCCCTGTGCATTGCATCTGGCTTATATACCTGCGACTTATTGTAATTTCGCTGTGGATACAAGTGTTTATATGGAGCTAAATAGCTTTACAAAACCGCAACTGATCAAAATCAACATTATTTATTTAACATACAAAGTGTGTGTTTTTTTTAATAGGGAATATGCATGTCTTTTTTCACAGCTTCAATACATCATGCTGATCATGTAACAAACAGTTGAGAAATATAATTTTTTGAATAGCTATAAAAATAACCAAGATATTAAAATCAAACAAAGATTTGTTCCTAACTCTTTCTAGCAAAACAGAATTTAACATGGAGTTTATATGGCCGACCTGTTACATATTAGCGGCCTTTACACGGTAAAGATCGGACCGCGGAAAACGCCACGCGCCATTCCACGCGCCAGTCCGAACCGTAATTGTTTTACTATTACAGTTGCATTTACATGTACGGTTCGGAGCGAAGATTGGAATGGCGCGTGGCGTTTCCCGCAGTCCGAACTGTACGTGTGCAGGCGGTTATTAGATCTCTCTGTCTACCTAATTAGCAGGTTAAAATGCTTGTATCATCCGAATTTTTGGCCGATTTTAATTTTAATATCACTTTTGGTCTTTTTTTTTACAGTTTTTTTTTCACATTTTATTGAAAAATTCGATTTAAAACTCAATGCATATATTGGGACGATATGGGGAAATTCACAGAACAGAAAAAACAGTAGTGTGATGTGGGCGTGACACGTGTGGCATGGTTATGCGGATTTCCGCGCAACCTTCCATAGTTTACCGCGATTGCTTGTGCGTGAAAGTTGTGCGAATAAATATTTCTAAAATAGGAAATAAACCCAGAAGCATGCGTTATTGCGCTATTTTGGAATGTAAAAACGATAGCCGCCCCAAAAACATTTTCCATGGGGGCGTGTTGTTTTTATGATAGTGCGAGTTGTTCGTAAAATGTAATAAAATATTTTTGTGAATTTGACCAACTTGGACTGTTCCTATTTTTATATGATGCTAAAATCCAATAAAATCCAAAAAAAAAATCCATAATATCCTGACATAAAAAAACTCATGGTCAATTTTATAAAATTTTACGAACGTTGACCAAAAAAATATTCCAAAATTGTTTTCACAAAATGAGATCAAAGTTATTTAAGACAGTTTCTGTTTATCTCTTATATTTCGGATTTCCACATATTGTCCCAGTTAAAAAAACACACTGTACCTATAGGTAAAGAGTATATTTAAACCCATAAATAAAACTGTGCGATGTTTTTCATTTTATTGACTTACTATCTACTCATTATTCGTAATATAATTATGCATGTCACATACCTACATTAAAGTATACGCAATTGCGCAGGTATTATTTTTATAGTTATTAATTTAACGCGTAATAATGTTATGTCAAATCGGTTATGCAAAAAAATGTTTAAAAAAACAAAAACCCGCCTTCAAAAAGCAAAAAATAACTTCTTTAAAATGGTAGGTAAATAGGTCAGTCCAACTGAAGTCTGCTTTTGGTTAAAATGAAGTCGGCGTCCAACAATATTTTAACCAAAAGCAGACTTCAGTTGGACTGACCTATTTACCTACCATTTTAAAGAAGTTATTTTTTGCTTTTTGAAGGCGGGTTTTTGTTTTTTTAAACATTTATTTTATTTTATACTTTTTAGTGATCCTATTTATGCTGTTACGTAGCTCCACTTCTAAATATTAATGAGAAACTATAGAACATTTCAAGCTCGCCGCAGACAACGCCGCGGGAATGTCATAGTCATATTTAAACCTAAATGTGCTTCGGCATAGTCGCTCAACTAGCTTAATCGAAATATCTTATCGCCACCCTTGAAATAGGTACCGTTAAGGAGTTCCGGTGGCCATCTGTGGTCTTCATCATCAGTTCCACTTCACCATATAGTACTTTTCAAAAGCAAATGCACGAGTTACAGTGAAAAATACCGAAATCGCTATAGGTGTGCCTATAATATTTGAGGAGTTCTCTTGATTTCTCCAAGATCCCATCATCAGATCCTGACGTCTTGACAATGGGACCAACTAGAAAGTATACCCATTCAAACAACGAAAATTTTTTCAAATCGGTCCTGTGGTCTTCGAGTAATCGGGGAACATACATAAAAAAAAAAAACCCGACGAATTGAGAACCTCCTCCTTTTTTTGAAGTCGGTTAATGAATCATTTAACAGTTAAGAGGCCTTCTATGCTAAAGTCTGGAGTGTTCCGGGATCTGGATCTCAATAACCATAACGCCTTTGTATCTGTTTTTTGGATATATTAAACTTGACCATATTTGCTTGAGACTGTCAAACGTGAAAACACGATTAGAAATAAAATCCTCGATACTTTTATTTTTCAAACATGACACTTTTTTTGCATGTTTTTGGTTGAATCTTCGAAACCCTATCATCTTTAACGATGATTTTCGATTCAATAGTTAAGGATATGTAACTTCTTAATCCTGGTAAACCATTTTTTCAATAAATGTTGTGGTTTTAATGTAAACAGCAATTAATTGAATTTGACGCTGCCGTCAAGGCGCGCGCGAACTATCTCCATCTCACATGCTTCACGCGGAAACACATAAAGCCATCCCTTTTTATTCTTGTGGGGGCGTGGCACCATAGGTGGCCTCTTGAAAAGGGAACAGTGGCCACAAACGGTACTTCTACCCTATGACTTTACTATACTTATTGCATATGATTTGGAAAGACCCCCCTCTGAAATTTTAATTACGATTTACGTTCATCGCTACAAGTACATGCCGGTTACCCATCTGATGGGTACTATTCAGGGGCTGCCACCAATTTTATATGAGTGCGATAAAGACGGGTAGCTAATTGGCCGCCATGATAGATAGGGACGCCGCGTCATTCGGGTTCGCAATTTGAAACCACTATTTATCTCTTTCTTACAATAGCGTTCGCTACGGATTGCCGTCTTTATCTGTAGAAATGTGGTAACGTAGCAACTGTCAGTAGTTGATACCTAAGATTTATTATTCTAGAGATAAATAATGAAAGAATGTTTGTATATGATGTATGAAGAATATACATTTATTGCTTTCTATATTGAATGCAAGAAATAAATGGGAAACACATTATTATTTTATTTTTAGTCGTTGACAGCCCTCACTATCGGTGACGCGGCGAGTGAGCCAATTCATTTTCACCGTTCGCACACAGCCTTAACGTTCCGTTTGGCTTGCGCTGGAGTCGACGACGTCAGAGGGCCATTAATCATAATGTTTTGGCTAAGAAAAAAGCGGCCTTTGTAGATCATAGATCACGGGAGTGAGCCTTCTGTACTTGTACTATTATCTATTCTGTGGCGATGTGCAATAACATCTATGACATGATGGATGACTTTAACTGACGTTCCGTAAACTGCCTGTAAATTCTAAGTTTTTTAAACAGAGTGATTAAAATAACAAAAAAAAAAAAAACACGTGGCTAAAATCAAAGTTTATATAACACTAGCGACTCGCCCTCGCTTCGCTTCTTATGTGAGAATGTCGGACCATGCTCGGCCGCAATTCACACAGCGGGCGGGCGCGGGTCGTGCGCCGAGCGGGTCGGAAGTTGCGCGGGTGTTTTAAGATTAAGTTATATGGAAGCATTCATACAGGCGGCGGGACGGGTCGGGCGCGGGTCGGGACCCGCGCGGGAGCCACGCCCGCTGCCCGCCGCCCGCCACTACAAAAAGCGCGCGGGTGCGGCGGGCGTCCTTGGTCGTAATAACACGCATTTTCCGATAAGCATTCTCACAGAGCGCGTTGTAAATTCTACTCTATATTCTCGCCATTACCATCCGATCCCGAATGCCCGCCTGCGATCACCCGCGCGGGCCCCGCCGCGGTTCGACGCTTGTGTGAATACGACGACCCGCGCGGCTCCCGCGATGAATCGACATGCTCGGCGCCTGTAGGACAAATATAACGCGCATTATAGTTCGGGACTGCGGGCTCGTGACGTCACAACGTGGTATAAAGTGTGCCACGGTGTGACGTCACGCGAAACTTCAACGCACTTTATCATCGTAGAAAAAATATGTTCAATATTTTTTGATAATGTAAATGACGGACTAATTGGAATTTATTAGTACACTAGCCTATTAGATAGTACAGTGCAATGCTGATGGTATTAAGTACGTAGGCATATTCTTAGATCTCGCCAAGGCCTTTGATAACGTGTCTATCCCTATACTTCTAACCAAGCTCGAGCGAGTTAGAATAAGTGGAGCTGCTCAGGACTGGTCTGCCGTCCAACGGCAGAACGATGCAACTCGAGTTACAGCGTTTTGTGTTAACTTGCATCAAACGATTCCTCATGAGTGCTTCTATCATACCTACAAGAGAACTTTTAAAAATATGTTCTAGTTTAGACGGTAGAAAACTGTCAAACGCGGTAAATCTGCATAAGGCTAGCCAAACCATCATGACTGCAATTGTGATGTTTTATACCAAAACCGTCAATGCCGTCTCATCACCATAGAACGCTGTAAGTACTTAACGGCCACTACCTCGGAACAAGAAACGGACTACTTGCAGCGTTTTGCCTACGCTGCATCACCATCAATTCAACACGCGGCAACTGAGTGCAAAATAATAGGTGATTTCTAGCGTGAAACTTAAAAACCTTTAAACGCGTTTTTCTCGAAACTAGGTATTTTGACTTGCAGCGTTTTGCCGTTGGACGGCAGTGGTTCACATCATATCTACAGGAGAGAAACAGCGCTTCCGTGTAAGGGACCTAAACAGCGACTTTTCTAACGTGGATTTTGGTATGCCTCAGGGTAGCGTTTTAGGGCCGACCCTTTTTTAACCGACTTCAAAAAAAGGAGGAGGTTCTCAATTCGTCGGGATATTTTTTTTTTATGTATGTTCCCCGATTACTCGAAGACCACTGGACCGATTTGAAAATTTTTTTCGTTGTTCGAATGGGTATACTTTCTAGTTGGTCCCATTATCACCACGTCAGGATCTGATGATGGGATCATGGAGAAATCAAGAGAACTCCTCAAATATTATAGGCACACCTATAGCGATTTTGGTATTTTTCACTGTAACTCATGCATTTGCTTTTGAAAAGTACTATATGGTGAAGTGGAACTGATGATGAAGACCACAGATGGCCACCGGAACTCCTTAACGGTACCTATTTCAAGGATGGCGATAAGATATTTCGATTAAGGTAGTTGAGCGACTATGACGAAGCACATTTAGGTTTAAATATGACTATGACATTCCTGCGGCGTTGTCTGCGGCGAGCTTGAAATGTTCTATAGTTTCTCATTAATATTTAGAAGTGGAGCTACGTAACAGCATAAATAGGATCACTAAAAAGTATAAAATAAAATAAATGTTTAAAAAAATAAAAACCCGCCTTCAAAAATGCAAAAAATAACTTCTTTTAAAATGGTAGGTCACTCCAACTGAAGTCGGCGTCCCACAATATTTTAAACCAAAAGCCGAATGCAGTTGGACTGACCTACCATTTTAAAAGAAGTTATTTTTTGCATTTTTGAAGGCGGGTTTTTGTTTTTTTAAACATTTATTTTATTTACTCTCTTGTTTTTGGACTCTACACCCTTAAATTACCCAATGCCTCAGTGATATTCTTCCCCGATCATAACGGCCATTCTAGTTCAAGATAAAAGCTGGCTGAAAGTAGAGCTTGAATAAGCGTGCGGTTTTTTTTTCATATTATTTTAGATTTTTACATGAAATATTACTTAACAAAGATACTCACTTTAAGCCCTTTTATTGTTTAATAAAATTAAACACGTATTTCAAACATTAACCAATTTATGCAATGTTAGCCTAAGCAACTAAGACCAACAACTGCCCTCAGTGGAAAAAACTCGTGTATAAGCGAATTTTGGCATAGTTGTAGGGAATGGTGTTTTAAACCACATACGGTTCCGTGAAAGGTAAATTGCGGTTTACGATTTATGACGTATTAAAAAAAAACTACTTACTAGATCTCATTCAAACCAATTTTCGGTGGAAGTTTGCATCATATTTTTTTTTAGTTTTTTCATTCTCTTATTTTAGAAGTTACAGGGGGGGGACACACATTTTACCACTTTGGAAGTGTCTCTCGCGCAAACTATTCAGTGTACAAAATAATAATAATAGAAACCTCAATATCAGATACCCCACACATATGGCTTTGATGAAAAAAATATTTTTTAGTTTCAGTTCTAAGTATGGGGAACCCCCAAAATTTATTGTTTTTTTTTCTATTTTTGTGTGAAAATCTTAATGCGGTGCACAGAATACATCTACTTACCAAGTTTCAACAGTATAGTTCTTATAGTTTCGGAAAAAAGTGGCTGTGACATACGGACGGACAGACAGACAGACATGACGAATCCATAGGGGTTCCGTTTTTTGCCGTTTGGCTACGGAACCCTAAAAAACAATGTGGTCATTTAGTGACTCAGACTATTGAGATTTGATCGAAAAGCTATGTTGTCACATTGAGATGTAGTCACATTGAGATGTAGTCACAACGCGATCTGCGGGCTTAGTATGGATGCGTTTATGGCGTGACAAAATGTAAATCATCCGTCACTCTCATACTGATATAAGTGTCAGAAAGTGACGGATGTTTTATCCGCATTTGTCACGCGATAAACGCAACCGTATTAGCTACCTAGTCGTATAGAGATGTGGATAGAAAGTGTCTATCTCATTAAAAAATATTTTTAATTACCACCTGGTCTGTAAAAAATTAAACGTGGCTCAAATACATTTTATCGGTTTTTTAGAAACACTTTCACTGGGGCTAGACAAGTTGCCATCGAATACGAACGCTAGCGTTAGCTGATCACCTGTGATGACACTGACTCAGTTGACAGTTTCTTTGCATAGTTACCGCTTTGGATACCGACGTTTATAATATGATAGTGCTCGTGTTGAATTCGACCTGACAAGATAGTACCGCGTATCGACCGTAGTTGTCAAAACGATCACTTTTTGATGAGCGCGAGTGATAGTGATCACTTTACAGCGTGTCAGTTGTAACGAGTGATATATCACGTGACTATCTTACGTCAATTCCATACATTTTTAAAAGCGACAGGTGTTCACCTGACCCTAGCGTTTGTATTCGATGGCAACTTGTCTTGCCCCGCTGTTTCGAAATGACTCAACGACTTTTTTTGCGAAAAACAAACACTAGTTACCCCTTAATTTAGCAATGTATGTCACAGTCAACATACCATAATGTTCACTTTTTATGTTGGGAATGTGTTTTTATTTTTTTGCTGATTCAAAATCAAAAAGGGTTTGAATTCCCGACTTTTTTTATTTTTGCCAAATTAAGGGTTAAAATCAACATAACTCGGTTAGCCCCAATACCCTTCTGCCACGTCGGCCTCTTTGTATTTGAATATAATTAAAGAAGTACTGTAAGAGTTTCCACAGTGCCTCAAAAAGTGCGTACAAATCGCATCAAAATCGGCCCATCCATCCACCATTCAGACACAGATACACTCATACATACACACGTAAAACTTATGACACCTCTTTTTAGGGTTCCGTACCTCAAAAGGAATAAACGCTACCCTTATATGATCACTATTTTGTCCGTCTGTCTGTCCGGCTGTCTTTCAAGATCCTTTATCTCGGAAACGCGTGAATGTATCGAGTTGAAATTAAAAGCATATACTCAGAGGGCTCAGACAAGATGCACTACGCTAACTAACGTTTCTATTCGATTCGTTTTTAAACCAATCGCGTCACTGGGAGATGACGTGATACGAAAAGTCACGTGGTCTACCAGTGACGCGATTGGTTTAAAAACGAATCGAATAGAAACGTTAGTTAGCGTAGTGCATCTTGTCTGAGCCCACAGGTTTACAGTCGTCTCTTGAAGTTGTAGAAATCAAACTTCTAAGTTAACGTAAAAAAACCGCCTTCAAAAACGCAAAAAATAACTTCTTTAAAATTGTAGGCACCTAATAGGTTAGTCCAACTGATGTCGGCTTTTGTTGAAAATGTTGTGGTCGCCGACTTCAGTTGGACTAACCTATTAGGGGAAGGTTGCGATCATTGGACCAGCGCTTTGATTGGACCACCTAATTATTTCATAAAATAAGCACGCTAGTCAGACACCGAGTAGCACACAAAGTGACCCTGGGCAACCTAAATGCCCCTCCGCATCCTCAGTCGCACCGCGCTTTTCGGGAACGAGTGACTTGCGTAAGTCTGTTTTTAGCGGCGATGATATAAAAATCACGCAACGGAAAAACTCATATAAGTTTTATTATACAAACATTTGTTATAATGAAATAATATATAATAGTAAACAGTTTATTTGTGATCTAATTTATAATAATAGGTTTTGGCTATCTGGTTTGGTTTTTTTATTATTATTATTTTAGTGACTTAATACCTGGTTGCCATCATTGGTCCACATGGATGTGCTATCATCGGACCGGTCCAATCATGGAAACTTTTTTAATGCTTTAATTTGACAAGTAGGTGCTCCAGGAAATGGGTATTAACGTAGGTAGGTATAAAATATGTTACTTATGTATGTAAATTTTGTATTGTGCATACGACACAAAAATAAAAACAAATGACAAACAGAAATACAGTAATGTACCTACTGTACAAAGGTGAACTTATGTTTTTAACCGACTTCAAAAAAAGGAGGAGGTTCTCAATTCGTCGGGATATTTTTATTTTTTTATTTTTTTATGTATGTTCCCCGATTACTCAAAGACCACTGGAGCGATTTGAAAAATATTTTCGTTGTTCGAATGGGTATACTTTCTAGTTGGTCCCATTGTCACCACGTCAGGATCTGATGATGGGATCATGGAGAAATCAAGAGAACTCCTCAAATATTATAGGCACACCTATAGCGATTTTGGTATTTTTCACTGTAACTCATGCATTTGCTTTTGAAAAGTACTATATGGTGAAGTGGAACTGATGATGAAGACCACAGATGGCCACCGGAACTCCTTAACGGTACCTATTTCAAGGGGGCGATAAGATATTTCGATAAAGGAAGTTGAGCGACTATGACGAAGCACATTTAGGTTTAAATATGACTATGACATTCCCGCGGCGTTGTCTGCGGCGAACTTGAAATGTTCTATAGTTTCTTATTAATATTTAGAAGTGGAGCTACGTAACAGCATAAATAGGATCACTAAAAAGTATAAAATAAAATAAATGGTTAATAAAACAAAAAACCGCCTTCAAAAAGCAAAAAATAACTTCTTTAAAATATAATAAATAGGTCAGTCCAACTGAAGTCGGCGTCCAACAATATTTTAACCAAAAGCAGACGTCAGTTGGACTGACCTATTTACCTACCATTTTAAAGAAGTTATTTTTTGCTTTTTGAAGGCGGTTTTTTGTTTTTTTATTCGATTTAAAGAGCATAAATAGCTATAGATACTTAGATATATATATTATTCAATATAAGTATGTTATAATCATTATTATTATTTGGATATTGTGTACGTTTTAACGTAGAATAAATAAATTCTTTTGAAGTGTTCCGTTAGTCAAACAAGGAAAGATATCGTTTCGTCATGTTCATTTTTATCAGTTAGTTTATAATACTATCAATGTTTTCGGGGTAAAACCTTACATTGTTAAATTGTCACATATCTAATCAATCATAAATAAAATCAATTCCCAAAATATTGTATATTAATATTGAGTGCGGTAGGTCACCTTGATTGGATCGCTGGTATAAATTTTCAAAGTCCACTGATGGCAACTCAGTGGTTGAATCAAGGTGACCATGGTCCAAAGAAAGCAACTGCTGAAGAAATTATTTTTCTCAAAAATGTCCGGAAATGTTGACATTCCTATCTACATATTGAGACGCGAAGTACATAGTTTACTGACAGTTCACAAATTTAAAAAAAAAAACATTGCGTGCTCGCTACACAACCCCGCAATGTTGCATACAAATTCCATTACTATCTACCTTGTAACTTTTTAAAAAGTGAAAAGGGCCATAATAAAATGAGGGCACAAGTCTTATACATCCAAATTTTACTCGAAACATAACTTTTTTATTTGTGCCTGGAATAGCTTATGTTTTTTTTAAAACAAGAATTGCGTTTCTCCTTGTCATAAACAAAAAGGCGGTAAGGAGTGATGGTTTTTTACATGAAGTTTCTGTTTGTATGCAATTCAAAAAATGAGTTCAAGCGATGAAGATTTGACTCCAACACAATTTTTTTCTTGCGATTTTTGAGAAAAGCACTATATTTGCCTCGGCAGGAACAGCAATTGCGGGCTTCGTATTTTTACTACGCCCGGCCCGCAATTGCCTACTTCCATGCCTAGGCAATAATGTACTATTAGCGATTTATTTCGAAGACCGTTATTTTGACTTGTGTGTAAGGTTATGAATAATTAGGTTTATAAGAGTTAATAATAATAAGCTTGTTTCATTCTATTGCAGAAACTTAAAGATATATAAGGCAATATGGTTAAGTGGTCCAATGATCGCAACCTTCCCCTAGGTGCCTACAATTTTAAAGAAGTTATTTTTTGCGTTTTTGAAGGCGGTATTTTGTTTTTTAAAACATTTATTTTATTTTATACTTTTTAGTGATCATAATACGCTGTTACGTAGTCCCACTTCTTAGTTGAAATTAAACTTTAAGTTATTTCAAGCGCGCCGCAAGCAACGCCGCGGGAAAGTGATAGTCATATTTCAATAACCTCCTTTTTTGAAGTCGGTTAACAAGTAAATATTCTTCGTTGTAGTCGCTGAACTATCTTAATCGAGATATCTTATCGCCGCCCTTGAAATCGGTACCATTAAGGAGTTCCGATGGCCATCTGTGGTCTTCATCATCAGTTCCACATCACCGAATGATACTTTCTGAATGCAAATGCTAGACTTGTTACTAAAAATACTAAAATCGCTATATGTTTGCCTACAATATTTGAGGAGTTCCCTCAATTCCTCATGGATCCTCTCATCAGATTCATATTTGGTGACAATGGGACAAACCAAAAAAAATATTTTGAAATCGGTCGACAATTGACGGAGTAATCGGTGAACATACATTAAAAAAACATACAGTGGAACGTATAACCTACTCCTTTTTTGAAGTCGGTTAAAAAGGATACGGCTGTTATTGCCGCAAAAAACGTATATTTCGACACTTTCAAGGGAATCAAAATTTATACAGTATTTTCCGTTGACCTAGATCTATGAAATTTGGCAAGTAATACCGTCTTATACTTCTTAAGGAAAAAATCTGAAAACTATGCATTATAAATTAAATCCCATAAACAACAGGGTCTTTATGCAAAGAACGGCGGTCCAAATTTTGAATTGGCTAATCGTGTCATGCGCGGAACCCTCGGAGGGCGAGTCCGACTTGGACTTGTCCGGTTTTTTGTAAAGGGTACATACAATAACCTAACGTATCCAAGGTATATACTGGCAACGGACATGATTGAGGAGAAAGTAAATTTTATCCAGACCAATAAAACACATCACGACTATTTCAACACTGTATATTTTGAATGAAAACGTACAACTGATTCAAGTTCGTAAATATATTACGTAAGCGCAAATGGTTACTGCCAACACCCACGTAATCGCTATGCGCAACCCTTGCTGCCATTAATTGCGCCGCCAGCTGTACCGCCGACTCCGATAGCGGCACCTAAGTCGCCGTTCAGTCCGCTTCCAACATTACTGCCGGTTTTGCCAGCGACATCTCCAACTGCGGCTCCACCTTTATGGCTGGCACCATTCGTGGCATCAGACCCGCCTTCAACTGCAGCTCCAACGTTACCGCTGCCTCCAGCATTACTACCGCCACCATCAGCTGCACCCGCGCCGCGTCCATGAGCGGTTCCAGCTTCATTGCTGGCACCAGTAGCGGCATTCGACCCGCCTTTAACTGCAGTTACATCTTTACCGCCGGCACCATAGCCGGAATCTCCGTCTTTACTGCCGGAATCAGCTGCTTTATTCTCGCCACCTGTAGTGTTTGCTCCGATATTATCGTCGGATTGGGAACCGCCATCCGACCCGCTTTTATGTGCGGTGCCACTTTTACTGCCGGCATCGTTAGCGACATCTGACCCGCCATCACGTACGGCTCCACCTTTACTGTTGGTACCAGCTGTTTTTTCTGCGCCAGTTTTGGTTCCGCCTCCAGCATTACTACCGCCACCAACAGATCCACCCGCGCCGCCTCCAAGCGCGGCTCCAATCGACCCGCCTTTAACTGCAGTTACATCTTTACCGCCGGCACCATAGCCGGAATCTCCGTCTTTACTGCCGGAATTAGCTGAGTTATTCTTGCCACCTGTAGTGTTTGCTCCGATATTATCGTCGGATTGGGAACCGCCATCCGACCCGCTTTTATGTGCGGTGCCACTTTTACTGCCGGCATCGTTAGCGTCATCTGACCCGCCATCACGTACGGCTCCACCTTTACTGTTGGTACCACCTGTTTTTTCTGCGCCAGTTTTGGTTCCGCCTCCAGCAGATCCACCCGCGCCGCCTCCAAGCGCGGCTCCAATCGACCCGCCTTTAACTGCAGTTACATCTTTACCGCCGGAATCTCCGTCTTTACTGCCGGAATTAGCTGAGTTATTCTTGCCACCTGTAGTGTTTGCTCCGATATTATCGTCGGATTGGGAACCGCCATCCGACCCGCTTTTATTCGCGGTGCCACTTTTACTGCCGGCATCGTTAGCGTCATCTGACCCGCCATCACGTACGGCTCCACCTTTACTGTTGGTACTATCTGTTTTTTCTGCGCCAGTTTTGGTTCCGCCTCCAGCAGATCCACCCGCGCCGCCTCCAAGCGCGGCTCCAATCGACCCGCCTTTAACTGCAGTTACATCTTTACCGCCGGCACCATAGCCGGAATCTCCGTCTTTACTGCCGGAATTAGCTGAGTTATTCTTGCCACCCGTAGTGTTTGCTCCGATATTATCGTCGGATTGGGAACCGCCATCCGACCCGCTTTTATGTGCGGTGCCACTTTTACTGCCGGCATCGTTAGCGTCATCTGACCCGCCATCACGTACGGCTCCACCTTTACTGTTGGTACCACCTGTTTTTTCTGCGCCAGTTTTGGTTCCGCCTTCAGCATTACTACCGCCACCAACAGATCCACCCGCGCCGCCTCCAAGCGCGGCTCCAATCGACCCGCCTTTAACTGCAGTTACATCTTTACCGCCGGCAGCATCGCCGGAATCTCCACCATTACAGCCGGCATTAGCATTATTCGCGCCACCTTTAGTGTTTGCTCCAATTTTGCCTCCAGCTTTACTAGCGTCACCAACACCTGCACTCAAGCTGCCTCCAAGTGCGGCTCCACCTTGAGCGGCGAGACCACCTGCGGCATCCGCGCCGGCTCCAAGTCCTGCTCCAGCATTAATGCCAGCACCAACCTATAAATAAAACAAAGTTAAATCATTCGAAATAGCCCTGTGGCCCAAGACAAAATGCATTGCGAGAAGTAATTTGGCTTATAAATAAAATATTACGTTGTATTCTCGTTTTATTTTAAGCCATTCCGTTGTTACAGTACTTATGTGCTCGCATCGCTCTTTTATACAGGGTGTCCGAGAAACCGACGTCAACCCGCCTAGGGCTGATAGAGCAGCTAAAAAGCGATCGATTTAGCCACTATGTATTTTCAGCGATTTTTACTAGTTTCGGAGATATTGATCATTTTAATCAGAATTTTTGTAATTTTCCCTTATGTCCATGTCTTGAAAAATCATTAATTTCATGTTTTATTTCAAAAGTTTTTCAGTGGTACCTTACATATAATTAGAATCATTATGAATTAGCGAAGTTTTTAAACCTATTTGCCCGATTTTTTTTCAGTATTTTTTTTTTTAAAGTAATCACCTTAACTTGTTTTTTTCATACAAAGTGAAAAGCAAACACTCGTACACCTAGAGTGGAGAAACAAACTTTGTGTGACTACTTAAAAAAAATACTGAAAAAAAAAATCGGCCAAACAGGTTTAAAAACTTCGCTGATTCGTAATGATTCTAATTATGTAATGTAACTTATGAAATAAAACATGATATTAATGATTTTTCGAGACATGGGCATAAGGGAAAATTACAAAAATTCAGATTAAAATGATCAATATCTCCGAAAATAGTAAAAATAGCTGAACATACATAGGAGTTAAATCGATAGCTTTTTAGCTGCTCTATCAGCCCTAGGCGGGTTAACGTCGGTTTCTGGGACACCCTGTATATAAAATATTATAGTAGGTATTAATTGATAATATTGTAGTCATGGAAATCTATCCATAATATTATTTTTAGATTTAATTTTCGAAGGGTTAAATTTCCAATAGTTATAAATTAAAACATAGGTATACCTACATAGTATATACAAAAGTACCGCAAAATTGTTGAAACAAAGAGTTGTATTTTTTTTGTTTTTACAATAAATATATAATCCCACAATTGACCTAGTCCCAAACTAAGCTCTAGGCTTGTACTATATTAATAGTAGACAAACTAAAAATTAATTACAGGGTAATTTTAAAAGCAACACGTTATATTAATGTGTCTAATTACTTTACCTTGCCAAAAGTGGGTTTGGCCGCGGCTACGGCGATCTGAAATTAAAAAAAACATGTTGGTCAACTAGCTATAACTTCCGTTTCCAGCAATGATTTCAAAAGGAAGGATGCGCCCCATCGAACATTTGACATTAACCGTCTTCATACAAGCAATTATTAGTGCCATCTGTCACAACTCCTACGAACTACGTTGTCACGAATGGCGCGAACGAGTGCCGCGACTGTCGCGTTACATAGATGTAACCTTGTGTGTGCGTCCAGCACGGGTAGCACAAGTTGTATTTTCTCGCTTGTCGCTCAGTGCGTCTCTATCGTCAATGACTAGATAGGAAGGGAGATCCGAGCGACAAAGAAGTCGCGGGCAACTTGTGCTAGCCGTGCAAGTTTTTTATTTTATTTTTTATAGTAATAAGTCTATTGTGTAACATTAATAATTGTATAGGTAATGTAGTTGTTTTTGAATGCACTGAAGTATTATATGAGAAGTTTAGAAGATATGTCTATAAAAATTAAAAACTAAAAGAAATTAAGACTGTATAAAAACATAAAAACCGACATAAAAGAAGTGAAGGAGTACCTAATAAAAAATTGCATCAGCGAAGACTTTATCGAACTCGGCGTTTACTTTGATTTAGTCAGTTTTTCGGTGATATTTTACAGATACTTACATACTGAATTACTTCAATAAATTATTTTGTAAAATACGATAAAAAAGACGCCCTTAAAAGGTTACTTCGCGCGTCGCCAGTCGACACATTGAGCCATCACGACCGCCATTTTGGACTTCATACAAAAATTGTGTCTATTTATTCTAGGGTTTATTTAATTGTTTGACACGCAATAAAAATAATTTAAGATTACTAACCGATGATACGGTATTCCATCTTTCTTTTTAACATTCGTATCATAATTTTTGCACCTTTTAACCACGCAACTAGGCATTTTTATGACGAGCGAACTAACGTCAAGCAATGACAGTCGCCCGCGAACGACTAAGTCGCGGTTGGCCCTAAACTGGTTTTTTAGGGCCAACGCGCTGGTCCCATTTCATCGCGCTGTTGGCCCGGTCCTTACGCTATAAGTCAATGGGCGCCAGTATAAAACTCTTTCACTGCTCCTTCCATCTTGTAATAATAAATTGTACTGTTACAAACATGTGGCATTATCTACGTAAAGGAACTTTATTTTCGATGGCGCTTACGCCGCGCTGCGTCACGCGACGTTGTATTTATATAGGAGCATCTTTAATAATGGGCGGAAGTGCTATCGACAATCTGCGGGGCTAGACAAGTTGTTATCGAATATAAACGATAGCGTTAGGTGATCACCTGTCGCTTTGAAAAATGTATGGAATTGACGTAAGATAATCACGTGATACATCACTCGTTACAACTGACACGCTGTAAAGTGATCACTATCACTCGCGCTAATCAAAAAGTGATAGTTTTGACAACTACGGTCGTTACGCGGTACTATCTTGACAGGTTGAATTCAACACGAGCACTATCACAATATAAACGTCGGTATCCAAGGGCGGTAACTATGCGAAGAAACTGTCAACTGAGTCAATGTCATCACAGGTGAACAGCTAACGCTAGCGTTCGTATTCGATGGCAACTTGTCTAGCCCCAAAGGTCCCTTCTCATAGATAACGGCACATTGTGATTTAAATAGTGACTTTCTATGATTCATTGACCAGCAATACGCCATAATTTTCATTTGTCCGAAAGTCATTTTTCTCTGAAACCGTTTAACTTTCCTGAATTGTTATAAAATAAACCTAACCTAACCTACAGGTTCTGTAAGTATATCTCATTAAACATTTTGAAAAGTTATTGGGTTCAGAATACAATGAAAATTATGGGAAATGAAAATTATGGCAAATGAAACAGCTGGCAAACGTTTTTAGTGTTTGCGATAGGATACCATTTAAAAATCATCTTTAAATAAATAAAAATAAATAAATAAATATCAGCGGACAGTGTCACACCAATTGACCTAGTCCCAAACTAAGCTCTAGGCTTGTACTATGGGTACTAGACAACGATATAAATACTTATATAGAGAAATATATACTTAAATACATAGAAAACATCCAAGACTCAGAAACAAATACTCGCGCTCAACACACAAATATCTGCCCTTACCGAACTTTGAACCCAGGACCACTAGCTTCGTAGGCAGGGTCACTACAAACCAGGTCATCGTGTCTTTAGCTTGCATCATTTTTCATTTTGAATGATCATTTAGGATTTAAAGGTCTTGATATAGTGCTAGGATGAACTGTACATACTCGTACCTAATTCACACTGTTTTTACGCAGTCGGATTTTGGATTCTATACATACAACATATACACTCACGAGAGTGGGGTAGGCAGAGCTACAGAAGTCTAAAAATTTGTTGATAATTCTGTAACCACATTTTGCACAATCAGGCTAAGATGTTTTTACCAGTGTATATAGTGACAGGTTGGAAGCCCATCGCCTAACAATACTACAAGCCTTCATTCCCTTAGTCGCCTATTACAACTTCTACGGGAAGACATGGAGTTTTTTTTTATGGTATAGAGAAGGCAAACGAGCCCACAGGCCACCTGATGTTAAGTGGAAACTGTGGCCCATAGACATTCGCATTCACGAGACTGCAAATGCGTTGCCAACCCTGAGGACTACGATGGAATGCCTCAATGCTATTCATTTCACCGTCTGTCTTATCCCCAAACCGAAACATAACAATGCGAACACTGCTGTTTGGTGGTAGGTTAATGGATAAGATTGTGGTAACGATCCGGACGGACCCTGCACAAGGTCCTACCCGCAAAAAAACAAAAAAAGTGGCACTATTTTAAGCCGGAAACCACACAATTTTATAATTTTTTAATTGTATGTTTTTGGTGATATTTATTACATAGTAATATAAATGAAGAGTTATAAAAGTGTTCTTACCACAGTGAGTAAAGCGAGGAGCTTCAGGAAGGCCATCTTGACGGTTGAAAGATTGTGGCCGTCTCCCTGTGCATCTGGCTTATATACCTGTGGCTTATTGTAATTTCGCTGTTGATACAAGTGTTTATTTGGAGATAATTAAGTAGCTACGAGACCGCGACGAATATAAATTAACATTATTTATTTAACATACACAGTGTGTTTTTTTTTAACACTACTCGCGACAGAAATGCGTATGCTTCGCTGGTCGGGAGGAGTTACACTCAGAGACAAGGTGCGCAACGAACACATTAGAGGGAGCTTCAAGGTTGCACAAATAGCTGATAAAGTGACAGAGTCCAGGCTGAGATGGTACGGTCATGTACTCCAGAGACAGGATGATCATGTCGTGAAAAAGTGCCTTTCCATGGCTACAAAGAAGAGGGGAAGAGGAAGACCTCCGACCACCTGGATGACGAATGTCCAGAGAGACATGAGGGAGCTGGGCCTTGAGGAAGATGACGCACAGGAAAGAACCAAATGGCGCCGCATGATTGGGAAAGCCGACCCCGTGTAACGGTATAAGGCGAGGCCAAAGAAGAAGTGTGTTTTTTTAATAAGCAATATTAATGACATTTTTTCACAGCTTCAATAAAAGTTGATTCATGTCACAAAAGTCGAGAAAAAATTTTTTGATAGCCATAAAAATACACCAAGATATAAGCTAACAAAGATTTGTTCCTCACTCTCTCTAGCAAAACAGAATTTAACATGGAGTTTATTATGGCCGACCTGTTCATGATGTCACAGTGCATATCGGAACTCTGTCTTAATTAGAAGTTTAAAATGATTGTGTCATTTATATTTATTGGCCGATTTTAATTTTAATTTCACTTTGGTGATCTCTCTTACGGTAATTTTATATTTTGTTGAGAAATTCGATTTAAAACATCCATGCATATGGGGCAATATGGAGAAATTCGGAGATCACAGGTGAAACAGGGAAACTGTCTTTGGAAGCATAGCTCTTTTTTTAACGGACTTCAAAAAAAAAGGAGTAGGTTCTCATTCGTCTGTTGTTTTTTAAATGTTTGTTACCTCAGAACTTTCGACTGGGTGAACCGATTTTGATGATTCTTTTTTATTTGAAAGCCGGTGCTTTCCGTTTGGTCTCATTTTTATCAAAATGAAGATCTGATGATGGGATCCATGAGGAATCGACGGAACTCTTCAAAATGTATAGGCACACCTATAGCGATTTTTGTATTTTTCAATGTAACTCGTGTATTTGCTCTTGAAAAACACTATTTGGTGAATTGGAACTGATGATGAAGACCACAGATGGCCTTCGGAACTGTTAAACGGTATATATTTCAAGGGTGGCGACAAGATATTTCGATTAAGATAGTTGAGCGACTATGACGAAGCATATTTAGGTTTAAATATATGACTATGACTTTCCCACGGCATTGTTTGAGGTGAGATTGAAATGTTCTATAGTTTCTTATTAAATGAGAATAGGGAGGCGTTTTTTTAAACTTTTATTTTGTGAAAACCATTTTGTTTATATTTTTGGTCAAGTGTAAGTTGTTCGTAAAATGTAATAAAATACTTATTTTTGTAAATTTGACCAAGTTCCGCTGTGCCGACTTTTCTTTCCATTCAACATAATGATCCTGACATAAAAAAAACTTAAGGTCAATTTTATTAAATTTTACGAACGATTCAGACTTGAGCAAAAAAAAAAAACTAAATCGTGTTAACAAAAATAGGTCAAAGTTATTTAAGACAGTTTCTCTTTATCTGTTATAGTTTCGGATAACCCCATAATGTCCCAGTTAAAAAAAACACACACTGTATAAATAGTCTATATTTAAACCTATAAATTAAATTGTTAAAACCATAAAATTAAATTTATAGATACGTTTAGTAAATACTTTCAACGAAAATTATTTTCAACACGGACGGTTATACCATTTTTGAGTTACCCAAAAACTGCGCTTCTCAAAAAAAGGACGTGCCATGAAGATACGCTCTTTTACTGGTGCACTTTTTTGACATACATAGTTATTGTGTAGTAAAAACTTCGGAACCCTACACTAATCTTTATTTCTTAACCCCGGTTTTCATAACGTGTAGCCGAGGCAAGCAACACGATGCTGTAATGTAAAAAAAAACTTTTGTTTTAGGGAGATACGGGAGATATTCATTATTACCTACTCTTCATTATTACCCTTCCTTGACATTGGGGTAAAACGAAGCGCAGGTTCTTAAAAATACAAAATTATCATACCGATACGCTTACGAGGCGCATTAACAACCATTTGGCCAAATATTATCTTCATACTGACGTCAAAAATAGCTGTCTGATAAAACAATAATTATGCTGATGCTGAGTAAATATTAAAAAGTAATTCATACCTCTTCGGAGGCCACGACGCAGAATGATACTAACTTTATGCATATTAATATCGCGTTACTTCTACTATATGTATTAATTACTTTTGTCGTTTCTTTTAGGAACTATCAACTATTAGGACCGTGGGGACCAGGAGCCCATAAAATTTTTAAAGATTTTACAAGCGCCTGGTCGACACATCTCGTGACCATAATGCTGGCCTTTATTTGGCACAAAGATTAAGCATTGCCATTCAACGTGGCAATGCTGCTAGCATTTTGGGAAGGATGCCCACTGGCATTGGTTTATTAGATTAGTGTAGTTTTAAGTTAATTTTAGGTATATTATATTGTATATATTTTTAATATTCCTAAATATTTAGTTATAGTTACACATCAATAAGTTAGTTAATGTTTTATGTTCTTCTAAATAAATTTGTACTATCAACTTTATATTAGTTCCACAAAATAGTACCCACTGCATGCTAAGTTATTTTTCACTTCTCATGCTCTTAAAATATTACTTTAGTATCTGCACATCGGGACTAAAGCTCCTTATTAATCTCTACGGATTAAAGTAATTTTGTTTTAATTTACTTTGAAAACCCCTAAACAGCCAATCACAGTGTTTGTGAATGGAGGATTATTGCTTTTATTCCCATTTTCAGTGATTGTGTATGGACCATTTTTAGGCCATGGAAATAACCTCAAAATGACAACTGTGCAAAAATATTTAAAAAAACGATTTAATTTCGTGAAACACGAATAATAATTACGAATATGAATCTATTTAATTATATTAACGATGAATTCATTTTATTATGCATGGTGCAATTAGTAATAAAATAGTTTTCAACTTTGAACCTGTTGGCTAAATATGCAAGCATTTAAAGCGGCACTGTACAAAAAAAATAACAAAAGAAAAGAAAAAACTGCGGAACGAATTAGTAAGAAACTTTCTTATAATAAATATTGTGTATACAAAAGCATAGAACGTCGTCAGTGCCGGATTGAGCAAGCACGGGGTCCGTAGCAAATTCTATAAAGAGACCCCCGTTCGCTTTAGGTTACAGGTTGTAGCGGGCTCTTTTCTGCAACTGGGCGACTTAGATATGCGCCTATTTCGTGTGGGGGTTTGTTTTAGGTTATTCTGCTGGAGAATATCGACTGGATTATTCATCCTATCGTCAACCCTGATGGATATGAGTACACGCATACTGATGTAAGTTGACTAAGACAGGTGAATAGCGGCCTTTACACGTAAAGATCGAACCGCGGGAAACGCCACGCGCCATTCCAATCTTCGCTCCGAACCGTACATTTTTACTATTTTCTATTACAGTTAAATTTACAAGTACGGTTCGGCAAGAACATTGGAATGGCGCTTGGCATTTCCCGCGGTCCGAACTCTACGTGTACAGGCCGCTTTTTTAGAGGTTAGACGTGGGTGCGCGGGGCCACCCCATGCGCGGGGCCCGTAGCATTTGCTACTCTTGCTACGTGGCTAATCCGGCAGTGAACGTCGTTTTTTTTCCTCGCATTCAAAGTGAAAAGTAGAGTGTTTTAACGCGAGACTAAACAACCATAAATATCCATAAATATCTCTTGTCATTATGGCTTGTTTTAGTCCCTTGTTGAACAATCTACTATTAAGCACCTGTTGTTTTTCTCTAATAAGCGAACTCTGTTCTTTTTTGAGAAATAAATATATCTATAACCTTACTTCAGTTTTTTTAGGGTTCCGTACCAAAATGGTAAAAAAGGAACCCTTATGGTGAGACTTGGTTGTCTGTCTGTCTGTCTGTATGTCACAGCAGTTTTTCTCAGAAACTATAAAAGCTATCAACTTGAAATTTGGCATAGTTGTATAACTTGCTTGCCCGCATCTGTTTTTAGTAAAAAAAGTATGAAATTATTTTTCTTAATATTTATTAAGGGGTCTAGAATGGGGGGTTGAAAAATGAAAGTTATTTGATTATAGCAAACGGGGTGTCATATAAAAGGGCTCAGTCTGCACATTTTGAAACTATTTTTTTTATAATTTTTCTGGACGTAATTTTTGATTTATAGACAAAAATGTACAAAAAATGACCGTTCCCCCCTTATCTCCGAAGTTTATGGACCAAAAAAACTGAAAAAAATCCTGATTTAAAGATAATAACTTATATTTTACAGGAAAAATAAAATGAAGTTGTCAAACTTTACAGTTTTGGAAAAAATATCAAAAAACTTTAAAAATCTGTATTAAAATTTAGGCTAGTCAAAATGGGCCTTAATACATAAATAATAAAGTTCATAACAAAGTAAGTATTTTCTTTTGCTTTTTCCAACCATTTTATCTTAAATACGGAACCCTCGGAGCGCGAGTCCGACTCGCACTTGACCGGTTTTTTTGAGAAACAAATATATCTATAACCTTACTTCAGTTTTTGTAATAAGTGGTCATGCCTTATTTAACAAACACTTACACTACTTAACTGTTACAGACAGCTCTGTGCCCAGCTCTTATAAGGGTTGGTTCCGTGCCAGAATGTAAATTAAAAAAACAAAAAAACCGCCTTCAAAAAGCAAAAAATAACTTCTTTAAAATGGTAGGTAAATAGGTCAGTCCAACTGAAGTCTGCTTTTGGTTAAAATATTGTTGGACGCCGACTTCAGTTGGACTGACCTATTTACCTACCATTTTAAAGAAGTTATTTTTTGCTTTTTGAAGGCGGTTTTTTTGTTTTTTTAAACATTTATTTTATTTTATACTTTTTAGTGATCCTATTTATGCTGTTACGTAGCTCCACTTCTAAATACTAATAAGAAACTATAGAACATTTCAAGCTCGCCGCAGACAACGCCGCGGGAATGTCATAGTCATATTTAAACCTAAATGTGCTTCGTCATAGTCGCTCAACTTCCTTTATCGAAATATCTTATCGCCACCCTTGAAATAGGTACCGTTAAGGAGTTCCGGTGGCCATCTGTGGTCTTCATCATCAGTTCCACTTCACCATATAGTACTTTTCAAAAGCAAATGCATGAGTTACAGTGAAAAATACCAAAATCGCTATAGGTCTGCCTATAATATTTGAGGAGTTCTCTTGATTTCTCCATGATCCCATCATCAGATCCTGACGTGGTGACAATGGGACTAACTAGAAAGTATATCTATTTGAACAACGAAAAAATTTTTCAAATCGGTCCAGTGGTCTTCGAGTAATCGGGGAACATACATAAAAAAAAAAAAAAAAAAAAACATCCCGACGAATTGAGAACCTCCTCCTTTTTTTGAAGTCGGTTAAAAAGGAACCCTTATGGTGACTTCGTTGTCTGTCTCTCTGTCTGTATGTCACAGCAGGTTTTCTCAGCAACTACAAATGCTAAACTTGAAATTTGGCATAGTTGTACAACTTGCTTGCCGGCGTCTGTTTTTAGTAAAAAAAATAAGAAATTAATATTATAAATAATTGAATAGGGGTCTAGAATGGGGGGTTGAAAAACGAAAGTGGTTTGATTATAGCAAATGGGGTATCATATGAAAGCGCTTAATCCGCAAATTTCAAAACTATTTTTAACCGACTTCAAAAAAAGGAGGAGGTTCTCAATTCAGCTGTTTTTTTTTAAATGTTTGTTACCTCAGAACTTTCGACTGGGTGAACCGATTTTGAAGATTCTTTTTTTATTTGAAAGCTGGTGCTTCCAGATTGGTCCCATTTTTTTTCAAAATGAAGATCTGATGGTGGAATCCATGAGGAATCGACGGAACTCTTCAAAATTTATAGGCACACCTATAGCGATTTTCGTATTTTTCATTGTAACTCGTGTATTTGGTCTTGGAAACCACTATTTGGTGAAGTGGAACTGATGATGAAGACCACAGATGGCCACCGGAACTCCTAAACGGTATATATTTCGAGGGTAGCGACAAGATATTTCGATTAAGATAGTTGAGCGACTATGACGAAGCATATTTAGGTTTAAATATATGACTATGACTTTCCCACGGCGTTGCTTGCGGCGAGATTGAAATGTTCTATTGTTTCTTGAGAAATAGAAGAATAACAGCATAATTATGATCACTAAAAAGTATAAAATAAAAAATAGTTTAAAACAACAAAAACCCGCCTTCAAAAAGCAAAAAATAACTTCTTTAAAATGGTAGGTAAGGCTGCTTTTGGTTAAAATATTGTTGGACGCCGACTTCAGTTGGACTGACCTATTTACCTACCATTTTAAAGAAGTTATTTTTTGCTTTTTGGAGGCGGGTTTTGGTTTTTTTAAACTTTTTTTTTTAATTTGTGTGCACTTTTTGATTAATAGCCAAAAATGTACAAAAAATTACCGTTTCACCTTATCTCCGAAGTTTATTAATGAAAAAATCTGAAAAAAAACTGTATATATAGATAATTACTTATACGCGGGAAAAATAAAATAAAGTGTTCATTATTTAGAGTTTTCGGGAAATACGAAAAAAAATTGAATCTTTATTAAAATTTACGCTAGTCAAAATGCCATAACGTAGAAAATAAAATAGGTACCTAACAAAATGAGCATTTTCTTTTGCGGCTACCAAGCATATTTAACTTAAATACTGGACCCTCGGTGCGTAAGTCCGACTCGTACTTGACCTTTTTTTTTAAGTTGGTAAGATCGAGGAAGACTTAGCTAGATCAAATCAAGTGCAAAGGTGCCACTAGCCTCGCCAGCGTCATCTGTTTTCCTCATGCCCACGGATAACCACGAAATAGCCATGTTTATAAGACAACTAAAGACTGGTAGTGCCCCAGAGGGCCCTGCCAAGATGCATTACGCTAACTAGCGTTTCTATTCGATTCGGTTTTAAACCAATCGCGTCACTGGTAGATCACGTGATACGAAAAGTCACGGGATCTACCAGTGACGCGATTGGTTTAAAAACGAAACGAATAGAAACATTAGTTAGCGTAGTGTATCTTGGCAGTGCCCTCTGGTCTGTAATAACCAACCAATAATACCAACCAATAATTGTTTATTAAGGGTGGTAAAGACAGAATTACAAACGAGAGTCTGTTAGAAGCCCGAAGCCGAAGGCTGAGGGCTTTAATGACTCGAGCTTTTTATTTCCTTTACCACCCGTGTAACATACAATGTTTTTCATCACAATTGCGAGGAAATGAAATAAAATCAGACAAAAGATCATATTTTTAACTTACAATTGTCACTAATAAAAGTAATAATTTTAGCCGCGTTGGCGATGTCCGGCGGAGTCGCATTATCCATTTCTTCTGATGACGACATGTTTTAATTGATATATAAATTTTAATATGTGCACAAAGACATCCTATTAATTATTATTTTGGAATCACACAGTTTATAATCTGAATTTATAAATTAGCGGCAGACTACAACATTGTCTATGACTTACCACAGATAATGTCAAACGTGTTCAGGAGCCCGATTCAAAATTCAAAATATTTATTCAGACAATTGGCCACATGAGGGTTCTTTTACACGTCGGTAACATGGAGTGAATTTACTAGCGCTGCGGACAAGACCATCATTGCGGAGAAGAAGCGCCGCAAGAAACTCCAGCAGAAGGTCATTTTTTCCAATCATAAAATACAATAATACTTAAAAGTAACATTACAAGGTAATACAGTAATAAATAATTATTTTAAAACTAATACAAATAAAATCATTACAAATGTAAGCTAAATTACTTAAATTAAAAATAGTGACTAGGAGAACAACATGACGAGGTCTCTACGTCAGGAGCGATAATTAAAATAACTAACTGAAATTGATTCTAGTGACAGTCGAGATCAATAGTTTATATGCGAGATTTTTAGAAATTTTTATGCAACTGACATTTAATCTCGAATGAAACTTCATATCGATGGCACAAGAATTGGGGTCCTGGCGTATTATGATACTTTGAGTCCACGTATGATATTTGAAAAAAAAGCTATTACGTACGATAGGGCGCAATGGTAAAAAAAGGCCCGTGGGTATTATTTTGGATTTACGGTCGATTTTTCGGGTTAGGCTCGTAAAACACACTTTCCCAGAATGTGCACTTTCTCTAAAGGTGCACTTCTTTAGAAGCTTCATTTTCTCGGAAGGTAAACTGTCTCTAAAAGTGCACTTCCCGATATGTACACTTTGTCAATAGGTGCACTTTCCCAGAATGTGCACTTTCGCAGAAGGTATATTTTCCTGGAAAGTACACTTTAGGGGTGTCCCTGTTTATAGTACTAAGGGTTTCTATGAATTAGTGCAAATGCAAACAGACGGACAGACAGACGGACGGAAAGACGGACGGATAGACAGACGGACAGACGGACAGAAAGACCGAAACTATAAGCGTTCCGTTTTTGCAATAACGGGACTTTCAAAAATACATAAATGTACCTATAAGTACGTATAGACTTTTCGATAAAAACCAAAAAAAAACGAGCACATAGGGTATAGAGGTCAGTTAAAGCGAACATTGCCATCAAAACTTAAGGCTCGCGACACAATCGATTTAGTTGAGATTTAATTTAAGACAAAATGCGTGTGGATTTAAAAAAAAAGTGTGGAGCGCGTGTGTTTGTGTGTGTGCGTGTGTGTGTGTGAAGAAAGTGTCTAAATAATAAATTTGTACCTTTTGAGAAAGTGCCCTAAAAGGGAAAGTGTACATTTCGGGAAAGCGTGCGTTTTGGAAAAGTGCACTGTTTGAAAAAATCACATTTCGGGAAAGTTTCCAAATTTCGAAAGTGTACATTTTGGGTGTGTACATTTTGCAGAAAGTGCACCTTTGCAGAAAGTACCCATTTCGGGAAAGTATGTTTTACGAGCCTAACCCGATTTTTCTAGCATATTAGACCACAATTTACGAGCAAGTGTGATGAAAAAAATTAAACGTGGCTCAAATACATTTTTCACTTCTCATGCTCAAAAAGTATGTCATATTAGCAGAGATCGGAATAGGTAGAGCTAATTTGCCTACACTTGATGCATGTTCATTCAGTAGTGTATTCCCATCTCTCTCACGCATGAATGAATATGCGTCAAGTTTAGGCAAATTAGCTCACCTATTCCGATCTCTGCATTTATCAAGCGAGACTGAAGTAGTACATGTAAACCCTACAGAATACCATTTCATATTTTCCCTAAATAGAATGATTTACATTTATAAAACATATTAAATTAGTTAGCGCAATGCATCTTGGCAGGGCGCTCTGGTTTTGATGATATCTCGCTAGACATATTAAAGTTGTCAACTAGCATCATCGTAGAACCATAAATGTGAAATATTTGTATATCTACAGGAACTTATCCAGTGGGCCTAGTACGGTTGCGTCTATATCGCGTGTATAATGTGGATAAAGCATCCGTCACTGTCGTTCTTATTTACGTGTCAAAAGGTGACGGATGCCTTATCTAAACTTTGTCACGCGATAAACGCAACCATGTTAGGGCTCCTGAGGGCTCAGACAAGATGCACTACGGTAACTAACGTTTCTATTCGATTCGTTTTTAAACCAATCACGTCACTGGAAGATGACGTGATACGAAAAGTCACGTGGTCTACCAGTGACGCGATTGGTTTAAAAACGAATCGAATAGAAACGTTAGTTAGCGTAGTGCATCTTTTCTGAGCCCTTTGATGTCCTTACGATCGCTTCAGATACACCGATATTCAAAACTGGCAATAGGGAAGAAGTCGATAACTACATGCCTATTTCTCTGTTTAGTGTGGTAGGTAAACTAATAAAAAAGCGGCCAAGTGCGAGTCGGACTCGCCCATGAAGGGTTCCGTGAAAGGTAAATTGCGGTTTACGATTCATGACGTATTAAATAAAAACTACTAACTAGATCTCGTTCAAACCAATTTTCGGTGGAAGTTTGCATTTTTTTTGTAGCGTTATCATTCTCTTATTTTAGAAGTTACAGGGGGGGATACAAATTTTACCACTTTGGAAGTGTCTCTCGCGCAAACAATTCAATTTAGAAAAAAATTATATTAGAAACCTCAATATCATTTTTGAAGACCTATCCATAGATACCCCACACGTATGGGTTTGATGAAAAAATAAATTGAGTTTCGGTTCTAAGCATGGGTAACCCCCATTTTTTTTTGTTTTTTTCTTATTTTATGTGAAAATCTTAATGCGGTTCACAGAATACATCTACTTACCAAGTTTCAACAGTATAGTTCTTATAGTTTTGGAAAAAAGTGGCTGTGACATACGGACGGACAGACAGACATGACGAATCCATAAGGGTTCCGTTTTTTGCCATTTGGCTACGGAACCCTAAAAACGTCGTAAACCACCAACTTTCTAACTAAGTACCTGGAGAATAACGACCTTTTATCATCAAACCAATTTGGTTTTAGACCGAGGCAATCTACTGAGCAAGCGGTTGATCTATTTATCAACTAGATAGTACAGTGCATTGCTGATGGTAACAAGTGCGTAGGCATATTCTTAGATCTCGCCAAGGCCTTTGATACTGTGTCCATCCCTATACTTCTAACCAAGCTCGAGCGTGTAAGCGCGTGTAAGCGCCTCCGTGTAGGGGTTCTATACAAAGACTTTTGTAACGTGGATGTTGGTGTGCCTCAGGGTAGCGTTTTAGGGCCGACCCTTTTTTTACTCTGTCTTATTTTTGGACTCTGCGCCCTTAAATTACCCAATGCCTTGGTGATATTTTTTGCCAATGATACGGCCATTCTAGTTCAAAATAAAAGCTGGCGAGAGGTTCAGGACATGACAATCGTTTCGTGCAATCAAAATTCTTCCTTGTATATTTTACTTTTTAAATGTCATAGACAAAAAAGTTAAGCCTTTTCAAACAGCGTTCACAACGTATTTAAAACTGTGTGAAATAGTTTGATTTTATTAAATAGAAATTGCGTTCATAAACAAAATAAATTGCCGAAATAACATAAACGCGTAATAAATGTTATAGTTTATACTATATTTTATTCAAATTGAATTTATTACGTTTAAATTTATGATTTTATTTAATGCTTTATTTTAGTGTTATACTAAATCGTACGTTTCTGTTCTTTTTTTCAAGGAAATGTTGGGGCTGTGTTTAATGTTATTAATAATTGTGTTAAATTTCCTCACATTTTTCGAGAAAAGCACTATACAAGCCTCGACCGGGAAGGGCGGTTGCTGGACTCGTATATAGCGCGACCTCGACTGCGTCTCGGCCACGCTAACTCTACTCGTCCCGCATCGGCCTATTTCCCAGTCTGTGCAGTAATGTACTATTTCATACTTATTTTTTTTCATGAAACATAACATTAACAAAGATACTCACTTTAAGCCCTTTTATTGTTTAATAAACACTCCACGTATTTCAAACATTAACATTAGTAGTACATTACTACAGAGGCCGGGACAAAAGGGGTTGCCGGCTGAAGACATTATAGACGGCCGGGCAAAGCGATTCCGGATAGGTCTGAGGCGGGCAACCCCATATTTCCCGCCGAGGTAAGTATAGTGCTTTTTTCAAACATGCAATGAAATAAACAACAAAAAAATCAAAGTTATATTTTTTAATACGCATAGTGGCAGAATGTCATGCATGATGCCTGTGCCACAAGTTTATGTGGAATGGAAATTAAAAAAGAGGACTTTGCCGGCCTAGGCCTGCACGATTTGTATGAAATTCCATTAACGACCTCTTGTCTATTATAAGGAACATAACATCAATATTTCATTTCATGTTTGAGAAAAATTGATTTTTGCAATGTATGGAATATACTATAATACTTGCCTTAAATTTTACATGTATTGTATGGGAGCAAAAATATATTTCTTCAAGATTTTATTTTATAATTTGGTCGGCGTAATTTTAATATATGCCAAATTACAGCTTTACCAAGAGAATTTGAGTTAAACCGCGGCTACGAACCCTAAAAAACATGGTAGGTACCTATATTGCATTTTATAGATTTTTCGCGGCTATTGGTAAATAACAAGTTTTTTTAATGTTTCCTTGGCCTAGAACGCAGAAATTTGCAGGGTTAGGGTAGCAGTAAAGTTAACATTTCCGAGCATGTAGGGGAAATAGAACATTATTGCCTAGGCATGGAAGTAGGCAATTGCGGGCCGAGTATTGGTTTAAACGGACGAGCTTGCGAGTCCGTTTAAAAATACGAAGCCCGCGTGCTGTTCCTGCCGAGGCAAATATAGTGCTTTTCTCAAAAATCGCAAGAAAAAATTCGTGTTGGAGTCAAATCTTCATCGCTTGAACGAATTTTTTGAATTGCATACAAACAGAAACTTCATGTGAAAAAACCATCACTCCTTACGCAACGCCATTCTTGTTTTAAAAAAAAACATAAGGTATTCCAGGCACAAATAAAAAAGTTATGTTTCGAGTAAAATTTGGATGTATAAGACTTGTGCCCTCATTTTATTATGGCCCTTTTCACTTTTTAAAAAGTTACTAGATAGATAGTAATGGAATTTGTATGCAACATGGCTTGTGTAGCGAGCACGCAATGTATTTTTTTTTAATTTGAGAACTGTCAGTAAACTATGTACTTCGCGTAATTTTTGAGAAAAGTATGTTTTCTTAAAAATGCTATGTAATCTTGCCATAACACCAGTAAATAGGAGCCAGTAGGTTGAAGTTCCTGGACAACTATCCACAGTGTCCAGTAAAGTTGAGGAATTTCTAATTTGGAATCGATAAGTGTCCAGTAAGTAAGTAAGTATGGAAATTTCACAACATATCATATTATTTGTATTTGGAACTATCGGTATATGATGATATATGATGTGTGACAGCCATCAAAAAGGCTACAGAGGTAAGCAAGAAAAGGTCACATGACACAAAAAAAATATGAAAGTGAAAACTATGTTGACTACAATAGGATTTTCGCAAAAAGCACCACTATTAAAAAAAAAATTGAATTGCTCTAATACATTCTACTTGTTCTATTTTTGAGAAAAGCACTTTACATGCTTCGATTAAGAGCCATCCTGGACTGGGGCCCGTTCCAGAAAGCCACTCTGCAACTCTTCACTCTGCCCTTTGCAAATTTACGATAATGCAAAGTGCAGACTAAACGTGTTCCAGAAAACACTCTGCGTAATTCGCAAACTCTGCAAAGATTCTGTTCCTAAAATGTACTTTGCAAATCCACAAATCCACACGTTGTATTTATCTCTGCCTCTTCAATAACTTCTGCAATAACTAGCTTTGTGGAACAGAAATACGTTTGAAGAGTAGGATTTGTGGAGTGCAGAGTTGCAGAGTGGCTTTCTGGAATGGGCCTCTGGTATGTATATTTTGTTTGGGAACTTGTATTATATTCTGTCGTAATAAAGAAGTCATAAATGGTTTATATTGCAATAAAACAAATCATGATAACATCCAGGTACTACACAGTATATTTTGAATAAAAATGTACGAAATTGTTCAAGTTCGTGAAATAATGCATTATTGTTGATTCATTAGCATTTTATGCTAGTAGACTTTGGCACGCTGCCCTGGGCATCGCCATCTACGCCACCATTAGCACCGACTGTAGCACCACCTCCTACGCTGCCTTTGGCATCACCTTTAGCACCGCCTCCTACGTCGCCTTTAGCACCACCTCCTACGCTGCCTTTAGTACCGCCTTTAGCATCGCCTCCTATGCTGCTTTTGGAACCGCCTTTAGCATCGCCTCCTGCGCTGCCTTTGGCACCACCTCCTACGCTGCCTTTAGCACCGCCTCCTACGTGACCTTTGGCACCGCCTTTTACGCTGCCTTGGGCATCGCCATCTACGCCACCATTAGCACTGCCTGTAGCACCACCTCCTACGCTGCCTTTGGCACCGCTATTAGCATCACCTTCTACGCTGCCTTTGGCACCGCCTTTAACAGTGCCTCCTACGCTGCCTTTGGTACCGCCTTGAGCATCGCCTCCTACGCTGCCTTTGGCACCGCCTCCAGCACCGCCTTCTACGCTGCCTTTAGCACCGCCTCCTACGTCACCTTTGGCATCGCCTTCTACGCTGCCTTGGGCATCGCCATCTACGCCACCATTAGCACCGCCTGTAGCACCACCTCCTACGCTGCTTTTGGCACCGCCTTTAGCATCGCCTCCTACGCTGCCTTTGGTACCGCCTTTAGCATCGCCTCCTACGCTGCCTTTGGCACCGCCTCCAGCACCGCCTTCTACGCTGCCTTTAGCACCGCCTCCTACGTCACCTTTGGCACCGCCTTCTACGCTGCCTTGGGCATCGCCATCTACGCCACCATTAGCACCGCCTGTAGCACCACCTCCTACGCTGCTTTTGGCACCGCCTTTAGCATCGCCTCCTACGCTGCCTTTGGTACCGCCTTTAGCATCGCCTCCTACGCTGCCTTTAGCACCGCCTCCTACGTCACCTTTAGCATCGCCTCCTACGTCGCCTTTAGCACCACCTCCTACGCTGCCTTTGGAATTGCCTTTAGCATCGCCTCCTGCGCTGCCTCTGGCACCACCTCCTACGCTGCCTTTAGCACCGCCTCCTACGTCACCTTTGGCACCGCCTTCTACGCTGCCTTGGGCATCGCCATCTACGCCACCATTAACACCGCCTGTAGCACCACCTCCTACGCTGCCTTTGGCACCGCTATTAGCATCACCTTCTACGCTGCCTTTGGCACCGCCTTTAACAGTGCCTCCTACGCTGCCTTTGGTACCGCCTTTAGCATCGCCTCCTACGCTGCCTTTGGCACCGCCTCCAGCACCGCCTTCTACGCTGCCTTTAGCACCGCCTCCTACGTCACCTTTGGCACCGCCTTCTACGCTGCCTTGGGCGCCGCTATTAGCACCACCTCCTACGCTGCCTTTGGCACCGCCTTTAGCATCGCCTCCTACGCTGCCTTTAGCATCGCCTCCTACGCTGCCTTTGGCACCGCCTCCAGCACCGCCTTCTACGCTGCCTTTAGCACCGCCTCCTACGTCACCTTTGGCACCGCCTCCTACGCTGCCTTGGGCATGGCCATCTACGCCACCATTAGCACCGCCTGTAGCACCACCTCCTACGCTGCCTTTGGCACCGCCTTTAGCATCGCCTCCTACGCTGCCTTTGGTACTGCCTTTAGCATCGCCTCCTACGCTGCCTTTGGCACCGCCTCCAGCACCGCCTTCTACGCTGCCTTTAGCACCGCCTCCTACGTCACCTTTGGCACCGCCTCCTACGCTGCCTTGGGCATGGCCATCTACGCCACCATTAGCACCGCCTGTAGCACCACCTCCTACGCTGCCTTTGGCACCGCCTTTAGCATCGCCTCCTACGCTGCCTTTGGTACTGCCTTTAGCATCGCCTCCTACGCTGCCTTTGGCACCGCCTCCAGCACCGCCTTCTACGCTGCCTTGGGCATCGCCATCTACGCTACCATTAGCACCGCCTGTAGCACCACCTCCTACGCTGCCTTTGGCACCGCCTTTAGCATCGCCTCCTACGCTGCCTTTGGTACCGCCTTTAGCATCGCCTCCTACGCTGCCTTTGGCACCGCCTCCAGCACCGCCTTCTACGCTGCCTTTAGCACCACCTCCTACGTCACCTTTGGCACCGCCTTCTACGCTGCCTTGGGCATCGCCATCTACGCCACCATTAGCACCGCCTGTAGCACCACCTCCTACGCTGCCTTTGGCATCGCCTTTAGCATCGCCTCCTACGCAGCCATTAGCACCGCCTCCAGCACCGCTATCTACGCTGCCTTTAGCACCACCTCCTAGGCCGCCTTCGGAACCGCCTCCGTGAACACCGCCACCACTGGCACTACCTCCACCAACGCCACCCTAAAAATACAAAAAAAGAAATTTAAACTTTTCGTTTTTACCCGACTGTGGCGAGGCCCAAATGGATTGTGTTTGACCTGTAGGTATTTATTTTTCATCACACTTGCTTGGAACAGGTGTTAGAACACGCAGGCTTATAGGGCAGTTATAGCCGAGTTAGCTCCCTAGGGAGTTATGAGTTTAGTTTTAAAATATAGAATCCACTCGTACATCATTTCAGACTAATAAGGTGTAAAATCAACCAAGGTTTATTTCCTATATTCAAAACTTGGCTACAAACCAATTTTACAATATATTAAACTTATACGGTACATTTATCTGCATTATATTTATATTTTACAATTATTTCAGAGACATTTGCAATTATTTTATTAAATTTCATTATGAAAATTGGTATAATCTGGCAGTATGGCCCTTCAAGTTTAAAAACTAAAGCAGTTCTAAGCATTATCTGTGGAAGACTATATTGAAAAAGTTGACAAACTCTTTTAGCGAGTCGAGTTCATTTGTTTGATTGTTGTTTCCGAAGCGTATTTTGTATATTTTGTTCTCTACTTTTTTTTATTTCCTCGCAAATGTGATGAAAAACATTGTGTGTATCACGGGCAATAAGGGAATTTCAAACTCGAGTCATTAAAATTCCTCCGCCTTCGGCGTCGGGCTTCTATAGTCTCTCGTTAGCAATCCCCTTCATACCGCCCTTGATGCACAATGTACTATATGTTGTATGCCCGTTCGTAACTGCTCATGGGCTGTTCCTTTTTTAACCACCGACGCAAAAAAAGGGGGTTATAAGTTTGACCACTATGTGTGTGCCTGTCTATAGTACCATAGCTTTTAAACATGTGAACCGATTTAGATGCGGTTTTTTTAATTTGGAAGCAGGTTTTCTATCGGTGGTTTATAGCTAAGTTTCATGAAAATCGGATGGGCCGTTTAAGAGATTCTGCTCTGAAACAGGGTTCACCATTATATCTATCTAATAACAAAAAGCAAGCTTTAAAAACCCGATGGTTGCTAAGCAACTTTATACATCTGAATAGTAAAAGATGATTCAAAATGAAGACTGATGGAAGAAACAGAAACCTAAAGTTGATTTTTAAATAGCTACTCAATGATACCCCATTTCTTTTTACAATATAGGTAGCGTCTGGGCACAGCCATGTAGACTTTTGATTACCTACTGTCATATCTTTAGCGACACTCACAATCGTCGAAATCGGCCCACCCATTTAATTTCTAGAACGCCACAAAGGAACAAACATACATAGGCTGATAAACGCATTACCCTCCTCCTCCTCTCTACTCCTAGTCGGGTAAAAAGTTTGAAAATCGTCACAATGAACGACGTCACTGACGTCAGGGGTGTTATTCTCTGAAAAAACGGCGGTCGGTCGGACGAACGAGCGAATCGAAGCGGCGAGTTTAAGTAGTCCCGTTCGAGCGAACAAAACACATTTTAGCGCGTGCATTGTCAATTAGGCAGCCTATACGTTCGAGAAGTCATGCTACCAAATTGAATACACGCGCTTAAATGTGTTTTGTTCACTCTGACTGATTTTTAAGTAGTCCCTTAAACTCGCCGCTTGGACAATCACTCCTTCGTCCGTCCGTCCGTCGTTGTTGAGAGAATCACAGCCCGTGCGGCGTATTAACTGACTCATATTTTGCCAAGACATAACTAGTCAGTCCTGGAAGACCTCGAAGACCTGGAAGACCTCGCTCGGGTTGAAAACGAAATTTCCCGAAGATGACAACTTGACAGATCGATTTTTCACCCCCGTAAACCCCTATATTTCAAATTTCATCGAAATCGTTGGAGCCGTTCCCGAGATTCAGATAATGTATATATATATATATATATATATATATATATATATATATATACATGGGTTAGCTGGAAGAGATCCCTTAAAGGGATAAGTTCGCCTTTGTACATTTTTATTTTTTTTATTTTATCTTCATTATATTGTTTTTGTTTTGTACAATAAAGAGTTTACATATATACATACATACAAGAATTGCTCGTTTAAAGGTATTAGATAGACAGATCGACAGATAGATATGACAAGAGGCATAACGCTTACGTAAACGACTTTCGAAAATTGTCTATCTGTCTGCGTGCTGTACGAGTATTTCAGGGAGTGTATTTCTGATACCGTTGTAATAACAAATAATAAAAATAAAAAAAATAATAAGTAAAGGGGGCCCTTATACAAGATGGCTTTTTTGGCATCTTTTGCTTGACCTTAAAAATGGGGAATATTCACGACTTTTGCCACTGCCAAATGTAGCGAAACGGTCCAAACTCAGCATGTGCTGGCTGTGAAGGCAACGCTGGTGGTCCTTTGGGACCGCTCGGTGAAAACACGGAAGGTGATACTTACATTACAAGTAATTTAAAACACAAAACAAAATCAAGCTGTTAATATTTGTGTCTCTTTTATTGACACGGGATCTATATCTTTTTCACAACACTGCTCGGAAATATCACCGATGGTCTTGTTTGGGGTCACAAAACGTCACTTATAGAATGTTTTTGTCGGCGTGTTTGCTGATTGGTCGAGAACATTGTTGTCCAACTTTAAGAGCCAATGAAAATCAATCAATCCATTTTTGTGTCATAGCTCCTTAAAATGAAAAATTGAAATCGACCAATCAGAACACACCATTTTGTGTCGTAAAATATTAGGTGCATATTTGCTAAAAGATACACGGACTAAAAACTATGCCACTGCTTTTTTTTTAAACCTAGCCCCTAATCTCGAACCACTAGAGATGAAATTACATGGGAGATATGGCGAAACAAATACAATTTTATATGGAGTTGACATCTTCATCTCGCATGTTAGTTTATTAATCTCGAGTGCCATGAAAATAGGGGTCCGGATTTAAAAAAAGTTATCTATTTTAAAATTGGCGGTGATCTCACATTAACATGAATTAAAATTTGAGTTTTGAATATGAATTATTATTTTATTTCCTCTCAGTAGTTGTGAAAAGCACTATGTCTGCCTCGGTAGAAAGTGCAATTTATGGACTCGTGCACTAGAGGGCCTCAACTACGTTTCGGCCCTCTATATGACTCGTCCAAAAATCGCGTACGTTCTATACTCTGCAACGATGTACTATTGTTTGTTTCTTGAGCGAGACAATAGTCTATAGCTAATAGCTTTCCTCGTCGGCAGGAGGACAAGTGCCTAAAAGCTATTAAAAAGATGGTTGCCTAGAGAGGCGTCCGAAATGGCTGTTTTCTTTGACTGCCGTTAGCTTAATTTGTCTTGGGATGGACATCTCACTCAAGATCGGTTTCTTAAGACCCCTTAAGGCACTTTGAGACAAACTTACCGGTTTGGGTTTGGCCGCGACTACGACGATCTGAAACAAAAACTTTATTATAAACTTCATAGGGTGACGGCACCAATGATGTACACTTTTAGCTGACAGGCACCAGTAATGGACACTTCACTCTTAATTCAAATTGTATACGGACCAGAATTGATTGTTATTCATTTGTTGCAAAACAAATGAATAACCCTTATCTTCTGTAAAATAAGAATCAAGTGTTCATTATTTGTGCCTTGTCCATTACTGGTTCCATCACCCTACAATTCTCAAGTAACCGCTCCTACTAACGATGGACCGATTTATTCGCGGTATTATTTCAAGAAAGCTAAGCTAGTTTAATAAATATTTTTATTAAATCTAGTTAAAATATTACAGATACATTATTTATATCCTAACCTCTAAAATCTAAAAGTTCACGCACAGTGTAGAAAGTTTTGTCCAGTAACCATCTCCGTATTGTTGTCTTGAAGAAAAAGGGGTTAAACAATTTTCAAATGTCATATGGTATTTTATTATAAACGATAATAGTCATAATATAACAGTTATTTTTAAATAAGGAGGATGAACAATGCGGCATAAGCAATTTGACCTCATGTCTCTCCCTGAGTCTCTTATTGAATGTCGGTTTTTAGGGTTCAGTAGTCGAACTAGGAACCCTTATAGTTTCGCCATGTCCATCCGTCCGTCCGACCGTCCGCAGCCTAGCTCAGAGAATCTTAGTACTAGTAATTAGGCATGAATATAAATATTAGTCACACCGACAAAGAGGTAAAATAAAATCATGAAAAAGATTTTTTTTGTATGTACCTCCCCTACACGTAACGTGGGGATGTATTTTTTTTTCTCGTCTACCTCATGGTGTGGGGTGTCGTTGGATAGGTCTTCCAACATTTTTGCGGGTTTATGGAAACAATTTTTCGATTAAGGGATCCGTTTATGAAATATTAAGCTTTAAAGCGCTCATTTTTGTTAGAGTCAAGTGTCCCCCCCCACTACAGCCAAAACTACAATTACTAAAAATCAGAAAAATATCTTAAATGAAAGCACATATAATGAATTTAATAGGAGAACTATCACGACTAAGTAGACTTCATTGGTTCTTGAGTTACAAACGGTTTAAATGTTTATACCTACCAAAAACTTATTTGCAGTGTTGGTAAAGGACCGCGACCTATGTCTATGTGAAGTTAAGTTTGTCGCGAGGTCTAATTTGTTTGTAGTAACGGCTTCGGAACCCTAGACTGAGCAGCATGGTCCGACATGCTCTTGCCCGGTTTTTATAATAAGCCGGATATTTGCGAACAAAGAGAGCCACCTCAAGAATATATTGACCCGTTAATGTGAGCAGGCCTAGTCTCTGAAACAAAGATCTACAAGTATCCCTGGGCTCAGCGCCGCTAACCGCTCTTACACCTTTGTATCGGAGAAAAAAAAAACATCATTTATCACTTGTCATACCTAACCATTCAGGGTATGCGAATAATCTTACAAGCTCTAATTTCACGGATTATGGGATATAATACATTTGAACAAAAATATTTCACTATATCAAAAATAAGGTATGCTAATCATTTATTCGGGAGCCTGCCGTTTGGCAAAAGTGTAAGGTGTAGTTAAGTGTAAGGTCATCACGTTCACTCGTTCAAACAATCCGGTTTACGCCACGTACAACTTGTCGAACATCCCCCTTACTCGCGTTAATACAACTCAGGACTTAGGCCTCTCCTTAGATACCCGTATGGACATGCGCGAGCATATCGTTAACACCTGTAAAAGTGCTAATAAAATGCTAGGTTTCATTATAAGGACCGCGTCTCAGTTTCGTGATCCTAAAATAGCCATCATTTTATATAACGCGTACGTTCGGTCGAAACTCGAGTATAACGCTATAGTGTGGGATCCACGTGAAGAAAAGTATGTTTCCATGATAGAGCGAGTCCAGAAAAAATTCGCTAGGTACCTCTATAAACTGAAATATGGATTCTACCCATATCTCTTCCCGTCTTTGTTTGTTTTCGGGATGGTCGGTTTAGAGACTCTTGAGCTGAGACGAAAGATCACATCGCTCACCCATTATTGTCTGCTCTTACGACATAAAGTAGACAATCCTACCATCTTGGAAACGCTCAATTTGTTCGTGCCTGACCACTACACGACTGCTGTGGGCCGAAGTGGGCGGCGAGTCCGTAACCTTTTTTGCATCCCTAGAGCGCGCACTCTGCAAGCTGGTAACGCTCCTACCATCAGAGCCGTTGCGTTATTAAACGAGTTCCTCGCACAGTTCCAGGACGCTGACGTGTTCGCCGGCAATTGGCCAGCTCTAAAAAATGCTTTACAACGCTATATTAACGTTTGGTATTGTAAAATTACGTAATTTCTATGTTTTTTCTCTTTATTTACCTATTTGTACCTTTTGTGTCTTATATTTTTGTTACAATTTTGTTTACGTATCTTGTTGGGCATTTGGGTTTACCTGTAAGTTCACAAGAATAGACTATAATAAATAAATAAATAAATAAATAAATAAAGTATGTTTGCCAAATGTATCGTTCCCCAAATTTTTCATTTGCCAACCCAATGTTATATACATTTTTCAGGATTTATTTCAGTACCATCACGTAAAACCCTATAAGTTAGGTTAGGTTAGTTTTTATAAAACCCTGAAAAATTTACGGTTACAGAAAACAAAGCGGGTTGGCAAATGAAACGGTTGGGAAACGATACATTTGGCAAACATATTTCGCCGAAATAAAGGTAATCCCAAAGTAAAATATGCTGAATAAATATATGCCAACGATTGAGTTGCTAAAAGTTTGGGAAGTGATATTTGACTAACAATATTTCGCCCTCCTTAAAACTGGAAAAATGGGGACCATGCCGCCAGCGGACCTGCTAGAGGGGGTACTCGTTTCATAGTGGTGATTATTATTTATAACTTTAATATTTGGGTAGCTTAGTTTAATTTTAATTTAAATACGTTTAGTTTTATTTTTAATTGTATTAATGTTGAATTCTGTACTTAGTTGGATGTAACTATTATTATTATATTAAAGTTGCGACAAAAAGGAAAATTGTCCATCCTGAATAGCGTCAAAAATAGACGATACATGAATAAAACAAGAATAATTAAAGATTTCTTACCACGGCGAAGACAGCGAAAAGTTTAACGAAATTCATCTTGGCTGAAGTTTTATTCATGCATTTTGAGTTAGCACCCGGTTTATATACATCTATGGCTACTCATTTTGTAGATACAGGTGTTTGAAATTAATTTTCTCATTTAAACTAATAGTCTTACGCAAATAAAGTATTGTAATTTTATAATTTAGGTAAACTATCTTTAACTGCGGCTTCGCCCTCGTGGTTATATGAGTTTTTAAAACTAATATCTTTTTCTCAAACATGCAATGGAATGTTGGCGTTACGTTAGTTATTTTAGGCCTCAAAGTATCACGTTGCGGGCGGAACACCTCGAGAGAACTGTAAAGGATTTTCATACAAAATTGAAGTAGCTGGGAAGTAGTTGTTTTTTAATTTTCATGTATACCTGGCGGCTGTGTATAGCTGTTTTTTTTAATATACTCAGCCGTGCATCCAACCAAAGCGTTTGTATAAAGGCACCAGGTACCAGGAGGGCAGAAGTTATTAGGGGTGCGTAGCGCAACATAGATCGCAGGCGATGTAGCACGGGGCGGCGCGCCGCGGGGCGCACCCCACAACAGCGCGGATGACTGAGCATTGTAGGTTACTGACCTGGCACTCCTAGTACGTATTTGACGTTGTAATTTTTTTTTTTTAATGAATTATATGTTTGAGAAAAGGACTATACATACCTCACCGTGAAAAGCCTCTGCCAGCCTCGTAACTATCCTATATAAACTCGGCCGGCAACCCCCTACTTCCCGGCCTCTATAGTAATGTACTATAACTGCGGCTTCGCCCGCGTGGTTATATGAGTTTTTATAGAATATTATTATTGTACTTTGAGGATTACGTACCCAAAGGGTGCTCAACAGAACCTAAGCCTTCGTTGTCCGTCCGTCCGTTCTACATCTAGAGCTGTATCTTTTGAGCCGTAATCGACAGCCGCTAGTTTTTTTAGGATTCCGTACCTAAAAGGTAAAAAAGGACACCTTATGGTGAGACTTCGTTGTCTGTCTGTCTGTATGTCACAGCAGTTTTTCTCAGAAACTATAAAAGCTATCAACTTGAAATTTGGCATAGTTGTATAACTTGCTTGCCCGCATCTGTTTTTAGTAAAAAAAGTATGAAATTATTTTTCTAAATATTTGTTAAGGGGTCTAGAATGGGAGGTTGAAAAATGAAAGTTTTTTGATTATAGCAAAAGGAGTGTCATATGAAAGGGCTTAGTCTGCACATTTTAAAACTAATTTTTTTTATTAACCGACTTCAAAAAAAGAAGGAGGTTCTCAATTCGTCGGGTTTTTTTTTTTAATGTATGTTCCCCGATTACTCGAAGACCACTGGACCGATTTGAAAATATTTTTCGTTGTTTGAATGGGTATACTTTCTAGTTGGTCCCATTGTCGAGACATCAGGATCTGATGATGGGATCTTGGAGAAATCAAGAGAACTCCTCAAATATTATAGGCACACCTATAGCGATTTCGGTATTTTTCACTGTAACTCGTGCATTTGCTTTTGAAAAGTACTATATGGTGAAGTGGAACTGATGATGAAGACCACAGATGGCTACCGGAACTCCTTAACGGTACCTATTTCAAGGGTGGCGGTAAGATATTGCGATTAAGTTCGTTGAGCGACTATGCCGAAGCACATTTAGGTTTAAATATGACTATGACATTCCCGCGGCGTTGTCTGCGGCGAGCTTGAAATGTTCTATAGTTTCTCATTAATATTTAGAAGTGGAGCTACGTAACAGCATAAATAGGATCCCTAAAAAGTATAAAATAAAATAAATGTTTAAAAAAACAAAAACCCGCCTGCAAAAAGCAAAAAATAACTTCTTTAAAATGGTAGGTAAATAGGTCAGTCCAACTGAAGTCGGCGTCCAACAATATTTTAACCAAAAGCAGACTTCAGTTGGACTGACCTATTTACCTACCATTTTAAAGAAGTTATTTTTTGCTTTTTGCAGGCGGGTTTTTGTTTTTTAAACATTTATTTTTTATAATTTTTGGGGACGTACTTTGTGATTTATAGCCAAAAATTTACAAAAAATCACCGTTCCCCCACCTTATCTCCGAAGTTTATGGACCAAAAAATCCGAAAAATTCTTAAATTCTTTTTAAAGATAATTACTTATATTTTACGGGAAAAACAAAATAAATTTGTCAAACTTTACAGTTTTGGAAAAATTATCAAGAAACTTTAAAAATCTGTATTAAAATTTAGGCTAATCAAAATGGACCTTATTGCATTGATAATAAAGTTCATAACAAATAAGTATTTTCTTTTGCGTTTTCCAACCATATTATCTTAAATACGGAAACCTCGGTTCGCGAGACCGACTCGCACTTGATCGGATTTTTTTACAAAATGTACTTACTCACGGCTTTTCATAAATTATTTTAAAAAAAGTAGAGAAATACTTTTTTTTTGTTTTTACTCTATGGTCAAAATACACGCATGGAAGAAGTTTTTTCGGAGATAGGGTAAAGGCACCAGTGGTCAGCCAGAGAACAGTAGTCGACCTTATATGAGTGCGAAGAGTGGGAACTATATCTTTCGTACTCTTCCCACTCATACAAAGTATAGGCAGAGGCAGACTAAAGACCCCTATTTCACCATCCCGACAATGACAGTTGACATGCGACATTTTAGGTTACATGGCACAGCTTATATATAACTCAGTGATGTATCAGCTTGTTAACTTTACAATGTATACCGAATTGTCACCTGTCACGTGTCATTGTCAAATTGGTAAAATAGGGAGCCGGTCTCTGGCTGACCACTGGCGACTTTACCCTATCTTTAAACTAAATGATGGCGGTAGGTTGAGCGGGAAAAATCGTAAATATTAAAAAATAATGCAAATAGTAGTTTACGTGACGGTTGTGTAATGACAGGCTAATTACGCAGAGTCTCGTACAATACTTTATCTATACACATATTATAGGTACTCTAAGGCTGGGTTTTATAAAGATCCGTTAGATCAAATTTCGGTCAGGAATGTCAAAACTTGTATGAAGTTACTAAAATTTGACCTGACATTTTTACTTACGGGCCTTTATAAAACCGGCCCTAAGACAGGTTCAGAAGACGAAAGGCAAATGACCAGCGTTACCTTACCTGTGGTAGTAGGTGACAGCGATGACAGCTGTAAAGTAATTTTGAAATTACGTTATAGATCCAAATTTGGAACATCTTCCAAAATTAACAGCTGTCATCGCTGTCACCTACTAATGATAACACCACAAGTAATGCTGGCCATTGCGTACAGGTTTTGAACGCATAATAGAGGACTTATGATATGAGTGTAGATAAAGGTTTGTTGCATATTCAGCCTCTGAAATAAACTGCATTATGGCGACACCGTATGTGGGTAATTATCTCAACCACATTTTTTGAGCGGCGGACGTGATAATTGGGGTGTAAAGTACATGTATTGGAAAACTATTTATTTTATAAATAATCTTACTCAAAGTACCATATTGAGCCAAAGTTAAAATTATTATTAACTTATTATATTTATCGTAAAAAAATATTTTCAATCCAAAATCAATTTTGGTGTCGTGTCCTGTACTTCCCGCATATACTGATATGTCGTGGTACAAACTTATTAAGCCTCAACTAGACTTATATTTTAGTTATCTGTATTCCTTATTAGTTGAGGTATTTTAAAATGTATCAATTATTGCATTTGCAAGTAAAAGGAAACTGGGAGCAGTGTAAATAAAACTGTCCAAGCGAAATAGTTAATTTTGGTGGTGAATATTGAAATTGATTTTATGATCGAACGAAACGTGATTAAACAAACAAATATAGCGTCAGATGTTCGTTCAGTTTCACTCCAGCAATAGACTGTGAAAGATTTGTACCATCTTTCTGCGTCTTCCCGCTAAGCACATAAGTATCTAATTTTTGTGGTATGAAATACACTTTATTAATCGTGATAACTTAGATAAGTCATTATTTCGCAAAAAGTTTTGTTGTGTGATAGTTTTTTCAAGTATGTTTATGGTGTCTTTTTAACTGTAACGAGTTAAGTTTTTGTTAAACTAAAACATTTGTTTTTAATTTAAAAAAAATGTTAAATTTTATAATTTTGGTGGTACAATTTTGGTGGCTTTTGCGAAACACCGAAATTATAAAAAATTCTGGTCTCCACCAAAATTATTGAAACAAAAAATAATCATTATTTATTATATTAGAAACTTACGTTTTGGATTTTCAAAAATAACAAGGAAGATTCCCTAACGATTATATTTTAATTAGCCCGATATGTTATTATTGATCGTGAGTTTTGCTAAGAAAAGTAATTTTGGTGGATAATAACAATTTTGGTGGTACATAATTAGTAAAATCGTTATATCTTAAAAAACACTTGGTATAATAAAAGGCCATTTTAACACTGTTTTTATAATGACTAATGACGTCACTTAAACGTTTAATTGTACACCCTACTTAGAAAATAAAAAATACCACCAAAATTAGGATAATTTGACGCTTGTTGAAATTCACCCATGTGATACTACATGTTATCAATGCTAATGCATATAGCTGAGTGGATACCATTTTCGCAGCAATACTTATCACACACTGTACCTAATGTTATAATTTTTAAGCGAAATAAATTATTTTCTATTCTATTCTATTCTATTCTAATCTCTTGGGACAAAGCCATTCGTATAATAATGATAGAACTTCACTTCAAGGTAAGTTCGTTTAATCATTAAGTAATTATATTACTCACACACCCTTGCTTAAATACAGGAGCGACACAGTTGAAAATGTTTTTCACTTTCAGTTTTAAATTAAACTATATTCGTTTTTCATGTGTATTGTTGTTGTATTTAAACAGAATAAATAAAATTTTGCAAATAAACTTAGGTCATAAAAATGTGGACAAATCTGAACTTTCGATATTTTAATCGTGTGGCATTTCAGACGTAGATTTGCATAATTTCAGTAGTAATTTTTCATCACACGTGCTCGTAAATAGTGTCCTAAAATGCTAGATAAATTCAATATAATACCTGCGGGCCTTTTTTTAACATTACGCCCTATGGTGCGTAAAAGCTATTTTTTAAAATATAATACGTTGACTCAAACTATCATAATACGTCAGGACCCCAATTCTTGTGCCATTCGATATGAAGTTTCATTCGAGAGGAAATGTCAGTTGAACACAATTTTCCAAAAATCTCGCATATAAACTATTGATCTCGACTGTCACTAGAATCGGACTCCTGAACATCATCTGTGGTAAGTCATAGACAATGATTTAGTCTAGTCTGCGGCTAATTTATAAATACTGATTATAAACTGTGTGATTCCAAAAACATAATTAAAAGGGTGTCTTTGTGCCCATATTAAAATTTATATATCAATAAAAAAACATGTCGTCATCAGAAGAAATGGATAATGCGACTCCGCCGGACATCGCCAACGCGGCTAAAATTATTAGTGAGAATCGTAAGTTAAAAATATGATCAGTTGTCTGATTTTATTTCATTTCCTCGCAATTTGTGATGAAAAACATTGTATGTTACACGGGTGGTAAAGGAAATACAATGCTCGAGTCATTAAAGCCCTCAGCCTTCGGCTTCGGGCTCTAACAGACTCTCGTTTGTAATTCTGTCTTTACCACCCTTAATACACAATGTACTATTATAATGCTAACTGGCCAAATACCGGGTGTAACAGTCAGCAGTGACCCTACCTACGAAGCTAGCGGTACCTAATATATGAGATATTGTGCGTAGCTGTTCATCACACCGCTTTATTGTACCAACTACCAATACTCTCTTCCAATTAAATGCTGTTAACGATCGGACATGTTTCTGTGGTCTCCCAAGTCGAGAACGTTCTGTAGTACCTACACAGGGTCTGTATTGACTGACGTAATTATTTTTAGTCATAATGTGCTTTACGTCATACTCATCGCAAGTCATAAAGTGTTTTTATAAGAAACTGTTACTTTTTCAGGATTAATATAAATCAAACCTAACCTAACCTAGCCTTGTCTACACGTTAGATATTTCAGAACTTCTGAAAAGTTTACAGTTTCAGCGATATAAAAAATTATGACTATGAAAAATTATGTCAACAATTACATTATGACCAATAAAATTATGGGAAACAAAGGGCTCCCATCTATACAATTTCGGATTCTTCATGTTCGATAGGGATTGGGCAAATATTTGTAAGACGATCGCGCGTATTTTATTCCTGCATCTTGAATGTTTTCTATGTATTTCTCTACGTAGTATATTTATACCCATGGTACAGTCTACAGCAAAATAAACTGATGAAATAGGGTCTCCAAATAGTATATAGAATAAATTAAGGATGTCTGTCTGATTATTGTAGATAGCATACATATGCTAAACTACAATAATCAGAGACAAACGAACTCGTAATTTGTCATAAGTAAGTTACATGCCATTCAAACAGTTAGTCATTAGTGAGTGTTTCAAATTAATCTGATTCTCTAAAATAGCAATAAGTAGTCAGTAATACTATAAAACTATCATATGTACGTGATCATTTGAATTTTTGGGACTTTATGATCCCTCAAGAGGACCTCGGTTTCGGTTAATGTCGGTTTTATTCGTTAGACAAGCACGCGAAACAACTATAACACCTCTCATTTCCGTCAAGGGTTGGGACTTTGGGAGCGTACGCGGAAATACATAACATTTCTCTTATACACCCTATTACAGTAAAAAAATAGTCCACCTGGCTTTTACACCCCAAACCTATCACAGAAACAGTATTTTTTTAGGTCGTAAGTAACATTTTCTCCCACATGCTCGGAAATGTTAACCTTACTGTTGTAAAATCAGCCCGCGAAGTTCTGAGTTCAAGGTCCAGGCAAAATTAAAAAAAAAACAAAGTTATTATTTACCAACGGCAGCGGCCGCTAAAATGTATGAAAGTTCAGTACCTGGTGTTTTACTCTAAAAAAACCATGTTAGGACTAGGATAACTATCTCTAAACAGCCAAACACTCGTGCAATCAAAAATGTTCCTTGTATATTTTACTTTTTAAATGTCATAGACCAAAAAGTCATGCCTTTTCAAACAGCGTTTACAACGTATTTAAAAGTGTGTCAAATAGTTTGACTTTTTTAAATAGAAATTACGTTCATAAACAATAGTAGATTGTTCAACAAGGGACTAAAACAAGCCATAATGACAAGAGATATTTAGCCACGCGAGTGAGTTCGAGTGTCATTATGGTTGTTTAGTCTCGTGTTAAACACTCTACTTTTCACTTTGAATGCGAGGAAAAAAAACGACGTTCACTGTCGGATTAGCCACGTAGCAAGAGTAGCAAATGCTACGGGCCCCGCGCATTCGGTGGCCCCGCGCACCCACGTCTAACCTTTAAAAAAGCGGCCTGTACACGTAGAGTTCGGACCGCGGGAAACGCCACGCGCCATTCCAATGTTCTTGCCGAACCGTACGTGTAAACGCAACTGTAATAGTAAAATAGTAAAAATGTACGGTTCGGAGCGAAGATTGGAATGGCGCGTGGCGTTTCCCGCGGTCCGATCTTTACGTGTAAAGGCCGCTATTTTCCTGTTTTGGTACTTACATCAGTATGCGTGTACCCATATCCATCAGGGTTGACGATAGCGTGAATAATCCAGTCGATATTCTCCAGCAGAATAACCTAAAACAAACCCCCACACAAAATAGGCGCATATCTAAGTCGCCCAGTTGCAGAAAAGAGCCCGCCACAACCTGTAACCTAAAGCGAACCGGGGTCTCATTATAGAATTTTCTACGGACCCCGTGCTTGGTCAATCCGGCACTGACGACGTTCTTTACAAAACTACAATATTGATTATAAGAAAGTTTCTTACTAATTCGTTCCGCGGTTTTTTCTTTTCTTTTATATTTTTTTTGTACAGTGCCGCTTTAAATGCTTGCATATTTAGCCAACAGGTTCAAACTTGAAAACTATTTCAATACTAATTGCACCATGCATAATAAAATGAATTCATCCTTAATATAATTAAATATATTAATATTCGTAATTATTATTCGTCTTTCACGAAATTAAATCGTTTTTTAAATATTTTTGCACAGTTGTCATTTTGAGGTTATTTCCATGGCCTAAAAATGGTCCATACACAATCACTGAAAATGGCAATAAAGGCAATAATCCTCCATTCACAAACACTATGATTTGCTGTTTAGGGGTTTCCAAAGTAAATTAAAAAAAATAATACTTTAATCTCTAGAGATTAATAAGAAGCTTTAGTCCCGATGTGCAGAGACTAAAGTAATATTTTAAAAGCATGAGAAGTGAAAAATAAATTGCCGAAATAACATAAACTATATTTAAACAATATTTTATTCAAATTGAATTTATTACGTTTATATTTGTGATTTTATGTAATGCTTTATTTCAGTGTTATACTAAATCGTACGTTTCTGTTCTTTTTTTCAAGGAAATGTTGGGACTGTTTTAGTATTTTTCTAGGGCGTATAAGCCTCCCGTTTTCTTTAATACTGGGTTTACTTTACTTTAAATATTATTTAATCATGTTCTTTATCCCGATATACTTTATTAGATTATGTCCAAAACTAAATTTAATATCTCAAAAAATGTATCCACTTTATACGATTATTATAAAGTACGACCTTCAATTTAATTATTTGAGGCTCTTTTATATTGGGTTGTAAAAGCCACCATTTTTTTTTGGCTGAAGCAATAGGTTCGATTAAGCCACGTTAGACTTGACTAATTATACATCCTTTTATTATAAAAACAATATCATTTACGACCTTGAAATGTAAAAAATAAAAAAATACAGCAAATACTACGTAAAATTACAAAAATCATGACTTTTGGGCCAAACATTCTGAGTCGTATTCGACTTCTTTTGGGGATTTCTCAACTTTAACTACACAGATCGATAGAGAATGAAAAATTAAGTATAATTGCTTTAAAAAATAATTTTGGCTAGAATGGCGTTTACGCCAATTGAATCTAAAGGTATCGATTTGTGCAACGAAATGCAAAATAGTTTTTTTCTGCGAGTATTAATTTTGAATCCCGAGTAGGTAAGCGAAGGATTCAAAGACATGAGATGCAATAACTTTGGTCTCGTGTTGAACATACACTATCTTTAACTGTGGCTTCTCTATGTTCTCAGCAGCAAGAACATAATACTACTTAAAGGTAAAAAAATACAACATGGTAAAAATTAAACCACATGTTTATTTATCCTCGCAGCCACCCACCCATTTACATACAAAACCCAGCACGGTACCAACTCGGCATTTTTTTAATTAAAAATTTACCTTGTCTCACGCTCGCAGCAAAATCGTATTTTGCCCACCGTCTTTAAACAGCAAAATCTGTCTTTTTGAGGTGCTAAGGTGAATAGTATCTTTTCACACAACATGCTCGAATTTACCCAATTATATATCATGCAAACCTCACCTAAAGTAAGTGATTATAGCCATCGGCTAACCAGCGGGCTATAATGAGATTCAGTACAATGTTATAACCCGCTGGTTAATAATGAGATTTGAATTCGTATGAAAAATTGTTCCATAGAAACCTACAGCAAACAGAACTTATTTAAAAATCGAATTGGCCACTACAAGCCATGTACGCAAAACAAAGAAAATAGAACAAAAGGTGAGAAAAGTAGAGTATTCTCCTTTGGGATAAAGCTGTTTTCGTCTTGGGCGAGCTTGAATCCCTCGCAGCACTCAGGACCCCGTTTTAATTCCCTCGCTTCGTTCAGGAATTAAATCGTAACACCCTCGCTCCGCTCGGGGGTTTAATCTGGAGTCCCTCATTTGCTCAGCATTCAATATCGCGCCCGTGACATAAAACAGTGCTTTATCCCCTCGATGTATAATATACTATTTGTGCTCCAGTGCCTCTATTCTAGGCGGTAAAAACGATATCGTATTTGACCTGCGGGCCTAGTATAGTTGCGTCTATATCGCGTGTCAAATGTGTATAAAGCATCCGTCACTGTCGTACTTATTTACGTGTCAGAAGGTGACGGATGCCTTATCCACACTTTGTCACGCGATAAACGCAGCCATATAAGGGCCCCTGTTATGGAATGGTTTTTAACTTGGCCGCCCTTACGGTAATACGGTCAAGTAAGAGCTATCAAAACGTTGACAATACGATAACAGAGGGCTCAGACAAGATGCACTACGCTAACAAACGTTTCTATTCGATTCGTTTTTAAACCAATCGCGTCACTGGTAGACCACGTGACTTTTCGTATCACGTCATCTTCCAGTTACGCGATTGGTTTAAAAACGAATCGAATAGAAACGTTAGTTAGAGTAGTGCATCTTGTCTCAGCCCTCAGAGGACCCTGCCAAGATGCATTGCGCTAACTAACGTTTCTATTCGATTCGGTTTTAAACCAATCGCGTCACTGGTAGATGACGTGATCCGAAAAGTCACGTGATCTATCAGTGACGCGATTGGTTTAAAAATGAAATGAATAGAAACGCTGGTTACCTATCTGAACTCCGAAAAATGTTTGACCGAATTTTGGTTCGATAAATATTATTCGACAACTATGGTTTGGGTTTTTTTACGTTTGCCCGAAAGATCACTTCGAATATTTTCGTTTAGTCATTACTTGTTTAGGTTTTTTACCGATTTGACAAATTATTTATTCCGTAATACTGGTTTCGGCGTACAAACAGTTGTCCAATGAAATGGTTTGTCAATTTATCTATTTCCCATTTCTGATTTTACCTTAGTATCATTTGCCCAATGTAACGGCTCGGTGTATTAATAGTTTACCTATTTTTAAATCGACTATGCTAACCTGTCCGATTTGGTTCTACCCTGGTTCGTCTTGATAGTTGCATTTTCTGGATAAATTACAAGCAAGATTTATTGGGCAGAAAAAAAAATAACCTCGAAGACCAAGGCGGGAGCAAAGCTCCCGCCTTGGCCTTCTAACCTAACCTATCCGTATCGGTTCTGCCCTAATTCGTCTTGCTCGGTGCATTTTCTGGATAGTAACAAATTACAAGCAAGATTTGCTTACCTGAAATGAATATTTAACGTAACGTAGCGAACACTATATGTAGCATTGATCAAGTGAAAAATGGGTTAAGAAACAAAATACAAAACGATGCCTAGGCTAATTGTAGCACTGGTGTAATGAAAAATAGGCTTTGAAATAAAATACGTAACAATACATAGGGCAAGTGACTACAAGGAGAAAAGTTGCTCGGACTAAAGATATGTTTACTTAATGTCAAATAGTGAAATAAAAAAAATTACGAATCGTGCCATCGGAGAAACGTTAAAAAACGAAACGTTTTCGGTCAAATGAAATTCGGTCAAAAAATTTTCGAGGTTGCGATAGGTTACCAGAAACGCTAGTTAGCGCTATGCATCCTGGCAGGGCCCTCTGGTAAAAGATTGGGTCAAAGACGATATGGTTTTTAACGCCTAGAATCTAGGCCCGGCCTAGTAGGTGGGTTTATCACGTGACGAAATGTGGATAAAGCATCAGTCGCTCTCGTACTTATACATGGTGCCCAGTAAATAATGTACAAGGTTTTATCCATCGACAGGGCACCTTAGGCTGGCCCCAAAAAGGACTTATAGGTTTAGTAAAAGTTGCCTGGTTTTCGAGATAATCGAACTTTTCTATTTTCTTAATAATTGGCACCTTACTTCACTTTAATAATCGCACAAATAAAGAGATTCGCTCGTTCTGTTTGTTGCTAAATATTCCCTAATGGTGACGCTAACGGATGTGTATTAGAGCGTTATGGTGGCCAGACTGATTTCTTGTTAATTGGGTCTTAATTAATAACAACACATTTCTCTTTAAAATTTGCAACGAGTTTGATTGCTTGTGGTGAATAAAAAATGTATGACGACCAGAGTGACCAACATTCTGAAAAATAGTGTATCTAAGGGACCTCAGACAGAGAGCAGTCACGCGGTCATGCTATCAGTTTTGCGTTCTTTACGGTCTTTGTGTTATATTACGTTACATAGACCGCTTGAACGCTGGACCGCGTGACCGCTCTGTCTGATAGGTCCCTTATACTGATTCTAAAATAGTATAAAACATGCTGTTTACTTCTTTACAAATTAAAGATTGCTATTAGTATTCACTAAGAGCGAATTTTACCAAAATACCATGTTATTGACAATGAACTCGGTACTTATACTTGTCAAAAAGTGGCGGATGGTTTATTAATATTTTGTCACGCGAGAAACTCAGCCATATTAGTCCCCCGGACAGAGATTAATATAATAAATCCAATTTTATTCTCTTATAAGTTATTGAATAGAGTAGAATAGTATAGAATAGAAAATCATTTATTTCGCTTAAAAATTATAACATTACAGTGTGTGATAAGTATTGCTGCGAAAATGGTATCCACTCAGCTATATGTCGTACCACCTATTGGCAGTGCGACGCTGGTTTTCTGTGGACCCACGGACTGGTTTTGCTACATAGCATACATTGCATTCGCTTCTCCCCTCAAGTTAAATAGGATAAAATGTCACTATACATAAATCAACTCAGTACCTACACAATAAGTGCTTATATCGAATTAATCCTGTTTTTTAGAAGTATGATACAATAAATAACTTAACCTGCCAATATTTTTAACCGACTTCAAAAAAAGGAGGAGGTTCTCAATTCGTCGGGATTTTTTTTTTTTTTTTTTATGTATGTTCCCCGATTACTCGAAGACCACTGGACCGATATGAAAAATTTTTTCGTTGTTCGAATGGGTATACTTTCTAGTTGGTCCCATTGTCACCACGTCAGGATCTGATGATAGGATCATGGAGAAATCAAGAGAACTCCTCAAATATTATAGGCACACCTATAGCGATTTTGGTATTTTTCACTGTAACTCATGCATTTGCTTTTGAAAAGTACTATATGGTGAAGTGGAACTGATGATGAAGACCACAGATGGCCACCGGAACTCCTTAACGGTACCTATTTCAAGGGTGGCGATAAGATATTTCGATAAAGGAAGTTGAGCGACTATGACGAAGCACATTTAGGTTTAAATATGACTATGACATTCCCGCGGCGTTGTCTGCGGCGAGCTTGAAATGTTCTATAGTTTCTTATTAATATTTAGAAGTGGAGCTACGTAACGGCATAAATAGGATCACTAAAAAGTATAAAATAAAATAAATGTTAAAAAAAACAAAAAACCGCCTTCAAAAAGCAAAAAATAACTTCTTTAAAATGGTAGGTAAATAGGTCAGTCCAACTGAAGTCGGCGTCCAACAATATTTTAACCAAAAGCAGACTTCAGTTCGACTGACCTATTTACCTACCATTTTAAAGAAGTTATTTTTTGCTTTTTGAAGGCGGTTTTTTGTTTTTTTAATCATACCTTTATTTATATTTCTGTGATCGGCAGACAAACATCCAAGCATAGAACAAGTTTTCACATTTTTATTATCAGTCGGGATAGTTATAAGTTATAATTATAGATGATGAAGAGAATGTAACATTTGTTTAAACATTAACTTATATTAATTGACGTCAGATACCATTATGGCTGCAGAAAAATATGGCGAATATTTTAAGTAAATATTAACAATTCATTTATAATAGCTTTTGCGATTTTACGGCGTAGGATGTTGTTTTTAACTTGGACGCCATTACTGTCAAGTAAATAAGAGTTATTAACGTTCACTTATACAATAACATGTATTTTTGAATTTTGAAAAGCAGTATGGTTTCCCTAGACGATTTTTTTAAAATTGACGTAATGTATGGAATCGATATAGCGATAGTCCGACAACATACGTCAAAACTTTCAATTTTCGATAACGTTAACGCTGACCGAATGTATCTTTGTCTAGAGTCACAGGACAGACGGACAGACAGAAAGAGAGTCCAAGAAGGTATAAAAGAGGACAATAGAGAGATCTCTCTCCAGGCGGGTGTTATACCTGGGGATCGAAGTTCGTTGGGATGAAGTCGCAAGTGGTATATATGTCAACTGACTGGAGAAACTTCGTTAGCGAGGTGTAGAACACTTTAGTTGCGCTGTCTGACGCTGGTGGCGCTGGCGAGTTGGTTGATACAAGTTGTAGCTAGATGTCGCTAGGCCGCCACAAAGAATTCCGTTTGTTCGTAACGGAACCCTAAATAAGTTTCTGTAAAAAAATCATTTTTGGGACAAGCCTTTGTTGCCGACTGTACTTTTTTTGCACAGTCGTCATCTACTCGTCAAGACGACTCAAACGAGCCCTAACACGACGGGTTTATCTTATGTAATTTAGGAGTTCCCATGGCCACCCTGAGTCCCCATCGTCAGACCAGCTCGATGGAACTATGTTATTGTATTGTCATCAGAACTAAAGGTGTATGCAAATTTTCAGCTTCATCGGAAACCGGGAAGTGGGTCAAATTTAACTTGCAAGATTTAACCCGTACATACATACATACATATAGCGCAAGTTAAATAAAAGCTTGTAAAATAATGCTGCTTTGTGCGACAAGCCGTTGTGTGCCTCTATATGTGTATGACAGTTTGTCCTCGCCTATAGCCTACAAATAAGGTCTACAATCCCTTGGATGTGTAAAGATCAAGCTTCTGAGTCAACGCCTTTTTTGTGACAACGTTAAGGGTGCGGCTCCACTGAGGCGGAGACGAGCGGAGCGGAGCTGTGCCAATATTAACCAATAGAATCTAAACTAACGTGCGCAAGGCGCGCTTGACGTGACCGCATGCGCTTTCTATTGGTTAATATTGGCACAGCTCCGCTCCGCTCTGCTCGTCTCCGCCTAAGTGGAGCCGCACCCTAAGGGATTGACGATACACTACCACTGGGCCGAGATTCTAGGCGTTAATAACTTTAACAAAAAGCAAGCTTTCAAAACCTGACTGTTGCTAACCAACTTTAAATCGTCATGAATCCTAAATGATCATTCAAAATGAAAAATGATGAAAGAAACCTAAAGATGATTTTTAAATCCCTATTCAATGATACCCCACTTGTCATACTTGGTTGACTTTTTTTTTATTTGCACATTATGGCGTCTGGTTGCCGCCATATTGAATTTTGATTACTGTCATATCTTCATTGGCAGATTAAGACAAAGCGATTGACATAAGAATCATCAAAATCGGACAACACGGGTTTAGTTTTTATAGCGCTACAAAGGAACAAACATACATATATAGGCTGTGAAACACATTACCCTCCTCCTTCGGCAGTCGGGTAACAAATCACTTCGTGTTTAATCTGTAACCGTATTCTTAACGTTTTGATAGCTCTTATTGACTTGACAATAATGGCGATCGAGTTTAAAACAATACCATAACAGATCAAAGACGATATGCTTTACCGTCTGGAATAGAGGCCCTGGCCACCTGGTGGTAACTGGGATCTGATGCCACAGTATAAACAGTAGTTCGTCTTCAAACAAAGGTATATCGCTTGCTTGTATGTGTGTGTGCTTCGACCATACGCCACCAGCCATCACATGCAAAGTCAACAGGAAGGACCGAGCCGGTTTAGTCGGGACCGCGCCGTCGCCGCGTTCGGGAGCTTATTAAATATCGAGCGACGCGCATCGACACAACCCTAGCACCTGGAGGCCCTGCCAAGATGCTTTACGCTAACTAGCGTTTCCATTCGTTTCGTTTTTAAACCAATCGCGTCACTGGTAGATCACGTGACTTTTCGTATCCACGTCATCTGCCAGTGACGCGATTGGAACGAATAGAAAAGCTAGTTAGCGTAATGCATCTTTGCTACGGCCTCTAAGCGGCAATAGATAACAGAAACTCGTAAAGGGCCAGAGTTAAACAACTTTTCTATTTATACAATTCTAATGCGAACAATGCTTGGGAACATGTAAATAATACAATATATTCAGTTTATTTATCAGTTTATTGGTAATTAAATTAAATACGTTATGAATTATTGATGACTTAACCAGTGTGTAAGGCCCAGTGAGCAATAGGATGGATTCGTAGGCAGGGTCACTACCAACTAGCTGGCTAGCTGCTTTAGTTGGTAGCAAGATGGTATAAATAATCTCTAAAGTAGTATTGTAGATATGTATAAGGTAAAGTAGAAGCCAGGACCTCCTCTTCAGTTGAAGCTTCTAGGCATCGCGGTTTTAGCTGAAAATAATTGTTAATTAATTTCATATTTATTTAATGTTCTCAGGGTTGGAAATAGTACATTACTGCACAGACCGGGAAATAGGCCGTTGCGGGACGATTAGAGTTAGCGTGGCCGAGACGCAGTCGAGGCCACGCTATATACGAGTCCAGCAACCGCCTTCCCGGTCGAGGCTTGTATAGTGCTTTCCTCAAACAATGTGAGGAAATTTAACACAATTGTTAATAATATTAAACACAGTCCCGACATTTCCTTAAAAAAAAAGAACAGAAACGGACGATTTAGTGTGACACAGAAATAAAGCATTAAATAAAATCACAAATTTAAACGTAATAAATTCAATTTGAATAAAATATAGTTTAAACTATAACATTTATTACGCGTTTATGTTATTTCGGCAATTTATTTTGTTTATGAACGCAATTTCTATTAAAAAAAGGCAAACTATTTGACACACTTTTAAATACGTTGTAAACGCTGTTTGAAAAGGCTTAACACATTTAAAAAGTAAAATATACAAGGAAGAATTTTGATTGCACGAGTGTCTGGCTGTTTGGAGATAGTTATCCTAGTCCAAACATGTTTTTAAAAGTAAAACACCAGGTATGTAATGAAATTTCATACATTTTCGCGGCCGCTGCCGTTGTTAAATAATAACTTTGTTTTTTTTGCCTGGGCCTGGAACTTAGAACTTCGCGGGCTGATTTGACAACAGTAAGGTTAACATTTCCGAGTATGTGGGAGAAAAACATTATTATAACAAATTAATAATATGTCATTTTCCGTACCCGATGGGGGCCCAAAGGAACCCCATTAATATGCCTAGGCTGTCCAGCCCAAGGTCCTACCTAGGGTATGCAAATAACCGGTTATAACCGGTTATAACCGGTGAATTTCGTACAAAATCGGTTAATAACCGGTTAAATTGCATTCCCTAGTCCTACCACCACTAAACTAACTACGTAAGGCCCAGTGTGCAATAGCATATACATAATCAATGCAATTTAATTTGAACTGTGTTGCAATAGCAATAAAGTGTATTTTCCTTTCTTCATAAACTGAAAATGGCATTATCGAACAACCATTATTGAACTTTACTGCATTGATGGTAGATTCAAAGTCCCACTGACAAAAAACTCCCTGTTTGTAGTATGATGGACCTTACGAGGTTTAATGGTACCAACTACTGTGTATACTGCGGTACTGTGATGTCACAGTATAAATAAACGGTTCTCTATTGGATGGCATAAAATTATTTGTAATAATATTGTTACGCATAATTGCTTTTAGCCGAAATAGCGATGTTCATAATCATCTTTACGCATATATTTTTACGCATAAAATTAAAAAGCATAAATACAAAAAGCATAATCGTCATGAAGACTAACGTCAAATAGCATAAATACAAAAAGTCATAATAATAAATTGGCATCATTACGAAATGCATAACAGTATTGTCCTAAAAAATTGTCATGTACAAATGGCACGTAGCAATACAATTGCTATAGCGAAATTCGCAGATGTACTACGAGAAAAGATTAGTTTTGGTGTTGTGGTTATATATATTTAGGAACTAAGGCGAGGTCGACGCAGGTCCGCTTCGCGGACCTCCTATTCTGCGTTGCTTGGGCGCTTAAGCTAACATAACCTAACCTAATGTACCTAACGTGACCTAATTTAACCTTACCTAATATGTAACAACGAAACTGTATTTTATTCATTTAGAAAACTGAAATTATGGTTGATGACAAATATGACAAATAATTATTAGCCCAAACAATAATATGCATAATGTATATTAGTCTAATACAAATTAGTCCAACTGAAATTATTCTAATAGCGTTATATGCCAAAAAAGTATTAGGCCAAAGTATTATTATGCGACAGTGCTATTATGCCAATACAAATTATGCCAAATCAATTATGCGAAACAATAATAGTCTAAAACAAATTATGCGATCCAATCTTCAAACATCTTCAAACATAGGTGTATCGCGCTTGTATGTGTGCGTGCCTGGACCGTACGCATCCCAAGCCACCACAAGCAAACTCAACAGGACGCACCAAGCCGGTTTAGTTGGGGCTGCGTTTGTTTGCGTATTTATTAAGTATCGAGTGACGAGCATCGACGCAACCTTAGCGCCCGAGCGGCAATAGGGAACAGAAACTCGTAAAGGGCCATAACAAGCTACTTTTCTTAATAAAACTAGCTGTTGCCCGCGACTCCCTCCGTAGAAATCATTTATCGCTCTTCCCTCGGGAACTGGGGTTCAAGCTATTTTTATACCAAATTTCATCAAAATCGGTTCAGTGGTTTGGCTATGGAACCGTAATAAACAGACAAAGATAGTTTCACATCTATACTCCATTTACTTTAACGACATACAAATAGTAGACCTAAAAAACTGCTTTCAAATTAAAAAAAACGCATCCAAATCGGTACACCCGTTTAGGAGCTACGGTGCCACAGACTGACGGGAGCCCTTTGTTTCCCATAATTTTATTAGTCATAATGTCATTGTTGACATAATTATTGATAGTTATATTTTTTTATATAGCTGAAACTATTAACTTTTCAGAAGTTCTGAAATATCTAACGTGTAGACAAGGCTAGGTTAGGTTAGGTTTGATTTATAAAAATCCTGTAAAAGTAAAATTTTCTTTAAAAAAACACGTTATGACTTGCGATGATTATGACCTAAGCACATTATGACTAAAAATAATTATGGCAGACAATATAGACCCCAGACTCACGCATAGCGGTCAAACTTATAACCAGTGATCGGAATAGGTAGAGTATATTTACCTAAAGTTCGGAAAAGGACATAATATAGAGTGGTTACAACCAGGTGAAATATTTATTTATTGAAATCTGGATTTCCGGTATTTTTCTGGTACTAGTAAATGTAGTCTCAAGGAAGTCTCAAGTTTATGTCTCTGTTCTACGAAGTTTAGCTAAATATAAGCCACCTATTAATTAGATATAAGGAATGAGTTACAGGCCCCTTTTATCACAAACTAACATAAAATATCCCATACACTGTGAGTAAATATTACGTATATTTAGCATTAAAAATACCAGAAATCCAGAATTCAATAAAAATAAATTAACATTTTATCCGGTTGTTCAAAAAAAAAAAAAAACAAATCAAAATATTTATTCAGTAAATTGGCCACATACTGGCTCTTTTACACGTCGGTAATATACAGTGAATCTACTAGCGCTTCGGACAAGACCATCATTGCGGAGAAGAAGCGCCGCAAGAAACTCCAGCAGAAGGTCATTTTTTCAAACATAAAATACAATAATACTTAAAAGTAAGTTACATTACAAGGTAATAAAGCAACAAATATAAATTATTAGAACTATCACATATAAAAAAAATACAAATTCAAAATTAAAAACATTACAAATAAATGTAAAAATTATCAAGATTACATGTCAAATACATGAAACTAAAAATAATGACTAGGAGAACAACACGACGAGGTCTCTACGTCAAAAGCCATAACTGGAATCATTAACTGAGCAAAAAGTCCTTGCAGACGTGAACAGACCGGACCCCACAAACAGCACCCGTTCACGAGTATGACGCATATCTCAGCCATCGCCTCCCTCAACCATGTGTTCGGGAAGGTGGCGACCCGATCAACGACGCCGCCGTAAGCAAAGACCTTTGAGCGAGCATGACGTGCTCATGCTGCCGGACAACATAAAAGTAATATTGTGTGATATAGCTGTCCGGCGAGAAACATCACAGTGTGCTCTCATTTAAAAGCGTCTTGTACACACAAGAACTAATAAAGATAAAGTACAAAAGTAAACATACAATTTCGTGTTTGAATACACAGTTTGCTTAAAGGCATTTTTATCAAGATAGAAATATCAGAAATAAAAAAATTACCTTAAATAAGTAATAGCCTAGACACTACTTAAATACATCTTGGTCACCAATGAAGTCATTTATAGTATAGTATGCCCTACCCAACAAGCAGCGCTTGATGTGAGACTTAAATTTATTGAACGGCATATCGACGATATCAGATGGTATCTTATTGTAGAAACGTATACAGTTCCCTGCAAACGAAGTGCTTACCTTACGGAGACGGTGACCTGGAAGAGCGAGCTTATCCCTATTTCTAGTATTTAAATTATGAACGTCGCGGTTATGCCTAAACTCGTGTATGTGTTTGCGTACATACATAATATTCTCAAAGATATACTGCGACGCGACTGTAAGAATATTGATTTCTTTAAATTTATCCCTAAGCGAAACACGAGACCCCAATTGATATATAGCACGTACAGCCCGCTTCTGTAATACAAAGATGGTCTGGATGTCAGCCGCTCTTCCCCACAGTAAAATTCCATAACTCATAACACTATGAAAATAACTATAGTACACAAGTCTCGCCGTCTCGACGTCAGTAAGATGTCGGATTCGCTTTACCGCATAAGCCGCTGAACTTAGTTTACCTGCAAGTGTGGATATATGCGCACTCCATTGCAGTTTTGAGTCCAGAGTGACACCTAGAAATACTGTTCTATCCTCGAATTCCAGTGTCTCATCCTTCAGTCTTATTCTAGCCGCATTCACTCGCTTCACATTGGACAATGAAAATTTAATGCACTTGGTTTTTTTGGCATTTAAAAGTAAGTTGTTGGCCGTAAACCAGTCAACAATTGTGGATAATGCATCATTAATGTCATTAAAATTATCCTGTTTCCTATCCGCTTTAAATATAAGTGAAGTATCGTCAGCAAACAAGACTATTTCATGTTTATCTCGCACTACATATGGGAGATCGTTAATATAGATTAAAAACAAGAACGGACCCAGAATAGAGCCTTGAGGCACTCCCATAGCAACAGATGACCCAGAAGATTGTGTTTTGTTAATGTCTACCCGCTGAGTTCTGTGAGCAAGGTAAGATGTAATAAGATCTAGTGCAATGTTTTTGATGCCATAGTAGCTTAACTTCCGCACTAACGTAACCACTCTATATTATGTCCTTTTGCGAACTTTAGGTAAATATACTCTACCTATTCCGATCACTGCTTATAACAGGCTTTGTGTGTCGGGGGTTAATAAAAAAAAACCAAATTCCAGGGAGCGTACATTCCATGCCGATGACAGGCGTATGACGTCAAGCTACATACAGAATGGAAAAAACGAATTGTTGGTTTTCATGACTATCTCTTCATTTAATTATGCGTGTTATTTAGAGATAAATTAATTAGTTATAATTTATAACTAACGTAATTGTTTCTGAAATATAAAAAAATAAGTATTTAATGGGTTGTAAACAAAATGCTTCATTGTGTAATATGACATTAAGTACTATCACTCAGTTTCGTCTTCTCCGCAGTCAACAAGTACCTATGAAAAGAGCAACGGAATAACGAACGTTTATTTATCTGTACCTAATTATGGAAAATATGATTAATCATTCATCACTGTTATCTAAATCAACCTCTTCCGTTTCAGTAGATATATATAGACACTTGACACGGACAGTGAAAGAACATTATAACGTAATAAAGTTTTTTTTTCAACTTGTTGACTACAGAGAAGACGAAACTTAATATCATATTACACAATAAATCATTTTGTTTCCAACCCATTAAATACTTATTTTTTATATTTCAGAAACTATTATGTTAGTCATAATAAACGTTAATAGACTATCTCTGTCACTACGTTTTTTGAAACATCCTGTGTGTTTATATGAATACGTCATTATGACGAAACCGGCATGAAATGTACGCTCCCTGCAATTACTAACCGTAAAGTTTGAATGTCTGAGTCGAATTTGATTTGTCGCTATCGGAATGCCACACATTGATGCGGGTGCCTTCTTCCGTCGTTTTAGCCTTCTGCTCGTCGTTTACGTACACTTTGATGGTCGTCGGGTCTGGTCGTTTCTCGTGGTAATCGTTCTTAGAGTCAGAGGCTGACACTGCCTGGTTGACCTGCTTGCCCGATTCTTCACCGATCACGTACAAACTATCTCTCATTGTCCGAATGCAATCGCTGAAAAGTTTTGTTATTAAAGTTTAGTACCTACTTTATTATCTGCTATTATCAAGACCTGAGGGCTCAGACAAGATGCACTACGCTAACTAACGTTTCTATTCGATTCGTTTTTAAACCAATCGCGTCACTGGTAGACCACGTGACTTTTCGTATCACGTCATCTTCCAGTGACGCGATTGGTTTAAAAAAGAATCGAATAGAAACGTTAGTTAGCGTAGTGCATCTTGTCTGAGCCCTCAGACTTGTCTTAGCCAAGGCTCGGAAAAACGCCCGTCATTTCAAATACTGAACCCAGTTCCGTACAGTGGAGACTTCCTTAAAATGGTATTATTTTATTTTTACACCAATTTCCTAGGACATTCGGTTTACCTCATTTGTTATTGATAATTAATTACATAAATTCATTTAGTTTTTGTTTTGGTTCGCGAAAGGGATTTTTTCCAAGATCCATTTCTGTATCATTAATTCATAAATAAAATAAATAATTGTAAATAATTTATGGTATAATACAATTATATGATAATAATTATATTTCATTAATAATAAGGAAGTCTCTACTGTTCGGAACAGGGTTTAGTTATAGAAAATACCTTTTTTTAGGGCCTTGGTCCTAACACGGTGGGCCTACGTTAAATATAGCGGAGATCCTGTCGCCACCTTCCGACTCCATCATCAGATCAGCTCGACGGTACCATAATATTGCATTGTCATCGGGTTTACACATTTATTCCAAATTTCAGCCCATTCCATTGACGGGAACAGGTTCAAAATCGACTTGCAGATTTTGATGGAGAACTTACAAACATACGAACAGTGTAAGTTAAATAAGATCTTGTAATAGAATAGAATAGAACAGAATTACTTTATTTCAGACTACAAGGCCCATATTTACAAATACCTTATAGACTAAATAACATAACAATAATATAACATTAACACGACTAATAATAAACGTTCACGGTGTCTGCTAGACGGCGGCCACGAAACCGCCGAAATATGACACCCCTAGGCCAGAATTCCTCCTTTAAAAAGGTCGACAGATCTATGGTCGGTACTCTCACCACAAATGACTTAAAATTAACCTTGTGGCGAGGTTCTAACCACTCGACCCTGAGAGTAACTCTGGTCTTAACTCGAACATACTCTACGAGATCCTTCGCCTCCGTAGAGTAATGTAATCGGGACACGTACAACTGCGTCGTCGGCGTAGCAGAGGGCCCTGCAAAGATGCACTACGCTAACGTTTCTATTCGATTCGTTTTTAAACCAATCGCGTCACTGGGAGATGACGTGATACGAAAAGTCACGTGGTCTACCAGTGACGCGATTGGTTTAAAAACGAATCGAATAGAAACGTTAGTTAGCGTAGTGCATCTTTGCAGGGCCCTCAGGACACAGCAAGTGAGTAATGACGATATAGTTAGCGTAGTTGGTAGTGACACTGCCTACGAAGCTAGCGGACCCGGGTTCGCTTTCCGGTCAGGGAAAATATTTGTGTGACGAGCGCGAGTATTTGTTTTTCGGTATCCTATCATTTTACCGACAATCAATTGGCAAATTTTCATTTCACAACCAACGATCGGCAAAAGTATGATATGGCATATCAACGTGTACGCATATAAATATTTTTCCAAAGCGGAGCACAAAAAAAAACAAAATTCTCAAAAGGCTCAGATATGGGAGCTCAAATAGGTTAGGTTAGTTTTTATATAAGCCCGAAGGCCAAACCGCCCAGAAATAGGGGCCCTGCGTAGCGGAGACCCGTCGATTTAAATGAAAAAAGTAGCTAGATGTAATGTACGTTACTTTGTGTAATAAGAGTATGTAAAGTAAACCTTTTGCTTAACGATGAGTTTTTAAAAGCCATGTTTTTAACCAAAACGTTTTTAAAGTGTACTATTTACTATATGATTAGTTGTTAAACGGCGTATTTAAGTCTGATACATTTGTGAAACAATATATTTGTGAAATGAATAGTATACGAAACGTTGGTTGTAAAATGAACATTTGTGAAACAATTTTTGTGTAAAACATTAGTGAACCTTGTTTTTCAGTCTTGGGTGTTCTCCTTGGGAGCCAGCCGTTTTGCAAAAATATGTTTGCCAAATGTATCGTTTCCCAACTTTTTCATTTGCCAACCCAATGTTTTATAATTTTTTCAGGATTTATTTCAGTACCATCGTGTAGAACCCTATAGGTTAGGTTAGGTTAGTTTTTATAAAATCCTGAAATATTTACGGTTACAGAAAACAAAGCGGGTTGGCAAATTTAACGGTTGGCAAACGGTGCATTTGGCAAACATATTTCGCCGAAACAAAGGTAACCCGTTTTCTTTGTAAAGAAGCACAAAGTATATTTTTTTTTCGATATAAGTATGTTTATTGTTGACTAGGTCAATTTGTGTGAGATTGTTCTCCGATATTTATTTAGTATTTATTTATATTTAAAAAAAAACATTATTATTATTTCAGCCGAAAGACGACCACTGCTGGTCAATATTAATTACTTATTTAAAAATTACAACCCCAACTGCAATAAACACATCATCTAAAAAGCGAGAAAAAGCTTGTTTCGTAAATAATTTAGTTTAAATCACATTCAAGTACTTATTTAATTTCCTGTCTAAATAGTAAAATCAACATGTTGCAATTATATATTTGGAATGGGATATTTATTTGCTTTCATTTGAGACCAATATTGTATAAAAACTCCTTATTATTTATTTCGCGGACGCCATCTTGAAATTATATACTCTATGTCACTTCGAGAGTTAACAGAATCGAATGACACCTCGTATATTAAAATCCGTCAAGCCGTTTAGGCTGCAGAGCGTGCCATACAAAATAGACATATATTATACATACATATACGATCGCAAAACATAACCCTCCTTCGAGCAGATAAGTAAAACACCAAATTCACAATAGTAGTTTACGTGACGGTTGCGTAATGACAGGCATTACAACATGAGTGTGGTTTATGAAACGAGCCGCAAGTCGAGTTTAATAATAGATCAGACGAGTGTTGTAATTACGCAGAGTCTAGTAAAATACTTTATCAACACACATATTATAAGTACTCTAAGATGGGTTCAGAAGCCGAAAGGCAAATGACCAGCATTACCTTACCTGTGGTAGTAGGTGACAGTGATGACAGCTGTAACGTAATTTGGAAATTACGTTATCGAATATTGTAAGGTAATGAGATCCAAATTTGAAACATCTTCCAAAATTAACAGCTGTCATCGCTGTCACCTACTACCACAGTTAATGCTGGTCATTGCCTACGGATTTTGAACGCATTATAGAGGACTTATGATATGAGTATAGATAAAGAATACTTAAGGGATCCTTCGCTGAGTAAACGCTCTGCGTTCAATACAGCTTTGTGATTGGTCCTTTTTGACCGACCTTTTGTTTATGAGACGATTTGAATCACCCTGTGCGTTCGTGAGCACTGTGAGACCTTATAGTGACGTTTGTGAATACAGGTGAAAAAGTCTTACCCCGCAGTCTTGAAACCAAGGTCTTTGAATTTGATTCTCTCTTTAAAAGTTAATAGACTGGTCAGTTTGGAGTAAGTATCGATGCGATCGATCTTCTTCTGTGTCAAAACTGTCTCATTCGTTCCTTGTCTCACACCGTGCCTGCCCGCTCTGTAAATAAAAACCGGCCAAGTACGAGTTGAACACGCGTGGGGACGGTTCCGTACATACGTTTTTTTGATAGAATTCTTATAGGTTTTCCTGTAATCTACAAGCAATTTTTTTTTTTCAAAATTTTAGGCTCAGTATTTTCGGAGATCTGGGGGGGGGGGGTCAATAAAATCAAATCTATTTTACAATAATAACAAAAATATATTCGAGATCCTAATAACGAGCCTTTTCATTTGATATATGACACAGCAATGTTTGCAAAGCTTTTGTTTTTAATTTCCTGATAAACCCCCATTATTTAAAAAAAAAAATACTTTGCGCATGTGTGTTTAGGTCATTAATTTACATATGTGTACCAAATTTAAACTCAATCGGTGCAGTAGGTACTTTCGGAGAAAATTGGCTGTGAAAGACAGATGGACAGTCAGACGCAAGAGTGATCCTTTAAGGGTTCCGTTTTTTTAAATGTATTGTACGGAACCCTACAAACGGTCAAGTGCGAGTCAGACTCGCGCACCGAGGGTTCCGTATTTTAAGATAATATGCTTTGTAACCGCAAAAGAAAGTACTCATTATGTTATGAACTTTATTTTCTATGCAATAAGGTCCATTTTGACATACATTTTAATATAGATTTTCAACGGTTTTTTGTTATTTCTCAAAAACTGTAAATTATGAACAATTCATTTTATTTTTTCTATAAAATATAAATAATTAGCTATTGTCAGGAATATTTCAGATATTTTTTCTTGTACATTTTTGGGTATAAATGAAAAAGTACCTCACAGATTTTTTTAATTGTCTTGAAATGTGCAGTTTGAGCCCTTTCATATAATATGACACCCCATTTGCTATAATCGAATCACTTTAATTTTACAACCCTCGATTCCGGGCTCCAAGTTAAAATTTTGGGGTCCTAGTGGAAAAGGGTACAAGTCAACTTAACTCTTAATCAAAAAGGTTATATACATGAACGGAGTATACTGGACTTAAACCATCTTAAACCCTTTTTACCCTACTGCCGGAGGGTAATGTTTCACAGCCTATATATGTATGTTTGTTCCTTTGTGGCACTATAAAAACTAAACCCATTGTCCGATTTTGATGATTCTTATTCAATCGATTTGTCTTAATCTGGTGAGTGTCACTGAAGATATGACAGTCATCAAAATTCAATATGGCGGCAAACAGACGCCTTATTGTACAAATTAATAAAAAAGTCGTCCAAGTATGACAAATGGGGTATCATTGAATAGGGATTTAAAAATGATATTTTAGTTTGTTTCATCATTTTTCATTTTGAATGATCATTTAGGATTTATAACGATTTAAAGTTGGTTAGCAACAGTCGGGTTTAGGGCATGCAATATCGCAAGGTTTTCAATCCCGGTATTGAGTTTCGATATTGAAATCCCAATACCGGAATACCGGTATTAATTCCGGGATTGGGTTTTTTATTATTTCAGGTTATAAAATGCAAACGCATGCTGATTTTGCCATTCGTGTTTTTAATTACAAATAAAAAATAGGCTTTTAATCACAGTTTCAATCACTCCTCGTTTTCTTATATGATACGAGTTGTCTTAGCCGGACAATACAGAGGGAAAGAGAGAGATAAATACAGGAAGGTTCTCGGATACAACACATTCCTTTGTCTAACAACTAATTTACTACCTGCTCGAGGTCTCAAATGGCAAGTATGGCAACGCAAAAGCTTATTTTAAATAAAACAAAGATACATTTTTGTCTTCAATCATTCCCGGAATTACGATATTGAAACGCTCAATCCCGGAATTGAAATATCGGAAAAAATTGTCCGAGATCCCGGAATACCGGGATGCATGCCCTAGTCGGGTTTTGAAAGCTTGCTTTTTGTTATTCACTTGAGCATACTTAATCTTCGGAAGAATTAATACTCTTTTTCACTGACTCCAGAATAGGCTATTTGACAACATTGAAAATATACTACAAAATGTGGTCATCCTATCAGATAATAGCGTAAAAAAACATATTTCACTTTATTTTAAACTAAATTATGCATATCTTTTTGGAAATTACACGAAAAAAAAAGTAATATTTTTTGAAACTTTATCTGGGGCAGAAACGCTATGTGATTGGTTTGCAGCTGTGGTTACTTGCTGGTGACGTCACACACAAGTAACTACAGATCATAAGGGCATATCTCTTCAAATGATTGTTTATTGTTTACTTGCGTGTGACGTCACACTTGTCATATGGCCAGCGCCATGACAGAAACAGCGTTTTTAGCGCGGTTTTGAAAATTTAAACTTTAACTTTGATTTTTAATGAGAATACAGTAGAATCTCAAGGAAATATCAATGTAGTGTACATGTTATTTAATAAAGAATCATTTAAAAAGGTTTTCTAAAATTTGTAAAATAGCCTATTACACATGATAAAACAGTCGTGTCGTGTTAGAACTGGTTAGAATCGTCTTGACGAGTAAATAGTTGATGACTTTGCAATTAGTAGATTGATAACCAAGGGTTGAAAGTGGCCCATTTCACCTGAGATATTTCTGGCGCTCGAACGAAGAGAGAGCGCCATTAGTTCAAGGGGAAATGGGTAATTACACCCAAGTTAGACACTCTACTTTTCTTTTCGACTGTGAGGAAAGTAAAATACTACACGCACATTTTATAAAATAAATTTCTTGTTTCGAACGGATGTTCGGCGTTCAACCTCCAGTGTTGTATATAAGCTCCTTGGTCGTGACCAACTCGATTAAACTTTTCTAATGTTGGCTGTATGTGTATTTTCTATATGGCCATGACGAAAAGTGAAAGAAAAGTGTCATGCTATGCATGGCATTATGGCGGGCAGCAGAAAAGAGGAATAATTTTAAATGTTGATTTTCTGTAATTGCGAAAAAATAGACCAGTCGTAAAATGATTTTAATATGAACCTATAGATCGTAATAAATACGTCGTTTAACGTATAGCCGAGTTTAGATTTATATGAAAAGCTTTTAATAATATGACGTAGCTCAATTATCTTAGACTCCGTGGCAAATATAGATATTAAAAAAAATACTTTCCACCCTAACGGCTATCTACCCATTCAAATTAAACTTTCCAAACAGGCGAGATGAAACAACTAAAGGCGGTAACAATAGGTTTGAAAAATGACATTTTGGACCGAATCTTTTTAGGGTTCCGTACCAAAATGGTACAAAGGAACCCTTATCCTGAGACGTCGTTGTCTGTCTGTCTGTCTGTATGTCACAGCAGGTTTTCTCAGCAACTATAAATGCTATCATCTTGAAATTTGGCATAGTTGTATAACTTGTTTGCCCGCATCTTTTTTTGGCAAAATAAAAACTTGAAAAGAGGTCTAGATTGGGGGGTTACAAAATGAAAGTGGTTTGATTATAGCAAATGGGGTGTCATAATATGAAAGGGCTCAATCTGCACATTTAAAATCATTTTTTTTGGTATGTACTTTTCGATTTATAGCCAAAAGTATACAAAACATCACCGTCCCCACCCCCATATCTCCAAAGTTTATTAATCAAAAAATGTGAATAAATCCAGGCATATACATAGCTAATTATTTATATTTTATGGAAAAAATAAATTGAAGTGTTAATTATTTACAGTTTTTGAGAAATAACAAAAACTTTGAAAATCGGTTTTAAAATTTAGGGTACTCAAAATGGACCTTATTGCATAGGATATAAAGTCTATAGCAAACGAGTATTTTCTTTTGCGGTTACCAAGAGTATTATCTTACAGTAGCGGCATCGAGTGATGGCACTTTTGATAGCTGACAAATAGTGTTGTGAAACACTCCCTTTTACCATCGTAAAAAAATCAGTCAAGTGCGAGAAGTACGTACCTTTATTTTTAAAAAGTTTATTAAAGAAATAACGCATAAAAAAGGCCATATTCCGTAATTAAATAAAGTATTTATTTTAATGTATTTTAATCCGATTAATTTAAATCACTACTACTAGATCGGTAATTTTCGTAATAATTTGAATATGGAGACGTTTTATTGTATTCCAATAGAATTTATAGATCAAACTCTTGAAATAAACTGTGTGGCTAGAAGAAGACGACATTGTAAGAAATTTGAAATACTCACAAAATGTGAAATTACTGATAAATGAGTGAATAAATAATCATAAAACCACGTTTACTCAGAGCTAGGACGCGAGTTTGCCAGCGACAGTGACGTGAAAGTGCAGTGACTTCACTGTCATACGTTGTTGTACCAGTCAGCGGTCCTTTGTTATCATCACGCGAACTGTTTTTTTGAGATGTTTTTTGTTAGTTAAAACAATGAACGCTAGAGAGCGAGCAAATAAAAACGACCTCAAGATGAAGCTAATTACGAAATGCGTTTCGGTAAATTACGGCCCCAGCAGTAGGTACATCACTATTCCGTACCTGCAACAATGAAGTTTGACATCTGGTCCTTTATGCTTGCTGTCAATATTTAGGGAACTTCATGAGCGAGCAAACGTCAAAAGTGCCATCACTCGATGCCGCTACTGTAAATACGGAACCCTCGGTGCGCGAGTCCTACTAGCGCTTGATCGATTTTTACCTTTTAAATAGAAAAAGAGAAGATAAACATTAAACATACGAAGCGGAAGCGGTGGTGGTAGTGGTGGTCTGGAGACTCGCCTTCAACGCAGTGACGTTGATCCCCATAATTTCTGCTATCTTAAACTTTAATTTTGTGGTACAATAACTAGTAGTTTGAAAATAGATATCTGTGAATTCGTGGTTCAACTCGTCAACCTGTAACAGTAAGATAATAATTATGGTAAATAAACTTATATAAGTAACCGAATCGCATCATTTTATCGAATTCTATTCTATTCTAAGAATAGAATAGAATAGACTAGACTAGACTAGACTAGGATAGGATAGGATAGGATAGGATAGGATAGGATAGGATAGGATAGGATATGATATTATATTATATTATATGATATGATATGATATGATATGATATGATATGATATGATATGATATGATATAATATAATATAATATAAGATAATATAATATAATATGCTAGGCTAGGCTAGGCTAGGCTAGGCTAGGCTAGGCTATGTTAGGCTAGACTAGGCAAGAATAGAATAGAACAGAGCAGAACAGATCTAGACTAGACTAAACTAGACTAGACTAGACCAGACTAGAATAGAATAGAATAGAATAGAATAGAACAGAATGGAAATAATTTATTCAACGCATACACACATTTGAAAAAAAACAGATGAGATTTCACTTCATTTCATCGTGGTTTCAGCACAAAAAATAGCGTTCGTTGAAATGAAAATTCTGCGTATGGTCTAAGATCGGAATAGGAGACGACCTTCACCCAGCTGTTTATTCGATAAAAAGTATTTTATATCAAATTTTAATATGGTCAGTAATACATGGCGAATAGGTAGGATGAAAAATTTCGCTGCAGTACTAATATGTATAATTGATTAAAAATGAACTTTAAAAAAAAAATTGCTTGTTTAATAGACAAATTACATACCTACTAATCGAACGTATGAAAATATGCAAATGCAAATGCAAATGTTAGGTTTAGTGCAAATTATTAGTAACGACTTACCTGTTTATACCTACCTACCCAATAGTTATGATGGGAAATGCATATTCTATAGGCTTCATACTTTCGATTGGTATGTAATTTGTCTATTAAACAAGTAATTGCATTTTTTTGTATTAAAGTTGATTTAAAAAAAAAAGCCAAGTAATACAATACAATAACAATACGTAACATTATGCAATACAAAAATATGACGAGAATAATGTAAATTAGTAAACCGTTCGAATGTGCAGGTTTTCTCACGATATTTTTCCTTCACCGTAAGAGCATCGGGTGATGTACTTAAGTTAGAGAAACTTATTGGTACATGGTGACCGCGGGGGTTCAAACTCAGTACCTTTGTAGGCAGGGTCACCTACCAACTAGGCTCACGCGTACGCGACCATCACTTTGGGACCTACGATGCCACAGACAGACAGACACAGAGATACACAGATACACAGATACACAGATACACAGACACACAGATACAGAGATACACAGACACACAGATACATAGACACACAGATACACAGACACACAGATACACAGATACAGAGATACACAGACACACAGATACACAGACACATAGATACACAGATACACAGATACACAGACACTCAGTACACAGACACACAGATACACAGATACACAGATGCACAGACACACAGATACACAGACACACAGACACACAGACACACAGATACACAGATACACAGATACACAGACACACAGATACACAGATACACAGACACACAGATACACAGATACACAGACACGCTGTACACAGACACACAGATACACAGATACACAGATACACAGACACACAGATACACAGATACACAGATACACAGACACACAGATGCACAGACACACAGACACACAGACACACAGATGCACATACACACAGATGCACAGACACACAGATGCAGACACAAAGACACACAGACACACAGATCCACAGACACACAGATACACAGATACACAGACACACAGATGCACATACACACAGATGCACAGACACACAGATACACAGACACACAGATGCACATACACACAGATGCACAGACACACAGATACACAGACACACAGATACACAGATCCACAGACACACAGATACACAGATACACAGACACACAGATGCACATACACACAGATGCACAGACACACAGATACACAGACACACAGATGCACATACACACAGATGCACAGACACACAGATACACAGACACACAGACACACAGACACACAGATGCACATACACACAGATGCACAGACACACAGATACACAGACACACAGACACACAGACACACAGACACACAGACACACAGACACACAGATACACAGACACACAGATACACAGATACACAGACACACGCGTTAAACTTATAGATAGCACCCCTCTTTTATGTCGGGGATTAAAAAACATCTCGTTACCTTGTCATTCAGGATCTTAACGTAGTCGGACGACTTCCGGAACCGGTCGAGTATTCCGGACACGTTTCGCCCGTACAGTTTAATCGCCTCGTACTCTATGTCGTACTTTCTGCTTTGCGTTGTTATTACAAGTGCTTAAAATAATTTAAAAAGTTATTATTACGCTTAAATAAAAACCGGCCATGTTTGTGTCGGACTTGCACACGGAGGGTTCCGCAAAAGAGGGGTGTTATTAAGTTGTACGTGTGTATCTGTGTATCCTAAACGGGCGTTTTTTTTTATTTTTTAGCTAGTTTTCATGAAAATTGGTTGGGCCGTTTAAGAGATATTAGCTCTAAAGTTGGGATCGCCATAATATACGTTTTGGTTTTCAATTTTCTATCCCAACAAAAACATTTTTATGTAAAATGTTGCCAAGACGAGACTATATGGCTCGCACTGTCAAAAAGTTATCAGATCTCACGTAGAGTCAAGCTCCTAACTCTACACGCACTAACTCTACAAGCCATAACTTCACAAACTCTACACCTTACTCAAAATATGTGGCTTGGCTGTTTCGCTACCGTCACATGGGCGTAAGGTGTAATTTTTTTTCACTGTTCATTACTTTTCTGTTATACAATAGTTCTTGTAGTAACGAAACGGCCAAGCCACATATTTTGGGTAAGGTGTAGTTTGTGAAGTTAGGGCTTGTAGAATTAGGGCGTGTAGAGTAAGAAGCTTGGCTCTACATGAGATCTGATAAGATTTTGACAGTGCGAGCCATATAGTCTCGTCTTGGCAGCATTTTACATAAAAATGTTTTTGTTGGGATTTCACTTCTTTTTTGTAAGTTGCTTTTAGGCGTTTTGCGCGCGCTTAATTCCATCCCCTAATTTGAAGGGTGGGGTGATTTACTAAAAAGCCCGAGATAAACACTTTGTTTTTTAATTATTATTTATCCTGTACACTTTATTTGAAATTTAATCAGTAAAATTATGAATTCATTTTTAAAATTTTACGTGCTGCCCTGGCGGCCAAACATGTGATATCTAATTACTAACCTTAGACCTGTATGTATATACCATGTTTTATGTAAAATAAATGATTGATTGATTTATTGATTGTTTGATATATATTTTATTATATAATAACAAGGAGTCCCTATATCAATTTTCAGATTCTAATATCAAAATTTGCATAAGTCTCATACAAACTTCCATCCCCTAGTTTAAGGGGTTGGGGGTAAAAGTTCCAAGTTTCACATTTTTTTTATTGTTTGTTTACTAATACCACGGCTGCCCGATTTGAAAACCTAGCAAAAACAAACAATGCTTCCCACAAAACAGTGCAAGCCCGGTATTTGCCGGATCCCGCATAGAAATTGATACTATTGATATAAGGTGAATAAAACAAAAGAAAACAAGATCAAAAATAAACAAAAACCAAGAAAAATTTCAACGATAGTTGAAAAAACTAATTAAAATTTAATTAGGTCTGTGAGCATTCAGGTGAAATTGTTTGCGAAAAAAATATAGCTTAGGTATCTAATGTATCGTCTGCCAAACTATTGCGTCCCGCGAATCCCGCGGATCCCGCGCTCTTAATCCCGCACCAAGCGGGACTGGAAAATAGCGCGGGTGCTAAACTAAATTTAACAACAAAAAATGGCTTCATTATGTGTTTTAGCATTTTCAATAATTTTCCGGAAAGTTTTAAATCACATAAAGTAGTAAATAGGTTTAAGAATCAACCAAAAATGTGGCTCGTAAAAAAATGTTTCTACAGTGTAAAATAATATATGGAATATAAACCTGACTAGATTTTAATCATTATTTTTAATGACTGACTGAAATGGCAGGAAGTGTCTGGCAACTGTATATGTTTGTTTATAAGAATATCATATATGACATATGTAAAAACCAGCCTTCTTACTGTGACGTAAGTTAGCATGGGTTTTTCCACCTTTGATACCTGCTACCTGTAAAACGGCCCCGCTTTCAGCTTAACGAGTATCCAATCCTTTCTAAGTTTATGTTATACTACCGATCCTAAAAAATGATTTTCTTGAAATCTTATCTAAAATCCGAGATCCGAAGATTCTTTCCTAAAATCACGTAAGTCTGGGGTGACTGGGATCTTGGACCATAACTTAATTTTCCCAACTCAGAAAATGGTTGAGATTCTCTTTTTTTTAAATAATATATAGTCACCTAACGTTTTCATGTTAAAAATTTAAAACCTATTTTAAAATCGAACGATCAGACGAGTAAGAAATTGAGTGTGCAGGGTGGGTGGCTATGATCCCAAATAAATGAAATTAATTCAATGTTTATTTGAATAAAAAACAAATTACTTGTCTTAACGGTTTTAAATCTATTACGTTATATTCCTAATGTAGTAGTGAGTTTTAGTTTATCTACACACATATCATAAGTCCTCTATTATGTGTTCAAACCCGTAGGAAATAACCAGCATTACCTGTGGTAGTAGGTGACAGCGATGACAGCTGTTAATTTTGGAAGATGTTCCAAATGTGGATCTCATTACCTTACAATATTCGATAAGAGGACTCTGCTCTATGGTCTAGTGCCTGACACAAGTGCTTTCCGTGGTTAGTTACTAGTTTTCGTGATTAATATTGTTATTTGCGCTGTTTGATTCATCTTTTTCTTTTATTTGTGTACTATTATTGTTTGTTATTGTATTCACGTAAGTATTTGTTGTTTTTACACTCTATTTAGTCCATAAAATGGACGCTGAACCTCCAGATCCCGGAGGCGGGAAAAATGGCGGGACAAATTCGTCTATTTTGTCCAATTCTAATGAGATGGATATAGATTCCTCCGGTCAACCTAACTTGGGCAGAAAACGCCTTCCTTCCGACGAGTGCTCGAATTTGCCTCAGAAAAAATTGCATTCTGCCCAAGTTGTTGGTTCCGTGCAATCCACTTATGTTCTCCCGGACTTTGACTTTAATAAAAAGACCTATAGTAGTCAAGATGTGGGCCCTTTTCTGGTCCATGTTAGCAAAACTGTTGCAGATTCTGCTGTTGGCAGTACGCTTCGTAGCATTAAATTCGGTCATTTCTTGTTTCGAAACAATATAAAAAATGTCATTAATGATGGCATTAAACAGATTGGGAGGAACCGTGTTTCCGTTCAATTCAAATCAGCCGATGACGCAAACTCCTTTTTGGTCCACCCATCTCTATCATCTGCTAAGTATGAGGTGATTATCCCCTCTTACAATGTTACTCGCATGGGTATTGTTCGCCAAGTCCCAGTTGAGTGGACCTTAGAGGAGCTGGTGACAGCGATTGAGGTTCCAGCAGGATTTGGAAAGATACTTAAAGCGCGGAGACTTAACAGAAAGAGTTTCAATGATAGCAATTCTCCTGTATGGATTCCTACGCAAACAGTGGTTCTGACTTTTATGGGTCAAAAGCTCCCATCTTGTGTGTACTGTTTCTACACTTCCCTCCCGGTGTCTACATATGTTCTTCCAACAATCCAATGTAACAACTGTTGCAGATTTGGTCACGTAGCCTCTCAATGCCGGTCCAAAGAGCGCTGTTTCATCTGCGCACAGCCTCATCAAGGCATCTCTTGTTCAAGCCAGTCCCCTATGCCTACTTGTTTGTTCTGCTCTGGTGCTCATAAAGCTACCGACTCTTCTTGCCCAGAACATGCCCGTCAGAAAAATATTAAACTAGTCATGTCCCAGGAAAGTATTTCTTACACTGAAGCTTCGGCTCGCTTCCCACAAGTTAGGCGTTCCTTTGCAGATACTGCGCGTATGTCTCCCCCGCTTTTCCCATCTCAAGATAGTCAGAATGCTTCTGATTTATCCCAGACTTCACATCCTCAGACATATTCATATAGGAAAACAGTGCTAACCCCCAGACGGTCTCCCCTCCCTTCTAGCCCTGGATATGATAGAAAAGCTCATCAATCATTAGTTGCTCAACCCAATTCTTCTCTTCCTAATGGCAGTGCCCTCTTGGGAAATACCTACAATACAACTACATCTAATGATAATTTGTTAGATCTTCTGGTGAACATCCTGATTAACTTTATTTCGCAATCTGATTGCCCACTGAACACTGTCGTAGCTAAACTGTCTGAGCTTTTTTCCAAATTTAATATTAATGGCCAAAATTCTTCAGTGGAATTGCCATAGTATCCGTCATAAAAAAAATGAATTACTTTATTTAATAAATAGATTTAAGTTCTCAGTCCTTGCCATTCAGGAGACTTGGCTTAAGCCCGGGTCCCATTTTAGGGTCTCTGGCTTTTCATGTCTTCGGGATGATAGGACTGATGGCTATGCTAGTTCTGCTCTTTTAGTTTCTAGATCAATCTTTTTTAATGAAATTACTCTTCCGCCTCACAGCAGTGGTATTAATGCTATTGCTGTGAGAGCTCATGATGTATCTTTTCTTTCTGTCTATATTCCAGATCCTAATCCCTCTATTCTTGCTGAATTTCATTTAATTGCTGCCTCTCTTCCTGCTCCTGTGGTCATATTAGGGGACTTTAACATCCATCATACTTCTTGGGGCTCACATCATTGTGACTCTTTGTCCACCCTTTTTTTAGATATGTGTGATACTTTAAATCTTTGCATTTTGAATGATGGTGCTCCCACCCGTAGAGTTTCTCCATATCAAAATGTTAAAAGTGCTGTGGACCTAACTCTAACTTCTCCTTCCTGTGCTTCCCTTCTTTCTTGGTCTATCTATGATGTCTCCCATGGCAGTGATCACTTTCCAATCTTCCTTACTCTTCATGGTTCTTGTTCCCCTCCCACCCAATCTGATTATGTCCCTCTTTTGAAATATAACCTATCGAAGGCTGACTGGTCTTTATTTAGATCTTCTTTAGACTTATCGTTATTAAGTTTTTCTTCAGTTTCTATTCTCAATGCCCATTCCTCTTATGTTAATTTTAAAGAAGCTATTTTAAAAGCAGCTGACGAATCTATTCCCCTCAAAAACTTCAGTAGGAATAAATCTCAGTCTTTACCGTGGTGGGACAGTGACGGCTCTGCAGCATGTAGGGACCGTAAAGAGGCAGAAAGAGCTTATGCTAGGTCAATGTGTATTGAAAATTATTTAAATTATCAAAGAGTGGCCGCAAAAGCTACAAGGATGTTAGCTGAAAAGAAAAAGTCTGGGTGGCGTAGATTCTGTGAAATTCTCTCTCCAACTACTCCAGCTTCTATGGTATGGAAAAGCATAAGAAGTTTTCGTGGCGCTTTATCTATAGAAAACATCTCATGTAATGAGGCTCCTGTTTGGGTGGAATCTTTTTGTAATAGGTTGGCTCCGCCTTCTGTTCCTTCTAGGGATGAATATTCCTTTTATTCTTCGGATTTTGTTTCTACTCATAAATTTGATGCTCAATTTTCTTGGGAAGAGTTCTCTGTTGTTTTAGAGGGTCTCAGAGATTCCTCCCCAGGAATTGATGGGATCCCCTATTCCTTTATCTGCCATTGTAGTATTTCTGTTAAAAAACATTTGCTAACTATCTTGAATTGCATCTTTGCATCAGGGGCTCCCCCTGACGAGTGGAAAAACCAGTTAGTTTTGCCAATCTTGAAACCTGGTAAACCAAGCAGCGATCCTTGTAGTTACAGACCTATTGCTTTGTCTTGCACCATGTCGAAAATTCTGGAGCACCTAATTAAGAATCGTTTAGAATGGTTTGTGGAGAGTTCTGGTATTTTAGCTAGTAGCCAGTTTGGCTTTCGTAAGGGTTCAAGTACTATGGATAGTCTCAGTACTTTGGTTACAGATATCCACATAGCTTTATCTAAAAAAGAAACTCTTGTTGGAGTTTTCTTGGATGTGTCATCAGCTTATGATAATGTCCTCCTTCCAGTTTTAAGGCAGAAGATGTTGCAATTAAATATCCCAGTAAGACTAATAAATTTTATATGTAATCTTTTCTTAGGTAGGTCTGTTGCAATTAAAATTAAAAATTCCATACTCCCTCCTAGACTTGTCTGGAAGGGTCTCCCCCAAGGGTCAGTTTTAAGTCCTATTCTTTACAGTATTTATACATATGATTTGGAACTCTCAGTCCTTCCTTTTTGCAACATTTTTCAATATGCTGATGACATAGCCTTGTACATCTCCTCTAGAAATTTGGATAAGGCCTCTGATCTTCTCAACTCTGCTATTCGATATCTTAATGATTGGCTTTCAGCTCATGGCCTTTCCCTTTCAATTGCCAAAAGTTGTGTTGTTCCCTTCTCACGACAGAGATCTACACCCAATATATCTGTGTTGTCAGATAATCAATCATTCCCAATAAAGGATAAGGTAAAGTTTCTAGGAGTTGTTCTAGATTCTAGGATGACTGGTATGCCCCACTCTAATTATGTTGTCAAGAAATGTGAAAAGAATATTAATATTTTGCGGTCTCTTTCAGGTGTTTGGTGGGGTTCCCACCCATTCACCCAGAAACTTATATATAATGCTTTAGTTAGGAGTCATTTAGATTATGGTTCTTTTCTATTTGAACCTTGTAATAAGGCTGCCCTTGACCTTTTAGATAAGATTCAATATAAATGCCTTCGATTAATTATTGGTGCAATGAAGTCTTCCCCTGTCAATGCTCTTCAGGTAGAGTGTTGTGATCCTCCTCTTCATATAAGGAGACAATATTTGTCTGACAGGTTTCTGTTTAAGTTGGTTCAATCATCTTCTCATCCTCTTATTAATAAATTACATACTCTTTCCAACTTCATTTCCTCTGAAAGTTTCTGGTCACACAGAAGTATCCCATGCCTCTTTAATAGCTTTAGAAAATTTGTTAGTCTCCCCTGTCCAGTTTTTCAAAGTCAGTTACTCCCTCTTTTCAATACTCCTTTTGATGCTTTAGTTTTTCAACCTAATATTCTTTTGGATCTTGGCATTGATAAGGACTCCCCATTTGCTAATGCTAATCTGAACTCATACATAGGTAAACACTGGAGGGATTGGCTAATGGTCTACACAGATGCTTCTAAACTGTCTGTCACTGGGTGCGTTGGTGCAGCAGTTTGGATTCCTAGCTATAGTATTATCCTTAATTTTAAGTGTCCTTCTTTTTCATCTGTTTTCACTGGAGAATCTATTGCTATCCTTGAGGCTCTTATGTATATTGAGTCTCATAAACTTAATAAATCTGTCATTCTGACTGATGCAAAAAGTTGCCTCCAAGCAATATTGTCTAACCAATTCAGATCCAAGACCAAATTCCCTTTTATTTTAAATATCAGGAAGGTTCTTCTACGTTGTCACCATCAAGGAATTGAAGTTATTCTGGCTTGGATCCCGGGTCATAGTGGGATTCAAGGAAATGTAACTGTAGATATTTGTGCTAAAAATGCTATTACTAGTGGCTCTCTTGAACACTTTGTTGCCTTTTCCTCGGACCTCATTCCACTCGCTAGACAGTCCTTGTCTTGTCGTTGGAAGGATCATTTTAGTTCAGTTTGTGTTACTAAAGGTAAATATTATGCTGACATTCAGGCCACGATTCCTCCCAAACCATGGTTTTTTAAATTCAAAGACATCAACAAGAGTACTGCCTCAACAGTTTGCAGGTTGAGACTTGGTCATGCTTGTACCCCTGTTCATCTTGCTAAGCTTCATATTAAAGATAGTTCTGTTTGTGAATGTGGACTAGACGAGGGCTCTCCTGATCACATCTTTTTTAGCTGCCCTAAATATCCCAATTCCCTCTATGATACTCTCCCCTCTGAAATTCCCCGCCCTATAAACTTCAAATCCCTCCTGGCTCTTGTTTATTCCCCCTTTGTATATACTCTTTGTGAATATATTAAGCATAATAACATTAAACTGTAGTATTAAGTTTTTAAGTAATATTTATATATATAAAATATAATAATTGTATGTTTTGTCTCAGGTGATTCATCAGCATCCTTTTCTTAATTTTCCTGTCCTTTCCGTTTTATTCCATTTCTCCTTTACACTTGCTCTTCCACGAAACCCGTTCCTTAAGCAGAGTCTCCCTTACCAAACTTGACATTGGCGAAATCACTGCGGAACGCCATAAAGAAAAAAGAAGAAGAAGAAGAATATTCGATAACGTAACTTCAGTAACAGCTGTCATCGCTGTCACCTACTACCACAGATGCTGGTCATTTGCCTTTCGGCTTCTGAAGCCATCTTAATCTCGAGCCAGTTTTTTAAATTTTTAGCGTTTTGTACCTTCCTCGAGGGTGTCAAACGGGACTCTTTTACTAAGGGTGTACCGCTGTAGAATCGGGTCCAATGTCATGTTTAGACTGCCATACATGAATTGTCACAGCGTTTAAAGTGAAAATGTACTAAAGTGTACAAATATTTATGAACTCGACTGTGCCTATTATTTTATCGAAATATCGGAATTTCTCGCCACATGAGTTTTTTTTTGTAGTCACTAGTAATTACTTAACCTACGTAATTAATGTTTAAGATATCCTGAAAACATTATGGTTGAAGCAAAAAATAGCGTTTGAAGAAATGATACAATCGATGAAGTCAAATTCGATAAAATGAGGGGTGCCCGTGAAGGGGTGAGTGGGGACACAACCTAAAATGAAGCATATGTTACTAATTATAACACTGAAATTATCTTATATATATAAAAACTAGCTTCTGCCCGCGACCGCGTCCGCGTGGAATAGTTACTTTGAGCTAACGCTAACTTTAACCCGCGAATAGGTGTTTTCCCGCGACTTTGTTTACGTAGAAGGTTGAAACATTCTTCATTGGTGCTCCGCTCTCCTATTGGTCTTACCGTGATGATATATAGCCTACTCGAGAAATGGGCTATCTAACACTGAAATAATTTTTCAAATCGGATCAGTAGTTCCTGAGATTAGCGCGTTCAAGCAAACGAACAAACAAACTCTTCGAATCCCTATTTCCCTTGGTTACGCCATAACGCGTGAACGGCTGGACCGATTTCGCGAATTCTTTTTTTGTTGTGTTTGTTATTGTCAGGAGAAGGTTCTTATGAAAGAAAAAATTAATAAATTTGCGCAGAAAAAATAAAAAAATACCATTGGGGAAGTCGGAAATTTGCAGCGGGGCGAAGCCGCTGGCGGGTCGCTAGCTTCCAATAGATGTAACGTTATTGTACATTTAATTAAAGTTCTTATTTTTAACAAGTTATGACTTATTTTAGGTTGTGTCCCTACTCACCCCGTTTTACGGTACGGTCACGAGCGTTGATTTGGGACCGATTTCAAGAAAAATATGCTTGAAGTCGTCAATGTCATTAGAGATGTCAAGTCATTTGTAGCTTTTAGAAAACTCAACCTTATTGTTGTCGAATGTTAGATTGACTTTGGACCTAAGGTGGGTACCAAATTAAATCTAGTGACTGTACCTTTACTATGCCTAAGCTTGTTTGTACAGTCAACTACAAAGATATGTATCCATGTTAATCTTACAAAATGAAGTAAATTTTCGTATGCCATTGAATGATTCAGAACTGAATCATTCAGAGGAAACAAGCGGGATACATAATTATTGCATTTTAAACGAGTCGATCACAATGTAAGGTTTTATTGATACTAGAAATGTCACGAAGGAAGGGTAATTAAGAATGGCATACGAAAATTTACTTCATTTTGTAAGATTAACATGGATACATATCTTTGTAGTTGACTGTACCAATTTAAAACAGCTGTGTCTTTAAACCGTAAGAGATAGCAGGTTGTTTCTTTTTTAGAATAGGTAAAAAATCTGTCAAAAATTTCATTTTTGGGACAAGCTTTTTTGCCGACTATTATTTTCTCCGCTCAGATATCATCTGGATATCAAGACTCAGCTAACGAGCTACTCAGCGGGTACACATCGGCGACGGGATTTTTGCTATACTTACTTGGACGAGCCGTTGGCCCAGTTGGCAGGTTCCACTGGTTCCAGTGATGTGCCCTGCCCAGGAATACTGCCCAGCCCCAGCGTGTGAATATGTCCGAACGTGTTGCCGGCAATATTGCTCGAAGTGGGAATCGTTAACATATAATTATATATTGTCACAGTTACATTTTGAAATATTCTTTATTAAGTATTTCACATCTATACACTATTAAATAATCAACCTATCGCAATATCTTCATTAAAATTCCAAATTAGGGAATTAATGGTATGGTCTGTGAGTGCCTCCGGTACCTCGGAATTGGTGTATCCACTCGATTTACGATTGATGTAATCATGTTTTAACAATCGTTTATAAATAGAATCATAAATCATGATTGATAAATCGTTAGCCCGTTTGTCCACCGCATCAAGATGTCGTGACGGCGATCGTTTGTCGACCGCGACGATCTCGGTGATTCAGTCAGTTTGTTGTAGCTGTCAAAAACCAGCGCGGTGCGACGTCACGACGCCTCAAAACTATCTCAAAAAAGTTTAAAAAAACAAAAACCCGCCTTCAAAAAGCAAAAAATAACTTCTTTAAAATGGTAGGTAAATAGGTCAGTATTTTAACATTTTAACCAAAAGCAGACTTCAGTTGGACTGACCTATTTACCTACCATTTTAAAGAAGTTATTTTTTGCTTTTTGAAGGCGGGTTTTTGTTTTTTTAAACTTTTTTTTATTTTATACTTTTTAGTGATCATAATTATGCTGTTATTCTCCCATTTCTCAAGAAACAATAGAACATTTCAATCTCGCCGCAAGCAACGCGGTGGGAAAGTCATAGTCATATATTTAAACCTAAATATGCTTCGTCATAGTCGCTCAACTATCTTAATCGAAATATCTTGTCGCCACCCTCGAAATATATACCGTTTAGGAGTTCCGGTGGCCATCTGTGGTCTTCATCATCAGTTCCACTTCACCAAATAGTGCTTTCCAAGACCAAATACACGAGTTACAATGAAAAATACCAAAATCGTTATAGGTGCGCCTATAAATTTTGAAGAGTTCTGTCGATTCCTCATGGATTCCACCATCAGATGTTCATTTTGATAAAAATGGGACCAATCTGGAAGCACCAGCTTTCAAATAAAAAAAGAATCTTCAAAATCGGTTCACCCAGTCGAAAGTTCTGAGGTAACAAATATTAAAAAAAAAAAAAAAAAAAAAAATACAGACGAATTGAGAACCTCCTCCTTTTTTTGAAGTCGGTTAAAAAAACAAAAAACCGCCTTCAAAAACGCAAAAAATAACTTCTTTAAAATTGTAGGCACCTAATAGGTTAGTCCAACTAATGTCGGCTTTTTTGTTGAAAATGTTGTGGTCGCCGACTTCAGTTGGACTAACCTATTAGGTGCCTACAATTTTAAAGAAGTTATTTTTTGCGTTTTTGAAGGCGGTTTTTTGTTTTTAAAACTTTTATTTTATTTTATACTTTTTAGTGATCATAATACGCTGTTACGTTACGCTGATACTTTCTGAATGCAAATGCTGGACTTGTTACTAAAAATACTAAAATCGCTATATGTTTGCCTACAATATTTGAGGAGTTCCCTCAATTCCTCACTGATCCCCTCATCAGATACAGATTTGGTGACAATGGGACCACCCCGGAAGTATACTCTATCAAACCAAAAAAAAAAAACTGAAATCGGTTGACAATTGACGGAGTAATCGCTGAACATACATAAAAAAAAAATACATACAGTGGAACGTATAACCTCCTCCTTTTTTGAAGTCGGTTAAAAACCACAAGTATGAAGTAATTCTCTATTTAAAGTTAGTTGGTGCTGTCTCACATCATTTTAGTAGGTATAAACACTTTAGTCACCTGTATTTGAGGAACCAATCAAGTCTACTTAGTCGTCATAGTCTTCCTTTAAAATTCGTTATATGTGCTTTACCTTAAGATATTTTTCAGATTTTTAATAGTAAGTAGACAGCGGCGGTGGACAAACAGCCATAAACCTGCGGGCCTAGTATGGATGCTATGGACCCCATTCCAAAAGAGTCCGTTGTACACATTTTTTCACTATTTGCTTACTCTCAGTACTTATATTAATCCGAACACGATTACGATTTGCGTCCTCCCACGGGCGAAACATAGTTATTTTTTATTTCGTAATTACATAGGTAACTGGTGTGATAAATAAATAAATAAATATCAAGGGACGATCTCACACAAATTAACCTAGTCCCAAACTAAGCTCTAGGCTTGTACTATGGGTACTAGACAACGATAAATACTATAAATACTTATATAGAGAAATATATACTTAAATATATAGAAAACATCCATGAGTCAGAAACAAATACTCGTGCTCAAAAACTGGTGTGATAGCGTGGTTATTTCATCATTTGAGGAAAGACTGGTCCCGTATTATGGTCGCCTTTATCGCGGTGGGTAAAGAATCCGTCACTTTCGCACTTACAGACTGGTCAGAAAGTGACAGATGTTTTGTCCACGCTTATCCACATCGATAAACACGGCCACAATAGGCCCGCTGGTTGGGAATTCAAGATGTTGCAAACCTTTGTTATTGCTATTGCACTGTTTAGTGACCTGTGACCTTAAAACTATTAAAAAACCGGCCAAGTGCGAGTCGGACTCGCGCACGAAGGGTTCCGTACCATTATCTATACAACATTAGCAGAAAAACGGCAAAAAAATCCCGTTTGTTGTATTGGAGCCCCCTTAAATATTATTTTTATTCGGTTTCTAGGATTGTTGTTATAGCGGCAACAGAAATACATCTTTTGTGAAAAATTCAACTGTCTAGTTATCACGATTCATGAGATACAGCCTGGTGACAGACGGACAGACGGACAGACGGACAGCGGAGTGTTAGTAATAGGGTCCCGTCTGTACCCTTTCGGTACGGAAGCCTAAAAACATTTTCGAGATTCTCATAACGAGCCCTTAAAATTTTCCAATTTACCCCCCAAAAGCCCCATGTTTAAAATAATGTTTAATTAATTAATTAGTACTAAAAGCCGGGCCAAACTGGTAAAAAAGGAACCCTTATGGTGAGACTTCGGTGTCTGTCTGTCTGTCTGTCTGTATGTCACAGCAGGTTTTCTCAGAAACTATAGAAGCTATCAACTTGAAAGGCATAGTTATATAACTTGCTTGCCCGCATCTGTTTTGAGTAAAAAAAGTTTTTTTTTTTATATATTCGTTAATGGGGGGTTGAAAAATGAAAGTGATTCGACTATAGCAAACGGGGTGTCATATGAAAGGGCTGAATGCACATTTCAAAACTATTTTTTTTAAATTTTTCGGTACGTTCTTTTTGATTTATAGCCACAAATGTACAAAAAATGACCGTTCCCCCCCCTTATCTCCGAGGTTTATGTACCAAAAAATCGGAAAAATTCCTGATTGAAAGATAATTACTTACATTTTACGGAAAAAATAAAATGAAGTTGTCAAACTTTACAGTTTTGGAAAAATTATCATAAAACTTTAAAAATCTGTATTAAAATTTAGGCTAGTCAAAATGGACCTTATTGCATGCATAATAAAGTTCATAAGAAAATAAGTTTTTTCTTTTGCGTTTTCCAACCATTATCTTAAATACGGAACCCTCGATGCGCGAGTCCCACTCGCACTTGACCGGTTTTTTTTAAAAATAGTTTTGGTGTTAATAGCTTCGGAACCCTCCACTGAGCATGGTCAGACATGCTCTTGCCCGGTTTTTCTATGATACACAATTTTTATTTGTGAAAGACTTGGAATAACACATCGAAATATAACATTATTATAACTATTGTGAGAGTTAATAAAGATTATTGTATTTTGTATATTTTGTATTTAATAATACCTCTACTGTACGGTGGTACGGTACCCTCGGTGCACGAGTCCCATGAGCACTAAACCGGTTCTTTAATGTTTAGAATTATCTGCCAATAAAGTAAAAAACAGTATTTTTATTTTACTAATTCAACTCACCGAAAAGAAAATAAAGTAACTTTAAAACGTACGCGTCCATTTTGTGTGCAATATAATATACAGTACTTTTGTTTTGCAATTTCATTTTATGTCTTCCTTATATTTTAGTACCGTTTGAATTGATCGAGGCGCGCGGCAGTGCGGCCGGCAAGTTATTTAAATAAGCAGTACTAAATAATAAATAATAAATGTGGGGGTTTCGTTAACAACACAAACTTAACGAGACCTTAACAGAAAACCAAAACTTAACAATGGAAATTACCACGACGAGTGAAGAAAATTAGATACGCACATCTACAAACGATAATATAATATTATTGGATCAAAACAGATACCTACTAAATGTTATCGCGACCTGAAGTTTTACCATTGCAATATGAACATTTCTCCCACAATAGTAGTTTTCACAATCGTGTTATAATAGAGAGCTTTTTAGTCGAGTAGCTAAATACTAGCCAATCACAAAGCGTAGGTAGTTTTTTCATTTTTATATGCCCTGGATACAGCAGCAAGTTTCAGTAGATTTTTGACAGATGACGCGACGCTGCTACGTTCCGAAACGCCATAGATTGTCAATTTTGTTTCGGATCGAGTCTCCTTTAACAAGGACACATTATTATTGAAATACGACGTTCTATTTTCAAATTTTTTTCGGTTGTCTCGAGCGTATCGAAACAGTTATTTCGGTTGTTTCGGAAGTAACATAGACTATTCAATGATGAAAAGAGTGACGTTGCAGTATTCTCTATGAAATCTTAATACACAGATTTTAATCGACGAGTACAAAAAACAGTATCAATTATAGTACATTGTGCATCAAGGGTTCAAGGGCGGCAAGAACCCCTTCTTTTATCGAACCAATTATTTTATGAAATTTAATAAAATAATTGCAAATGTCTCTGAAATAATGGGAAAATAGAAATATAATGTAGATAAAAAATGTACCGTATAAGTTTAATTATACAGTAAAATTGGTTTTTAGCCAAGTTTTGAATAGGAAATAAACCTTCACTGATTTTAATTTCCTTTCTTTTAATTTCCTTAGTCTGAAATGATGTACGAGTGGATTCTATATTTTTAAACTAAGCTCAGAACTCCCGCGGGAGCTAAATCGGCTATAACTACCATATACGCCTGCGTGTTATAACATCCTTTCCGAGAAAGTGTGATGAAAATGTTATTCTTAAAATTACTTATTAGTTAATTACTTACGTGCAATCTTTCGCCAAGAGTAAAATTAATTTTGGAATGTTTCATTTTAATGGCAACACCGTGGTAGATTTGATGGAATCTAACTATGAATCTTAGTTTACGCAACGGATTTAAAATAATGCTATTATAGAGTAAATTCTGGATTATCTACGCCAGTACGAGTGTTACCTACATAAAAACTCGCATAAACCAAAAGCGAAGCGAGGGCGGGTGGCTAGAACCCTAATAATATTATAAATGCGTCATTTTGTGTTACCTTCACGCTGCAACGGCTGGAAGGATTTGGATCAAATTTGGAATGGAGATAGCTTATACACTGGATTAAGCCGTTCTTTTTTTCAAATTTCATCCCGGAAAATTTAAAGGGAATGACGATAATCGAAATCTACGCGGATGAAGTCGCGGGCAGAAGCTAGTAATGCTATATAACAAAAACTAGAACTGTCCAATTCTGCCCTTCTAAAAAAAGGGACGCATGCGCTTCGATAGTCAAAGCATATTTAACCCTCTACCTTAGGAAATCGGGGCCCGTTCCAGAAAGCCACTCTGCAACTCCGCACTCTGCACTTTGCAAATCCACGATAATGCAAAGTGCAGAAAACGCTCTGCGTAATTCGCAAACTCTGCAAAGATTCTGTTCCTAAAAGATAGGTACTTTGCAAATCCACAAATCCACACTCTGCATTTGACTCTGCCTCTTCAACTCTGCACTAGCTTTGTGGAACAGAAATACGTTTGAAGGGGGGATTTGTGGAGTGCCAGAGTGGCTTTCTGGAACGGGCCCGTAACTTATATATACGCGGTTCTATGAGACATACGCCCTTTTCTCTAAGGAGGGAAGAATTGACAACAGGTTTTTTTTTCTCAAAAATACTATGTATTTCATGTATGGGTTAGTACTTACATTTATTTGAAAATATCGAATTATAGTTGTTTTAGTTCTTAAACAAACGATGAATAGATAAATTATCGAAAGCGCGGAATTGCATTTGTAGTGGTTGTACCGCTCGCATGAAAAAGAAAATAATTTAAGTTTTTTACACGACTAACCAAAAAAAGGAGTGAAACGTTTTCATTCTTAATTTAATAAGATTACATACATACCCAAAACAAGTGGAATAAGTATGTCCTGTTTTTGCTTTAGGTAGTTCTCCTGATGACTTCTTGATCAAAATAATCTACTGCCGACGGACGAGTACATAACTTTTTCTTACTCGGATAGGGGGATTTTTTCGTTGCTTTGAATTTGTTACTCTTACTCTCAGACATAATTTTATAAATAGTCGAGAGAGAAACACCTGTAGCTTTTTCAACTAATTGATTGAATATTTTTTTGGTGGTCACAGGTCTAACCTAACCTAACCTACGTGACCCATGCTTATCGAAGCTAGACTAAAAGAGTATCTTCTCGACTGTCATGATTGAGTGTGTTTGTGTATGTGTATGTGTATATGCGCAGGCATGTGCTTTCTCGATTTATATCATATTATTATTATGCTGCTTGTGTGTGTGTATATGTGTATATATATATATATGTGATATATATATATATATGTGATATATATATATATGTGTATGTGTGTGTATGTGTATGTGTATGTATGTGTATGCATAGACATGTCCTTCTTTAATGTGGCCCACGAAATTGTTATTTGTTTATCGGATAAGTTTAATAGGTTAAGTAGTATAAAAACTGAGCGCGTCTCGCCATCAAACGTAACAGTTTGGCGGGAATATAAATGTATAGTAATAAAAGTGTAATTTGAAATGTTAAATAAATTAAAAAAAAAAAAGATAACCTAAAAATAATAAGGTTTCTGCAGAAATTAGTCGATTAAAAGATGCATTCGATCAAATGTGTGTCGATGTTTCAAGGGGATCCCGATATTCTTGATGCCGTTAACGATATATGTTTATACGAGTAGTAGGTACGGTCGGCCAAGAATGTGCTCTACCAGTCATGACAAAAGTTTCTGTGAGATCTAATTATCGCTAAGGTTGAAACTTGTCACTGTTATAATATTATTGCAAGGGAAAATCGAACTTGTTGTATAATGACGTTCAAATGAACTTCAACCGTAGGGTGGTAGACAATAGTAGATTATACACCGAGGCGATAAAGCACTGTTTTATGTCACGGGCGCGATATGAATCCTGAGCAAATGAGGGACTCCAGATTTAACTCCCGAGTGTAGCGAGGGTGTTACGAGTTAATTCCTGAACGAAGCGAGGGAGTTAAACTGGAGTCCGGAGTGCGGAGTTCAAGCTCGCCCAAGACGAAAACAGCTCTATCCCAAAGGAGAATACCAGTATATGAAAAAGGTACTCTGTGGAGAATACTCTACTTTTCTCACCTTTTGTTTTTAACCGACTTCAAAAAAAGGAGGAGGTTCTCAATTCGTCGGGATGTTTTTTTTTTTTTTTTTTTTATTTTTATTTTCTTTGTTTTGCGTATATGGCTTGTAGTGGCCAGTTCGATTTTCAAATAAGTTCTTTTTGTTGTGGGTTTCTATGGAACAATTTTTTAATCGAATTCAAATCTCATTATTCACCAGCGGGTTATAATGACTTACTTTAGTGTCGGTTTGCATGATATATAATTGGGCAATTTCGAGCATGTGGTGTGAAAAAAGTTTGAAGGAGCTATCCAGTAAAATAACAGTTGTATTAAATTATATTTATTCTTCTTCTTCGTATATTCCTCTCTTACCAACGAATGGAACGGGAGTCCTTCCATAAGAGTGGAAGTTGCCAGCAGCATCTCGTGGGCGTTCGCGTTCCCGTTCATGTTCGCGTTCCCGTTCATGTTCGCGTTTAGCTTTCGGTTTCGGTCTCGATATCGGTTTCGGTCTCGAACCAAAACTCCCTAAGGAAGGATTATCTTGCATCTGTATCTTGCTTAACATTGAATCGCTTTTCGGCTTTTTCTTTTCATTGCGATTCTTTTTATTAGAGTTTAATTCGTCACTATACTGATTATCATCTTTAAATCTGTTCTTTTCCTTCTCTTTAAGCCCTTTAAGCCGGGATTTTTTTGGCTTTTCACCACTGCTTTTCATGCCATCGTTTTTGGACCTAGTGGTTTTTCTGTCGTAATTATCGTGTCTTGAGTCGAAATTGTCGATTTTTGAGCCGAAAGTGTCGTGTTTTGAGCCGAAAGTGTCGTGTTTTGAGCCGATAGTGTCGTGTTTTGAGCCGATAGTGTCGTGTTTTGAGCCGATAGTGTCGTGTTTTGAACCGAAAGTGTCGTGTTTTGCTTCGAAGCCGTCGTTTTTTGACGTGAAAGGATCGAATTTGTCATCGCCCGAATCGTACTTGTCATCTTTGCCTGTTCGTAAACTGATTTTATTGTCGACGTTACTTTTTACCAAAGTAAATGTGCCGATGCTTTTGTCAGGTCTATCTAGCTCAGGTTCCATTTCTTCATTATTTTCTGTAAAAATGAACGAGGTTATAAATAAATACCGTAAGCCGGGGTGAGGCGGGACTAAGGGGCGAGTAAGGACACAACCTAAAATAGGTCATAACTTGTTACAAAAAATAAATGTTTAAAAAAACAAAAACCCGCCTTAAAAAATGCGGGTTTTTGTTTTTTTAAACATCCTATTTATGCTGTTACATATGCTGTGCAGACAACGCCGCGGGAATGTCATAGTCATATTTAAACCTAAATGTGCTTCGTCATAGTCGCTCAACTACCTTAATCGAAATATCTTATCGCCAGCCTTGAAATAGGTACCGTTAAGGAGTTCCAGTGGCCATCTGTGGTCTTCATCATCAGTTCCACTTCACTATATAGTAGTTTTCATAAGCAAATGCGCGAGTTATAGTGAAAAATACCAAAATCGCTATAGGTGTGGTGTGTATTTGAGGAGTTCTCTTGATTTCTCCAAGATCCCATCATCAGATCCTGACGTGTTGACAATGGGACCAACTAGAAAGTACACCCAATCAAACGACGAAAAAAAAATTCAAATCGGTCCAGTGGTCATCGAGTACTCGGGGAACATACATAAAAACAAACCCGACTAATTGAGAACCTCCTCCTTTTTTTGAAGTCGGTTAATAAGAACAATTATTAAATGAACAATAACGTTACGTCTATTGGAAATAATTCCACTTTGATTAATGTGTTTAAAGTAACATATGCTTCATTACCCGACTGCCGAAGGAGGAGGGTAATGTGTTTCACAGACTATATATGTATATTTTCCTTTGTGGCAATGTAAAAACTAAATCCGTTGTACGATTTTGATGATTCTTATGTCAATCGATTTGTCTTAATCTGGTGAGTGTCACTGAAGATATGACAGTAATCAAAATTCAATATGGCGGCAACCAGACGCCTTATTATGCAAATTAAAAAACAAAGTCGACTTAGTATGACAAGTGGGATATCATTGAATAGGGATTTAAAAATCATCTTTAGGTTTCTCTCATCATTTTTCATTGTTTATGACCATTTAGGATTTATAACGATTTAAAGTTAGTTAGCAACAGTCGGGTTTTGAAAGCTTGCTTTTTGTTAAAGTTATTTTAGGTTGTGTCCCTACTCACCCCATTCAACGGTACGCAAATAAACATCAATCCCAGAGTGGTGTTCACAAACCATCCCTCATTGCTTACCCTACGTACTTACGATCCTTAAATTGGTCAAACCGCCGCAAGTGTTGAAGCACGTCCAACAAGTGCTTGGTTGTGATGCCGTCATCTCCCTCCCCCTCATCACTGTCCACTGACACCGCTCTGCAACACAGTATAAACAGTAGTTCATCTTCAAAGGTTCACGCGGCTTGTATGTGTGCGTGCGTCGACCGTACGCGCCGCGAACCACCACAAGCAAGCTCAACGGGACGGACCGAGCCGTATGTATACATATAAGTATTGAGCTACGCGCATCAACATAATCCAATGATATTTTATATTTAGATACGTTATGCTCATACTAAACGCACATAAAATCCGTCGCCAATTACTGACAGTGGCTACGCTGCCAGATTTCTACAGACAAAGATGGCAATCCGTAGCGAACGCTATTGTTAGAAAGAGATAAATAGTTGTTTCAAATTGCGTACCCGAATAACGTGGCGTGCCCGCTCATGGCCGCGTGATGGCCGCCACAAAATATGGCGATGTAAACAAAAAATGTAAAAAGTATTTACGGTAGTTACGAATGAAATGAGACATCCTTTCTTCCTTTTATAGTTACAGTATAATTTCGGCAGCCTATAAAAACACAAGACGGCATTTTTTATGATGACTTATATTTGTGGCATTTCGGTAATAAAACTTAACTGTTTTTGACGCGTGCGTGTCAGCGGCCACGACGCGACTGAACGATAGTAAGACAATTATATACCTTTCTTTTCGAGGAACGCTTTTGCGCGCAGATAACGTATCTTAATATAAAATATCATTGACATAATCTATATAATTATAAATCTAATTATTAGTCTACGGTAGACTCGAACGAAATGCACATCAAATTGAAGAGCGTAATTAAAAAACAAAAAACCGCCTTCAAAAACGCAAAAAATAACTTCTTTAAAATTGTAGGCACCTAATAGGTTAGTCCAACTGATGTCGGCTTTTTGTTTTTTAAAACATTTATTTTATTTTATACTTTTTAGTGATCATAATACGCTGTTACGTAGTTCCACTTCTTAGTTGAAATGAAACTTTAAGTTATTTCAAGCGCGCCGCAAGCAACGCCGCGGGAAAGTCATAGTCATATTTCAATAACCTCCTTTTTTGAAGTCGGTTAACAAGTAAATATTCTTCGTTGTAGTCGCTCAACTATCTTCATCGAGATATCTTATCGCCACCCTTTGAAATCGGTACCGTTAAGGAGTTCCGGTGGCCATCTGTGGTCTTCATCATCAGTTCCACTTCACCAAATGATACTTTTTGAATGCAAATGCTGTATTTGTTACTAAAAATACTAAAATCGCTATATGTTTGCCTACAATATTTGAGGAGTTCCCTCAATTCCTCACGGATCCTCTCATCAGATTCAGATTTGGTGACAATGGGACCACCTCGAAAGTATACTCTATCAAACCAAAAAAAAAATTTTGAAATCGGTCGACAATTGACGGAGTAATCGGTGAACATACATAAAAAAAAAAACATACAGTGGAACGTATAACCTCCTCCTTTTTTGAAGTCGGTTAAAAAATTTGTCGCTCCGAGTCGACAACTTATAGGCAGAAAATTCAGATTATCAAGTATTTTCAATATAAGAATGATTTATTTGATATATAAAAAACGGCGTTGCGAAGTAAACATGTCAATGTCATCAATGTGGGGTTGGTGTCACGCAAAGTTGTCACGTCATCACGTGCCATAAAGTAAAAAAGATTGATTGATTGCGTCACAGGTGTCACAGAATCGTATTCCGTTCTCCATTGTGACCTCTAAGGTCATATTGCTTTGATTGTGAAACAGAGACATCAGAAATACGAGTAGGGTAGACCGAGGCGAATCGAATCAACGGGTGAAACGGATCAAACGGGTGAAACGTAATACTACCAAACTACCGATTGCGGGAGGTACGGGGCGAGAGGGGGTCGTAAGACGCCAGCGGTCTAAGAAATACGGATAAGAAATACGTATAAGAAATACGGATTGCTTATTTTGATCCGATTCACCCATTGATCCGATTCGCCTCGGTTTGCTATATATCTACTGGTGGAATATCGATACATAGGTTAGCTGTGAACGTGTTTGTGACACGTTTGTGATAATACTGATAATATTAAGACTTGGACTGCACGTCAGATTTTTCCATACGATAGTCTTTAGACAGGCAATTTTTTTTTTACAAACTGAGGCTGTACCTCACAATCTTACAAGAAAAATCTGCGTTTGTTTAGTCAGTCAGGCATGGTCAGACCGATTTGTTTAGAGAACGGGATTTTCTATTTTCATTTTCAAAAGTAGTAGTAGTAGTAAGTACTTAGAATACCCTTCAGTTTGTACTCCTCTCTCACTCGCTCTCAATAAGAAAGTATGATAGCGAGTGAGAGACAAGTACAAACCGAATGCTTTTTTAGTGCTTACGGACTGTAAGTACCTACCTAAGACCATCAACCGATAACTACAGGTATCATCTACATTTTATAAAAAAATGGTACATTGGAATGAGTCTACATTTTACCCGAGCGAAGCCGGGGTTTCATCTAGTATATAATAACTACTAAAGGGCAACATTTCAAAATAATCTAAATTCAATATTATTCAGTAAAGAGCGCTGCATACGTAACGTGATTTTACACGGACGGGACGGGGACGGGACGAGACGACAATATCGTTTCATAGAAAATTTATCGGAATGTCCATACGTAACGATTGCCCGTACGGGACGGGAAAACCAAAAATGTATGCAACCACGTCCCGCCCCCGTCCGGTCTACGTCCTGATCACGTTACGTATGCAGCGCCCTTAAATTGGCCACATTAGGGCTCTTTTACACGTCGGTAAAATGGAGTGAATCTCCTAGGGCTTTGGTCAAGAACATCATTGCAAGCTGCAAGAAACTCTAGCAGAAGGTATTTTTTCAATAATACACAATAAAGGCCTAGGCCTATAGGCTATATACCCACAGGGGTATATAGCGGTTAACACCAGGCGGGGGTAAGTTTGGTTAGGTTAAGATCTGTCCAAAGGTCCGTCCGCTTCTCCGGTCTGCCCTGGGCAACACCATTAGTGACTGGTACATGTACCTCTTGCTAGTGGTGGCTAATACCTGCCCGGAGTCGTCAGGAACAGTGGGTGGACCTGACGACCTATTAACGCCCACCTGCGCTAGGACCTGCGCCCAGCCACACCGCTTGCGTGACGTGCACGTGCACGTGCGCGTTCGCTTTCCACTACGTTGTATAGTGACATGGGAATTCATAATATACAACGCAGTGGAAAGCGAACGCGCACGTGCACGTACACGTCACGCAAGCGGAGTGACTGGGCCAGACTGGGCCTTAATACTAAAAAGTAAGTTACATTTCAATGTAATAATAATAAAGTTATAAATAATAATTATTAAAACTAGCATACAAATAAAATCATAACAAAATGTAAGGACAATAACATTAAATTAAAAATAATGATCAGGAGAACAACATAAAATGAGTTCGCCTTTTTACATATTTTTTTTAATCTTTATTGTATTGTTTTTATTTTTCTTTTGTACAATAAAGTATTTACATACAGACATACAACACGGCGAGGTCTCTACGTCAGAAGCCATAAGTAACTGGAATAATTAACTGATCAACGAGTCCTTGCAAACGTGAACAGACCGGACCCCACAAACAGCACCCGTTCACGAATATGACGCGTATCTCAGCCATCTTCACTACCCTTACTAAATATGAGCAACAATTAGTCAATTACCGTAGTCACTAGCGAGTCGAACGCTCTGTCGCTCGCAGACCTCGCAGTATTCTTTTCGAGTACGGTAATTGTAACTCATGGTAGGGGTACAGAGCCCGGAGTAGGGTTACCAGATGAAAGATAAAAGATAAAAAAGATAAAAGATGTTTATTCAGTAAGTAGGCCGCACGGGCACTTTTACACGTCAAAAATCTACCAGCGCTTCGCAAGAGACCACTGCTGAGAATAAACGCCGCAAGAAACTCAACAGTCAGTCGTTTTTTTTTTAAATTACTTATACAATTATAGAACTTAACCTAGCATTATATAAAACAATGAATTTAACATTAAAATATATATATCATGCGTAGTTGAGCAGGAAAATGTGTCAAAACTCAGTATGTTCAGATGCAAAACAACCACATAGTTTTGATACATTCTCCTACAGAAACCGTGTCCCCTAGACAATAATTATACCTACAATGTTTAGATATTTTAGAAAAAATGAAAAGTCCGGAGAAAAGGCGTAATTTCTATTGAAAAATCCTGAGCTTTTGTTGGAGTTTGAGAATTTCCTCTCAAACATAATTACACATTTAAAAATGTCAATACCAAAGTTGATTACTTCAATTTCTTTCTCTGTTAGGAAGATTATTTTTAGTTTGTTTTGTTGAAAACTAGTGCTGTATTTTATTGAAAACTAGTGACCCGCCCTCGCTTCGCTTCGGTTTATGCCAGTTTTCTGTAATACCCGAACATAATTCAAAACTTATTATACATAAAAACCTTCGTCTTGAATCAAAATGAAAAAAACGGAACCCTTATAGGATCACTGGTGCGTCTGTCTGTCCGCCCGTCTGTCACAGCCAATTTGCTCCGAAACTACTGGAGCCATTGAGTTAAAATTTTGTACACATAATGTAAATTGATGATGATGAATTTTTTTTTAAAAGTAAGGGTCATTTTCGGAGGACAAATTAGGAAATTTAAAAAAAAGTTTACTAGTAGTAAAAAGTAAACCTTACTGTGTCTTATCAAATGAAAGGGCTCGTTATGAGGATCTGAAATATTTATGTTATTATTGTAAAATAAATAGTTTTGATTTTATTCATGAGAGAAGACGAAAATTTACCATGCCCCCTGATCTCCGAAACCACAGAACCTAAAATTTTGAAAATAATACAAAATATAGTTAATTGCTTGTAGATTATAGGAAAACCTATAAGAATTGTATCAAAAAAATATATACGGAACCCTCTCCACGCGAGTTCAACTCGCACTTGGCTGTTTTTTTCGGTAGTCATAAATCTAACGTAACCTACGTAATTAATGTTTAAGGTATCCTTAAAACATCACGCTTTCAGAAGATAGCGTTCGATAAAAGTAGTTTACGTGACGGTTGCGTAATGACAGGCATTATAACATGAGTGTGGTTTAATAGATCATACGAGTGTTGTAATGCTAATTAGGCAGAGTCGCGTACAATACTTTATCTACACACATATTATAAGTACTCTAAGATGGGTTCAGAAGCCGAAAGGCAAATGACCAGCATTACCTTACCTGTGGTAGTAAGTGACAGCGATGACAGCTGTAACGTAATTTTGAAATTACGTTATCGAATATCGTAAGGTAATGATATCCAAATTTGGAACATCTCCCAAAATTAATAGCTGCCATCGCTGTCACCTACTACCACAGGCAATGCTGGATATTGCCTACGGGTTTTGAACGCATAATAGAGGACCTATGATATGTGTAGATAATAGTAGTTTATGTGGCTGGTGCATAATAAGAGTGTGATCGTGTGATCCTATTATGAAACTCGCCTTCGGCTCGTTTCATAAATCCACACTCCTGCTTTAATGCCTAATTATGTAGGTATAGCCGCATACATAACTTTATCTACATGCATATCATAAGTTTTCTATAATATGTTCCGATATGGCCTGTATTTTTATTATGTTAGTGTTACTGTTAACTTGTTTGTAGTACGAAAGATTAAATAAATAAAAAAAACTCATAAAAAACAAACTTTATTTATAATGTACAGATATGGCTTGCATTTTCAAATTAGTGGTACAGTATTACCGATACTTTAATGTTTAGGTACCGGCACTTTAATGTAAACATTACGATGCACTATAATTTAATGTAAACATTAAGATGCAACCACAGATACAGGTTTCTTAATATAGGCGATTTGCTTATCGCTTCTGAACATATTGTAGGGAAGTAATGATATGGATGTAGATAAAATAAGTTAAAATGATGGGTTACCAGAAAACATACCTTTGTTTGGTCTTCTGTTGCTTCTTATACTCCTCCAGCACCTCCGGGTTGCTAATGTAGATCAGTCGGTCGCTCGGCCGAACAACCTGTTTCTCTTTTTTGATGTAATTCTTCTTGATCATTTCCATCAGTTCATTTACGATGTCCCCTTTCTCGTCACTGACACCTAAATAGTCAATATCAATACCTGGAACCAATTGAAACATTGATCTAGACACGGCAGTGTGCCAGCCAAGTTTGCAATAGTAGTTTACGTGACGGTTGCATAATGCCAATTAAGCAGAGTCGCGTATAATACTTTATCTACACACATATTATAGGTAAGTACTCTAAGATGGGTTCAGAGGCCCAGATAATGCTGTGTGTTTTATATATTATATTTATTGTATTTTTAGACTGTAATTTATTTATTTAATCTTCATTGCACAAAAATAAGATGGCGGACCTAAAGCCTAATGGCATTCTCTACCAGCGACCAAATAACTAATCAGAAATTTACATAGTGGGTGCACAGAAAAAGAACCGTAATTCAGTTTATAATCTGTTTTTTCCGAATGTTCATTTGTCCGAATTTTAATTTTTGCGAAAGCCATGTATAAAGTTCGTAGGTTAGGTTAGGTTCGATTTATAAGCGATATCAAAAAATAAAGTCTATTGCATTCGAAATTGTGGAAATTCGGGATTTTAGATCAATTCGGAATTATGACTCCTCGGAATTATTTAGTGTACACATTCTATATTTGTTAACTTTGATGGCTTTCTTTAGTACCTATAAAATAAAATAAAAAAATTGCCTGGTTCCGATTTCTGCCTCTGCAGCGACTTATTCTTGACATTCCCTTTATTCATCAGTTTCAGCAGCTGCATGATTTCTGCTGCGTTTTTCAATGATTTCATTGATTTCATATCTAAGACCACTGGCGCCTGCACCTCGTCTGACTCCGAGTCCAAAGGCAGAGTCATCCCGGGGCCAGGTCTGATGAGTAGTGCTGGAATGACAAGAAAAAACCGTTCACGTGCAACCCAGACTCGCGCATTGACGGTTCCAGCCTGACTTGCACTTGGCCGGTTTTTACGGTTCCGTGCTCGAAAGAGCCCCATGGGGCCGTTTTAATAGGTGATATGCCAACGCTATCCGTCCGTCCTAACTTTGAAGAGTTGTATCTTTTGAACGGTAATAGATAGCGGGTTGTTTTTAGGGTTCCGTACCAAAATGGTAAAAAGGAACCCTTATGCTGAGACTTCGTTGTCTGTCTGTATGTCACAGCAGGTTTTCTCAGCAACTACAAATGCTATCAAATTGAAATTTGGCATAGTTGCACAACTTGCTTGCCGCATCTGTTTTTAGTAGTTTAAAAAGGAGCCATGATGTGGCCAATTTACTGAATAAATATTTTGAATTTTGAATTTTTTCATTTCAGAACTTTAAAAAAAAAAAACTGTCATGTACTTTTGGATTTATAGCCAAAAATGTACAAAAAATGACCGTCCCCCTCTTATCTCCGAAGTTTGTTAATCAAAAAATCTGAAAAAATCCTGACGTATATTTTATGGGAAAAATAAAATGAAGTGTTCATTGTTTATAGATTTTCAGTAATAACAAAAAACTTTGAAAATATGTATTAAAATTTAGGCTAGTCAAAATGGACCTTATTGCATTGACAATAAAGTTCATAAAAAATGAGTATTTTCTTTTGCGCTTACCAAGCATATATCTTAAATACGGAACCCTCGGTGCGCGAGTCCGACTCGCACTTGACCGGTGTTTTTTAAATATGTGCTATCAAGGCGGTTTTTTTGTTGAGAAAGTGAAATAATAAATTTGGTCCCGAACAAGAAACATTTTTATGAACATTTTTTTGTTGTATTTTAAAAACGGTTATATACAAGCGTTAATTTTGTTATCATTATAGTACCATCTATATCGATACAATTAATGTCGAAAATGTCAAGGTTTTTCAAGTGTTTAATAATGACCTGGCTTTTTAATTAGAAACACTTGGGATTGTCATAACTATTTCATCATATACAACACTGAAAAAAAAAAAACAACCTTATTCAGTGCAAAGCAAAATATACCATTTGTATGGGCTAGTAGGTATGATATTTTAGCACTTGAATTTCAAATTTACTTTTTCACTCTAGCGTGTAAAATGCACTTTTACGCGCAGATTCCGAGCGATAAAAAAGGTTATTACGAGCTGTTGTGCTGAAAAATATATTGTAGCCTCCAAAAACTTACCCAGGGAAATGTATAAAATAAAACAATACATTATTAGCTACTGCATGTTGGGCGTGAGCGTTAATGCAACATCCTTATCGACAATGGGAAATTAAATTCTTTCACCGTTTCCAAACAAACCAGGCAGCTTGAAATGGAATGCCTTTTACCCACTTGCGTAAAAAAAGGTAGTGTTTTTCAAGGTTCCGTAGTCAAACTAGGAACCCTTATAGTTTTGCCATGTCGGTCTGTCCGTCTGTGAGACTCTTTTGTTCTAGAAAGCTGTAATTTGAAATGAATATACATACTCGTATTAGTCACACAGACAAAGTGGCAACATAAAAATTTAAATTTTATTTTTCTCGTTTGCCCCATAGTTTGGGGTGTCGTTGGATAGGTCTTTCAAAAATATTGCAGTTTGTAAAAACAATTTTTCGATTAATGAATCCGTTTATGAAATATTAAGCTTTCAAGCGCAAATTTTTGTTAGAGTCAATTGTCCCCCCCTCCCCCCTACAGTCAAAACTACAAATACTAAAAATCTGAAAAATATCTTAGATGAAAGCACATATAACGAATTTTAAAGGAAAACTATCACGACTAAGTAGAATTGATTGGATCCTGAGATACAGGCGACTAAAATGTTTATACCTACTGAAATCATCTAAGACAGCTCCAAATAACTTGAAATAGAAAATTAGTTCATACTTGTTGTTTTTTAACCGACTTCAAAAAAGGAGGAGGTTATACGTTCCACTGTATGTATATTTTTTTTTTTTTATGTATGTTCACCGATTACTCCGTCAATTGTCGACCGATTTCAAAAAATTTTTTTTGGTTTGATAGAGTATACTTCCGAGGTGGTCCCATTGTCACCAAATCTGTATCTGATGAGGGGATCAGTGAGGAATTGAGGGAACTCCTCAAATATTGTAGGCAAACATACAGCGATTTTAGTATTTTTAGTAACAAGTCCAGCATTTGCATACAGAAAGTATCATTTGGTGTAGTGGAACTGATGATGAAGACCACAGATGGCCACCGGAACTCCTCAATGGTACCGATTTCAAGGGTGGCGATAAGATATCTCGATTAAGATAGTTGAGCGACTACCTACAATACCTATTTACTTATTTATTTACTTGTTGAAATATGACTATGACTTTCCCGCAACGTTGCTTGCGGCGCGCTTGATATAAGTTAAAGTTTTATTTCAACTAAGAATTGGGACTACGTAACAGCGTATTATGATCACTAAAAAGTATAAAATAAAATAAATGTTTTAAAAAACAAAAAACCGCCTTCAAAAACGCAAAAAATAACTTCTTTAAAATTGTAGGCACCTAATAGGTTAGTCCAACTGAAGTCGGCGACCACAACATTTTCAACAAAAAGCCGACATCAGTTGGACTAACCTATTAGGTGCCTACAATTTTAAAGAAGTTATTTTTTGCGTTTTTGAAGGCGGTTTTTTGTTTTTTAAAACATTTTTGAGATGGTGTTTGTGTAGTAACTTCGGCTTCGGCTTCGGAACCCTGCACTGAGCATGGTCAAACATGCTCTTGCCCGGTTTTTAGGGTTCCGTACTCAAAGGGTAAAAACGGGACCCATTACTAAGACTCCATAAAAAATCACGTTTGTTGCATGAGATCCCCCTTAAATATTTATTTCATTTTTATTTTATTATTTATTTTTAAAGTAAATATACAACTAAATATTCTGTGAATATTTCAATCGTCTACCCGTTGCTGTATATTAATATCGAGCAAAAAACGGCAAAAAAATTACGTTCGTTGTATGGGAGCCCCCCTTAAATATTTATTTTATTCTGTTTTTAGTATTTTTTGTTATAGCAGCAACATAATTACAACAACCGTGAAATTTTCAACTGACTAGCTATCACGGTTCATGAGATACAGCCTGGTGACAGACAGACAGACCGACATACGAACAGTGGAGTCTTAGTAATAGGGTCCCGTTTTTACCCTCTGGGTTCGGAACCCTTTAGTCCCTAGAGATTAATAAGGAAATTTAGTCCCGATGTGCGGAGACTAAGTAACATTTTAAGAGCATGAGAAGTGAAATAGTAGATTATACATCGAGGGGATAAAGCACTGTTTTATGTCACGGGCGCGATATTGAATCCTGAACAAATGAGGGACTCCAGATTTAACTCCTGAGCGAAGCGAGGGAATTAAAACGGGGTCCTGAGTGCAGCGTGGGATTCAAGCTCGCCCAAGACGAAAACAGCTTTATCCCAAAGGAGAATACTCTACTTTTCTCACCTTTTGTTTTATTTTCTTTGTTTTGCGTATATGGCTTGTAGTGGCCAGTTCGATTTTCAAATAAGTTCTGTTTGTTGTAGGTTTCTATGGAACAATTTTTCAAATGAATTCAAATCTCATTATTAACCAGCGGATTATAATGAGATTCAGTACAATATTGTAACCCGTCGCCGCGGGGTTATAATATTGTACTGAATTTCATTATAACCCGCTGGTTAGCCGATGGATATAATCACTTACTTTAGGTGAGGTTTGCATGATATATAATTGGGCAAATTCGAGCATGTGGTGTGAAAAGTAAATTATACCAAAAACTGACAGAAATCGGCGCTTAAGTCAACACGGGAGCAGTCAAAGTTTGCTTTTGTTGCACCTGTATACGCAGGCGTGTATTTGCTTCGTGGAGTTATGAAGCTGGCCGTTTTGCAAAATACATCAGTTTTACCGATGACGAGCATCATGAAGGTCATCCTATTTTTCCTGCTGTTGGTGGTGAGTATTTATTATTACAAGCTTTTATTTAATTGACTGTCCGTTTTGTATAGATAATGGTACGGAACCCTTAGTGCGCGAGTCCGACTCGCACTTGGCCGGTTTTTACTGATCGTGTAAATTAGTATATCGGCAGATGTCAATATTTATCACAAACTGCCATTACGGAATCCAGAAATCTAGATTTCGGTTTTAAATCTAAAATAGAATAGAATAGAATACATTTATTTAAACAAAACTCACGGTTATAACTTGGTTTTACGTACGTAATAGTACTTAGTAGTGAAGGTTGCGTAATGCTAATTACGCAGAGTCTCGTACAATACTTTATCTACACACATATTATAAGATGGGTTCAGAAGCCGAAAGGAGAATGACCAGCATTACCTTACCTGTGGTAGTAAGTGACAGCAATGACAGCTGTAACGTAATTTTGAATTTACGTTATCGAATATTGTAAGGTAATAAGATCCAAATTTGGAACATCTTCCAAAAGTAACAGTTGTCATCGCTGTCACCTACTACCACAGGTAATGCTGGTCATTGCCTACGGGCTTTGAACGCTAGGAATTATGATATGGGTGTAGATAAAACTGCATTTAGAACCCTTAAAGATGAATTGCCATTTAATTCCAGGATTATCGTAGCTGTGCGGCACGGTCTTCATTTTATTTTTTATGAGGAATAGAAAAAAAAGAAAATCTGACGTCTCAGAACTTCATACGAAATTGATTTACGTTAAAGTGGCATATAGTCGCTTAGCTGCCGCGTATAAGTCAACAATGAAGAATGTCAGTAGGTACGCCAAATCGCTTGAAAGTTTGTAGCAGTAAAGTTTATAAATAAACAAGCATACTACTTTTTATTTTATTCAAAAAGACTCGGTAGTTTTGATTCTATGAACGTTTAAAATTTGGGTCAATAATATTAAAGCACACGGGGGCCATCTTGCTGTGGTGACGTCATCGCTTAACAGCGGTACGCGCCCTTATATGAAAAAGTAAGTTTACAGGGCTATAACTTTTTAACCGTTATAAGTAGCCAGTTGAATTTTTCACAGAATACGTGTTATTATAAAATCTATCGTTTAAAATTATACAATTAACAATAAATCAAATCCCAAGAGGGGTCCCCATACAAGAAACATGAAAATAAATCAATTTTTTTAGCATTATTATACGGATTGTATTTTTATAATGGCTTCTTATTTTGATGCTATTTTGAACTTAAATTGTAGTCTAATTTTTGTAGTTTACGACTAAATAGCAATGTCAAGTAAAACTACTACAAATATGTGACAAATCTGATTTTATCAACATGATATTTTAAGCGGTCACCCATCCTGTTTTAGACTACGCGTGTAGTTGTTTAACTTTGGAAGGCGAAGTACGGGTTGTATTTGTATAATAGCTTTTTATTTTGGTGTCACATTAAGTTTAGATAATAATCAAAACTCCATACAAACAAAGTTTACGACCAAACAGTAAACTGTAGTAAAACTCTTACAAATATGTTAAAAAGTGCCTAGTTTAAATCAACACGATCGATGTTTAGGTAAAGTCCATTCGCTTAGATAGTGTCACTACACTTGCACGTATGTACTTGTGGTTATTGTAATACAATACGAATATAATGCGCCATAGGTAAACTGCCAAATTTACTTGCGCCGTAACACCGGCTAGTGAATTTGGCAGTTTACATCGAAATATATTCGTATTTTATTACAATAACCACAAGTACCTGCGAGTGTAGCGACACTATCTAAGCGAATGGACTATAAGCGGTGGTTGCTTAACTTTGGTGGTAGGCCTTTCTTTACAAATTTCGTGTTAATTTAGAATTAATATCACTACTGTATAAAAGAGTGAACTATAAAACATGAATTTTTGTTTTACCTATCAGTAGTTCTGATACTTCGTGTATTCATTTCATCGATTTCAAATTTCGCGCGCGACCGCTATCAAGTCGATAGACGTACCTACCTACATACCTACAACACTCTCGCTTTGCTAGGTCGAGGCATTATTGCCACTATCCCAAAATTTAAAGTGCTTGATTATTATTCTAATTTTATTTAGCCAACATATTCGACAAACATTACAAATAGAAAAGCCGGTCAGTGACAGACAGTGAGTTAAGTAATACAGAATAAAAGATAAACATAGCTGCCATAGTAAAATCAAAACGAATTCGTAAATATATTACGACTTACAAAGTTAAGCAAGTACAAACGTAGTCTATAACAGGATGGGTGACCGCCTAAAACATGGTGTTGAGAAAATCAGTTTTGTCATATATTTGTAGCAGTTTTACTTGAGATTGCTATTTAGTCGGAAACTATGAAAATTAGACTACAATTAAAGCTTAAAATAGCATCAAAATAATAAGCCATTATAAAAATACAATCCATATAAAAATGCTAAAAAAACATGATTTATTTTCATGTTTCTTGGGATTTGATTGATTGTTCATTGTACAATTTTAAACGATAGATTTTATAATAACACGTATTCTGTGAAAAATTCAACTGGCTACTTATTACGGTTAAAAAGTTATAGCACTGTAAACTTACTTTTTTACACTCAGACCGGTCTTGTGCTTTTCGCATCCACCGCGTTCCCGCGATCTTTACAAGGTCGTCACTCCATCTTGTTGGAGGCCTACCGACAGCTCGTCTCCCGGTCCGCGGACGCCACTCAAGAACCTTCTGACCCCATCGGCCATCAATCCTGCGAGCAATGTGCCCCGCCCACTGCCACTTAAGTTTGGCTATTCTTTGGGCTATGTCGGTAACCTTAGTTCTACTGCGGATATCATCATTTCTGATTCTATCACGCAGAGAGCATACTTCTAAATGAGTGGAATTCTACCTTTCAGGTATAAGGCTGCGGCTCCACTGAAGCGGAGACGAGCGGAGCGGCGCGGAGCTGTGCCAATATTAACCAATAGAATCGAAACCAACGTGCGCAAGGCGCGCTCGACGTGACCGCATGTGCCTTCTATTGGTTGGAACATGTTGATTGAATTGTTAAAACATGAAATTTATCCACCAGGTACAGTGGACAGGTAAATTGTACATCTGTGCATACTAAAAAAAAGTAAAAAAAAAAAAACAAAAAACCGCCTTCAAAAAGCAAAAAAACTGACCTTGTACCTACCTTTTTAAAGAAGTTATTTTTTGCTTTTTGAAGGCGGGTTTTTGTTTTTTTAAACTTTTATTTTATTTCATACTTTTTAGTGATCATAATTATGCTGTTATTACATCTCATTTAATAAGAAACAATAGAACATTTCAATCTCGACGCAAGCAACGCCGTGGGAAAGTCATAGTCATATATTTAAACCTAAACATGCTTCGTCATAGTCGCTCAACTATCTTAATCGAAATATCTTGTCGCCATCCTTGAAATATATACCTACCGTTTAGGAGTTCCGGTGGCCATCTGTGGTCTTCATCATCAGTTCCACTTCAGCAAATAGTGCTTTCCAAGACCAAATACAAGGGTTACAATGAAAAATACCAAAATCGCTATAAGTGTGCCTATACATTTTGAAGACTTTCCGACGTCGTTGATTGCGGGGAGATTGAAATGTTCTATAGTTTCTTATTAAATGAGAAGTGGGAGAATAACAGCATAATTATGATCACTAAAAAGAATAAAATAAAATAAAAGGTTAAAAACCCGCCTTCAAAAAGCAAAAAATAACTTCTTTAAAATGATAGGTAATAGGAATTAATTTTAAAGAAGTATTTTTTTGCTTTTTGAAGGCGGGTTTTTATTAAAACTTTTTTTTCCTTAAAAATTACCAAAATTCCACACAAACTACTACCGCCAATTTACCCGTAAGTTTTTCGTAAATCGCCGAAAGCAATATTTATAATTTATGATTATAGTATAATTAATTACAGCCTTCACAACATTTTCAACGTTTATCACTTACAAAGGTAGTTTTTCCTGAATCGCCGAAAATAATTTTGTTTTGTTTACCCGTGCATAACTACCACCATTTATCCCGGAAAAACCACAGTACCCGTGGGTTTGGCGTATTTGAATTTATAACTTAATTGAAGTACCAGGGAGCCAGGAGTGAAGCAGATGTTAATTTGATATTCTGTCGCACAGGCACCATGGGTAAGCGGCTGCAAGACATCGGTGTGGAGAACATGGGGGAGACCCGCCGCCGGTACCGCGACCTGCTCTTCAGCTCTGAGGGCCCTGCCAAGATTCATTGCGCTAACTAGCGTTTCTATTCATTTCATTTTTAAACCAATCGCATCACTGGTAGATCACGTGACTTTTCGTATCACGTCATCTACCAGTGACGCGATTGGTTTTAAAACGAATCGAATAGAAACACTAGTTAGCTTAGCGTAGTGCAACTTGGCAGGGCCCTCTGACACTGTGAGTACCTTTATCCTGCTTTTCTTCTTGTTAGTCAATTTTGACCCTTATCATGGCAGAGGCTTTTTATCGTCCACATACGGTTCTTTGAAATATCAGTCTGTACCTTGACATAAAGGGCATTGGGTAAATTTGTTTGAAGAATATTGTCATATTTTTTTTCAGCGGCCACGGATGATTTTTACGTAGTTATTTAGAGGACCTCTAAATACACATAGATATGTATAATTTATGGCGTCAAATAATATCGGAGCAGAGATTTTAAAGATTAAAGTAATCAATTTTTAGGACATAAGTACGCCCAAGTATGAATATTTAAATATCTCGGCTCCGATGCACTTAAGAGTATTACTTGACATAACAAAATATGTTAAATTTTAATAATCCTTTTATAATTTACCACTTTTACGAATGGCCGCTCACCTTGAAAATGTATGGATTTTACAAATGACAACACACTTACCCAAACCCCTTTAAACAATCTACATGAAAATTAACTTCTTAAAAATTACTCCTCAAAAAAAGTTTTGAAGGCGGGTTTTTGTTTTTTTAAACTTTTTTTTATTTTATACTTTTTAGTGATCATAATTATGCTGTTATTCTCCCATTTCTCAAGAAACAATAGAACATTTCAATCTCGCCGCAAGCAACGCCGTGGGAAAGTCATAGTCATATATTTAAACCTAAATATGCTTCGTCATAGTTGCTCAACTATCTTAATCGAAATATCTTGTCGCCACCCTCGAAATATATACCGTTTAGGAGTTCCGGTGGCCATCTATGGTCTTCATCATCAGTTCCACTTCACCAAATAGTGCTTTCCAAGACCAAATACACGAGTTACAATGAAAAATACCAAAATCGCTATAGGTGTGCCTATAAGTTTTGAAGAGTTCCGTCGATTCCTCATGGATTCCACCATTAGATCTTCATTTTGAAAAATGTTGGACCAATCTGGAAGCACCAGCTTTCAAATAAAAAAAGAATCTTCAAAATCGGTTCACCCAGTCGAAAGTTCTGAGGTAAAAAACATTAAAAATAAAAAAAAATAAAAAAAAAGTACAGACGAATTGAGAACCTCCTCCTTTTTTTGAAGTCGGTTAAAAATACAACTAACTTAATGTATTTTATCTGTAGTTATAACACCATCGCCTCTATTCTAGGCGGTATAAACGATATCGTAGTTTTCCTGTTAAGATATTGTTATGACGTCAGCCGCCATTACGGTCAAGAAAATAAGAGTTATCAAAACGTTGACAATTCGATAACAGATCAAATACGATATTGTTTTTACCGTCTTGAATAGAGCCGCTGATTGGTGGGGGCTAAACAGACAAGGAAAACCCCTGGGGCACGTTTTATAAAACTACAAGTAACAATTTTACAGGTCTAAACTGCCAACACTGCTCAAATGGCTGGTCGTCATTGGTCAAGGTAGTGTCAAATGGAAACTTGTAACCTGTAAATTGTAATTTGTAGCTTTATAAAACGGGCCTCTGCCATGCACAAGGACAGTGTTGCCATATGTAGCATTAGCAGACGATGCTTTCGCTCTCAGTGTACCATAATGAACCATATCCTCTGAGGAGTATTACACGGCATGAAGCAATATTTAATTATAGGTTGTCACGTGGAAAGAGGGTTTTAGAAAGTGCATTTGGAATATTAGCCAATCGTTTTGAGAGTATTGTTAAATTCAATAAATTTATTGCCAGATCGTGTAACAGGATATTGTTTTGGCATGTTGGCGGTGTTATGCACAACATACTTGTTGACAAAAGAAAGCAATTTTATACCGGCAACCACATTGGCCATGATGCATAGAGGTAGGAAAACATAAAGGCAGTATAAAACGGCTACTAGAACCATACTCTTCCCACCTCTTACAAATGCCCTTTGTTAAAAAGAGACGTCTATATATGACCGCTTTCAAAAGTGTAGCACTTTTTCTAAGAATATGAACATAAAGCATAGAAACCGGAGTAAAAGAACAACGAGAGACGTATGTTTGACCTTTTTCTATTTATGGCATTTATAATGAGTTCGAAAAAGATGTGCTTATAGGAATTCTTTCGTTATCTATCATGTTGTCACAAGGTTCGAATTTGATCTTACTCCTATCCGTCAACGTTACGAGGGCTGCTACTTATGTATCCGGAATCTGGGATTCCAACATTTATAAACGTTATATCTGACCTCCATGGTAAAATTTGAACTTTTTGTTAATACTGGCCGCTATATATTTTTTTCTTATGTACGCTAGTCTTTTGTTTTTGGCGGGATCAAAATGTCATCTCACTGCAAGAATGGAACTCACTCGTGAAAATATTCGTGCTATGATTTATTATGATTTTCGGCGTGGTTTAACGCAACAACAGTGCATAGATCAATTAACTTCGACTTTTGGTGATGAAGCTCCATCGAAAAGCACTGTGTACCACTGGTTTAGTGAGTTCAATCGTGGACGTAGTATGCTCACGGACGAAGTTAAGGAAGGTCGCCCGAAATCGGTCGTTGTACCACAAAATATTGAAGCTGTGCGAAAACTAAATAATGCATGCCCGTCATATTACATATCGCGAGATAGAGGCGACTCTGGGCATATGTATGACGAGCATTAATAAGATATTACATGATCATTTAGCTGTAAAAAAAATTGTTCCCGTTGAATCCCTCACAATTTAACTAAGGATCAAAAAGAGGCTCGCGTCGAATGGTGCAAGAAAATGTTAAAAAAATATATCCGTGGTGACTCAAAAGCTGTTTATAATATCTACACAGGTGACGAATCCTGGATCTATGCGTATGATCCGGAAACTAAACAACAATCAACAGTGTGGGTGTTTCAAAATGAGCCGAACCCTACGAAAGTGACTCGTGCAAAAAGCACCTTGAAGCAAATGGTCGCCTGCTTTTTCGGTATTAATGGCCATGTGGCTACAGTGCCACTAGAGAATCGTAAAACGGTTAATTCGGAATGGTACACGACCATTTGTTTGCCGGAGGTATTTGAAGAAATACGTAAAAACAACCAGCGACGCAGAATCGATCTTCACCATGACAATGCCAGCTGTACGCGAAACGACTCGATTTTTGGAAGGTCAAAATATAGAATTAACGGGTCATCAGCCGTACAGCCCTGATTTGGCACCCAATGATTTCTATTTATTCCCAAATGTAAAGAATAAATTACGTGGTCAACGATTTTCGACCCGTGAAGATGCAGTCGACGCGTTCAAACAGCACGTTTTGGAGATACCTCAGTCAGAGTGGAAAAAATGTTTTAAAAATTGGTTTCAACGTATGCAAAAGTGCATCGATCATAAGGGAGAATATTTTGAAAAACAATAAAACCATATTTAGTCATATACGTTTGTTATGTTTTTCTATTCCGGTTACATAAGTAGCAGCCCTCGTAGTGATGTTGCTGAATCGACAATAATATGGAAGTCGATACCTTTAATTTGTTCTAATGGACAAAGGAACGATTTTTATAAAGCTATAAATTACAATTTTCCATTTGACACAACCTCGACCAATGTCGTCGACAGACAGACAACAGACAAGCCGTTTGAGCAGTGTTGCCAGGTTAGACCTGTAAAATTTTTACTTTTAGCTTTATAAAACGTCTAAACATTGCATAATTCGGTGGGTCTACGTTAAGAATACTGCATTATCGTTAGTTTGGTCTTGATAAGCAAAATATGACATGGTAAAGCACAGTCGGCAATAAAATAGTGTCCCAAAATATACTTTTTCTAGAATATTTTGTCATATGAATGAAAAGCGAGCGGGCGAGCTAAAATTTATCAGACTAAAATCGGCCCTAAAACAATACGCTTTAATTAGGTAATTAGGTGTGTTACGCTTAAGTGAGATTTCAAGTTTTTTTGTTATATTTTATATAAAGAATATTTTCAATAATTCATCAATGTTTTATTTACATGTTTAAGATAACATCAAATTGCAAAATTATAAGTCTCTCATCATTTTGGTCAAAGGTAAGTTGAAGTTGTCCGGTCCACGTGTTTTTTCAGCGGCACTTCTGAACAGAAAACCTAATCGTGGCTCCTAAAATAAAATATATGTCGTCCTTTTCCTTGCACGTTCGGCAAAAAATACCGTATGAAAATGCTTGAAGCAGAGACTATGCATCTTTTAGGTATCCGATTTTCTCTGTCTACTCGTGTTCGCCGAATCCAGTCTCCAATTACGTTTTCATCTTTTGGAAATCTGAAAATATCGATATATTTTTACATCACTGTCAAAACTTCGATTGCTTATTTACAACCGGGAAAATGTTACTATTAGGGCTCTCTCGTTGTTCTTTTAGTCCGGTTTCTATGCTTTATGTTTATATTCTTAGAAAAAGTGCTACACTTTTAAGGTGGGAAGAGTATGATTCTATTAGCCGTTTTATACTGCCTTTATGTTTTCCTACCTCTATGCATCATGGTCAATGTGGTTGCCGGTATAAAAGTGCTTTCTTTTGTCAACAAGTATGTTGTGCATAACACCGCCAACATGCCAAAACAATATCTGTTACACGATCCGGCAATAAATTTATTGAATTTAACAATACTCTGAAACGATTGGCTAATATTCCAAATGCACTTTCTAAAACCCTCTTTCCACGTGACAACCTATAATTAAATATTGCTTCATGCCGCGTAATACTCCTCAGAGGATATGGTTTAATTATGGTATAACTGAGAGAGAAAGCATCATCTGCTAATGCTACATATGGCAACACTGTCCTTGTGCATGGCAGAGGCCCATTTTATAAAGCTACAAATTACAATTTACAGGTTACAAGTTTCCATTTGACACAACCTCGACCAATGACGACCAGGGGCCTGTTTTATAAAGCTACAAATTACAATTTACAGGTTACAAGATTCCATTTGACAAAGCCGGACCAATGACGACCAGCCATTTGAGCAGTGTTGCCAGTTTAGACCTGTAAAATTGTAACTTGTAGCTTTATAAAACGTGTTCCGGTGTTATAACTAGAGATAAAATAAGTACATTAAGTTAGTTGTATTTTGGGGAGTAATTTTTAAGAAGTTAATTTTCATGTAGATTGTTTAAACAATTTTAATGTCAAGGTACAAAGACAGATATTTCAATGAACTATATGTGGTCGATAAAAAGGCCCTGCCGTGATAAGGATCGAAATTGACTAACAAGAAGAAAAGCAGGATAAAGGTACTCACTGTGTCAGAGCTGAAGAGCAGTTCGCGGTACCGGCGGCGGGTCTCCTCCATGTTCTCCACACCGATGTCTTGCAGCCGCTTACCCATGGTGCCTGTGCAACAGAATATCAAATTAACATCTACTTCACTCCTGGCTCCCTGGTACTTCAATACAATACAATACAAATACTTTATTAAAGAAATAGTCATTAAAAAGACCGTATATACAAAGTTAGGAATACTGATGTCGTGATCTTAGCATGTTATAAAATTAAAAAAGTAACTTTAAACAGAAACGGAACTGATTGTCATGTCATGTCACTTGTCAACCATACCAACTGTAACAACATAAATTCGTCTACTTTTGGCAGATTGCGGCTATCCGCTTTTACAAATCCGTTAGTCACTTTCATTTTAAATAGCGTATATCAAAACAATAATATTACGAGAATCGAAAGCGTGCCTTTAGAATCAAGTAATCCGTCAGACAGATAAACAATGGACATGACAGTTGTATATTTTTTTCAATTCCTATGGTAATAAATGGACTAAGGGCACTATAAGTGTATTCCTAACATTCACAATCCGACTTTTTTTACTGTTTTTCCTAAATAAAATAAAATAAAACTACTGCATAAAGAAATCCAAAAATATTTTTACTGTAATCAGAAGTGTAAAATCTACAAACGGTATTTTATTTTACTACCATAGCACATATGAATTGTTGTCAATTCCGTGTCAATTAAATTTCATGTAACTTTTTATAGGTATCAATGTCATTTTGGTTTTGAATCATATTTTTTAAAATTGAATATTTTGACCACATGGTAGATGCCTGATATTTCTTAGAAAGTTAAAAAAAGTAGGCCAAAAGTACGTTTTCTGAAAAAGAAATCACTCCGTTTTCCCTTTTCCAGTCGATGAATTGGTCATAGACGGTCATATATTTTTCCTTTGACTTCTCCGGTAAAATACTATTATTTGCAATTAATGCGTTTGCATATAACTGTGGCGGTGTTAAATGTATTTCACAATCGTCTGAATCGCTCATTTTATATCAACAAAATTTTCAAGCCAATACTTAAAAAAATTAATCTGTACTAAAATGTACTATTTTAGTACAGTTTCTTCTCAACAGAGTCCCTTGGAAGCGCTGGTAGACTCAGACATGTAAAAGTGCCTACAGGGCCAACTTACAGAATAAATGAATTTGAATTTGAATTTGAATTCATTTTGATGCTAGTGCGGTAAGTATGTCATTTCAAACGAGTCCCGAGGTGTATTGGCCCGAGATGCAAGCGAGGGCCAAGACTCGGGACGAGTGAAAATGACAGTTCCGCACGTGTATCAAACGACGTTTTTTAATACATTTGCGAAAATTACAATAAATAAAAAATAAAACAATTCCGTGTCAATTAAATTTCATGTAACTTTTTATAGGTATCAATGTTTTAGGAGTTCTACCGAGTTTCAGTGTGGCTCGTTACATAAAGTATAGTTTAAAAGTTAAAGATAATAAAGTTAATACGTTTATTAAATAAAAGTTGCAGTTCAACGGCTAGGTCAAGCGTCTCTGACGTTGTTTTGTGAAGTGCATTTAGAATATTGATATTCGTAATAATTATGTTTACCTACATGACTAATAAAAGTAGGACGCTGTGTTAGCAGAACTACCTGTACGGTGTCGAACCGTACAAATGTCATTTTCGTTTTGAATCATAGTTTTTAAAATTGAATATTTTGACCACATGGTAGATGCCTGATATTTCTTAGAAAGTTCAAAAAGTAAGCCAAAAGTACGTTTTCTGAAAAAGAAATCACTCCGTTTTCTTCGAAGTAAAAAGCACTAGTTCGAAAAAATCCAACTTTCCGCACAATATACAGCTACGAAAAGTACCACTTTTTGAGCAACTGTATTAAAATAGTACATTTTGATGCTAGTGCGGAAAGTATGTCATTTCAAACGAGTCCCGAGGGCCAAGACTCGGGGCGAGTGAAAATGACAGTTCCGCACGTGTATCAAACGACGTTTTTTAATACATTTGCGAAAAAAATAAAACAATTCCGTGTCAATTAAATTTCATGTAACTTTTTATAGGTATCAATGTCATTTTGGTTTTGAAGCATATTTTTTAAAATTGAATATTTTGACCACATGGTAGATGCCTGATATTTCTTAGAAAGTTCAAAAAAGTAGGCCAAAAGTACATTTTCTGAAAAAGAAATCACTCCGTTTTCCCTTTTCCAGTCGATGAATTGGTCATAGACGGTCATACATTTTTCCTTTGACTTCTCCGGTAAAATACTATTATTTGCAATTAATGCGTTTGCATATAACTGTGGCGGTGTTAAATGTATTTCACAATCGTCTAAATCGCTCATTTTATCACAAAAAATTTTTCAAGCCATTACGTAAAAAAAAATCGTTGGTGAAAATGGCGGGTTTGTGTTTTTACTTTTAACTGACAGACTTTTTTCATAATGGCAACGGTTGTGTCCATTCAGCCAAATCAAAGAAAAAATGTCACATAGTAATTTAATTAGGTACCTATATTTAAAAATCAAAAAGCATAAAATTAAATACTCTATTAGCCAGCGGTAACGCATAAAGGTGGATTCACATTACGCCGTGCTGGGCTGGGCCCGGCTTCGACATGGTGTAACGTCAATCCACCTTAATACTCAACTATCCGATCATTTGTAATATTCATTCAGATTCAGCCATCTTGATGACGGCTGATTTTTTTAAAAATTACCTAGATAATTTGTGTGTGTGTATGTACTTTATTGTATTTATGTAATTTAAATATTTAAAATTATATTACCTATATGTATAGTTACAATGCTAAATGACATAATCAAAAAGTGATTGAACATGCAAACTCTTTGGTTGGATATACGGCTTCGAAGTTGAAACCAATTTATATTTTAAAAAAAATGGAAAAGTAAAACGCACTAGTGCGAAATAAGAAAAGTAAAAAGCACTAGTTCGAAAAAATCCAACTTTCCGCACAATATACAGCTACGAAAAGTACCACTTTTTGAGCAACTGTATTAAAAATGTTGTGAATTAATTATACTATAATTATAAATTAAAAATATTGCTTTCGGCGATTTTCGAAAAACTTACGGTTAATTGGTAATTGGCGGTAGTAGTTTGTGTGGAATTTTGGTAATTTTTAAGGAAAAAAAAAGTTTAAAAAAACAAAAATCCGCCTTCAAAAATCAAAAAAATACTTCTTTAAAATTGTAGGTAATAGGTCAGACCAACTGAAGTCGGCGTCCTACCATATATTAGCCAAAAGCAGACTTTAGTTGGTCTGACCTATTACCTATCATTTTAAAGAAGTTATTTTTTGCTTTTTAATGGCGGGTTTTTAAACTTTTATTTTATAACAATTTAAATTGATATTATATTATCTTGGTTGCGTGAGATTATAGTAAGTAGAAATAGAAAAAGAAATGTTTATTTGCTAGAATACGTTACAATAAGATCATAAAATAAATAACAGAATCAGTATCCAGCCGACATTAAAATAGACATGCAAAATATTAGATTAGACAGAATAATTGGGAGTGACGTCACGGACGTAGTACAGCGTACACGCTAACGTTCGTTCCTTGTTGCCAATTTGTCCGAACTCCGCCCTATAAGTGTCCTTTCTTGTACGTCTAAGATAATAGAAAGGGTGGTTTGTGAACAGCTATCGGAATACCTAGAGAAGAACAGTATCCTACCTGAGCTGCAGTCGGGTTTTCGCAAGGGTCGGTCGACAGTTACTGCGTTACTCGATGTAGTCGACAATATCCTAGAGGCTCGGGATGCTGGTAAAAGTACCATTATGGTTCTTTTAGATTTCTCCAGGGCTTTTGACTGCATTAGCGTACCCTTGCTGTTATCTAAGATGTCCTATTACGGGTTTGATTTCACTGCGATTAATTGGTTTAGCAGCTACTTGTCCGGTCGTGCGCAGGCAGTTGCGTTGCGTAGGATGGATGGTAGTACTCTGTGGTCCTCTCCTTGTCCTGTGACTAAGGGAGTGCCACAGGGTTCGATCTTGGGTCCCCTGCTCTTTATATTGTACAGCGCTGACATTATTCACAGTATAAAGAACAGTAGATACCATCTTTACGCGGATGACCTGCAACTTTACCTCTCCAGCGCGCCGTCGGACACGTTAGCCGCCGTGAACGCAATTAACGAAGACCTCGATCGTATTTCCTCTTGGTCGGAGAAGAACTGCTTAGTTCTCAATCCCAGCAAGTCGAAATATGTGGTTTTTGGGTCAAGACATCAAATTCGTAATACTCTGAATGCTCTGACTACCAGGGATGTTGCCGTCAGGGGTGAGCCAATAGAACAGGTGGTAGAAGCAAATAACCTTGGCCTTCTTATGGATGGCAATTTGCGCTTTGAGAGCCACATACTTAGAGTAGTGAGCAACTGCTTCTATCGCCTTAAAGTTCTATATAATATGCGTGATTACCTAAGTGTCGATTTGCGTGTTGACCTTTGTGAATCACTTATATTATCTAGATCAAACTATTGTGATGTAGTCTATGATGGCTGCATTATTGGTAGATCCAAGAGGTTGATACAACGTGTTCAAAACGCATGCGCACGTTTTTGTTTCCGCGTCCCTCCCCGCTCCCACATCACTCCCTACTTGAACGCCGCAAACCTGTTGAACATGCTTGCACGCAGGCGCCTGCACCTCGCCACTCTGCTGTTTGGTGTTGTACGTAGCGAGACTCCATCTTACCTTTTTAACCGAATTAAATGGTCGAGAAGTGCGCGCAGGTATAAGGCAATCGCCATCGTGCCTATACACCGGACTGCGGCTTTCAGAGGTAGTTTCAGGTTTGCGGCGTCCAAGTGCTGGAATGATCTCCCTCCTCCTATCCAAGGAGTGTCTAGCAGGTACACCTTTAAGCGCAAGCTTAAGGATTATTTGTTGACACTCCAGAAATCCTAACCCTCATCCAGCACTTACCTACACTCATCATTAATTCAACCTGCTGCTTTTAAATTGACCTTTTAATTCATTTTCAGTTTTATCAAGGCTGTATATCGGTATTTATGTATGCGTTTTATTTTTAATTATTATATTCCCATTTATTTTTCTCCTATAATAACTAAGTATTATGTGAGTAGTTTACACGTATAGTATAGTATGTTTGTACAGCGTTCCGTGAGTCACTGCCGGTACTGGCTGAAAATCAGCGCTGTAGGTGTCTGACACCTCAGCATTTTGCTGAGCCAGTGTCCGTTTCACTGCCGCGAGGACACACATTTGTGTGCCGTTCCTGTTACCTTCATTGTTTTCTTGAATCATTTGTATATTTGTGTGTCTTATGGTTGGTGAATAAATGTATTTCTTCTTCTTCTTCTTCTTCTTCTAACTGACATGTTGGTCACGATAATTTTAAAATAACTCGCAAAAATAAATTAGCTATATAGCAGGCATCAGCGTTGTTATGCTCTATTAAAGTTAACAAAAGCTTTAACGCTATAAAAACAGTGTTCCCGTAGCCATGCAGTCAACTTAGCCCTGAGCACCCTGCCATGTAACACCCTCAATTCATTGGGAAGGTTATTAAATAATACTACGCACATGTTACATGCGTTTCTTTTAAAGATGCCAGAGGGCCCTGCAAAGATGCACTACGCTAACTAACGTTTCTATTCGATTCGTTTTTAAACCAATCGCGTCACTGGTAGACCACGTGACTTTTCGTATCACGTCATCTCCCAGTGACGCGATTGGTTTAAAAACGAATCGAATAGAAACGTTAGTTAGCGTAGTGCATCTTTGCAGGGCCCTCAGACCTACAACATGGTTGATGGAGCAGATATTGATACTGACTTCTTGATTTTCCAGCGAACAGGTTTTCACGTTTTTTTAAATATTCTGGATGGCTCTCAGTGAAGAGACATGCTTTCAATATATACATAGACGCCAAGGGGAGAACTTTAAACTTATGGAAAAGTGGTCTACAGCTTTCATCAAACCGAGCATAACCTACTGCACGCAGACATTTTTTCTGCATAATAAATGCCCTCTCTACATCGACAGAGTTGCCCCATAGCAAAAGTCCGTAATTAAGGGTAGATGCCACATAACCGTGGTAGACAGTTAGAGTAACTGGGAAGATTTAAGTGTCTACATTAGCACTCCAAACGGGGATCCTTACTGCTCTGAAGAAGAGTATCGAGCATGCTTTGTTCGATCGCAACTTATGGAGCTGCTACTGAATTAAAGGCTGTTGTTGATTTGCATAATAATTAAGATCGAAGTGTATAATAAGTAGTGTTGCCAGGTCAAGTCCTACGAAAATCGGGACTGGGCTAATACAAAATCGGGAACTGGGATTTTAAATCGGGACTGTACAAATAATACAGTTAACAAATCGCGCGACTTATAACAGTCTTATAACGACCAATGTGGCGTACCGTTTTTGACCTGCAGTTGTTATCTTTTTCATGATCACTCTAGGAATGTGCTAAAATCGGGACAATTGGCGTACCGATCAATGGTAAAGACCTCTGAAAATCGGGACGTCCCGCGTAAATCGGGACGTCTGGCAACACTAGTCATAAGGATGGTGTTCTGCTTGGTTTGTTCGGCGAGGAGAGATATCCTACAAAGCTCTTGCTCTTAACAGCAAATCTCTCTTGAGGCCATTATGACGTTTGTATTCCAGTGGAACAAGACGTCAACAATGCGTCTCTTTCTCCCGATATACTTCAAGAGAACGAGTCCTTGAAGGACAACGAAAACTCGTCGCAAAGAGGCCGTTCACAAAAGCGTAAACCAGGTCGACGTAAACCGTCTGAGGGATTCCGTGCGGAAAAACGGCGTGATGCTAATCGGCGTTATAAAGGCACGTTTTATAAAGCTACAAGTAACAGTTTAACAGGTCAAAACTGGAAACACTGCTCAATTGGCTGGTCGTCATTGGTCGAGGTTGTGTCAAATGGAAACTTGTAACCTGTAAATTGTAATTTGTAGCTTTATAAAACAGGCCCCAGCTGAGAGCCTGCTGCCGTTATTCTTTATTTGAGCTCTGTCAAGCTTTCCATCGGCTTCCCGTATTTTTTTCTTTTAAATAGCCCCAATAATAAAAATCTAACAGATTTAAGTCCGGTGATCAGGGGGCCGCAAGACCTAGACGACCGATCCATCTGTGTGGATATGCTTGGTATGTAATATTATGCTATATGATAGATTGACCAAATTAAAAGCTGCAGGGTACATATCTGAATATCGAAAGGTCCACAGTCATAATAATAATATCTACGCCTGAAAGGCCTACTATTAAAATGCCACCCGTTTAAAATATCGAATGATTAAAATATCAACAGTTATTTGAACTTTGCGTTAAAATATCTAAAGATAATATATCTAAAGTTAAAATATTGAAGTTCAAAAAATCGTAGGTTACAAAATCATACGATTGACTTATCTACTATCGTAATATGTACGTCTGAAATGCCACACGTTTAAAACATCGAAAGTTTAGATTATTCAAATTTTCCTAGAAAGGTTTTTCAGGGAAGTGAGCGAGCGTAGCGAGCGAACCAGTCTGATTAATGCGAAACTGTCTCTGTCAGGTTAGGTTCAGAAGGCTAAGGCGGGAGTGTAGCGTGTTAAGTTTTTTTTATTACCCACAAAACAATCAGCATATGTTTACCTACTGAATAAATAGATTGAGTAATTTAGGTCGGTCAGTCGGTAAATTATCACAGTTCAACATAACACTCCTCCTCGCTACGCTCGTCGTCGTACCTGACATTTAGAATTCAACAGAACTACTAATCTATACATCACGGGAATGAAATAGACTATTGAAATTGGAACAAAATCCATTTAGTCGGTACTCAATCAATCGTTTAAAAAAAGTCGACAATTTGGACTTACATTTCTATTAAAAATATTTTAGATTTGTTTAATTCCATCTACTTAAGTTTATTTATATAATCATTTTAGTAAACATTTAATTTTGATATTATGAGGCATAATAACCTTTCGATATTTCAACTTTCGATATTTTTGAGTTCGATAATTTTAACTTTCGATATTTGATTACATACCCAACTAGTACGTTCGATATCTTAAACATCGGCATAGTACTCGTACCCGTCCGATATTTCGACTTTCGATGTTTTGGACATCGACATTTCATCTTTATGATGAATCAACTTTCGATATTTGATTACATACCCAACAAGTACGTATATTAACTTTCGATATTCAGATAAGTACGTACCCGTTCAAGAAATATAATGCTGCCGAATCACGAGGTTTCAAAATCAAATTATACAAAGTCGACGGAGCTCCTATATCTGGTTGGTTTGGCTCTTCGGGCCTGCTGAAGAACTAACGTAACCTAAAACTACCTCATATTTATTGAATAGGTATTTAAAAATCATCTTTAGGTTTCTTTAATTATTTTTCATTTTGAATGATTATTTAGGATTTATATCGATTTAAAGTTGGTTAGCAACAGTCCTTTTTAGGGTTCCGTACCTCAAAGGAAAAAAAGGAACGTTATAGGATCACTCGTGCGTCTGTCTGTCTGTCCGTCTGTCACAGCCGATTTGCCCCGAAACTACTGGACCGATCGAGTTGAAATTTGGTACACATATGTAAGTCAGTGACCCAAAGACGGACGCGTAACGTAAATAAATTAATTCTGGACAAGGGGGCCACTTTTGGGGGGTAAATTAGGAAATTAAAAAAAAAGTTTTGCGGACCTTATTGTGTGACATGTCAAATGAAATGGCCTGTAATGTTGTGAGCATCTCATTTTTTTTTATAATTATAATATAAACAGTTTTTAAGCTATTTAAGAAAATAGGCGAATATTGACCCGAGGCGCGCACATACATTCGTAATTTTCCTTACTTCAACTTCAACTTCTTATAGGTTTTTTTGTAATGTATAGGTGAAGAATTATTTTCCGTATTTTATTCAAAATATTGGGGCCAGTAGTTTCAGAGATAAGGGAGGCCGATGGTTGATTTTTGCGTATTTTCTTAAATAACTTGTAAACTGCTTATGTTAAAGTTCTAAAACAAATATATTTGAGATGCTTACAACAAGCCCGTTCATTTGACTAGTCACACAATAAGGTTTGCGAAACTTTTTTTTAAAATTTCCTAATTTATCGCCCAAAAGTAGCCCCCTTTTTCGAAAAAAATCATTTCATTTTCATTTTTTCATTTATTTATTGTTGTCACATTATGGCACATACATTTGAGACAGGTGTTGTTGTCTTAAACTAGTCAGCTCCACGTGGACACCCTGCAAGGGCACCACAACATATACTTATAAGTCTAAAATACCGAACTAACCCGCAAACAATTATTTTTAAAATTAAAATAAAAATAATAATAAAAATGTCATCATGCTAACAATACCTACTTAAGTACTAATGGGCTATGTATTAAAAAGATTATTACATTATACAAATTAAATTAACACATACAAATTACGATAAAATAAAAACTACATACATACATACATAATTTCACGCCTTCGTTCCCAGAGTGGGGTAGGCAGAGCTACAGAATTACAAACATCTCTAAAAACTTGTTGATAATTCTATAACCACAATTTGCACAATTAGGCTAAGATGTTTACCAGCGTAGTAGTGACAGGTTGCAAGCCCATCGCCTAACAGTACTACAAGCCTTTATTCCCTTAGTCGTCTCTTACGACATCCACGGGAAGACACGGAGTGGCACTATTCTAACTCGGCAACCACACGAGGAAAATAAAAACTACTATGTCATTATTTGCGTTACGCATCCGTCTTTGAGTCACGGACATACATATGTGTACCAAATTTCAACTCGATCGGTCCAGTAGTTTTGGAGCAAATCTGCTGTGACAGATGGACAGATAGACAGACAGGCATATGGTGTGGAGACGGAACCCTCTCCACGCGAGTCGAACTCGCACTTGTTCGGTTTTTTAAAGCTTGCTTTTTGTTATTCCCCGTGGTACTTTCAAGGGTCTTCGAGAGGGTCCACGGGAACAAGCTGGATTGGTTTACCAAATAAAAGTACTTCTATAAGAAATAGAAATATAAATGTTGACATATATATCTACGTATATACAGGATTCTCTTTGGGTTTTTGACAAGATGGTGTCGCTTTCTTAATTGTTTTTTTTTTTTTGCATATTTTGTTGTTTAATGGAAAGTAATGATGTATTAATATGCAGTAAATTAACATTCAAATGTGCAGTATAATGAAGAATTCAAGTTTGAACACGTATCGCCTTTGGAAGGATTGCTCCAAGAAAATCCCATCTGGTCTTCGTAAAGTTCTACCTACATCGCTTCACAGAGGCTAGAGGATCACCGTACGACGTTGCCTTATGTTTTTTTTTCATATATCTAAATGTAAAATACAAACTTGACATTGGCAGAAATAGTTGCTCGATATTGCGACCATTAAATAAATAATAGGTATATACAAATATTGTTCGCAGAATATTACAGCATTTGAAAACCACTTCATTTGACTTGTATAATGAAAAAAACACGAAAACAGCGACGTTGCTACCTTCACTTTAAAAGAGGCCTCTATATTGTAGATTCAGCTGAATTTCAGTAAAAATAAAAAGTAAATTACACAAAACTGACAGAAATCGACGCTTAAGTCAACACGGGAGCAGTTAAAGTTTGCTTTTGTTGCACCTGTGTATACGCAGGCTAGTACTTGCTACGTGGAGTATATGAAGCTGGCCGTTTTGTAAAAACACATCAGTTTTACTGAAGCCGAGCATCATGAAGGTCATCCTATTTTTCGTGCTGTTGGTGGTGAGTTTTTATTATTATAAGGTTTTATTTTTGAAGCCCTATCGTACATAGTTACAATAGGTTACCCTTTAAAGGGTTTTCGTTAGGGTATATAATTAACTGGCTTTTACAAACCCTAACGATGCGATAAGCATATCTTCGACTTACCCCAATGAAAAGCGGATAGCTTACGATACAATTAATTCGACTAAGCGTTTACCAATTCCTTAAAACCCTCTAACGAGGCTTTCCCTATGAAGTGTTTATTGAACGGCGTCAAACTATTTTAATCTCTACGCGCAGTACATTCAAAATATTTTTGCAATACTTAGCAATTGATTGGCTATCCACACACATAGGCTTGAAACCAACCAATCACACGAATCTGCGAAACAGAGTCAACGGAGAGGGAGAATGGATAGGGTAACCCTAACGTAATGCTAAGTGCTTTGAAGTTGTAGTTAACTAATTGGAAGCAGTTTCCATATCATTAGGGTAAGCCTATCGATAGGGTGAGCTAACGTTGGGAGAGCATATGATGTAGTTACCCGATCGATATACTTAATCAAATAAAGGGGTTTTCCGGTCCCTGGCTATAAGTTAAAAATTACAAGCGGAAGTCTCTTTCTAACGACTACGCGCTGGCCTAGTTGGTAGTGACCCTGCCTACGAAGCTAGCGGTCCTGGGTTCAAATCCCGGTAAGGGCAGATATTTGTGTGATGAGCGTTAATATTTGTTCCTGAGTCATGGCGATGTTTTCTATGTATTTAAGTAGGTATATATTTCTCTATATATGTATTTATATCTTTGTCTAGTACCCATAGTACAAGCCTAGAGCTTAGTTTGGGACTGATCAACTGGTGTGACATTGTCCCCTGATATTTATTATTATTTATTAACTCCTTTTGGTAGAAAGAGAGTTCCGCATTAGGGTGTGTCATTTTTGTCAAACTGTGAAATTCGAAAAGTAATACCACACAAAAGTTTCTTTTTTAAGAGTAATTAAGATTCGCATTTACAGATTTTATATTTAATGGTACTTTTGGCTCGCTCATTGACCTTGAAGTTTGGTAAAATTGGCAAAATACAAGGTTAGTAAAATCTGCATTTTTTATTTTAGTGTATAATATACATATATACATAAACTATAATGTTTGTCTTGTTTAAGAAAAACAAAAAAGCTGTCATGTTGTGACGTAATCAATCAATTCACATGTCTCCTAACGCACGCAGTTAAAAAGTTTAATGATAAGAATGCTTGTTTGTTTATTTTGTGCTATTAATGTAATTTCCCATGCTAAAAACTTATTTGTTGTATAGGAACCCGAATAATTGGTGTTGTAAGAGTGTAATATACTAGGAATTCAAATATTCATTTTGAGCTCTTAGTATGGAGACCCAAAAACTTTACCTCAATTGAGTGAGCCAAAGATGTGTAAAAAATCCTATATTTTTTACATATTTTGTTATTTTAGATCTCAATGCATCTTTTGATTACTATTAGATCAACAAAAAAACAAAGTTTTTATTTCCTATACTAAGGTGACACACCCTATTCCGCATGTAATTTGTAACTTGTAAGTAGGTTCGTGAAACGGGCCACTGATGAGTTGACTCAGGGTTGACTCGACGTTCAGTGTCCCGATAGTTGTTTCGGCAAACGGTCTTATAGCGAAGAGTCTCGACCAACACCTCAAGAGACTCTCGCTAGATGGCTGGATCAAGGGCCAGATACAGAAGGCAGTACTCCTCGACACGGCACGCATTGTGAGGAGGTTCCTTTCTCTGCAGCCCTAACCATCGGTAGCTTGAACCCTGCCCCGCTGCCGGCGGCAATTGTAGGTTAGGTTTTTTATAATGTCTATTTTTTGTATTAGTATTGTTATTTTACTTTTATATTTAAATATTTGTTATAAAAAACCTAATTTACAGAAAATTAAATAAATATCTTAACCCCTGAGCTGTGGAGACAAAATATGGCCAATAACGCACGTCTGTGGAGGCCCCGCGGGCCTTCTCCACAAAATACCGGTTTAGGACCAAACGATTTTTTTCCCCCGGTGAACATTCAAAATTATGGCTTGCTAGCGGTCTTGCTTCTTTGGCAATACTTTTCAATAGATAAAAGCGAGACAAAATATAAACTCCAAGGTTACTTCACTAACGAACGGAGACAGCCCGCCGGGCCGTCGCCACAGATAACGGTAAAAAAAATCGACAGCCCCGGGGGCCCGCTCCACAGCTGAAGGGATAAATAATAATAATGTAACATGTCGGCCATATAAAGTCCATGTTAAATTATGTTTTGCTAGAAAGAGATAGTAACAAATCTTCGTTGGCTATATCTTGGTCAGTTTTATAGCTGTTCGAAAATAATAGTTTACGTGACAGTTGCGTAATGCTAATTACGCATAGTCTCGCATAATAGAGGACTTATGATATGAGTGTAGATAAAGTATTGTACGAGACTCTGCGTAATTAGCATTACGAAACCGTCACGTAAACTACTAGTACGAAACTCTGCGTAATTGACATTACGCAACCTTCACGTAAACTACTATTACGTACGTAAAATAAGGTATGGGAACCTGAGTATGTTTAGTTTTAGGGGTTCGTGCTACGACTATATTCTGTAAAAGTGTAGTCCAAGTTTTCGAATAGTTAATGCCGATACGAAATATATGATAGAAATATTCACGCTTGGGGTACGGGTTTTGAAAAGTTTTATTTTGTTTCAGGTTGCCATGGCTACCGCCCTGCCCACTGGAGCGGACGGCGGAGGAGCTGCAGGAATAGGAGGTACAGTGCGCAGCTCTTAGAAGGGGCTTCGAGTTTGTACTTGTCTCACTCGCTCTCATACGCTCTTATTAAAGAGCCCGTGAGAGAGTACAAACGGGTGATGGGCCCAGATTTAGGTTACCGTCTTTCCTGTGGACATACCCGAAGTTAACTTTTTAAGGCCTACATTTCTGGCTGAACCCATATTCGCATAAACGGCGTCAGGTCTACTTAAGTCCTATCAGATAAAACATGACATATGCACACAAACAACCTTAAACTATGGACCACAAGAAAGACAACTTTTGTTTTAAACCGACTTCAAAAAAAGGAGGAGGTCTTATTTTCCACTGTACGTTTTTTTTAATCACCGATTCATCCGTCAACTGTGGACCGATTTTAACAATTATATTTATTATACTTCCGATCATTTGGCATCATTGTCACCAAATCTGAATCTGATGAGGGGATCCTTGAGGAATTGAGGGAACTCCTCAAATATTATAGGCATACATACAGCGATTTCAGTATTTTTAGTAACAAGTCTAGCATTTGCATTCGGAAAGTATCATTTGGTGAAGTAGAACTGATTATGAAAACCATAGGTGGCCACCGGAACTCCTCAACGGTTCTTATTTCAAGGGTGGCCAGGCGAAGATAGTTGAGCGACTATAACGAAGAACATTTCATTGTTTAAATATGACTATGGCTTTCCCCAGTGGCGCAACTATACCACCAAATTGTGCGGCGTAACTATAACACGTGGCAAATGCAACGGATAGGGCTCTACATTTATTTTTAACCGACTTCAAAAAAGCAGGAGGTTATACGTTCCACTATATGTTTTTTTTTAAAATGTTTTTTCACCGATTACTCCGTCAATTGTCGACCGATTTCAAATATTTTTTTGGTTTGATAGAGTATACTTTCGAGGTGGTCCCATTGTCACCAAATCTGAATCTGATGAGAGGATCCGTGAGGAATTGAGGTAGCTCCTCAAATATTGTAGGGAAACATATAGCGATTTTAGTATTTTTAGTAACAAATCCAGCATTTGCATTCAGAAAGTATCATTTGGTGAAGTGGAACTGATGATGAAGATCACAGATGGCCACCGGAACTCCTTTACGGTACCGATTTCAAGGCTGGCGATAAGATATCTCGATTAAGATAGTTGAGCGACTACAACGAAGAATATTTACTTGTTAACAGACTTCAAAAAAGGAGGTTATTGAAATATGACTATGACTTTCCCGCGGCGTTGCTTGCGGCGCGCTTGAAATAACTTAAAGTTTCATTTCAACTTAGAAGTGGGACTACGTAACAGCGTATTATGATCACTAAAAAGTATAAAATAAAATAAATATTTTAAAAAACAAAAACCCGCCTTCAAAAACGCAAAAAATAACTTCTTTAAAATTGTAGGCACCTTATAGGTTAGTCCAACTGAGACCAAGAAGTTATTTTTTGCGTTTTTGAAGGCGGTTTTTTGTTTTTTAAAACATTTTTTTTTTGTGATTATTAGTTCCCTCCTGTGCTCACGGCTTGTCAGACTGGGGGCCCCTCTCAGGCCGGGGCCTGTGGCATTTTGCCTGCTCTGGCACCCTATAGTTACGCCACTGGCTTTCCCGCGGCGTTGCTTGCGGCGAGCTTGAAATTTCTTAAAGTTTCATAACCTATCAGAACCGCCCGCCCACCGCCGCAGATTAGGCTCCGGTTCAAATTTGTTTTAAATTGTGCTGTAAAATATTGTTACTTTCGCTCTGTGTACGTTCACTTTGAAAATTGTTTTCTTTCTTTCTTTTTTTATAATTCGGACAAGCGATGCGTTAGGACCCTTATTAGGGCTTCCGAGGAACACCAAAGTGGGATCTGAGACAACATTCTCGAGATTACAATCACAAGACAATGCAATCCTTAGAAAGCGAATGCGCTGCCAATCCTGAGGACTAACGTGGAACGCCTCTATGCTAGTAATTCTACCGTTTGTCTTTTCCCCACACCGTAACACATCAATGCTTCTTGGCGATACGTTAAATAACAAGATGGTGGTAGCGATCCGGGTAAACCCGCACAAGGTCATAATACCATCACTACAGCTAAGGGCTAAGGCTTGTACACACGTACCACAACCATATCATAACTACCACACTACAACCATAATACGTCAGCGGGCGCATACGAGTATTTAATAGGTATTGAAATGATTAGTACAATTTACACGTACTATCGCGATCGTTAATTTGTGACCCATTTCGTCAATGTCATTAGAGATGCCAAATCATTTGTAACTTATAGGAGACTCAACCTTATTGTTGTAGAATGTCAGAATGACTTTGGACCTAAGGTGGGTCCCAAATTTAAGTTCGTGACTGTACCACATTTTGCTGTCATTATCGACCGCGTGAGTAATCCGACAACATCGCAACCACATCACAACGACAACGCAACCACCAGCGGCACCATATACAATTTTGTCGGTACCACAACGCAACTGCAAAAGCTGAAGCGACTCTATTCACACGTAACCGCTGCTTGACCACATTCTGTCGCTGCGACGTTGTGTGGTTGTCGTACGTGTGAAACAAGCCTAAGGATCTCCCCAGACCTATCGACGCGGAATCTGCTTGAGCCGGTAAGAAAAAAAATTATGACCGTGCAGTAAGAGTGTAAAGCTGGGTCCACATTTGTATCATTTCGTCGTATCGTATCTCCGTCGCGTTGCACTGACGCGTATCAAGATCGCTAGTGTAGACGCAAAAACCGCGATCATGCAGCCATGTGATCGCTCGGGATCGATGTTGATACGCGTTTATTTTTCACCCCGCACACTCGCGATCGGCTACGCGTATCAAGATCGGTAAGTATGGACGTATTTTGATACTGTATCACGATAAGAAGTTATGGTTTGATACGCGATACGCCGTGATCGCTCTCGAGGCGGTTTTTCCCCGATCATCAAAGGGGATACGGACACGCACTTGACACGTTTGTGAGCGTCCACACTTAATGATACGGCGTTATGATACGATACGCTGCTACGCTACGGTTAGTATGGACGCATTTTTTCACGCGACGATGGTAGTGATACGGTGTGCCCAAAGTGAGCGTCCATACTTAGGATACGGGAGCTCGATACGATACGCGTGATCGTGATCGGTAAAATGATACAAATGTGGACCCAAGTTGCGAACGGAACGACGTCGTTTTCGCTCTTATTGCATGGACATAAAACTTTTTCTTACGCTCAAGCAGATTCCTCGTCGATAAGTCTGGGGAGACCCTAAGGGTCCCATTTTGCCGAGAGTACCTGCACAACTTATATTGACTGTTTTTTTTCTTTTTCAGCTGGGTTCAACGTCTTCCTTGGTAAGAATTGACAATGCTTCAACTCTAAACTTATGGCACTTGAGCACGGAGCACGTAGCTTGCGCTTGAGTTACTTGTGCAAGCTATATGCATCGTGTACTGCCCCTGCGAGAAAGTGAGAAGAAACGAATTGATGCTCTAGAGATGTGGTGCTGGAGGAGAATGCTCGGTATATCGTGGACGGAATTCAGAACAAATGAGTCCATTCTTCGAGAGCTAGACATCAAACAGAGACTGTCAAGCATAGTAAAAGCTCGTATACTCACTTTCTTCGGACATGTATCGCGGCGCGGATGCGAATCTATCGAACGCCTGGTAGTGCAAGGCAAGGTCGAGGGCATCAGACCACGCGGAAGATCGCCGATGAGGTGGACGGACCAAATAAAAACCGCCGTCGACGGTCCTCTACACGAATGTACCAGGAGGGCGGCGGTTCGCGAAGAATGGCGTCGCATTGTGAAGCAGGCCACAAAATCAACGTGACGACCACGACCACTCTGACCAGAGTGTTACGCCAAAGAAGAAGAACTGCCCGAAGCCAATAGGCGGTAACTCAAATTCAATAGCCAAAGCAGATTCAATCCTCTTGTTTTAGTAATAAAGTTGCAATCGCTACAAGAGCTTTGTCTGAGATACCGCCATTTGTCTTAGCAGCGGGCCTAGAGTGTATCGCGTGACAAAATGTGGATAAAGCATCTGTCACTCTCGTACTTATTATGTAGGTAAGTGTCAAAAAGTGACGGATGTTTTATCCACATTTTATCGCGCGATAAATGCAACCATATTTAGCCCCCCAGCACGGCTAGCACATGTTGTCCACGACTTGTTTGTCGTTCGGATCTCCCTTTCTATCAAGTCTGTAACGATAGAGACGCACTGAGCGACAACCGAGGAGATACAACTTGTGCTACCCGTGCAGGGCAGTGTAGCTCCCGTCGCTTAAAAACGCCGCTGGTGATGTACCTGCCCAGTCGCGCATTTATCGAAGAAATTAGCGGTATGAAGGAGGCGGGAAGGGAGAGCACGCCGCTCCGCTTATACGCGCACGCTATTGGTTGGCTCGGTCTTTAAAGGGAGGTGAAAGGAACTAGTTCGGTCTTTTAGTTATTTTAGATCCGTTTCGATCTATAAAAAACGTGGAACTAACCCCGGTAACAAATGCACAGTTATGCGTCCTACTCGCACATGAGCAAGACACGCTTTGAAATACCTAATGCTATCTGTCTCGTTCACATCGCGTGCCGTGCCGTGCGGTCTTTACTCGTTCGTTCTGTTTCGCTTATACGTTCAACGATTGCTACTGACCTAAAGGACCGAAGACCGATTTAAGCACTATTTCCACCAAACGGCCCGCAACGGATCGAAACGGAAAGATTTTTATGGTCTTCAAACGATATTAAATCATGTTCACAGTATTTAAAGTCTATATTACCAAGCCGCGCACAGCAACTTGACCGCGGGCGTCTCACGCGACACGCGATCGTAGCCGAGCGTATGCTGCGACGCGCGATCGGCTCCGTCATAAATAGACAATAATATTTTTTAACCGACTTCAAAAAAGGAGGAGGTTATACGTTCCACTATATGTATTTTTTTTTATGTATGTTCACCGATTACTCCGTCAATTGTCCACCGATTTCAATTTTTTTTTTTGGTTTGATAGGGTATACTTTCGAGGTGGTCCCATTGTCACCAAATCTGAATCTGATGAGAGGATCTGTGAGGAATTGAGGGAACTCCTCAAATATTGTAGGCAAACATATAGCGATTTTAGTATTTTTAGTAACAAATCCAGCATTTGCATTTAGGAAGTATCATTTGGTGAAGTGGAACTGATGATGAAGACCACAGATGGCCACCGGAACTCCTTCACGGTACAGATTTCAAGGGTGGCGATAAGATATCTCGATTAAGATAGTTGAGCGACTACAACGAAGAATATTTACTTGTTAACCGACTTCAAAAAAGGAGGTTATTGAAATATGACTATGACTGTCTCGCGGCGTTGCTTGCGGCGCGCTTGAAATAACTTAAAGTTTCATTTCAACTAAGAAGTGGGACTACGTAACAGCGTATTATGATAACTAAAAAGTATAAAATAAAATAAATGTTTTAAAAAACAAAAACCGCCTTCAAAAAAATGGGTTAGTCCATCTGAAGTCGGCGACCACAACATTTTCAACAAAAAGCCGACATCAGTTGGACTAACCTATTAGGTGCCTACAATTTTAAAGAAGTTATTTTTTGCGTTTTTGAAGGCGGTTTTTTGTTTTTTAAAACATTTATTTTATAACAGACGCGATCGGCTGTCGCCGCATCCGATGCCATGCGAGCCGTTTGGTGGAAATCATCCTTAAAATTGTTTACGAGGATATGGCACATGCAAGGAATCGTTATGCACGTGTGCCAGCTACAGTCATGTGTATTCCTGGCTTAAGTGACAATGGAGGGAATGTGTTTGCTAGGCTTGAGTCGGTCGGAACTAAGAACTAACGGCCGAACCCTATATTCTAACCGCGGATGGATAAGGCTTATTACTCGTCTATGTCAAATTTTAACCCGCAGTAAAGCCCCCCATACCGAACAGGCCGAACTGCGTCAGTTCCGCCTGACCGGATCGAGTGGCCATACATGATCAGTTTTTCCAGCGGCCAATTGTTCAAGCGGACGGATGCGATTTGCCTTCAGGCCAAATTACACATACACGATGCTATTTTGCATCCGGTCAGTTAGACCTGAAGGTAAAACTGATCATGTATGGAGTTCTGTCAAGTCAGGCAAATCGTTCAGGCGGACGGATGCGTTTTGGTTCAGGCCAAATTACACATACACGATGCTTTTTTGCATCCGGTCATGGAGTTCTGTCCGATCAGGAAAACCGTTCAGGCGGACGGATGCGATTTGCCTTCAGGCCAAATTACACATACACGATGCTATTTTGCATCCGGTCAGTTAGATCTGAAGGCAAAACGGATCATGTATGGAGCCCTTAAGCCTTGTCTGTCCGCGGTTTGAATATAGGGTTCGGCCGTTAGTTCTTAGTTCCTGAGCAACTCAAGCCCTTCTTTGAAAATCGAAGTTCGAATTTACGTTAGTTAGTACTATCACACGTCATTCGAGACATCGAGACAAAGGGATGGAGCTAACGTAACTTCGTACTTCGATTTTCAAAGTGTTTGCAAACAGTTGTCAGAATTTTATTTAATTAGGTTTTAATTATTTCCAGGTCTTATTGGCAAAGGAGAGAAGATGGCTTCCGGTAAGTTTTAAATTTTATAAATAGAGTCCGACCAGGGGCCTGTTTTATAAAGCTACAAATTACAATTTACAGGTGACAAGTTTCCATTTGACACAACCTCGACCAATAACGAACAGCCATTTGAGCAGTGTTGCCAGTTTAGACCTGTAAAATTGTAACTTTTAACTTTATAAAACGTGCCCCAGCAAGTGGTGACACAAGCATTTTCTCAAATTCTCATATGGCAACAATTTTACCCATAAAACAAGCTGTCATATTAAGAGTACCTATATATCCAGTCGCTATGCATTTCGTGTTACCATCTCGTGGTACTAAGTATATGGCTTATTTTAGACCCTAGTTGTACAATCTACTATAAAAATCGTAAAAATCAAACCGGAAGAAGAAGAAGAAAAAGTTATCGCATTTTATGTGAAATTTTTTAACTTCACAATCTTTTTAATGCTATGTGATTATTGATCAATATACTTAGTGTTTTTATTTTAACTGTGATTTTTCTAGATTGCTTCAAGGGAGTAACCGGTGGCCACTAAATCGAACAATGGATGGCAATGAAGAAAGAAGGAACAAGGGTATACCCACAGGACTCAAGACCTTACCTTCGGATACAATAAAAATGTCAATGACGTGAAATGTTTTTTTTTGCTGAATTAATGGCTTTCATCCCTTGAATTACCTAACAATCGTCGAGTTTTAGACGGTCACCATGAATTCCTATGTATTCAATAGAAGACACCCGCCGTCAGGGGTAACGAGGTCAGACTCACTCGCATCCGAGGCTTTACAGAACGGCATACCTCTCGTCACGGTACCGCACTATACTGATCATCTTCCAAAAGTGAAAACCGACAATTACGTTAAATTTAAATCCTATTTCAATGAGTGCTCTCAAAACAAGGGCATCTGGTACAGAACCATTGTAGACGAACCACCACGCGTATACTCATTTCGATTTGGGTCATTTGAGTAATAATAGTACATTATTGCCTAGGCATGGAAGTAGGCAATTGCGGGCTGAGCATTGGATTAAACGGACGAGCTTGCGAGTCCGTTTAAAAATACGAAGCCCGCAATTGCTGTTCCTGCCGAGGCAAATATAGTGCTTTTCTCAAAAATCGCAAGAAAAAATTTGTGTTGGAGTCAAATCTTCATCGCTTGAACTCATTTTTTGAATTGCATACAAACAGAAACTTCATGTGAAAAAACCATCACTTCTTACCGCCTTTTTGTTTATGACAAGGAGAAACGCAATTCTTGTTTTTAAAAAAACATAAGCTATTCCAGGCACAAATAAAAAAGTTATGTTTCGAGTAAAATTTGGATGTATAAGACTTGTGCCCTCATTTTATTATGGCCCATTTCACTTTTTTAAAAGTTACAAGCTAGATGGTAATGGAATTTGTATGCAACATTGCGGGCTTGTGTAGCGAGCAAGCAATGTTTTTTTTTTTTAAATTTGAGAACTGTCAGTAAACTATGTACTTCGCGTCTCAATATGTATAGTGCGACCAAAAAGAGTAGAAATTAAATGATGGCGCCACTTTCTACGTAACTGTCACATTTTTGACGTAAAATGCGTAAACATGGCAACAATTTTGTATGGAATTTTTTTAGTTGCAGCTGTCACCACTGGCTCCACTTTTTGGCCAGGCTATAGATAGGAATGTCAACATTTCCGGACATTTTTGAGAAAAAGTATTTTTTAAGGGAATGAGTGTGGCTATGGATCATTTGCGGTAGTTCCTTTGGATGTGCCCTCGAAGGAACTATTGCGTGTTTTTTTTCGCACTTTCTTGTAAAGGAACTACTGCGATAAAAAGGTCTTGTAAAGGAAAGGAACAAAAGCGTAGGAAGAGTCGCAGTAGTATAGTTTAAACTTTTTGAACTCTTCCTCTTCCCTGTAAACACAATGGTCATTGTATCTATACAATCCTATTATCTGCTTTTGTTCTCGAAACCGCCAACAAGTTACTTTACGAAAATGTTTAGAAGTACATTGCATGAATGTTGAATTTTCAACCTTATTCCTTATCGAGTAGGTTTTAAATGGCCTAACAGGAAAAAAGCGTATGTATCCCGTATTGTTTATCTACAGAGTAAGTTCTTGTCGAGTGTCAGGCGGTTGTAAAATGCAAAAAAAAATGCTTGCCATTATTAATTACTGTATTTTGCAGTCTATTGTATTAAGAAATAGAGTCGATAAGGCGGTTATAATCTGCTTTTACTGCGAGCTCGTGATCCTAATTTGTGGTTAACTACACAATGTCTTTGTATTCTTAAATGGATAAGCTCAGTCGAAAAAGTTTAAACTATACCTTCAGGTATTGTAAAGGGACGAAGGCGAAAAAATAGTCACAGTACTTCCTTCATCTCTAGTGAAGGAACTAGTGCGAAAAAAAAACGCAGTAGTTCCTTCAAAGGAACTACCGCGAATAATCCGAGGCTGCCGCCATCAAAAATTATAAAAGTTCCGTAGGAGATCCTTTAATGGTAGTAGGTAGATGTCCATATCCTACTTCTTTACAATGGGCAGATCTTTCCTAGACAGAATTGCTGCTCTTATGTTCCAGGAGTTCTTCACTCTACAATAGGGCTCTAATAACAACTCACCTCATCCAATGGATCAAATGTTCACCATTGTTGGAACTAACAAATGTTTTGATATCAGTTAAAGATTCCGCTCCGGGATCTTATGGCATAACGCATAACGAGGCAATTCATTCCAAAAATATTTTCTTTAATTACGAGTAACTATATTTTTAACCGACTTCAAAAAAGCAGGAGGTTATACGTTCCACTGTATGTTTTTTTTTTATGTATGTTCACCGATACCTCCGTCAATTGTGGACCGATTTTAAAAAAAATTTTTTGTTTGATAGAGTATACTTCCGAGGTGGTCCCATTGTCACCCAATCTGTATCTGATGAGGGAATCAGTGAGGAATTGAGGGAACTCCTCAAATATTGTAGGCAAACACATAGTGATTTTAGTATTTTTAGTAACAAGTCCAGCATTTGCATTCAGAAAGTATCATTTGGTAAAGTGGAACTGATGATGAAGACCACAGATGGCCACCGGAACTCCTCAATGGTACCGATTTCAAGGGTGGCGATAAGATATCTCGATTAAGATAGTTGAGCGACTAGGGACAACGAATAATATTTACTTGTTGAAATATGACTATGACTTTCCCGCGGCGTTGCTTGCGACGCGCCTGATATAAGTTAAAGTTTCATTTCAACTAAGAAGTGGGACTACGTAACAGCTTATGATCACTAAAAAGTATAAAATAAAATAAATGTTTTAAAAAACAAAAAACCGCCTTCAAAAACGCAAAAAATAACTTCGGCTTTTTGTTGAAAATGTTGTGGTCGCCGACTTCAGTTGGACTAACCTATTAGGTGCCTACAATTTTAAAGAAGTTATTTTTTGCGTTTTTGAAGGCGGTTTTTTGTTTTTTAAAACATTTATTTTTTCTTTCGGTCGGTCCACGTCGTATTTGGAGATCCCAACTGATAATGTCTATTCTCAAACCTAGTAAATATCCTAATGACCCTCGTCCTTACCGCCCAATAGCTTTGTCGTCGGTTCTTACAAAAATACTAGAACATCTCATTAAGAATAGACTGGAATGATTTCTCGAAAGTCAAGAACTACTAGGTAAATTTCAATTTGGGTTCAGAAAGGGGAAAAGTACCATGGATAGTTTAGGAACAAGTTTCCATTTGACACAACCTCGACCAATGACGACCAGCCATTTGAGCAGTGTTGCCGGTTTAGACCTGTCAAATTGTAACTTGTAGCTTTATAAAACGTGCCCCAGCCATTTAAGCAGTGTTGCCAGTTTAGACCTGTAAAATTGTTACTTGTAGCTTTATAAAATGTGCCCCAGTTGTACTGGTCTTGTAAACTACGCTCCGATGATGAGCGTGTTGACCTGGATAGCTTATTTTGAAGGCAGGCGCATACATATTTTTTTTGAGATTACCCATAGTGAGAGTGAAAAATTCCACCTGTGAGTTTTCAAATACTTCGTGGTGAGACAGACTCACTTTTTTTAATACTGGACGGAAGGCACCATTTCCTGGGTCGACCAAATCAGCGTCCTCTCTCACTCATGAGGATGCTGAACCAGCGTACCCTGTAAACTACAAAAAATAACAAATATCACTACAGTCGCGCCGTTCTAAGAGGCCCGATTTGACTGCTGTCAACGCAATATAACATGTAATCTCAAACACATAATAAATAAATAATAATAAACACATATTTTGTACTGAGTTGACAGCTGTCAAATCGGGCCTTTAAAAACGGCGCGACTTTAATCTACTCCTAAAACATATACTTACACTGTGTAAGTTACACATGAGTCACAAGACCTACACAATCAATTTACCAAACCTCCGACAACCATGAAAAGGAATAGTAACTATATTTTAAACTAAATTCTGTAAGATTTCACCGAAAAATAGCGATCATAAACACTAAATTCGAAAATATTTTTAAGCTAACGCCCGTACGCTATTATACGACACTACCGACGGCCAAAAAATCGATTCCCCTATAACTTTTTAATTGGCTAAAAGATACCAATACCAAAGCCATAACATTAAAAAAATAACAATTGACATTTCGATGACGTACCATACCAGTATAATCTGTCTGTGATTTCGATTGCCTATCCGATCCTTACAAGCTGCGCCTTGGTTTTTATTTACAGTAATAACTACAATTTTTTAACCATGTCTTTATTCTATAAGCCCCGGGAAACCCGGTTAATCTGTGCCAAGAAACCGAGAAAGGGTCCAGCCCTCGCTGACGAGGAAGATTACGATAGAACAGAGACTTTTTCGTGCGATTTGTGTGATGACGAATATGATAGTGAAACTGAACTACATTTGCACAGACGATCACGACATCGAGAAACTATAAACAAAATGTTGTTAGACGATTTAGTTTGCAGGGTAATTATATTGTTAAGCATTTTTTTCACAGTAGGAACTTATAGATATTTTTAAACATAACAACGGGTAACTTACGTAAATGTCGCAATTGTCGCATATCGCTCGAGATGATCGAACACCGAAGCTGTTCGTCGTGCTACGGCTGCTATATGATATTCGAGGATATTCGAAAAACATTATCGATATTAGAAAGATAGTGTTTTTAGTAGGGAAGTAATAAATATTTTGTATGTTTTGATCTTTATGGGGTTTTTTAGGAGCTTTGGATGAAGACAATTGTACTAGTCGAGACCTTTTCATTCCGTCACTCATATAAACAAATTAATTTACCATTATTATTCCATATTTGTATAGGTACTTTTCAAGGATGAGCATGGTCATAATATTTATTTATCTGCTTAATTATTTTTGTCATGTTTATTTCGACTATTTTGAAGTAGTAATCATGTATTTTTGATGCACTTTCGGTGTACAAAATACAATCAGACTGACTGATGTTTGTCATATACAATTTGTTTTTTGAAATATATTTAATATGAAAATGTAGTGATGTTTTGATAGATTTGATTGATTAATTAGATAAGAGAGGTTTTCATCTCGCACCTAGCATATATTATGATGATGATGATCAGGGGTCGGAATAGTTAGTGCTTATTAACCTAAACTTGACTCATGTTCATTCATGCGTGAGGGAGATGGGAATACGTTATTGAATGAAGATACAACAAGTTTAGGTTAATAAGCACTACCTATTCCGACCTCTGATGATGATGAATGTGTATTCAACCTTTTTAATTTTCCAATTAGAGGTAACATTATTCTCATTACTATTTCATCCTCTATCTAAAGACAATTACAGTCAGGTATACTTGTTATTGTCATTGGCAGTCTGAATAGGAACAGACTTTATTCATGTTCCTCTAAGATTGTTGGTTTTTCATGGATGAAGCAAACATAGGACTTCAAACTGTAATATTGTAGTAATTAAAAGTAGTTAAGTAGTTGATTTTAGAGAAAAGTTTGTATTAAAAAAGATGCTTGTTTTAGAATATTCTACACAATTTAATCATCATAAACAGATCTTGTATTGACATAATGATGCAACAAAAATTTCAAATCTTTCCAATCAAAAATCTTTCTTTTCAGATATGTGTAAAAAAACAGGACACGTCTGAAGATCTTTTAAAGCACATCAAGACGCAACACTTATTAAGCTCCGAAGATGCAGAATACGTCGAACGAGAGATCTTCATTTGCGACATCTGTGATCTGCTGTATTTCAACAAAGATATGCTCTCCATCCATATGCAACACTGTCATGACCCGCAAAACAAGACAAAACTAACTACAGCCTGTCCCAAGTGCGATAGGGTTGTACAAATCAAACACATATGGTTCCATTTCCAACGTCATATGATACAAAGTATAGTCTGCTGTCCGATTTGTCTCAAAAAATGCAAGAGTCAGAAGGCTTTGAACGAACATGTAAGAGAACATCCGAGCTGCTACCATTGCAACTTGTGTGGGTACGATACAAAGTTTAAAGACCTGTTCGCAACTCACATGCAATCCCATAAAAATATAGATTGGTGTAAGTCTGATCCAGGGGTAGTCCAACGCTGCTTTTCCTTAAAATCTCATCTGAGAAAGAGCAACTTTAACTTCGGATTGCGAGGCCTTCAGCTGTATTACTTTGATATTTGTATCATATGCAGGGCTATATGTACAGGGAGCACTAAAGCTGAGCACATAATGGAGTTTCATACGGTTGACCGTGTCGTAGCTAAGAAACAGTACATGTGTGTGTGCGGGGAATCATTTTTCAATAACGTCCTTTTGAAACACCACGTCTTTAAACTTAAGGGCGATCACAAACCATGTCAATGAGTTCCAACTTCAAACTTAAACATATTTTTTATTATATTGCGTAAACATAGAATTATAGGTTACATTATGTACCTATGACAAAATGGTATACATATGTAATATGCCAAATGCACAAAACTATATTACATTATATTTAGGTGTGATTCCACAGGCGTTTCAACCGCCGTCAGTCCGCTGTCGTAAGTATTTAAGAAATAAGCGATAATATACTTAAAATTCGATCAATTGTGGCAAGAAGTACGATAACAGTATAGCTCTGTGTGAATGTTAGCTGCTTGGTGTAGCTCATTCTTTCAATATTTATGACAGCGGACTGACTGCGGTTGAAACGCCCGTGGAATCACCCATTTGAGGGTTGAACTTGAAAAAAAACGAAGCATTGAGGTGTTGGCAGCTTTGCTGTGCTGTAGCTGTGTGTGTGTGTGTGTGTGATAGGCCGATTGTGTTAAGAGATATCAGCTCTGAAAGAAGGGGTTGCCATTTGTCGGGGGTTTTGTCTAATAGTAAATATATTAAAATTACTATCTGCTTAGATGTAAAACACATAAGTTTATCCTTGTAAGGCCTCATGCTATATTACCAATAATAAGCCAATTTAATTTGAACTGTATAGCAAAGAGAATAAAAATTATTTTCCTTTCTTCATAATTTGAAAATGGCATACCTATTCGAACAAACGTAATTGAACTTTATTGCCTTGATGGTAGATTCAAAGTCCCACGCACAAAAAACGCCCTATTCGTAGTATGGTGGGCCTTACAAATTTAATAGTAGTTTACGTGACCGTTGCGTAATGACAGGCATTACAACATGAGTGTGGTTTATGAAACGAGCCGCAAAGCGAGTTTCATAATAGATCACACGAGTGTTGTAGGTAATGCTAATTACGCAGAGTCGCGTACAATGCTTTATCTACCCACATATTATAAGTACTCTAAGATGGGTTCAGAAGCCGAAAGGCAAATGACCAGCATCATTTGAAAGCAAGCAGCAGCATTTTGAAATTACGTTATCGAATATTGTAATGTAATGAGATCTAAATTTGGATCATCTTCCAAAATTAACAGCTGTCATCGCTGTCACCTATTACCACAGGTAATGCTGGTCATTGCCTACGGGTTTTGAACGCATAATAGAGGACTTATGATATGTGTGTAGATAAAGTACATTGTTGCAGGGTATAGAAAGTACGCGATTATTGGACGAGTCATATAGAGGGCCGAAACGTAGTTGAGGCCCTCTAGTGTACGAGTCCATAAATTGCACTTTTTACCGAGGCAGACATAGTGCTTTTCACAACTACTGAGAGGAAATAAAATAAAAATTCATATTCAAAACTCAAATTTTAATTCATGTTAATGTGACATCACCGCCAATTTTACCATAGATAACTTTTTTTTAAGCTGGACCCCTTTCTCGTGGCACTCGAGATTAATTAACTAACATGCGAGATGAAGATGTCAACTCCATATAAAATTGTATCAGTTTCGCCATATCTCCCATGTAATTTCATCTCTAGTGGTTCGAGATTAGGGGCCATGTTTGAATTACATTTAAAAAAAAAGCAGTGACATAGTTTTTAGTCTGTGTATTTTTAAGCAAAAATACACCTAATATTTTACGACACAAAATGGTGTGTTCTGATTGGTAGATTTCAATTTTACATTTTAAGGAGCACGACGACAGGATGACACGAAAATTTATTGATTGATTTTTATTGGTTCTTAAAGTTGGACAACAATGTTCTCGACCAATCAGCAAACACGCCGACAAAAACATTCTTGGTCTGTCCTTATAATTGACGTTTTGTGACCCCAAACAAGGCCATCTATGGCCATATTTCCGAGCAGTATTGTGAAAAATTTGTTTCAGGCATGTATTTAATTATTAAGTTTTCTGCTCTTTGGTTCCACTGAACCATTTTTGTTTTATATTGTAATCATAATCATGTAGCGATGGTAGCTTTTATTTACTTGTCAGTAAGACCTACTGTAACGTCACTGTATGTAAAACAGATTGTAAAAAAACAAAAGATTAACTTTGTTTCGTTTTGCAACTGATTCAGAAAAAATGATTTTCTAACTCATTACAATAGAGAATATGCATGGATTTTTTTAATCGCATTTCTCAACAAAATATCAAAATACCGTAAAAAAAATCAACAAAAGTGAAATTAAAATCGGCCAAGAAATACGGATAGGGCGCAAAAATATCTGACACGTCTTTATTACTAGAGGTATAAGAGCGTGTCAGATATTTTTGCGCCCAATGTTGGATAATATATTATTGTTGGTGATTGTACCTATGACATAACTTAACGTTTTCTATATATAAATTAGAACGACATGCCACACGATGCGTTGAAATACGTGCGTCGCTCTATGTTAATAAAGACAGCGAATTTGAAGTAGCGATTACAAGTTTAATATGGATAAGACTAAGTATTTATTACAGTGACATTGTTGACAGGAACTATCAAAAAGGTGCGTATTAGATAGAATCTATTATTTTTGAGGTGTATAAAACTCCTTTAACCTTTTCAACGCCACAGTCGGCTCTGGCCGTCAACTAAAAGTCGTGCCACTGACGCCACGTCGGCTACAGCCGACAAGAGTTCAAGATTAAAAGAGACTTTGTTTGGTAGCAATAAGGTGTAATTTGCATAGCCTAGCAAATATGTTTAGCGTGTGGGTGGCACATTTTGTATTCGACTTATGGCGTTCAAAAGTTTAATTAGAATAAAATATTTTTCACACCACATGCTCGAATTTGCCCAATTATATATCATGCAAACCTCACTTAAAGTAAGTGATTATAACCATCGGGTTATAATGAGATGAATTCGTATCAAAAATTGTTCCATAGAAACCTACAACAAACAGAACTTATTTGAAAATCGAACTGGCCACTACAAGCCATAGACGCAAAACAAAAAAAATAAAACAAAAGGCGAGAAAAACAGAGTATTCTCCTTTGGGATAAAGCTGTTTTCGTCTTGGGCGAGCTTGAATCCCTCGCTGCACTCAGGACCCCGTTTTAATTCCGTCCTGCTACGCTCGGGATTTAAATCTGGAGTCCCTCATTTGCTCAGAATTCAATATCGCGCCCGTGACATAAAACAGTGCTTTATCCCCTCGATGTATTCTACTATTTCTTTACATATAGTTTAGTTTGTTGCAAGAATAACATTTATTGAATTTAATTATCTATAAGATTGCATTGCGGTAAGTAAGTAAGTAATAAGATAATTGTTAGACCAATAAACAACATGATATCTAATAAATAAATCTATCTATCTATCTAACCAATTGTACTAGTCATATCCATATGAAACTTGTAATCGCTACTTTAAATCTGCGGGTTATTCCCACCTATTACCACCAATTTGTTACCACTGGTAACAGCTGGGAATTCTTTTCCCACCTGTTACCACTGGTAACTACTGGGAATAAAAATTCCCAGCTGTTACCACTAAACTAATTGGTGGCAGTTATCACCAAATTTTTTAGTGGTAACAAATGGGAAAAATATTCCCACTTGTTACCACCGAGTACTTTAGTGGTAACAGTGGTAACAAGTGGGAATAACCCAAATCCGCTCTCTATTAATATAACAGCATTGAGACGCACTGGCAATGCTCGTGTGGCATCGGCGTAACTCGTACAGTAAAAAAAACCATGACTAACGAGAAATGTAAATATTTTTTTGAAATTTATAAAATTATTTACATCCCATCACTAGTTTAGTATGTTCAATATTGTAGATTTACTTATATTTTTATTGAAATGTAAATAAATTGTTATCATGTACTGTTTTTTTTTGTGAAGTCCGCTCCAGGTCTACCGTAGTATAATGCCTTCGTCCACGTTTTTAACTAAGATTCCACAACTGGTTATGAATAAGGATTTTTTTTACCGTTTCATGACGTTATTAATTGGGTGCTCGAACGCTTTCTTGACATAAAAAATCTTAGGATTGCAAAATTCGCTCTAAAAAATATTATATACAGGTGTCCCAGAAACCGACGTCAATCTGTCTATACTCGAAAACGTAATTAAAGACCAACGTGGGTAGCCACTAAAAAAATAAATTTGCCTTAGTATATTTCCACTTTTTAAAAGACCGCACTAAGAATATTTATTTGTAGGTAGTTTTAAACCTTCGATTTAAATAAACAAGTTAATTCAAGTTACTTGCACAAATACAAGATGGCCTATTAAATATTTAACCATAGAAGATTTTTGGTAGCAAAACTGTTATTGCACTTGTAATACTTCAGGTATTAATAACATTTGGTACGATAAATAAACAATAGTTGTAAACAACGTTAGATGCAATTTAAATATTACATACGTTTAGCTTTTCGACAAAATAACAGGCCAAAAGTGTGTAGCTCACTTTATAATGACAATCATCGGGCATTTTACCAGCCATGACACATTGGGGTCCATGGGTAACTGTCAAGTTTAAATCAAGCATAAGTGTAAAGCATCCGAACTTAGCTGGTCATTTTGTTTTAGCTGATAAAAAAATCGCCATTGAACACACACACCCGCCATTTAATTACTTAACACACTATATGAGAAAATATTTGTTTTGGGATATTTTAATATTTTGAATATCGAGTAGAAAAAACATAGAATGCATATTCCCTGTTGTTAAATATAACTTTTGATATTGAAAATGTCAGAATTATCTACAAATATTTACAACAATTTGATCATCAATGCAATAAAAAACAAAAAACCGCCTTCAAAAACGCAAAAAATAACTTCTTTAAAATTGTAGGCACCTAATAGGTTAGTCCAACTGAAGTCGGCGACCACAACATTTTCAACAAAAAGCCGAAGTTATTTTTTGCGTTTTTGAAGGCGGTTTTTTGTTTTTTAAAACATTTATTTTATTTTATACTTTTTAGTGATCATAATACGCTGTTACGTAGTCCCACTTGTTAGTTGAAATGAAACTTTAACTTATATCAAGCGCGCCGCAAGCAACGCCGCGGGAAAGTCATAGTCATATTTCAACAAGTAAATATTATTCGTTGTAGGTAGTCGCTCAACTATCTTAATCGAGATATCTTATCGCCACCCTTGAAATCGGTACCATTGAGGAGTTCCGGTGGCCATCTGTGGTCTTCATCATCAGTTCCACTACACCAAATGATACTTTCTGAATGCAAATGCTGGACTTGTTACTAAAAATACTAAAATCGCTATATGTTTGCCTACAATATTTGAGGAGTTCCCTCAATTCCTCACTGATCCCCTCATCAGATACAGATTTGGTGACAATGGAACCACCTCAGAAGTATACTCAATCAAACCAAAAAAAAATATTTGAAATCGGTCTACAATTGACGGAGTAATTGGCGAACATAAAAAAAAAACATACAGTGGAACGTATAACCTCCTCCTTTTTTGAAGTCGGTTAAAAAGGTTGGCTAACTCTGAAATGTTCGATTGACACTGACATATCTGACTTTGACACTTATGACAGTGACGTATCTATCGTAGTTTTTTTGGTCTTAAATTACAGTTTCGAGTATAGGGCTGATAGAGCAGCTATCGATTTAACCCCTATGTAAGATCAGCGATTTTTACTAGTTTCGGAGATATTGATCATTTTAATCTGAATTTTTGTAATTTTCCCTTATGTCCATGTCACGAAAAATCATTAATTTCATGTTTTATTTCGTAAGTTTTTCAGTGGTATCTTACATATTTAGAATCATTACGAATCAGCGAAGTTTTTAAACCTATTTGCCCTTTTTTTTTCAGTATTTTTTTTTAGGAATCACAAAGTTTGCTTCTCCATACTAGGTGTAGGTGTTTGCTTTTCACTTTGTATGGAAAATACGACATTAAGTGATTACTTAAAAAAAAAACTGAAAAAAAAACGGGCAAAGAGGTTTAAAAACTTCGCTGATTTTAAACCTACACGTTTCTGGGACACGCTGTATATAGTTGTTGGTCTATCTATCCAATAGCTCTCATAATCTATGTTGCTTATGTATATGACATAATTATGTAATTTCTTAATTTAACGTTGCATACAATTTTGCATCAACCTTTACTTGTCTCTGTTTGGCCCAATGGTTGACTGGTAGAGAATTCCTCAAGGCATCAAGTCCGCCATTTGTACTTTGTGTATTGTGCAATAAAGTTTAAATAAATAAATGTTAATTATTTGTCGTGAAAGGTAAAAAGTAAAACAAGGATGGCAAGAAAATATTTATTAAAACGTATATTAAAACACAGCCACATATTTACAACAAAACGTAAAACTACATCCCAACTAATGAAACTATTCACTAAATGGTGTTACTTAATTTAAGGTTCACTTTGTCCATATTCCCATTTCGTCCACATTCTCACCTCGGCCACATTCCCAACTAGTCCACATACCAATCCCAAATTGTCCACTTCCTGTCTCGTCCATATTCCGAACTCGTCTACAACCTAAGTTAGGACTGTAGGGCTGTTCGATATCAATTGGATCACTCGGTTGTTCACTAGTTGTTGGGAATGTGAAGGTAATGGGAATGTGGACGAGACAAGGATGTGGACGAGATGGGAATGTAGACGAGATGGGAATGTGGACGAGATGGAAATGTGAAAAAAATGGGAATGTGGACGAAATGGGAATGTGGACGAGATGGGAATAAGGACAAAGTGAACCTGAGCGATGTTGACCGCAGACGGCAACGGCAGGCATTTTTCAGTATATTAAATAATTTATTTAAATTCGGTCTAATTAGTAATTGCTATGGCAAAATAAATATTCCTGCGGCCCACTCGTATGGCAACACCCTAACACAACAAGTAACAATATACAGTACGACCAAAAAGAGTAGAAATTAAATGAGGGCGCCACTTTCTACGTAACTGTCATATTTTTGACGTAAAATGTGTAAACATGGCAACAATTTAGTATGGATATTTTTTAGTTCCATTTTATTTAATTTCTACTCTTTTTGGTCGGACTGTAGTCGACGTTTCAAAAATTAGTTGGGTAACCCAAATTATACGTAAATTCGTATAACATTTACATTTCAACATATTAATGATATAAAATATACCTAGCACACGAACGCACACAAAAATGCACCGTAACACTAACGTTACAAAAATTACTTTGCTAAAACAAATTTTACTCCTAGTAGGATTTTTTATGTAAAGTACGGCCAGTGAGAAGAGATAAAGAATATAAACAAAATGATCGTTACAGATCTAGTCAATAATCCTTTAACATCGTGAAACCTCGGAACTCACGTCTACTTCCGAATGATGCCGATGTGTCTATGAATTATTGAATTATTAAGTGACATGTTTGTATTAAATAAATAGAGTGCTTTAGTTGTCAGTGTCAAATGTCAAACCAGGAGTTTGAAGTATATCACACCGAGATGTTAAAACCACCACGATCAAATATATAGAAATCAGGTGTTAGTAAACAAGAAGAAATATAAATAAATGTTGAAAATAATTTCATAGGCTTGTCGATCTAAACGTTTCCTTAGGTCTTAATACTTTCGGCATGATTATTAAAAAGAACTGAAAACAAATTTAATCTAAATTGTCAAAAAAATACTCTGGTATTAACCACTCTATATCGATTATCACTCTCGCGATGCGACGTTCCGGGTTCGGTCCCGTTGGCCTTACTTGCATTTAGCCTTGGCGAGCAATATTACGTCTCAGTAGTACAATGACCAAGTATGCAAAATGACTTGTTTATCTAATGCCATGGTTACAATATTGTCTTAGTTTCAGTAAGACTTAGTTAGCAAAACGTCTAGGTCGTGAAATGCACAAGTAGGCAGAATGACTCAATTGTGTAAGGTCTTAATTGTATTGTCTTGATACATGAAGATTATCCAGACCATTTACCTATTAGAACATTATGACATTAAGTCGTTTTACAGCCCAGTCATTCTGTCTATACTATGCCTTATAGCAATGAGGGCGTTTTACAGACCAAGACATTTTGCTACCCGGACAAAATACAACTAAGGTGCTCTGCTCGCCAAGGCTAAATGCAAGTAAGGCCAACGGGACCGAACCCGACGTTCCCCCACGTTGTCTTGATGGGTACTGAGTCAGACTGCAGTAGCATGACAAATACGAACATTTCCGTGAAAATACGATGTGAAAGGATATTTCACTACATCTGTACTGAGTTATATACCGATAGCGAGCGATTATATCTGTCCTTATTTCTCGTACGCAATAATATCTTTAGTTGGTCGACGACGGCTGTCGTTGCGTGATTCGTGGTACAGGAAAGCTGACAGAACAGAAGTTGTCAACAATAGAGCCGCCATTTTGAAGTTCATTCTTGTTTGGATTGCGTTCGAAGTGACACGATTTCAAATAAAAATGTTTTGAACTCCTGAAAGCTTGTTTACATTCTTTATCTTTTCTCGTTGGCCTTACTTTAGTGGAACTCGGTTTCGCTCACTTGACCCTTGGTACGTCTGAGGACGGTAACATTTTGACAGCTACGAGATTTAAGCGTCGGTTCACAAACCTTTCACTGACGTCATGACTATTATTTTGAACTTTATGTTGCCATAGCATAAGTGTCACTTTGAGAATGCTCTGAAAACACCTTGTCAATTAAAGGTTAACCAGGCCACGGAAGGTGCACTGTACCGGTGTACCCTCACCATGAGTTACAATTGCTACAATTACCGTTCTCGATAGCGAATCAAAGCTAAGTCCCTCTCAGACCTCGCAGTATTCTTATAGAGTGCGAGGGCCAGAGCATTCGATTCGCTAGCAACTAGGTACGGTAATTGTAACGAGTGTGGCGACTTTCCGAAAATCCTATTTTACTTTAAGCGATATCTCCTTTCGCAAAATTTACCAGTCTTTATTTTTTCAGTGGCTTAAAGATCTCAGCAGAAATGATTCCATTATCATAATTTCCCTATCTGTATTTATATAAATAGTTATATCATTTTCACAGAGTCGGCGGAGCTCCTGCTTCTGGGTGGTTTGGACCTTCGGGCCTGCTGCAAAACTAACGTAACCTAAACCTGCCTACCTATTTCGGCCTAATTACAATGGTTAAATTGTCGACTGAAAAAAAACAGAATGGTAAATATGCGACCAAGAAAAAAAAATTTCGGTAGAATCACGAATCGGAAGAATCGCGACTGGAGAAATTGCTACCAATTAAAAAATATCGCCACACTCATTGTAACTCATGGTAAGGGCAGTACAGTGCACCTTCCGTTGTCTCCGAAGACGTTTGTGAACCGTAGCTGTCAAGAAAACAATATAAGAAACGTATTTTTATTTTGGTTGTATCTCTCGCTGATTCGATGCGAAATCGAATTCAAATCGGAATATAATAACTGTGCGGCGGAACGGAACCCTCGGTGCGCGAGTCCGACTCGCACTTTACCCTTTTTTTTAATCTTGTCGAGCAATCTGGCGATGTTGTTGCTAGAAATCGGGCGAGGTTTAGCAATGTTGCGGCACTGCGTCAGATGGCTTCATTTTGGGTAATAATACAGTACCTAATAATCAGTGATAGTACATTTACCTAAAGTTCGCAAAAGGACATAATATTGAGGTTTATTCTCATTTTATACACTTTCGCATTTTTTATACTAATGAAAAATTTCAATTCCATAGCCAAGGCACCCTTTAGTGCCATAAATATGAGGTAGGTTTAGGTTATGTTAGTTCTTCAGCTGGCCCGGAGGGCCAAACTACCCAGAAATAGGAGCTCTGCGGTAGCAGAGCTCCGTCGACTTTCTGCGAAAGTGTATAAAATGAGAATAAATCAATATAGAGAGGTTACAACCGGTTGAAGTATTAATTAATTTTATTGAATTCCGAATTTCCGGTATTTTTCTGGTAGGTACAGTCGAGTTCATGAATATGTGTTCACTTTAGTACCTTGTCGCTTTAATCGCTGTGACAATTCATATATGGCAGTCTAAACATGACATTAAATAGACAAGGTACTAAAGTGTATACATAGCTTACATTTGTAATGATTTTATTTGTTAGTTTTATAATAATTATTTATTACTGCATTATCTTGTAATGTTACTTTTAAGTATTATTGTATTTTATGATTGGAAAAAATGACCTTCTGCTGGAGTTTCTTGCGGCGCTTCTTCTCCGCAATGACGGTCTTGTCCGCAGCGCTAGTAAATTCACTCCAGGTTACCGACGTGTAAAAGAGCCCTCATGTGGCCAATTTACTGAATAAATATTTTGAATTTTGAATTTCATATTTATGAACACGACTGTGCTAGTAAATGTAGTCGCAAGGGAGTCCCCAGTTTATGACTCTGTTCTACGAAGTTTAGGTAAATATTAACCACCTATTACATAATTAGATATAATGAATGAGTTACAGGCCCCTTTTATCACAAACTAACATAAAATATCCCATACACTGTGAGTAAATATTACGTATATTTAGCATAAAAAATACCGGAAATCCAGAATTCAATAAAATTAAATTAATATTTCACCTGGTTGTACCCACTCTATATCATGTCCTTTTGCGAACTTTAGATAAATACTCTACCTATTCCTATCACTGCTAATAATAAATTATATAAATAAATCTTTGGCATCAATATCGACACCTATCACCTACACTATTCATAACACACCACTCATTTATACCTCCGTCTTCGGTTCCGACTCCGATAAATTAAATTTAAAAACTCCGACTAAGATTTCGGTTCCGATAATACCTCTGTAACATGCCTAGTACAAACTGTTTTATAATTGTCGCGCGGCGAACCCGCATCCCGTGTGGCGTACACATAACAAACAACTCATTTATACCTCCCACTTCGGTTCCGACTCCGATAAACCCAATTTAAAAACTCCGACTCCGATTTTGGTTCCGATAATACCTCTGTAACATCCCTAACGCATACATCATGCACTCTAAGAGTCATACACACTCGAAAAAACAAAAGTGGTCATCCCTGTGGTCAATAGTTAGGCTTTTGTGCATACAAGTTATGTTTTTATCCTAAAAATTAGGCCTTAAAACATTAACTTCGGGTATATCCACAGGAAAGACGGAAACCTATATCTCGAGGGTTAATCTGGCAAAACAGAATAAGTGTACAATATTTAATAAAGAAAAAAGCGCACTTTAAGTTTTGAGTGATCATAGCCGTACGTTAAAGCTTAATAATATCATGATATCAAAAAAACCATAGTAAAAGCTTCTACAGTACTAGTAAAACATACATACTTACATTAAATCACGCCTGTTTCCCAGAGGGGTAGGCAGAGACCACTTCTTTCCACCTGCTACGATCCTGACAAATCTCTTTCGCTTCTTCCACGTTCATACATCGAGTCATGCATGCACGTCGGCTTCGGGTACTTAAGATCCGGCCCTTTTCCAGTATTTCTCCGATTAATAAAGATAAATAAAGCAGAAAAAACTGAGTATGTCTAAGGTCTGTTCATCCTCACTTGTCTTATATAGTAAACAACTTTCTAACCTCAAAATTAACCTTTTTTGGCTAAAACAGCTCTTTTGTCGTAAATAAAGTAAACTGAATAAACATTTTGGACATCATTTGGCCAATGTATTGTCTGTGATTGCTTTATTTGCCAAGCTGTTTTAGCCAAAAAGCACTTATTTGCACTTATTCTGTTTTACCAGAATACCCTCGATCACAGATCCACCTAAAAAAAACATAATCCACCTTTTTAGATAGACGAGCGTTAACCAAAGAGACAGCTTCTAGTAACACTAAGGTCTTCGTTTCCTCTATGCTTCGCTCTGTTCTCTATGTACTGGGAGTAACCGCCCCCCAGAATTCCCAAGAGGATGATGAGTCCAACCATCGAGTTGGATTTGAATTTCGACGCACAGTCGCTTGGATTGTCAGGGTTGAGAGTGTAGATCTGAAAAAAAAACGAGACCTCAGAGGTTATTTTTAGTTTAAGGTGTGTATTGATGTATCTGTGTGTGTTTGTAAATTCGTAGCTCATAAATGAATGGACCGATTTGGACACGACTTTTTTTAAAAGAAAGCTAGTTTTATCGGGATGGTCCCTAGCTAAGTTTCATGAAAATTGGTTGGGCTGTTTATGAGATATCAGCAGTGATCGGCACGACCCGTGCCACACCGCGGGATTCAAAGAGGAAATAATAATATGGACATGACGTGATTCGCAAAAATTAACAGTTATGTTATGTATTTGTAAATAGAAGTCAGAATATTTTAATAAACTCATTAAATGTATCATTTTTCATTAAAGAAAATATTGAAAAACTTTGGTTTTATTTTATACTGCGTAAAATATTACGTGCACTCATATACAATATGTAAGTGTTAAAATATAATCATTTGAAGTGCATCAAAACCCTTTTCGCTTCCTGGCTACTCTGCCGTCATAAGCATATAAACAGTATGTCAGATTCAATTGCCAGAGTAGATTCAATCTTGTCCTCTTAGTAATGAGGTTGTGATTGCTACAGGAGTTTTATTTGAGATACTGCTATTTGGCTTAGCAGGGCAGTACTACTACCTGGCTGTCGAAGGTCACTATCGTGTTTTCTATTGTTTGCGTTTGGAATATCCATATTAACATAATGATTGAGGTCATTGACACCATGTGGCACGGGTCGTGCGGATCACTGGATATCAGCTCTGAAAGAAGGGGTCACCATATCGGGGGTTTTATGTAATAGTTTTTTTCACAACACTGCTCGGAAATATGGCCATAGATGGTCTTGTTTGGGGTCACAAAACGTCACTTATAAGGACAGACCAAGAATGTTTTTGTCGGCGTGTTTGCTGATTGCTCGAGAACATTGTTGTCCAACTTTAAGAACCAATGAAAATCAATCAATAAATTTTTGTCATAGCTCCTTAAAATGAAAAATTGAAATCGACCAATCAGAACACACCATTTTGTGTCGTAAAATATTAGGTGTATTTTTGCTAAAAGATACACAGACTAAAAACTATGTCACTGCTTTTTTTTAAATGTAATTCAAACTTGGCCCCTAATCTCGAACCACTAGAGATTAAATTACATGGGAGATATGGCGAAACAAATACAATTTTATATGGCGTTGACATCTTCATCTCGCATGTTAGTTTATTAATCTCGAGTGCCACGAGAATAGGGGCCCAGATTAAAAAAAAGTTATCTATGGTAAAATTGGCGGTGATGTCACATTAACATGAACTAAAATTTGAGTTTTGAATATGAATTTTTATTTTATTTCCTCTCAGTAGTTGTCAAAAGCACTATGTCTGCCTCGGTAGAAAGTGCAATTTATGGATTCGTACACTAGAGGGCCTCAACTACGTTTCGGCCCTCTATATGACTCGTCCAAAAATCGCGTACTTTCTATCTTCAGCAACAATGTACTATTGTGAGTGGGACTTTGAATCTACAATCAAGGCAATAAAGTTCAATTACGTTTGTTCAATAATGCCATTCTCAGTTTATGAAGATAGGAAAATAAACTTTATTCCCATTGCAACACAGTTCAAACTATGTACATCCTATTGCACACTGGGCCTTACGAGATTAAATAAATGTTGTGGTGTCAAGGTCAATATCGTCCATTTACTTTCTCATCCTCCTATCAGATCGAACAGTTAGATAGAAAAAACACTCATGTTCCAAGGTTTATAAAGACTACTTTCCTATCAAAATATCGGATCACATAAGAGGTTGAGATAGTAAAGGGACGATATAGCTTTACCCGGGACTAAGGGCCCCTAGATGCTCACCTGGCGGCCTGCATGCAGGGTGGCGGCGGCCACGGCCACGGCGTAGGGCCACTGCAGCCCCGCCGCGGCTCCCGCGCAGCCCAGCCCGCCCGCGGTCAGCGCGAGCGCCACAGACAACGCTGGCTTCGTATGTGACCCGAACGTTAGCGCTGTAGACTTCATGCCTATGCGGGCGTCGTCTAGCTTATCCTGGAAATTTTGTCAAAAATTGTTGGTGACCTTGAGGTTCAAGGTCAGGGTTACGGTTGACCTTGACCTTGAAAATCATGGTCAAGTTATAAAAAGTGCAATTTTGGGCTATGCTCCAGGCTCGAGAGATCGAAATATTAGTTTTGTCAAAAAAATACTGTTATGATTAGGGCATACTCCCGGGAAATCCCGGTTCTGTAATTCCCCGGAAATCCCGGGAATTTCACAGTGCCTAAAGAACCGGTACTGAAGATTATATCCCGGTTCTCTCGGTTCTTTCCTTGAATACCAAAATATCGTGGCGCGTATCACATATACCCCATATACCCAATTCACACCTGAGCGACGACGCCGGCACAAGCGGCAACATCACATCAACATCCATAATATTTTGCGGCATATTTGCAAAAATTGATCTCTAGATTTGTAAAAAGGAAGAACAAATAACTTTCTAGTAAGTATTTGACTTAATCAATATGTTTTTGTTGAAGAAAACGTGCATGATTTTATTGCATATTTATAAAAAAAATAGTTTCCTAATGTTTTTCAATCGTTTTATATCTCAAATGTCCATGATTGCGGTAATTTGAGGTAAAAAATAAAGAACCGGGAGAACCGGGAATCCCGGTACCGTCCCTGCTTAGAACCGGGAAATGGAAGTCTCGGAACCGGGCCCGGTACTGCATGCCCTAGTTATGATAATTAAAATAAATCATAGAATACACCCTTAAAATCCCTAGTCTGAATGGACACACAATTCTAACCTATTTTACTTGGCCAGCTACAATAGTTTTTTCACAACACTGCTCGGAAATATGGCCATAGATGGTCTTGTTTGGGGTCACAAAACGTCACTTATAAGGACAGACCAAGAATGTTTTTGTCGGCGTGTTTGCTGATTGGTCGAGAACATTGTTGTCCAACTTTAAGAACCAATGAAAATCAATCAATCAATTGTTGTGTCATAGCTCCTTACCATGAAAAATTGAAATCGACCAATCAGAACACACCATTTCGTGTCGTAGATTATTAGGTGTATTTTTGCTAAAAGATATACAGACTAAAAACTATGTCACTGATTTTTTTTAAATTTAATTCAAACTTGGCCCCTAATCTCGTACCACTAGAGATGAAATTACATGTGAGATATGGCGAACCAAATACAATTTTATATGGAGTTGACATCTTCATCTCGCATGTTAGTTTATTAATCTCGAGTGCCACGAGAATAGGGGTCCAGATTAAAAAAGTTATCTATGGTAAAATTGGCGGTGATGTCACATTAACATGAATTAAAATTTGAGTTTTGAATATGAATTTTTATTTTATTTCCTCTCAGTAGTTGTGAAAAGCATTATGTCTGCCTCGGTAGAAAGTGCAATTCATGGACTCGTACACTAGAGGGCCTCAACTACGTTTCGACCCTCTATATGACTCGTCCAAAAATCGCGTACTTTCTATCCTCTGCAACAATGTACTATAACTTTAAAAATCTTTTGGTTAAAATTCGTCGATGTAATGGATTTACGTGCAAGATAGTTTTCGCGGGAATAACATAAATTCGCGGACGAAGTCGCAGACCACAACTAGTCTACACTAATAATATAAAGAGGAAAGATTTGATTTTTTGTTTGTTTGTTCGAATTGAATAGGCTCCGAAACTACTGGACCGATTTGAAAAATTCTTTCACCCTTAGAATCCTACATTATCCCTGATGAACAGTGATCGGAATAGGTGAGCTAATTTGCCTAAACTTGATGCATATTCAATCAATATTGTATTCCCATCTCACTCACGTATGAATGAATATGCGTCAAGTTTAGGCAAATTAGCTCTACCGATTCCGATCACTGCTGATGAACATAGACTATGTTTTATTTTTCTGCGAGGACGGAGTCGCGGGCAACAGCTATTAGGAATAAAGCCTAGAACTCACCTGATGCGCGTAGATAGTGTCATAGACAACCGTCCAGGCTAGAGCGCCGATGTAGAGCGGCAGGCAGATCGCCGGCTCTATGGCGCCAGCAAGCGCGCTGTAGCCCAACAGAGCGCCCCAGTTGAAGGTGGCGCCCAGGAATATTTGCGGGTAGTTTGTGAACCGCTTCGCCAGCGGATAGGTTATTACTAGCACTGAAAAACAATTAATAGTTTTTGTAAAAGTTTTTTCATCCGTGATTTTTTACCCGACTGCGTCAGAAGGAGAGTAATGTTTTTCCAGAGTATGTAAGTCTGTTCCTATTCGTTCCGTCACTCTTATAAACAAATCAATTTACCATTATTAACTCCATATTCGCGTACTTTTGAAGGTTGAGCCTAGTCATATTATTTACTTTTCACAACACTGCTCGGAAATATGGCCATAGATGGTGTTGTTAGGAGTCACAAAACGTCACTTATAAGGACAGACCAAGAATGTTTTTATCGGCGTGTTTGCTGATTGGTCGAGAACATTGTTGTCCAACTTTAAGAACCAATGAAAATCAATCAATCAATTTTTGTGTCATAGCTCCTTAAAATGAAAAATTGAAATCGACCAATCAGAACACACCATTTTGTGTAGTAAAATATTAATAGGTCTATTTTTGCTAAAAGATACACAGACTAAAAAGTATGTCACTGCTTTTTTAACCGACTTCAAAAAAAGGAGGAGGTTCTCAATTCGTCGGGTTTTTTTTTTTTTATATTTTTTTTATGTATGTTCCCCGATTACTCGAAGACCACTGGACCGATTTGAAAAATTTTTTCGTTGTTCGAATGGGTATACTTTCTAGTTGGTCCCATTGTCACCACGTCAGGATCTGATGATGGGATCATGGAGAAATCAAGAGAACTTCTCAAATATTATAGGCACACCTATAGCGATTTTGGTATTTTTCACTGTAACTCATGCATTTGCTTTTGAAAAGTACTATATGGTGAAGTGGAACTGATGCTGAAGACCACAGATGGCCACCGGAACTCCTTAACGGTACCTATTTCAAGGGTGGCGATAAGATATTTCGATAAAGGAAGTTTAGCGACTATGACGAAGCACATTTAGGTTTAAATATGACTATGACATTCCCGCGGCGTTGTCTGCGGCGAGCTTGAAATGTTCTATAGTTTCTTATTAATATTTAGAAGTGGAGCTACGTAACAGCATAAATAGGATCACTAAAAAGTATAAAATAAAATAAATGTTTATAAAAAAACAGAAAAACCGCCTTCAAAAAGCAAAAAATAACTTCTTTAAAATGGTAGGTAAATAGGTCAGTCCAACTGAAGTCGGCGTCCAACAATATTTTAACCAAAAGCAGACTTCAGTTGGACTGACCTATTTACCTACCATTTTAAAGAAGTTAGTTTTTGCTTTTTGAAGGCGGTTTTTTGTTTTTTTATAAACATTTATTTTAAATGTAATTCAAACTTGGCCCCTGATCTCGAACCACTAGAGATGAAATTACATGGGAGATATGGCGAAACAAATACAATTTTATATGGAGTAGACATCTTCATCTCGCATGTTAGTTTATTAATCTCGAGAGCCACGAGAATAGGGGTCTAGTTTAAAAAAAAAGTTATCTATGGTAAAATTGGCGGCGATGTCATATTAACATGAATTAAAATTTGAGTTTTGAATATGATTTTTTATATTATTTCCTCTCAGTAGTTGTGAAAAGCACTATGTCTGCCTCGGTAGAAAGTGCAATTTATGGACTCGTGCACTAGACGTTTACTACGTTTCGGCCCTCTATATGACTCGTCCAAAAATCGCGTACTTTCTATCCTCTGCAACAATGTACTATATACACTTTATCATTGTCTTCATTTCCATTTTAAGGTAGTTATCTCTATTCAATATTGTATTTTTTGATGAAAAGCACACTCTCTGAAAACACCATTACACTGACAGAGTCTTGTCATAAAGTTTTTTTTTTCGAACTATTTCTGACATTGAAAATGTAGTGAGGTTTGATAGATTTGATTGATAAGTGAGGTTTTCGTCTCTGTCGCACCCAGCATAATAACACGATGATGATGATGAATATATATTCAACCTTTTTAATAAACTAATTAGAGGTAACATTATTCTCATTACTATTTCATCCTCTATCTAAAGACAATTACAGTCAGGTATACTTGTTATTGTCATTGGCAGTCTGATAAGAAACAGACTTTATATATCTATGTCTATTTCTTTGGCACGCTCTGCAGCTTTAACAGCTGATGGATTTTAACATATGAGGTGTCGTTAGGTTCGTCTTGGTTTTAGGCTATAATATTTTTATCAAAATTAGTTAGTTACCAATGACAGAGGGTTTTTTTTTTAGACATAAGGACTACAATATCAAAAAGTGCAGTCGGGTTTTCAAAGCTTGCTTTTTAAAACTGGTTTGCTTAAAGCAGGGGTCGGCAACCTTTTGAGTCGGAAGAGTAAAAAATTACAATTTACAAAGGAGAATGCCCAAATAATGCCTGGAATGTATAAAGATGCCCAATATTTCAAAAAAATAGTCGTCATTGAATATAAATAAACAGATTAAATAGAAGTCTGCTGAACTCTGGAGAAACGAACACTAATTAATTAGTATATTACTGGAACATCCGTTGCCTGCACGGTTTTATCATTCGTTACGTCGAGTTGCCACTTTATATTAACAAAACAAATAATGAAGATTTTCTGCTTTATATTAACAAAACAAATAATGAAGATTTTCTGCTATCATTCACGCAAAAAGATTATTCATGCATGACGATTGTCATTAGTTTGTCTTAGCGAACAAAATAGGTCAAGTTAAATAGTTCTTGTAAAATTTTTGTATGTCAACTTAACCTCTGTCATTGTAAAGAAAAATCTTAAAAACAACAAAATCCCAAGTTTTTAAATTTTTGAAGGAGTTTTCGAAACCAATTTTTTTTGCGTATTTTAATGTATGATTCGGTCTTGAACATAAGGTATTTTTATGGCCGGTGGGCATTCCCCTTTCAAAGTTCTTAAAGAGCCACAATTTTTTTTCTTGCCAACAAGTAATAGAACTTGCGTAAATAAAGTTTGTACTAAAGAGCCGCAGCTTCACATCCAAAGAGCCGCAGCTTCACATCCAAAGAGACGCATGTGGCTCGCGAGCCGCAGGTTGCCGACCCATGGCCTAACGCGATTTTCCCACTCTAATATTTTCACGATCGTCCGGGATCGCGTAAATACAGAATTAGTGCCAAACGGATGGACCGATTTGGACGCGATTTTTTTTAGAAGTAATCTAGTTTAATCTGGATGGTTCTTAGCAATTTTCATGATAATCGGTTCGGCCGTTTAAGAGATATTTACACTTCTTGTAATAGACAAACTCATCTAAGATTGGTCTAAATTGTCAACCACTCACACATGCTGCTGGCTCCCAGGACCACGCTATAGCAGTTCAGCTGAAGAAGAATACCGAGAGCTAGCGAGAGCTGGACGGCGAGGAAGCCCACGGCCTGCTTCGAGGATATGGCTCCGGAGACCAGGGGACGGTCCTTCGTTCTCTCCACCTGGGGGCAAAGAGTTGTCTTACAAAATGGAAGAAAAAAAAACCGGCCAAGTGCGAGATGAACATACTTAAAAAAAAATATAGAATTCTTGTAGGTTTTCCTTTAATCTACAAGCAATAACTATATTATGTATTTTTTTCAAAATTTTAGGCACAGTAGTTTTGGAGGTCAGTGGGGGGGGGGGAGAATGTTCAATTTTCGTCTTCTTTCATAAATAAAATCAAAACTATTTATTTTACAATAATAACAAAAATACATTTGAGATCCTCATAACGAGCCCTTTCATTTGATATATGACACAGTAAGGTTTGCAAAACTTTTTTTTCAGTTCTAATTTGTCCCCAGATAATGAACCTTATTTAAAAAAAAAAAACACTTTGCACGTCTGTGTTTGGGTCATCAATTTACATATGTGTACCAAATTTCAACTTAATCGGTCCAGTAATTTCGGAGCAAATTGGCTGTGACAGACAGACGGAAAGACAGAAGCACGAGTGACCTAATAAAGGGTTACGTTTTTTTATTTTTTGTACGGAAGCCTAAAAACCAAGTTACTAACGTAAGATTAAGTGAGCTATATTAGGGATGTTACGGAGGTTGGTTTGCGATTCGGAAAAGTCGGAAGTTCTGATAGATTCCGACTTAAGCTCCGACACTTAAATCGGAAGGTTATCGGAGTTCAAAGCGCAGCGGAGGGGGCGAACGCGATCAGGACATCTACTCTAGCGCGTATGAACAATTCCACCTTTCTGCTCCACCTTTCTGTCTGTGGCGACCTAGCGACATCTAACGGCAACTTGTATCAACCAACTCGCTACCTCGCTAGCGCCACCAGCGTCAGACAGCGCAACTTAAGTGTTCTACAACGCGCTAACGAAGTTTCTCCAGTCAGATGACATATATACAACTTCCAACTTCATCCCAATGGACTTCGGTCCCCAGGCATAACACCCGCCTGGAGAGAGATCTCTCTATTGTCATCTCTTACTACATGTCTATTACTCTTTTACAGTGCTACCATTTTCGTAATAGCTATCGGCAATCTTCGTTTTTTAACCGACTTCAAAAAAAGGAGGAGGTTCTCAATTCGTCGGGGTTTTTTTTTTTTTTTATGTATGTTCCCCGATTACTCGAAGACCACTGGACCGATTTGAAAATTTTTTTCGTTGTTCGAATGGGTATACTTTCTAGTTGGTCCCATTGTCACCACGTCAGGATCTGATGATGGGATCATGGAGAAATCAAGAGAACTCCTCAAATATTATAGGCACACCTATAGCGATTTTGGTATTTTTCACTGTAACTCATGCATTTGCTTTTGAAAAGTACTATATGGTGAAGTGGAACTGATGATGAAGACCACAGATGGCCTCCGGAACTCCTTAACGGTACCTATTTCAAGGGTGGCGATAAGATATTTCGATAAAGGAAGTTGAGCGACTATGACGAAGCACATTTAGGTTTAAATATGACTATGATATTCCCGCGGCGTTGTCTGCGGCGAGCTTGAAATGTTCTATAGTTTCTTATTAATATTTAGAAGTGGAGCTACGTAACAGCATAAATAGGATCACTAAAAAGTATAAAATAAAATAAATGTTTAAAAAAACAAAAACCCGCCTTCAAAAAGCAAAAAATAACTTCTTTAAAATGGTAGGTAAATAGGTCAGTCCAACTGAAGTCGGCGTCCAACAATATTTTAACCAAAAGCAGACTTCAGTTGGACTGACCTATTTACCTACCATTTTAAAGAAGTTATTTTTTGCTTTTTGAAGGCGGGTTTTTGTTTTTTTAAACATTTATTTTATTTTATATATGACACATGAGTGACAAAATATACTGTCAGTTGCGAGTGCAATCGTGATAGCGATAGCCAGCCGAAAGCTATTAAAGAGCTGGGAATACTGTATAACAGAAGCACACACATCTTTTGCGTCCGCCCCCAACTCCGATTCCGGTTCCGATTCCGACAAACCGAATTGAAACTCCGATTCCGACTTCGGTTCCGATAAAACCACCGTGACATGCCTTAAAGCAAGTTGCAGGTCCACTATTATCACACTGATATTTAGTGGTGGTGGTGGTAGGGTTCGTGATCGCTACCACCACCTTCTCCATTAACCCACCGCCAAGCAGCAGTGTTCGCGTTGTTGTGTTCCGGTGTGGGGATAAGACAACCGTTGAAATAACTAGCATAGAGGCATTCCATCTAAGACTCTAAGGCTTGATTTCCTCCTACGCTGATGTCGGTCGCTGACGTCGGTCGAGCGTACGAGTATACACCATGTTCTATGGGACACCGCACAGCGACGCTGACGTCCGCGGCAGATTTATTGCTATAATAATAATATTTATACGCACGGATCGGTTTCGCACTGCGGGACTTTTATTTCGCGTACGCGACCGACGGTGCGCTGGACCGACGTCTGCGGCCGATGTCAGCGTAGGAGGAAATCAACCCTAATATCTCAGGGTTGGCAACGCATTTGAAGTCTTAGGATTGCAGTCTTGAGAATTCAAATGTCTATTGGTCTCAGATCCCACTTACTATCAGGTGGACTGAGTGCTCGCGTGCCTTCTCCTTGCCATAAAAAAAGGGTAGCAAATGACAGAGAATTTCAGTAAGATAAGCAAACTTTTTGGTATCTCTCTCCCACCAGTGACGAGTTGACGACATACCTGCGCGTCAACATCCCTGTCCCACATATCATTGATGGTGCATCCGGCTCCGCGCATGAGACCTGCACCAACTAGGAACAGCGCCGCCATCTTGATCGACTCCTGGAGGGGGAGAGTGCCCGGGAGCGAAGCGAGCGCTATAGACCACGCGCCTGGCCAGTACAGGAGGTAGACACCTGGAAATTATGATGATGTAGGGTTTAACGTACCACATACAACAAACAGGAGGATTTTTATGAGTCGGAATTTGATTCAAACAGCAAAGAAGTTCAATTACCTTAGCCCTTTAATACCATTTTCAATTTTGAAACAAATGAAAATGAACTTTATGCTCATTAAGAGTTAAAACTAAATTGTCTTGATTATGTACCTTACACCGGGTCCCATAAGGTTAAAAATCATTTCTGGCGTTATCTATGAAAAGGGACCTTATTGTCGATGGCGCTTCCGCCATTATTAAAGATGCTCCGATATAAATACAACGTCGCGTGACGCAGTACGGCGTAAGAGCCATCGAGAATAAGGTCCCTATACATAGATAACTCCACATTTTATTACTTAAGAATGCTAATGTAATAATTTCTCATCATCATAACACTACATTTGAAAAATCTGTAATCTTTATTTTATATATAAAATACATTCAAAAATATTAAAGCAAGCAGTATAGTCTATTTCCATTTGTCCCACCCTTTAGTTCTTTGTGGGACAACTGGGAATTTTATTTCCATTAGTTACCATTGTGGATAACTGGAAATAAATAATTCTCATTAGTTACCACTGGGAATAGCTGGGAAGAAATAATTCTCATTGGTTACCACTGGGGGCAACTGGGAAGAAATAATTCCCATTTTTGCCCAGTGTTCACAAATGGGAATAAAAACTCCCAGTTGTTACCACTCATTTGAACAATAATTTATTTAAATTCAATACCATAATAAATATGCATTTCTTTACAATGACAATTTCCATAGATTGTTGTGAATATTACTATAAAAAACTAAGATTGGGATTAATTGTGTTTCATATTTAAAATAATAGTTTAAATGTAAAGATTTAAACCATTATATTTCCCTGTGGTAACCACTGGGAAGATCTAATTCCTATTTATGACTACTGTGGACAAACATGGGAATGACAATTATTCTTCCCAGTAGTTAAAAGTGGTACAAGCAGGAATTATTTCTTCCCAGTAGTCCCCAGTGGTAACTAAGGGGACTTATTTTTTCTCAGTTGTGAGTGGTAAAAAATGGAAATTATTTCTTCCCTTTAGTTTCCAGTGTTAAAAAATGAGAATTATTCCTTTCCAGTTCTCCCCAGTTGTACCTAATGGGAATAAAAAGTCCTAGTTGTAAACAGTGCGGACAAATAGGAATAGCCCGCTAGTTTATGCTTCATAATATTAATTTATCTAACCAAAATTTTGAATGTATGTATATCTCTAATGTGTATATTTTAGCTGTTGGTTTTCCTAATGTAAATAAATAAATAAAATAAAAAGTTGTGTCCCCTGATCTTTATTTATTTTAACAATAAAAACACAAATTTATGAATTTCACCAAGTATATAGATTTTTAAACCATTTTTTATGAAAATACACTAGTCATATTATTTCTTAAGTTTTTGTGTAAATTTTGTGAAAGTACAGTTGAGTACAATGAGATTTATCCACTATTTTACCTTATTGCATTATAATAAGGTTCAAAAGTGGATACAACTCCTTTTAGTCGACTGTACAATGTGATTCTGAAGCCAATCAGATGACATCTGTAATTCCAGACTTACCTATAGGCCTGTCCCATCTTGCCAGTTTCGCATATGGATCTATTTTCTCTTTCCAACTCTTTATAGAGGTTTTATCAATCTCTATCTTGCCTATGATTGAAGAAGTCTCTATTACAGCCTTTTGTCTATGCTGATCACTCTGAGTAGAGTGTACTCTTATATGTAAATCTAAATTATTCGTATTAAAATATGGAGTCCCACAGGCACATGATTTGTTTATATTTTTGGCTGTAGCTCTTATGTTCTGTAATTGAAGAACTGGTATGCGCAATCTGTGGTAATTTCGGAACGACATTTTGAACATTTTGTAACTTATCAAGCGTTTATCATTATTTAATCTGAAATAAAAAAAGTGTTTTCAGTAGATTAAAAATACAAGTTTAAAATAACAAAGAGAAAAGTCTTTTTTATTTGAAATAAACGTTAAACAATATTTTAACATTTATTTTAAATAAAATAATACTTTTATTTAGGAATAAGACGCAGAATCTAAGATGACATAATTCTAACCTCGAAATAATAACAAACGTAATTCATAGTGTAAATGACTCACCAAAGAATATTGATAAACAACACTATACAGTTACGAGCATATTAATTATTTTGCGGTCATTAAAACTTCCACAATAACAAGTATTGGAACAAATATCGAAGATAACTTCAAAAAAAACTTGGCAAAGGTTACAAGGAATAATGTATAGCACTAGGAGCTTACAAAAAATAATAAATGCACCACAATAACGTAAGAAATATCACAATTGACTTCTATGGCAAATAAATATTTAACGTAAATAGTAAATAAATATTATTATGTTCTTATAAGAAAATCGAAATCGAAATAATCTAACACACCGCGTGACAGTGACAGTGACATCACATGACAGCTGTATTGAGGGGTTGCCATAAGCTCGTACAAATCCCGTATATTTTTTATTGGTAAACTACTTTATAAGGATAGGTTCGAGCAAACAATAATGTCACATATATTTGACCATGCAACAAAAGCGCCATCACTCAAAATTCTGACAAATATGTTGTACTAATAGTACAGCATCGCAGATTTAAAAATAACACAATTCGGCATTTTGACTTTTAAATGATTGATGACCTGTGGCCCGTTTCACGAAGATACAAGTTACAAATTACAAGCGGAACTCTCTTTCTAGCAAAAGGAGTTAGAAAGAGACTTACGCTTGTAATTTGTAACTAGTAGCTTCGTGACACGGGCCTCTGGGGCACGTTTTATAAAGCTACAAGTTACAAGTTTACAGGTCTAAACTGGCAACACTGCTCAAATAGCTGATCGTTATTGGTCGAGGTTGTGTCAAATGGAAACTTGTAACCTGTAAATTGTAATTTGTAGCTTTATAAAACAGGCCCCTGGCGGGTTCGAAGTCGGCATCAGCACGACACTCAAACATTACTGTGACATCATGGGATCATGACTTTAGGTTAAACCACACCATTTTGTTGTCAAGATTGATTGTCCTAGAGGCAGGTCCGTATGAAGTCGGTAATGCATAAGTCTATGATTTGTTGATTTATACATTCATGCTCCCTACTCGCTTCGCTAGTCTCGATACTATAAAATAGGTGAAACATTAGTGAACCGAGGCGCGAGTTACTATTAACGCATTTGCAAGTCGGGCCTGAAGCGAAGGGTGCCACGCCTCTCCTCTCCCGCCTGTAGTGTGCACTACACTGTATAGTGCCGTCCCGTACTAGCACATTCCTAAGCTCGGCATTCAACTCGCGCGCGGACTGTAGGTGCTATTGTGACACTCGCACATTAACATGGAGGAATTTGAGGTTTAATACCTCTCTAAACATAAAAAAAACATAAGGCTGTAGAATTTTCGATTGAATCTCGAGTGACGAGTGAAAGGGACTCTGCAAAGAAGGTTTGAATTTAGTGGTTCATGTTACGGTCACGGAAGTTAATTTGCTACCCATTTCAAAGAAAATTTGCTTCAAGATGTCATTGTCAATAGGGATGACAAGTCATTTTTAATTGATAGGAAATACAACCTTACTGCTGTAGAATGTCAGATTGACTTTGGACCTAAGGTGGGTCACAATTTAAATTCCTTGACTGTACCTTACCATTCAGGGCTAAAACCGACCGCATGCAATAAAACATGTTTTAAATGTTTATTACGCAGATCGAATGTAAAAAATAAATGTTTAAAAAAACAAAAAAACCGCCTTCAAAAAGCAAAAAATAACTTCTTTAAAATGGTAGGTAAATAGGTCAGTCCAACTGAAGTCTGCTTTTGGTTAAAATATTGTTGGACGCCGACTTCAGTTGGACTGACCTATTTACCTACCATTTTAAAGAAGTTATTTTTTGCTTTTTGAAGGCGGTTTTTTTGTTTTTTTAAACATTTATTTTATTTTATACTTTTGAGTGATCCTATTTATGCTGTTACGTAGCTCCACTTCTAAATATTAATAAGAAACTATAGAACATTTCAAGCTCGCCGCAGACAACGCCGCGGGAATGTCATAGTCATATTTAAACCTAAATGTGCTTCGTCATAGTCACTCAACTTCCTTTATCGAAATATCTTATCGCCACCCTTGAAATAGGTACCGTTAAGGAGTTCCGGTGGCCATCTGTGGTCTTCATCATCAGTTCCACTTCACCATATAGTACTTTTCAAAAGCAAATGCATGAGTTACAGTGAAAAATACCAAAATCGCTATAGGTGTGCCTATAATATTTGAGGAGTTCTCTTGATTTCTCCATGATCCCATAATCAGATCCTGACGTGGTGACAATGGGACCAACTAGAAAATATACCCATTCGAACAACGAAAAAATTTTTCAATTCGGTCCAGTGGTCTTCGAGTAATCGGGGAACATACATAAAAAAAAAAAAAAAAAAAAAAAAAAAATATCCCGACGAATTGAGAACCTCCTCCTTTTTTTGAAGTCGGTTAAAAATCAACGATCGACGCTTCATTGCACCTGTTCGACTTTAGGAGTCAGTTTTTGTTATGTTACTTTAATTACAAGTTACCTTTTTACATGAAAATTATAAAAATATGGGAACATTCAACTAGCAACTTTGTAAAATTCCAAGCTATTTAAGGTCAAGCAATATACGTGGGTAAATAAACAGGAAAAAAATAATCATAAATAATAAAAAATATACTTTAAGCAAAGAAATAAATGTTTCATTACTTTGGTCAGGTTGAAATAACAAAATTTTCACTATTATATACTTACACAATAAAACCATTATGTTTAGAGATTTTAGCGTAGAGGGAGAATAGAATGTTTACGGATTTTAGGCTATCCAAATGAATAAAAAAAAAGTAAATGTCAAACCATTGTCAAACTAGTTACTAGCTACCTACTATGAAAATCGGAAATTGAGGTTACTTTAGCTCCATCTCTTTCCCTCAATAGAGACTCGAATCACGAGTGAAAAAGATGGGGTACCAAAGTTTCGAATTGATTGCTTGTTGGTAAGCTGCACTTCTGCAGCAGACTGCAGACAGATTGTCAAGTCAAAACAAAAATCCTAATTCGTAAAACATGTCATATGTTTTACATAAATCTTCTATAGAAACTCAAAGTTCTGATTTGTGAAAATTTAACAATTTTAATTTTGTGACTGTTAGTTATCAACATCACGCGTTTCCATCGGGATCTTTGGAAATATAACAAAGGTAAGACGAGGCAAATTAAATTATATTTTATTGATCGTCAATTTGCTAAAACAGTTTTTGTGTTAAAATGGGTGTTTTATAATCATAGTTATCAAATCATCAAATCAAATCAAATTTATTCACTTGAGAAGCGGTTACAATGGTTGTTTTGACATAGGAAAGTACAGCGCTCTCGCTGGCGACACCAGCATGTAAATATGTATAAGTATGTAAGAAAAAAAAACTTAAAAGTTACTTCTACTAATAATCTTAAAAATCATTAATATAATTCTAGATTCCATGCATTGACACTCCAATCAGTAATGATAGTGCACATTAATTTTTATTAATATGTTTTAAGGATAAGAATTCTTTAATACAATAAAATCTCTTTTCCAGCAACCAGTTAAAATATTCTTTTGCGTATTACGATGAAATAGTACCGAAAAAAATAGTAAAGGGGCGACTTTAATTCATTCTCGTAGATCTACCCTCTATTATTAAAACTAAAATAGAAATACAATATTAGTTACGTTTCTCACAGTAAATTTGGAATTATGATCATATGAGCGTCTGGATTGAGTGAGCAAAGTAATTTAATGATCAATGAATAACCAAAGAAAGAAAGAAGTGGTGTCTGCCTACCCCTCAGGGAAACACGCTTGATATAATCTATGTATGTATGTATAAACAACCATACTTAATTTTTTGTTGGATATATTCCTATTTGTCGTACTTTCTCAGTCAACTTCAGCACGTATAGATAAACTAAATGAGAAAGGAAGACAAATATGAACTTCTTTATTTATTATATAACATATGGTAATGCCTCGTGTGGTTGCCGAGTTAGAATAGTGCCACTCCATGTCTTCCCGTGGATGTCGTAAGAGACGCCTAAGGGAATAAAGGCTTGTAGTACTGTTAGGCGATGGGCTTGCAACCTGTCACTAATACGCTGGTAAACATCTTAGCCTAATTGTGCAAGTTGTGGTTATAGAAATCAACAAGTTTTTAGAGATGTTTGTAATTCTGTAGCTCTGCCTACCCCACTCTGGGAACGAAGGCGTGAGATTATGTATGTATGTAACATATGGTATAAAACAGTGTTTCTCAGGAACGTAGCAGGTGAAAAGAAGTGGTCTCTGCCTACCCCTCTGGGAAACAGGCGTGATTTAATGTATTTATGTAGATGAGAGTTGGTTTCCGCATCTGTCTGTCTTTCTGTTTCTCAGTCTTATCTGTATATCCACTAATCCTAAACTGAGTAACGGATTTTGATGCAGTTTGTAGCAACAGTAAGATAATTTTCACAGGTTTTTCTGTGTAATAAATTCTGTTTTGTGTACGGATGTTACAGAAAACTCGCATAAACTGAAGTAAAATGAGAGCAAGCTGCTAAAAAAAATACAATGTTATATTTAATTATTTGTTTCATCTTTATTCCACAAAAAAATGTACAAAGAGCTAATTTATATAACTGACTTGAAAAAAAGGAAAAAGGTTCCCAATTTGTCGACCTCTGTTGATATTATAAACCAACCTCATTTCGTCAATGTCTTAAAACATTTCAGTCACTTTGACATTGACATAATGTACTATTCTGTCAGAAATTAATTTATTTTTCCCTATTCAAATAATTTCTTATGCTATTTAAGTCCTTGTTGATATTTTTTCTTGGTTAGTAATTTGTTCTATGAGCCATGGGATAGCCTAAAATCATAGAATAACTGCTGACTGAGAGAAATATGATCATTTTAAAATAAACTTTTTTTTATATGTGAAAACAAATTAAAAAAAAATTACCTTGTGTGTCGAGCAACATTATGAGAGAATGAAAATTACGTACAATTTAAACAAAAATGGCTGGAAATTGTAAGATAATGTTTGACTGGGACGTAGAATCAACGAAACTGCTGATTAATCTGTACAAAGCCAACGAGTGTCTTTACAATGATACGCACAATGACTTCAAAAGTCGCGGTATCCGGCTCGCTGCTATTGCACAGATTGCTAACGTAATGACTTTAGAAACCGGTAAATCGTGTACCGTTGGTGATATACGAAGAAAAATCAACATGTTAAGAGCACAGTATCATATAGAAAAAATGAAGGTAAGTTTCATTTCTGTTTATAGTTATTGTATGTTCCGGAGTCTTGGATGTTTTTTACGTATTTGAGTATGTATTACTCTGTTTAAGATCTGTTCATTCTTACTTGTCTTATATAGTAAACAACTTTCTAACCTCAAAATGAACGTTTTTTTGGCTAAAACAGCTGTTTTATCGTAAACAAAGTAAACTGAGTAAACATTTGGAAATTATTGTCTGTGAGTGCTGTTTTAGCCAAAAAAGGTAAATTTCGAGGTTAGAAGGTTAAAGTGTGTTTATCGTTGCCTAGTACCCATAGTACAAGCCTAGAGCTTAGTTTGGGACTAGGTCAACTTGTGTGATATTTATTTATTGTTAATGTATGGTAGTTTTTTGTTATGCACTGCATCCATACAAACATTTAAAATGTAAAAGTAAGTTGTTCCTTTTATTATACAGCTAAACTGCTAAACTGATTTTAATGAAATTTTGTATGGAGATAACTTAGACCCCATAGAAGGACAATTGGTATTTTTAACCCTTGACCGAAAAAGGGGAATGTTTTATGATAACAGTTCTGTGTATCTGTTGATCTGTCTGTCATCATAGCTCCCAAGTGGTTGAACAGATTTGGACATGTTTTTTTTAAAGAAAGCTTGTTCAATGGTGATGGTTCTTAGCTAGGCTTTATAAAATTGGGTTCGGCTGTTTAAGAGATATGGCCTGCGCAAACCGGCGGACGGGACGGCAGAGGATATTAAATTTATCAATGTATATTTTTTGCTATTTCAATTGAAATAAGGTATAAATTTCAATGCTTTGAGACCGACCTCGGGGCATCGCAGCGGATTTGACTCTGCGGCATTGAAGAGCAAGTTAGAGGATACCGCGGCGGTAGGCGCTGGCATGCGCCGGGGTCCACCAGTGCGCGCCGGGGCAGCGCGGCCTCGGGAGAGGAAGGCTTAGCGCAAACCGGCGGACGTCGGGGGAGAGTATAGAAAAGGATTTTACGTCGCCAGCGCACACTGGTGAAAGAAATCCTTTCGGATACCGCAAGCGCCTGACAGCGTGCGCTGCAATGCCGCGGCATCCCGCGGTAACCCGGAACGGTTGGTCGGCTTTGATTCCGTTCCACTAGCGAAGCGACCACAGCGCAGATTAGCGGACTCCGGCGCATACCGGTGGATGCCTTCGCATACCGGCGCCTCCAACCGCGGTAGCCTCTACGCGCTCCTCAATCACATCTCGGGGCACGCGTAAAATATTCCTCTGCCTTCCCTTCCGCCAGTGTGCGCTGGTCCGGAGCACAAACAGGAGCGCACTCTGCAGTCCCGGGCGCCGACCCCGCGCTGACGGACGCTCGAGGTATCGTGAGGGATTTTCCCTCATCAGTGTGCGCTGCGGCGGAGGAAATCCTCTTCGATGCTCTGCCCTGCCGTCCGCCGGTTTGCGTAGGCCATTATCCTGACACAACAGCTCTTTTCACCCGACTAACAAAAGGAGGAGGGTAATGTGTTTATCTTTCTATATAATATGTATGTACTATCGCGATCGTTAATTTGTGACCCATTTCAAGAAAAATATGCTTGAAGTAGTCAATGTCATTAGAGTTGCCAAATCATGTGTAACTTATAGGAGACTCAACCTTATAGTTGTAGAATGTCAGAATGACTTTGGACCTAAGGTGGGTCCCAATTTAAAGTTCGTGACTGTACGTATGTAAATATGTATGTATGTGTTTGTTCCTTTGTAGCGCTCTAGAAACTAAATGCGTGGGCCGATTTTGATGATTCTATGTCACTCGATTTGTCTTAATCTTGCGATAATCTTGCGATAATCTTGCGATAATCTTGATATGACAGTAATCAAAATTTAAATACATACATACATACATACGCTCGAAAAACATAACCCTCCTTCTGACGCAGTCGGGTAAAAAGAAGTCGACGGAGTATGACATATGGGGTATCGTTGAATAGTATTTAACTTTCATCATTTTTCATTCTGAATGAAAAATGATGAAAGAGAAGATGAAATTTAGTATTTATAACGATTTAAAGTTGGTTAGCAACAGTTGGGTTTGTTTAACAACTTATTTGATTTCAGATGATGAAATGTAACAATTCTGGCAGTCATTATACTCCTACGGAGTTCTGGTTTCCGTATTTACAATTCCTGGACCCGTACAGCCGCGTCGACATGAGCTCGGTGTTCGTGCCGTTGAACGAGGAGATTGGCGACTCACAAGTTACCCAGGACTTGGTAAATATTTATTCGTTAATTGACAACAGCAAGTTTTTTAAAAGGTGTTATGAAAAAAAAAACCGGCCAAGTGCGAGTCGGACTCGCGCACGAAGGGTTCCGTACAATTATCTATACAATATTAGCAAAAAAAGGCAAAAAAATCACCTTTATTGTATGGGAGCCCCCCTTAAATATTTAATTTATTCTGATTTTAGTATTTGCTGTTATAGCAGCTACAAAAATACATCTTCTGTGAAAATTTCAACCGTCTAGCTATCACGGTTCATGATATACAGCCTGGTGACAGACAGACGGACAAACGGACAGACAGACGGACAGCGAAGTCTTAGTAATAGGTTCCCGTTATTACCCTTTGGGTACGGAACCCTAAAAAAACATTCCCCTACTATGGTCCGACTGAGCAAAGGTGGGCATTAACTCTTAAATCCTTTAAAAGTAAGGCTTTAACGTTTAAAGAAAGTTAACTTTTTAAGTACTTAACGGATTAGCGATGAACGAGGTTAACTATTTGATTAAAGGTGCCCAGCCATTGCGGCAAGGTAAAAAAGCCACATTTTCGTTTCCATCTTATCATAGGTAAAACCTAGTCACCAAATATTCGCATTGTTACAGCCGCTGCCACCCCCCCTACCCCCCACACGAAGAAAAAAACCTATCACGCCGCAGTCATCCGAGCGCACCTTCAACTTCCCCCCAGCATCGGCTTCTACCTCCCACCTCGACACCGAGCCCGACCCCCACCCCCATATCACCTCCCTCTGCAACTTCGTCAAGTCAGAGCTGATATCTCTGCAGGAAGTGGGCAGCTCGGAGTACGTTAGGAAGGCGAAGAGGAGCATTCAGATAGCTTTGTTCGAGGTGTGGGATGAGTTGGAGGAAGTTTCGAGCACCACTACGCTTGACCGAGGATAGGAGGTCAGGAAGTCAATTTACCAAAAGTTCGCGTACCAACCAATACGACTCGGGTGCCTTCGAACGAGCCTCTTTTCTCAAAGGCTGACAGCACGCCTGCGATTCCTCTTGTGTTGCGGGCGATGATCACTTGGTGACTCGCTTGCCTGTCTTCCTCCTTTTTCACATAAAATAAAATTAAAGCTAGGTTAAAATATAAATTATCGCCTAGGTCCGGGAAAGTCAAAGTAGGGAATTGCCTGACGAAGCTTGGCCCGCCGCCAAGCCGTGGCGACGCCTGCTAAAATCCGAGTCAGGCAATCCCGGTGTCCGCCAAGGCATATATTATACTTTTCTCAAATAACGTGAGGAAGGAAATGATACAAATTAATTTGTAACAAGCTTTCAGCCAATTCAGAGAGATATTTTTTTGTAAATTACACACAATGAGTCGCTGCTGCCAGCCGTCATTTACTCGTCCAAAATCTATCTTCGCTTCCAAAGAGACCACTGCTAAGAAGAAACGCCGCAAGAAACTCAACAGTCAGTTGTTTCGATGACGTCTTCGAGTCGTTAGCATGGAGGCTGATTCTAAAGTCCGAATTAGATTTAATAAAAATTGCAGAAGTTGATTGTTCTCTTCAAGTTAAGTTCTAGAGCAAGAAGCGCAATATTGCTGTCTTTTTCTAACTCAAAAAGAGTAAAAAAGCAGTCAGATCCTGATATTGTTTTTGCAAATTTTACCCTCGCTTAAGGATACGTTATACTAGCCGGCTCTCGGGTTTTAGGAATTGTTACCTCATCATAATATAACACAACAAATGTTGTAAAGAACTGCAATAAATATTTGATCATTCACTGTTTTTTTATTTAATATCATAATACAATATCTACATTCGATAAACAAAGCAGATTCAACTCTGTTCTGTTTGTAACTAGGTTGCAATTTCTACAGGTGTAGATATCGCCATTAAGCTTAATAGGGCAGAATTACCTACGCTTTAGTCCCAAGGGTTGGCGACCCCCGTTTTCTCGGGGTCCTACTGACTATTAGTATGACCACGGGGAGACCTGAAATAGGAGCTCCGCAAACGCGGGGCAATCATGCTACCGCAAAACGGGGAAAATAGGGATACAACCTAAAATGATGCATATGTTACTAATAATAAGGCTGAAATTATTTCCAATAGACGTAACGTTAATGTCCATTTAATACTTGTTCTTATTTGTAACAAGTTATGACTTATTTTAGGTTGTGCTCCTATTTACCCCGTTTTACAGTACTCTGAAAAAAGCTACAATGTGTGTGGTTAAAATTACGAATAGGGAAAACCGCGACTGGCAAAATAGCTACGCGGAATTAACGTTTGGCGAATAGATTAGCTAAAGTAAGGACAAAGAGACGAGATAAAAAACGTAAACAAGCTTTCAAAAATCGTATCACTTCGAACGCAATCCAAACAGGAATACACTTCACAAAATGGCGGCCCTACTGTTGACAACTTCTGTACTGACAGCTTTCCTGTACCACGAATAACGCAACGACAGCCGTCATCGACCAACTGAAGATATTATATTGCGTATATATACTTGACATTGGCAAAATTACATAACTTGTAGACGCCATTAAAATAAATAAATAATAATAATATATTGCGTACGAGAAATAAGGACAGATATAATAATCGCTCGCCATCGCAATATAACTCAGTAACGGTCAGTTTGTTTACATTCTTTATCTCGTCTCATTGGCCGTACTTTACTTGATTTAATTTCAAGGAGACACAGTTGCAATGGGACACAATCTCAAAGAGACCCAAGCCCAAATAGACACATCAAATATTTTTCTGTTGGTTACGGAAGTGGTTGAATGGAGATCGTTGATAAGATAAGATAGGTTGAGATAGGTTGGTAAGTATATATAATATATACCTAGGCATTTTAGCAGACCTTAACTAAGTCGACGGAGCTCCGCTTTCGAGGAGCTCCTACTTCCAGGTTATTTTGACCCTTCGGGCCCTCTGAAGAACTAACATAACCTAAACCTACCTGTTGATTTTGTCCAGTCTTTTCTCCGTAATCCACATACGTGGACAAAATAGAGGTGGACCACGGGCAATAAACCAATTACACGCAATTTTACTGTAAACATAGGTATTTTCTATTTTATTGATATTTAGGGATTGCTGAATAGATTAATGTAAAAGTTATTGACAATATTTTTCCCGACGCGGCGCGGCGAGCGGCTTTTCGGACTGATTGTACTGTGCCAGTTTACAACTGTGACCTTTTGGATTTGTGTCTCTTTGAGATTGTGTCCCGTTGCAACTGTGTCTCCTTGAAAGTAAAGGCTTTACTCTATACTTGTAGCGACCTAGCGACATCTAGCGGCAACTCGTCGTCGGAGATAAAGGTACAGTAGCGCCACCGTGTCCAATAGCGCAACTAATTCTGTCAGTGCGCTGCATCGCGCTATCGAAGATTGCTGTCGAAGTGAGACATTGAAAGGTGAGCTTTGATTTGAGTTAATAGAATACGTTTTTCTGTGGACGACGCGAGGCCTTTCCACTTTAACTTTAAAAAATGTATCTTACTAACACGAATCTAAACTCATTTTTCAGTGTCCCACTTTGAGCTCGTCCGGTGACGAGCGGTTAAATGTCTGCTTTATAAACCACGTCCAGCTACTTCCCAGTGGACTTCGGTACCCATATAACATCCGCCAGGAGAGAGATATTTATATTATACTCTCTTCCTACATATTTATGACTTTGACTGTGTTTGATCTTATTTAGTAAACAATTTTATAACCTCAAAATGCATCATTTTTGGGTAATACGGCCGTTTTCTGGTGAATAAAGCAACTAGAGACCACATTTTGCACACCATTTTCCTGATTTTACATCATGGATGGTTTTTTTATGACAAAATTGTTATTTTAGGCGGAAAAGGAGCATTTTGAGGTTATAAAAGTGTTTACTAAATAAGACAGGTCGGTTTGAATGGACTTTACTGTATTTCATTAAATTGTACTCTTATAAGAAAAATACTTTTGAAATAAACTTAAAATAATTGATAAACATTATGATGGATAGATTAATTTGTTTTCAGGTCAATATGGACGCCAAGAAGAAACCGAAAAAGAAAGCCAAGAAACCGAAGCCAAAGAGGTTCACATGCAGCATCTGCCCTAAGGTAATTATTTGTGCAAAACAGCTCACTGTATAGGATGATTTCCACCAAACGGCTCGCATCGCATCGGATCGGAAAGGATACGGACGGAGGCGGCGACAGCCGATCGCGTCTGGTAAAATTATTATTGTCTATTTATGACGGAGCCGATCGCGCGTCGCAGCATACGCTCGGCTACGATCGCGTGTCGCGGAAGACGCCCGCGGTCAAGTTGCTGTGCGCGGCTTGCTAATATAGACTTTAAATACTGTGAACATGATTTAATATCGTTTAAAGACAGTAAAATTATTTCCGTTCCGATCCGTTGCCGTTTGGTGGAAATAGTGCTTATCTCTTGTTTTACAAGGCGACAGAATCTCCGCTATACTTAAAGTAGAGCCACCGTGTTGGGACTGGGACTCATTTAGTTTAGTCTTGATAAGCAGATACAGATAATAAAAAATACAGTATCCACCAAAAGCTTGTCCCAAAAAGGAGTCGTAAGGGTGCCAGTCCACTGAAGCGGAGCGAGGCAGCGGAGCGGTGAGCGACGAAAAAGTCCACCAATGGAAGAGCTGCGCTGAGCGAGGCTAGGAAAATAAAGTATTCCTATTGGTGGATCTTTTTCCCGCTCACCGCTCCGCTGCCTCGCTTCGCTCCAGTAGTGGACAGGCACCCTAAAGGTCTCTGTTTGGGGCGAACTAATAGTTAACGTGTGTGTCTGTCTGTGGCATCGTAGCTCCCAAACGGATGGACCGATTTGGACGCGGTTTATTTTAAATGAAAGCTGGTTTAATCGGGATGATTCTTAGCTAGGTTTAATGAAAATCGGTCGGGCCGTTTATGAGATATCAGCTCTGAAAGAAGAGGTTGCCATTATATCGGGGTTTTAAATGTTACATTTTTGTAAAAAAAAATTACTTATAATATTTACAACAAAAACCGCTAAGGGCGAGTCGGACTCGCGCACGAAGGGTTCCGTACCATTATCTATACAATATTAGCAAGAAAAATCACGTTTGTTGTATAGGAACCCCCCTTAAATATTTATTTTATTTTAATTTAATTATTTATGTTTCAAGTGAATATACAACTAAATTTTCTGTGAATATTTTAAGTGTCTACCTGTTGGCGTTATTAATACCGAGCAAAAAACGACAAAAAAATCACGTTTGTTGTATGGGAGCCCCCGTTAAATATTTAATTTATTCTGTTCTTAGTATTTGTTGCTATAGCGGCAACAAAAATACATCTTCTGTGAAAATTTCAACTGTCTAGCTATCACGGTTCATGAGATACTGCCTGGTGACAGACAGACGGACAGACGGACAGACAGACGGACAGCGGAGTCTTAGTAATAGGGTCCTGTTTTTACCCTTTAGGTACGGAACCCTAAAAAACAAATGGTTGTTCTGTTATTAAGTTATTATGTTGTCTGCTCCACTTCACTGCGTCATATAAGGTCTCCTAGTACAGATACCAGGCTCTCACACTGGTTTCTTGCAATATTTACGTTATATAGTTTTTCCTACATAATATATCATAACCGTCGTGAGAGTAAATAAATATTTTTGGTACATTTGTATATAATAGTATTTTATACCCACAGGCCTTCGTGGATAGAGGTTCTCTCAACAAACACGAGCCTACCCATTCTGCTGAGACCCCGTTCGCATGTTCTCTATGCGCGTACGCCGGCAAAACGGCCCAGTACCTGCGCCGACACGTCAAGGTCACGCACGAGCGAGACAGGAAGTACAGGTGCGAGGAGTGCGGCAAGACCTTCCATTTTGGATGTAAACTGAAGAGCCACATGTTGGTGCATACCGGTATGTTTTATGAAAATGAAACGTTATTTTAATGTAAATTAATAATTATATTAAATTAATGTAATATCGAAAAAATATCGAAATACCGGTATTTTGCGAGCTCGAATATCGGTTTTATGATATCGGAATTTTAGTCAGATATTCCGGTTTTTCGATAGTATCGAATACCGGTATTCATGCTCTAGTTTTAGCATTGACTCAATAATAGTAGTTTGTATCTGCGTGTCCGTGCCTGTGTATCTTTCTGCTTATGTGTCTGTGTGTCTGTGTGTTTGTGTATACAGTGGTGGTCACATAATTAGGGACACTTGTTTTTTCCCATACAATTGCCTACAAATATGACTTTTCAATTTTTACCACCATTCAAAAAGTTCTAAACTAATTTAATATTTGGTTACACTCATCGTTCATTAATGAACTAAGGTTTAAATGTGTGTACAATTCATCTCTGTTGAAAACAGATCTTTCATTTTATAAGGATTTGAAAAAATAAATACCTTGCGTTCGACGGGTCAGCACTAAGTTTTTTAATCCCTATAAAATATAAGGTTCGTTTTTAACAGTAGTTCATTGTACATACATTTAAACCTTAGTTAATGATCTAAAGTAAATTGTATATAACAATAAAATTGCTCAAGAACATTTTGAATGGTGGTCAAAATTTATAGTAGGCAGGTAAGGTAGTAGGTAGGTAGGTAGGTAGGTAATTTTTTTGTAGGCAATTGTATGGGAAAAAAACAAGTGTCCCTAATTATGTGACCGCCACTGTATGTTGTTTGCCTATGCACGCAAAAATAGTAAATAGTAGTTTTTTTTTGTGTCTCTGTATATCTGTGTGGCTGTGTATCGCCTTTAACCTTCTGATGGACTTTCTTGCGGCGCTTCTGCCCAATGATGATCTTGTCCGAAACGCTAGATTCACTCTATATTACCGACGTGTAAAAGAGCCGTCATGTGGTCAATGTACTGAATAAATATTTTTAGTTTCGAAATTTATTCTGTTTGTGTGTCTGTATATCTGTGTGCCTGGTATCTGTGTTAGGGATTGCAATCCCGCAAAACGGGATCACGCATTCCCGCGGGATCCCGCTGCTTTTATTAATCTGTTGAATCCCGCACCTTCAAAGCGCGGATCCGCGGATCCCGCAAATTAAAAGCATGGCGCTAAAACTTTCGCGTAAAACGCGAGTAGCGCGAGCGCGACGTTGCCGTTCCGCAATTTTATGAATAAGACTCAATTAAAAATATAAAACTGTTGTTAGGATTTAGGGTAAAATTAAACAAAACTATTAAACTATGCCAAACACTTAAGATGAATCTAAGAAAACAGATTACTAATTACTTAATTCATAGAAAATAAATAATTTCTGCTGCTTAATGTAAGAAATGTTTAATAAAAGTTGATTTTTACACAAAAGTCTGTAGTTTCAATTTGATTTTATATAACATAATTTCAAAGATGCGGGATCCCGCGTGATCCCGCGCGGGATTGAGTAATCCCGCATGTCAATCCCGCGGGATTGAATGAGCTGCGGGATTGCAATCCCTAATCTGTGTATGTATGTTGCATCGTAGCTCCCAAACGGATGTACCAATTTGGACGGGGTTTTTTCCAAAATAATGCTAGATTAATCGGGATGGTGGTCAGCTAGGTTTCATCAAAATCGGTCGGGCCGTTTCAGAGATATCAGCTCTGAAAGAAGGGGTACTCTTATATGAGTTGATAAATATCAAACTCCAATATGTCCATGAAATTTAATATACCAATTTGAAACTTAATTCGAACAAATTAAGTTTAAAATTCGTATACCAAATTTCAAGGACATATTGGAGTTTGATATTTATCAACTCATATCGGTGGTTATCGAGTAAATAATAAAGTAGTTAAAATAAAGTAAATTATTTATTGCAGGGGAGAAACCGTACAAGTGTGACGAGTGCGACAAAGCATTCAACTCTTCCTACTCACTCACTACCCACAAACTGATACACGCTGGTAAGTTATTTATTATTATTACCAACATAACATGAACAAACTGGCCAAGTGCCGAACTCGCACACCGAGGGTACCATACTTATTCTGTTTAATGATTATCAGAGACCGAAATTTTTGTGTCACTTTTCAATGATAATAACGCTAGTGAGGACTCATTTATCCACTTCCGATGTATATTATATCAATATAATACAATACAGAACAGACAATTGAAAAGAAAATTTTATGTAGATAAAGGCTGCGGCTCCACTGAGGCGGAGATGAGCGGAGCGGAGCGGAGATGAGCGGGGTGGAGCGGAGCTGTGCCAATATTAACCAATAGAATCTAAACTAACTCGCGCAAGGCGCGCTCGATGTGACCGCATGCGCCTTCTATTGGTTAATATTGGCACAGCTCCGCCTCAGTGGAGCTGTAGCCAAACAACGATTTCTTCTAGATAACCTTTTGGCAGCTGAAAGTTTGAAATCGATATATGCTATTAATTATGAACGTTACTTAGAAAACAATATATTGCACCTACTTTTTATTTTTTTAGGTAATAATTTAAATTAAAATATCTGATACGTATTTCATTAAAGAGTAATTGAAATACTGCTCAGACCTGGCTTGGCCTTCTATAAAGATATCGTCGGTAATAGTGCAATACCGCGTAAGTGGGTCAATCAACTTTTTTACCCACACATTTCTGTCTGTTGCCCACAGTTTGGATTTTAATAAATAAAATAAAATCTGGGGACTTATTTTAAGTGAAATTATTTTGAAATTGTAGTAATATCATTAACTCCTTTCATAAATCAAATTATAATGTATTGTTTAAAAATGTATGTAATAAAAATGTGGTAACTCAGTTGACAATTCACTATTTATCACACAAATTCGCGGACAGTAACTCAGTAGACACGTAATTAGCCAAATTTTCACACATTTTAGAAATTAAGATATGGGTAGGTATTTGAAAAAGATAGATTGATAAACTAGTAAAATGACTACATCATTAAAAACGAAAATAAGCAGTGATATTATATTTAAAAACAAACTTGTTTGTTGAAATCCGGTAAAATAAAAGTGTGGGTAAAAAAGTTGATTGACCCAAGTAACAAGTTGAATCAGGTGAAAATACACCTTAGCCACCAATAAGTAAAGTGCATTTTGCAACTTATTGCATTTGTTATCTTGAAGTTGGTTAATCGTTTTTAACATAAATAAAATATTAAGCTATTATAACTCTAGGCAAATATTCCGTGCGAACATTGTCATTGAAGCAGTCGACCGGTGTCACGCACTGCCCTTCGCTCTCCACGAAACTGAAACGAAACGGATAGCACTATATTAACATACCAGGGATGTGATTCTCTCACGCGGTCGGACGAACGAACGAGTGAATGTCGCAGCGGCCAGTTTAAGTAGTCCCGTCAGAGCGAGCAAAACACATTTTAGCGCGTGCATTCTCAATTAGGCAGCCTTATACGTTCGATCTTATCATAGAGGAAATATAATATACTTTATACTTTATTTATGATCTTATCGACAGAAGCCATGCTGCCAAATTGGGATTTTGTTTAGAAATTTTAACAGAGCAAAGTTGAATAGAATGAATATTCTCAAAAAGACAGATCATTTTGCTGCGACATTACCTGGCAGAAGATCGAGAATTTTGAACCTTGAAGCTGGAGGGAAAGTACCCTAAGGGCTGGTACACACGAACTGCAAAATGGCAGTTCGAGAGCAGTTCTGATGCCGTTGACGTAACTGCATTCGAACTGCATCGAACTAGCATTTTGCAGTTGAGTTGCAATTCAAATGCTGTCCATCTGTACCGGTCCTAAATACCTAGTCGGTAACTAAGTTCTGTTACTAAGGTCGAGGCAAATAAAACTAACTTATGTTTATTTTTTAATTTCAATATGTATAGAAATTAAAAGCTTAATTAATTACATTTTGAAGAACAAATAATCATTGTTGTTAGTTGCCGCAATAGGCTATTTGACTAAGTTTACAAAACCATTTTAAATGATTCTTTACGACATAACAAGCACACTACATCGATATTTCCTTGAGATTCGACTGTATTATCAATAAAAATCTATGTTAAAGTTTAAATTCTCAAAACCGCGCTAAAAACGCTGTTTCTATCATGGCGCTGGCCATATGACAAGTGTGACGTCACACGCAAGTAAACAATAAACAATCATTTGAAGAGATATGCCCTTATGATCTGTGGTTACTTGCATGTGACGTCACCAGCAAGTAACCACAGCTGCAAACCAATTCATAGCGTTTCTGCCACAGACAAGGTTTCAAAAAATATTACAATTTCTTTCGTGTAATTTCCAAAAAAGTATACATAATTTAGTTTAAAATAAAGTGAAATATGTTGTTTTACGCTATTATCTGATAGGATGACCCCAATTTGTAGTATATTTTCAATGTTGTCAAATAGCCTATTTCCGAAAAATGATCCTTTAACATTCACAGCCGGTATCAATGAAAATACGCATGACATTTCTGTAAATTTCACTTTTTGTAAACGGTTAAAAGTTAAGTCTTTGTTTGCCAAACAACTTTTTTTGTATAATATTATAAAACTTCCTATCACTGTATATGTTTAGAGACCAAAATCATATTTCTCAACAAGACTTAATTCCAACTTATGAAGCAAGAGATTTGGGGGCTGATTTTTGACTTTCGAGCGCTCGAAAGTTTCACTCGGAAGTGAGCAAAATCTGTGAAACCGTATTTTTGAAATTACGAGCGATTGACAATTTAAAGACGAGTGGTCCACACCATTCGTTTTCAATTCTACCGCTCGAATTTCATAAAACGGTTTCGAAGATTTTGCTCACTTCCAAGTGAAACTTTCGACCGCTCGAAAGTCAAAAATCGGCCCCTTGGTGTGTTTTCATATTTCTGCAAAATCGTGTGAAATCGTAAAGTCAATTTAACGAGACATCAAGATTGACCGGTGTACGAGCGGATCTTTAGTTGTTTAGAATACATTTGTATCAGAATTTAAAGCTACAAGTCTGTTCAATATGTCACGCAAATTCATCGTCGTCCGTGATTTGAACTATGATTTTCTCGTCCAAAATGGGAAAATTTCAAGCTCGTACATCAAATAATTGAAATAGTTTAGAATAAATTATTTTTATTTATATTCTATATAAATCAAAGTTTTGATTAATATACAGGTTTATGCAAGACTCCTTTTTTTTTAATTGTAATAAATCTCAGTAGGTAACAGAACTTAGTAACCGACTAGGTATGATAGAAAATCAAGGGAAACACTTCTTCGACTACGAGAACATGTCAATAGGAATATTGTATTACAAAGTAGGCCAGATAGATACGCAGAAAGGCGTCAAGCTCATCATCCCTCTTTTTGCGATGGGGGTTTAACCTTACCCTTTTAAACAGTAGCACCCAGGCACGTAGATTTTCAGGCAGTGTCGCGACGTGAGCGTTATCCTGGCGGGGTTGGCGCGGATCCTATGCTTCAGCAGCGCTCGCTTCAGGAAGTGTAGCAGCTTCTGCACGTCGATCATGCCTTGACGGAGCTCTGAGCGTTCTAGGAACCGCTCCAGGATGAGCTGGAGTGAGAGGAACATTGGCGAGAAGTTTAATTTACTAAGGGAACACCTTAAAACCAAAGTTTTTCGCCCGAATGTTCATTTTTTCCGAAATCTGTGTTATGGCGGAGTTATTCATTAAGAGGCACATATGCTGCCACGCCTACACAAGAATGAAAAGGGATGGCTTTATGCGCTTCCGCGCGAAGAACGTGAGATGGAGATAGTTTGCGCGCGCCTTGATGGCAGCGTCAAATTAAAATTATTGCTGTTTACTTGAAAACCGCATACATACACATACATACCTCCACGCCTGTAATCCCAGAGTGGGGTAGCCAGAGCTACAGAATTACCTACAACTTTAAAAACTTGACGATACTTTAGTAACCACATTTTGCACAAGTAGCTAAGATGTTTACTAATACGCTGGTGAACATCTTAGCCTAATTGTGCAAATTGTGGTTATAGAATTATCAACAAGTTTTTAGAGATGTTTGTAATTCTGTAGCTCTGCCTACCCCACTCTGGGAACGAAGGCGTGAGATTATGTATGTATGTATGTAGCTAAGATGTTTACCAGCGTATTAGTGACAGGTTGCAAGCCCATCGCCTAACAATACTATAAGCCTATATTCCCTTAGTCGCCTATTACGACATCCACGGGAAGACATGGAGTGGCACTATTCTAACCCGGCAACCACACGGAGGATAAAGAAGTTATAAATACTCAACTTTTGAATCAAATTTCGAAGATTCAACCAAACACATCCGAAAAAGGTGTCATATTTGAAAAATAAAATTATCGTGAATTTTGTTTCTAATCGTGTTTTCACGTTTATCAGTCTCAAGGAAATATGACCAAGTTTAATATATCCGAAGAACAGACACATAGGCGTTATGGTTATTGAGATCCAGATCGCGGAACACTACCGACTTTATCACATGTGGCCTCTTAACGCATTCACAGCCGGCAACGCATACACGCGTTCTCCTGACTTCCACCCAGTGCCCTCAACGCATATGTGCGTTCTTACAGTAAGCAAGCTCCGTATAAAACAAAAGATGTGGGACCTGGCGAAAGTTCAAAAAACAGTACTGGCAGCGTTAAATGCATAGTTGAGTTGCTGTACAGTCACGAACTTTAATTTGGGACCCACCTTAGGTCCAAAGTCATTCTGACATTGTACAACAATAAGGTTGAGTCTCCTATAAGTTACAAATGATTTGGCATCTCTAATGACATTGACGACTTCGAGCCTATTTTTCTTGAAACGGGTCACAAATTAACGATCGCAATAGTACGTTGATAAGCTTATATTCTATTTAAAATCGATATCAACAAAAAGTCTTCTATCAAAACATTGCATTTCGAATTTTCATCAATCCGTAATTATGACTCTTCGGAATCATGTAGTCAGTGGACAATCTCACACAAATTGACCTCGTTCCAAACTAAGCTCTAGGCTTGTACTGTGGGTACTAGAGAACTACACTGAGGAGCAAAAAAAGGGTCAGAGTTTTTCATACTAAAGAGGCTATTTCGAAGCCTTGGTTCCTCGCCAGGGGATGCTTTTAGTGAAATCTGAGGATGGATACCCCGAGCATCGATACAGGACTTCCAGACAGGCGCGGATCCAGCTTTCAGATTAGGGGGTGGTCATTAACTGCTGAACGCACAAGTTCGGTCACGTGCGAGATAATGCCACACGACTATTTACTTTCTGACCCATATCTACCAGTACCGAAGGGGGTGGTCATGACGTACTTGACCACCCCCGTGGATCCGCCACTGCTTCCAGAGTGCCTAGGATACCCAACTGATTGAATCTATGGTTAACGCCGGAATTGTGCATGTTCAGAAAAACATCTACGGCAATAAAATGTAAGGAAATATGACCCAAACTCTCTCGCTGTGGTGTTAACTGATTGTGCGATAAGTTAGGTATCTTAAGAACTTTTGACCTCCTCTATTGAACCTCGGAGCATCGACCAAAACAACCCCTGGCAAGGAACCAAGGCTCCAAAATAGCCTCGTTTGTATGAAAAACGCACTCTGGCCCTTTATTTTTGCCCCTGATTTTAAAAACATACTAAAATATAGAGAGCCCAAGAAAAGTGTTTGAAGTCAAAAGTCTTTGACCAGTGTGTGTTGCCAGTGATGACTTACGGATCTGAGACGTGGGCGCTAACAATGGGCCTTATAAGGAAGCTCAAAGTCACTCAGAGGGCTATGGAGAGGGCTATGCTCGGGGTTTCTCTGCGTGATAGAATCAGAAATGATGATATCCGCAGTAGAACTAAGGTTACCGACATAGCCCGAAGAATAGCCAAACTTAAGTGCCAGTTGGCAGGGCACATTGCTCGCAGGACTAATGGCCGATGGTGTCAGAAGGTTCTTGAGTGGTGTCCGCGGCCTGGGAGACGAGCTGTAGGTAGGCCTCCAACAAGATGGAGTGACGACCTTGTAAAGATCGCGGGAACGCGGTGGATGCGAAAAGCACAACACCGGTCTGAGTGGAGAGCCTTGGGGGAGGCCTTTGTCCAGCACTGAACGTCTTTCGGCTGACATGATGATGATGATGAAGAAAAGCCCATAGTAAAACATATATCTTACCGAAGTCAGGTCCTCTGTAAACTTGATTTTCCCATGCACATACGTATTAAGTAATTTAGTGAAATAACTTATGAACTCTGCTTCGAAATCCCTACTTTTCCTCAAGCAAACCCGCCTCACGGTTATGCGCGCCACGCCACATATATCACTGAACTTCCCCAGTTTCGTCTGCACTTCCTGTAGCACCATTTTGTTTTGTAGAATCCTGTCACAGACTGAATATAGGTGGTGCGTCGTGGGATCTCCCGTTCTGTTCACTTTTTTTGTGATGACTTCGGAGAGTTTATCAACTTCCTCTTGTTTGTCTGGCGTTAAAATGTTTTCTACATCCATTAGTTTTAAGCTGTAACATTATTTATCTATATTTATAAGAAACACATTGAAATATACATAAATACATACATACATAAACTCACGCGTTCGTTCCCAGAGTAATGTAAATATAATAACCAGGGATCGTTGAATGCGAGCAAAATTAATTGAAGTGCTAGGGTTGTCACTTATGATATAATCGAATAAATTAAATATGTATGGAGGAATGTATGAAAGCACTTGTTATCATTAATAAACTAAAACATATTAAATTGATAAGTACATTGTCTATAGATTGACGAGTATTATCTTGTCATGATTTTCAATCTGATTGTATTATTTGCATTGTCTCGCCATCGTACTTGCGAAAATTATTACTTACTATCCCAAGTCTAAAATCAGGAATTATTTGATTTGCAAAATATAATAAAAAATATACCAGCCAGTAACCTGAGTTTCGGATTGTGTTCAATTCATCAGTAAAAAATATATTTATTTGTATTATTTTAGTACCTAATATTTTACGATCTCTAATAATAACTATGAACATGACAAAAACACGCCATATAAGGTTTCTCTCTCAGAGGTGATATCTCTTAAACGACCTAACCAATTTTCATGAAACCTAGCTAAGGAGCTTCCCGATTAAACTAGCTTCCTTTTTACCCGACTACCGAAGGAGGAGGGTAATATGTTTCACAGCCTATATATGTATGTTTGTTCCTTTGTGTCACTATAAAAACTAAACCCGCAGTCCGATTTTGATGATTTTATGTCAATGGATTTGTCTTAATCTGTTGTGTGTCACTGAAGATATGACAGTAATCAAAATTCAATATGGCGGCAACCAATTAAAAAAATTGTGCAATAAAAAAAAAAATGTCGACCAAGTATGACAAGTGGGGTATCATTGAATAGGGATTTAAAAATCATCTTAAGGTTTCTTTCATCATTTTTCATTTTGAAAGATCATTTAGGATTTATAACCATACATCGGGGTTTTGGGTGCGGGAATGTTTGACATTAGCCAAAGAGTAGGTATTGACTTAAAAAACACAATATTCTCTAGCAGGTTTCTACCTAATAAATAATTAATTGAAAAAAAAAACTTGAAAATATAATAAGTATTTCATAAATGAAATGGTCACTCATTATCAACCTCTTCAGTTAAGTCCCAACTCATTTATGAGCAAATAGGTCACAGATATCGGACGCGTAAAGATTGATATATGACATTTATATGCACCTACAACTGCCGACGTAAAAAGATGAAATGAAATTATGAAATTAAATATATTAATAGTTTATTCTGAAAATAGTGTCAACTACTAATTTTACTGCAGGTGATTAATTACCTACTTAAAGTTATTTTTATTATTATCTCATAGCCTTGGTAGTAAAGCTAAAGTATTATATAAGTTAAAATAAAATTGTATCATAGTGTGTATAGTATACACTGTATACAATTCGCAGAGAGGTAGTTATTCATTAGGCATAATATATATTTTATCAGATTAACCTATCTGTTTATCTCTACTCTTTCTTAAATCATTCCCGCACCGAAAACCCCCATGTATGTTTATATCGTTATAAAAGCAAAAAGTCGTATCGTTTTAAAGTTGGTTAGCAACAGTCGGGTTTCGAAAGTTTGCTTTTTGTTAAAGTTATTATTAGACTGTTTTGAGTCGGGGGTTTTTTAATTTTTTTATTATTTTTTTATTAAACAACTGCGTCCATTGGTTTGGGGGTAACGATGCCACAGACAAACACAGATACACCCCACTGTTTCGTAGGGGTTTCTTGCGGTAGTTCTCAGCAGTAGTCTCCTCTTGGGAAGCGCTGGTAGATTTTTGACTTGTAAAACTTTGCTGCCTATTTCTTGTTCCTCTGTATACACGCTTAGATCTTACAAACTACTCAACGGATTTTGATGCGGTTTTCATCAGTAGATAGAGTGATTCAAGAGGGAGGTTTTTATGTATAATACATTCTGGATTATGTACGGGTGTTACAGAAAACTCACATAAATCGAGGGCGGGTCGCCAGTACTGAATGAAATCTTTTATCTTTTTAGGGTTCCGTACGAAAATGGTAAAAAGGAACCCTTATGGTGAGACTTCGTTGTCTGTCTGTCTGTATGTCACAGCAGGTTTTCTCAGAAACTATAGAAGCTATCAACTTGAAATTTGGCATAGTTGTATGACATGCTTGCCCGCATCTGTTTTTAGTAAAAAAAAGTTTTTTTTTTTAATTTGTTAAGGGGTCTAGAATGGGGAGTTGAATTATGGGGTCTGCACATTTCGAAACATTTTTTTTCATAGTTTTTCAGGACGTACTTTTTGATTTATAGCCAAAACTGTACAAAAAATGACCGTCCCCCCCCCTTATCTCCGTAGTTTATGGACCAAAAAATCTGAAAATTTCCTGATTTAAAGATAATTACTTATATTTACGGGAAAAATAAAATTAAGTTGTCAAACTTTACAATTTTGGAAAAATTGACAAAAAGTTCACTGGCTGACGCGCTCAGTTTGGAGGCTGACGTCACAATAGGGTAGTTTGGGGAGTCAATGGAACGGTGTTAATTAACACGACAACCTAGTCTATCGGTGTTCAACGGATTCTTTTTTTTATAACCCGGCATTCACGATATATAGTACATTATTGCCTAGGCATGGAAGTAGGCAATTGCGGGCCGAGTATTGGATTAAACGGACGAGCTTGCGAATCCGCTTCAAAATACGAAGCCCGCAATTGCTGTTCCTGCCGAGGCAAATATAGTGCTTTTCTCAAAAATAGCATTTTTTTTTTTGTGTTGGAGTAAAATCTTCATCGCTTGAACTCATATTTTGAATTGCATACAAACAGAAACTTCATGTGAAAAAACCATCACCCTTACCGCCTCTTTGTTTATGACAAGGAGAAACGCAATTCTTGTTTTAAAAAAAACATAACCTATTCCAGACACAGATAAAAAAGTTATGTTTCGAATAAAAATTTGGATGTATAAGACTTGTGCCCTGATTTTATTATGGCCCTTTTCACTTTTTAAAAAGTTACAAGCTAGATAGTAATGGAATTTGTATGCAACATTGCGGGCTTGTGTAGCGAGCACGCAATGTTTTTTTTTTATATTTGAGATCTGTCAGTAAACTATGTACTTCGCGTCTCAATATGTAGATAGTAATGTCAACGTTTCCGGACATTTTTGAGAAAAATTACTTACTGGTTAATTTATCGACGTTGTTCTTTCGTTAACTGATTCTCTGTAACAGAACAGATTTTGTTTTAAATGACTTGCGGTTAGGCTACGTCTTCTAGCAGGTTGCTTGGATTTATTTATATTCCAAGACCTGCATTAAGATCGTTAATTTTAATTTTAGTGGAATAAAAGATTTTCCTTTTTAAAGTGGATATATTCTGCTAGAAGTCATAGCCTAACCGCAAGTCATTTAAAACAACTTCTGATCTGTTACAGAGAGTCAGTTAACGAAAGAACAACGTCGATAAATTAATCAATTGACAATTGACTTATAAGTATTTTATATCGTGAATGCCTAATTATAAAAAATCCGTTGAACACCAATAGACTAGGTTGTCGTGTTAATTAACACCGTTCCATTGACTCCCCAAACTACCCTATTGTGACGTCAGCCACCAAACTAAGCGCTTGATAACGGGGTCTAGTTATCACACGCGAGGACAATTGTTCGGTTAAAGAGTATTTACTCTGGTGGACTAAACAGAAGCACATGGGGTTAGCTCCATGCGCTTCAGTCACGTCTCTTGACAATATTGACATGGTAGTTACGTTTCGACTGCATGGATGACGTTGTTGCAACTGATTGGACAGGAGAAACCGTTGTATTTGAAGGGCAAGGCGTGGCGGTCTTCGCAGTATACCCTGCACTCTGCCAAGGGATATTATACTTTATATTATACTCCATTAGAGTATATAGGTTTCCAAAGAACACCTTAAAATTCAGATATTTTTCCGGAATATTCATTTGTCCGAATTTACATTATTCCAAAAGCTATGTTATGCTGAGCTTACGAGTAAATGTATAATTAAATTGTTATACGTATTGGTTGGTTTGATTTGGAAGCGATATAATAGCAGATTGTTCTACAAGGGACTAAATCATCCATAATGACACGAGATGTTTAGCCACGCGAGCGGAGCGAGAGTGGCTATAGTTCGAGTATCATTATGGTTGCTAAGTCTCGCGTTACACTCTACTTTTCACTCTGAATGCGAGGAAAAAAAATACGTTCTAAACAAAATTACAATATTTATTATAGGTAACGTAGCTAGCACAGTTTATTACATTTTTTTGCTTGCATTTTTAGCCAACAGATTCAGATCAAACTAGATTTTTTGTTTTAATTAATTGGACCGTGCGTTATAAAATGGATTCATCCTTAATATTATTATCCCGCCCGACTCACCTCCACACTGCTCTGTCACACTAGTGTTACGGTTAGGAATAGTACATTGTGTATTAAGGGTGGTAAAGACAGAATTACAAACGAGTCTGTTTTATGACTCGAGCTTTGTATTTCCTTTACCACCCGTGTAACATACAATGTTTTTCATCACAATTGCGAGGAAATGAAATAAAATCAGACAAAAGATCATATTTTTCACTTACGATTCTCACTAATAATTTTAGCAGCGATGGCGATGTCCAGCGGAGTCGCATTATCCATTTCTTCTGATGACGACATGTTTTTTTATTGATATATATAAATTTGAATATGTCCACAAAGACACCCTTTTAATTATTATTTTGGGAATCGCACAGTTTATAATCAGTATTTATAAATTAGCGGGAGACTACATCATTGTTTATGACTTACCACAGATAATGTCAAACGTGTTCAGGAGTCCGATTCTAGTGACACTCAAGATCAATAGTTTATATGCGAGATTTTTAGAAAATTGTATGCGACTGACATTTCATCTCGAATGAAACTTCATATCGAATAGCACAAGAATTAGGGTCCTAACGTATTATGATATATCTATCGCTTATAAACTATTGATCTCGACTGTCACTAGAATCGGACTCCTGAACACGTTTGACATTATCTGTGGTAAGTCATAGACAATGATGTATTCTGCCGCTAATTTATAAACTGATTATAAACTGTGATTCCAAAATAATAATTAAAAGGGTGTTTTTGTGCACATATTAAAATTTATACCTATATCGATAAAATACATGTCGTCATCAGAAGAAAGGGATGGAGGAATGCGACTCCAACGGACATCGCCAACGCGGCTAAAATTATTAGTGAGAATCGTAAGTTAAAAATATGATCTTTTGTCTGATTTTATTTAATTTCCTCGCAAATGTGATGAAAAACATTGTATGTTACACGGGTGGTAAAGGAAATACAAAGCTCGAGTCATTTACTAACCACCATACTAGTGTGAAGGATAAAAATAAGATTTCATCACCTTAACACTGTTTGTATTTAAGTGATTTGAGTCATCAGAATCCCCTTAAATGAGAGGTAGGTAGGTTTAGGTTATGTTAGTTTTGCAACAGGCCCGGAGGGCCAAAGCACCCAGAAATAGGAGCTCCGCGGTAGCGGAGCTCCGTTGACACTTATTGATTTTAAATTACACAGTATCGACGGAGCTCCTATTTCAGGGTGGTTTGGCCCTCCGGGCCTGCTGCAAAACTAACATGACCTAAACCTACCTACGTATTCTAATATAGATGTTTGACTAATGTGAAGATGAGGAAACAGGTTTCTTGTCTGTCACACTGCTCGACTAACAGTGTGGTGGTTAGTAAAATTATTTCCTAACCGTAACACCAGTGTGACAGCAGTGTGGAGGTGAGTCGGGCGGGAATATTATTAATAGATTCATATTCGTAATCATTAATCGTGTTTCACGAAATTAAATCAGACAGTTATCTCTAAAACTTTACCTGCATATCGGTAAAAATATGTTGACAGAAGAAGCAACAATAGCATTCTTGCATAACCATCGATTCGCGGCGCACCATTCTCGCTACTAAAGAACCTATAACATTACGAGATTCATTTTACGACTAATTATTTACGGTTAATTAAGCATCGAATAGTAATTTAATTAGTGGCTGTGTGTGGTCACAAACGAGACTTTATGGCACAATTACAGACATTACAGTGATCCGGGTGCGTATCGATCGAATATTAGAGATGGGCCGACTATGGATTCTGCCAACTAGCCGACTAAGGCTGCGGCTCCATTGGAGCGGAGACGAGCGGAGCGGCGCGGAGCTGTGCCAATATTAACCAATAGAAGGCACATGCGGTCACGTCGAGCGCGCCTTGCGCACGTTGGTTTAGATTCTATTGGTTAATATTGGCACAGCTCCGCGCCGCTCCGCTCTTCTCCGCTTCAGTGGAGCCGCAGCCTAATCGGCGCCGACTATTAACGCCGACTATCGGTTTCGGCCAAGTTTGGATTCAATTGGGAACCTTCGTTTTGGTCAAAGTATCGTAGTACACACCTAAACTACTTGCCATTTTTGATTATTTAAAATTATTCTATATGATAAAATAAAAAGTTCATAATGTATGATGATTATTTTGTTGTATTTAAGTGAAATAAAACTTGAATTAAATATTGGGATTAATTTTTTTGTTTCCCAGTAGGTCATAAAGTGACGATTATTCGATAGCTTTAGCGGACTATTCGTCAACAAAGTGGTAAAATCAGATCTTGAAAAAAAACCTCTCCCCCCACCGTCTTGACGAATAGATGACGAATGTGCAAAAAAAAAGTACAGTCGACAACAAAAGCTTGTCCGAAAAACTAGATTTTTCTATCTTTTTTCTTCTGTGTGCGTTGAATGAATATCTTCTTTTCTATTCTATTAACTAAATCTACTACAAAATTTCCAAAAATGTATCCTTCCCCCAGGTTCCAAGCCGTTCAAGTGCTCGTTCTGCGCGTACGCATGTCGCGACGGGTCGACGCTGCGCAAGCACCACGCGATACACACGGGCACAGAGAAATACTACCAGTGTACTATGTGTTGCACCAGGTTTGTGAAGCCTTTCTGCTTTTTTGCCCGACTGCCGAAGGAGCCGGGTAATGTGTTTTTTTTTTTTTTTTTTTTTAAGAGTGGGAGGCAAACGATCATGTAGGTTGTTAGGTTAGGTTAGGTTACCCTGAAGGACGCAGATGGTTCACCGCTGGGTTTTTAGTGGGTATTCCGGCCATTCTCGGTTCGTCCCACATAACCATCCCAGGTCCCCCCACCCAGGTGGTGGTATGAGTAAATTATCCCAGCGAGAAAAAAAAAGAAAAAAGGTTAGGTTAGGTTCTCTGATGGAAAGTAATCACCACCGCCCATAAACACCAGCAACTCTAGAAGAGTTGTCGGTGCGTTGCCCGCCAATAGGGAAATGTAGGCTCTTTTCAGGATAATGTTTGTGAACATTAAGATGTAACTACAGCGGTAACCGATACTTTAATGACACAGATTGTAATATTGTACCTGCGTTCCTGGGTTTCTTGTCCCGTTCCTCTTGACTATCTTGCGGGCGCGGTTCACATGTCGGTTGGACCGACTAACTTTAGAGACGTATAATTCTTGATTTTTTGAAGCTGTACGGTGTATTGGTTTTCCATGGCTCTTGCGAACCATTTCCTTTGAATGATTGCTATTCTTTTTAACGATATTACTTTTGTAGCCGAAAATATTCACTTTTTGTTTATATTTTTCCATCTGACAGTGTTTTTGTTATCTTTGTTGTCTAGACAACGGGCAGAGACGATATCTTAGGTTTATACTGGACCATAGAGTTAAAACGATGGTTAACCATGGAATTAATATCTGGCATTATAACTTTAAAATTTTATGAATTTAGAATTTGTAATTTAAAAAGCTAGATTACCAGGGTATATAAACGGCGGCTCGGACTAGAGCGATCAGGTCTCCCTCAGCCTCTAAAGTGGTAACTAGAAACTCTGAAGATAGGGTCAAGTCGGACCCCTAGAAGCCTCTATCTCCCTCATACTAAAAGTCGACTTTGAGTGTGGCCAAGTCGGGCCCTACGCTTCAAGAATCCTTCATCTACGAGGTTCCTGCTTTCCTCGGGAACCGCTACTCTCTCTGACGGGTCCCACCTCGGGCCCACCTACCTTCGTGTACCACCAGGGCCGCTGCCTCTAGCGCCCCGCATTACAGCGCCAGCGGTGTTCCTGGTCCGACGTTCCGGGACGCGTATTAAAGGAAGTCCCGGAGGAACTACCTTCACCTTCACCACTAAATCTTTAACTTTACCCTGGTGATATTAGGGACTAATTATATTTTATTTTTTAATTTATGTGTAATAATTATTTTATCTGTGCGAAGAAAGCCTAAGTGTTAAATAAATACCCAGACCCTGACTTACTATTGCTGTCCTTTTCTCTCTAATCGACCTCTCTTTTTCTCTGATCTTTCATTAACGTCTGGTACCTGGTCTTCCGAATTATCGGAAGACCACGTAACACGACAAGATACGGGTCACTTAATATAGGGCATATGGACGTAGATAAAGTTATGTATGCGACTGTACACATAATTAGGTATTAAATCATTCGTGTGATCTTATTATGTATGAAACTCGCCTTTCGGCTCGTTAAAACCACACTCGTGTTCTAATGCCTCTCATTATGCAACAGTCACATAAACTCCTTTTTAACGTTCGATCCATGATCTGCATTTGTTTCAGCGTGAAGAAAAAGGCGAACCTGAAACTGCACGTCGCGGAAAAACATTTTGACATAGACGTGAATAAATTCATATGCGACGTGTGCGGGAAGCGGTTCAAAATCAAGGCGTCGCTCAGCATTCATATTGTAAGTATTGTTGAATCAGGTTTTTAGGGTTCTGTAGCCAAATGGCAAAAAACGGAACCCTTATGGATTCGTCATGTCTGTCGGTCTGTCTGTCCGTCCGTATGTCACAACCACTTTTTTCCGAAACTATAAGAACTATACTGTTGAAACTTGGTAACTAGATGTATTTTGTGAACCGCATTAAGATTTTCACACAAAAATAGAAAAATCCAAAAAAAATTGGGGGTTCCCCATACTTAGAACTGAAACTCATTTTTTTTTCATCAAACCAAATTGAGGTTTCTAATATCATTTTTTTCTAAACTTTGCGCGAGAGACACTTCCGAAGTGGTAAAACGTGTCCCCCCCCCTGTAATTTGCAAACTTCCACCGAAAATTGATTTGAACGAGATCTAGTAAGTAGTTTTTTTTAATACGTCATAAATCGTAAACCGCAATTTACCTTTCACGGAACCCTTCATAGGCGAGTCCGACTCGCACTTGGCCGCTTTTTTTTCCTCTAGCCTATATGAGTGCCCCACTGCTGGGCAAAGGCCTCTCCCCTTGATCTCCACTAGTCCCTATTTGCTGCCTCTTCCGGCCAGTGCCTGAGGAATGCGTCCAAGTCGTCCCGCCATCTCCGTCTAGGCCTGCCCCGTCGCCCATTTTGCGGCACCCACTTGTTGGCCACGCTAGCCCACCGGTCCAGATGCATGCGGCAGATGTGACCCGCCTTATCCCACATCCCATATCCGGTGTTTAAAGTTCACTACTCCCCCCCCCCCACCGTGTAATGTGTCCCCGTTAACGGTTTTTTAACATTCTTGGGACAGCTATAATAGATACGAAAAAAAGTGTCAAGGACAAAAATGTTCCTTATTAAATTCTAAAAATAAAAGTTCATATGTATTTTTTTTGTAGGATCGACGGTTTTCAAGCTATAGCTTCAGGTACCGGCCACTAATATATCGCCTTCGTACTTACATCTCATACGATTCCATACAAATATGACTTACGAAAATTGACAACCAATCAAGAACTCCCAAAGACCAATTGTAATGCTTTTTCGTTAGCTGATTAAATGACGTTCAAAATGGTATATAATAAATGTTTGTACATATCGTAGTTTTCACGGACATTTAAAAAACCATTATCGACCCGTTCATGCGCGTTTTCACTAAAAAGTGTACCCAATTAAGGACCGAAAATAAAGAACTTTAACTTTGTCAGTTTTGTGACGAAAATTAGCTATACATTGACGGCCGCAATGTATGGCTGATTTTCATCACAAAACTGACAAAGTTAAAGTTCCTTAATTTCAGTCATTGATTGGGTACACTTTTCAGTGAAAACACCCTCATACTATTGAAGAGTAGTGAAGTTTAAACACCACACACAATAGTATCATGTCACACAAGTTTTAAAACTTTATTAATTTGTTTGATATTCCCATACTTTGAATACACAGAATTACTCAGCTAATCTGGTTTTTACAAGCTGTTATTATCTTGCACTGTTCGTATGTACATACTCTTAAGTATGTAAGTTGTCTGCTTAAAATTTGCAAGCTAATTTGAGTATCTAAATATACAAGGTGGAAAAAACGAACGCCACATGGACAGCAACTACCTTAAATATTGGAAATAGCAAGTTATACGCAAAGAAGACTTATTTTTATTTTTGAAAATTTGTCTAAACTCTGAATCGGACTGGTCGAATATGACAAAATAATAAAGTAGGGATTTTTTATGGTCTTTATTTAATTTAAAGGTGCATGTGTATAGACATAAATGATCACTATCAATGACCCTTTCGATCTGTATCATAAAACACGACTTTAGTGTTTTGTCATATTCAACCAGTTCGATTCCCGGTTAAATTCAAATTCAAATTCAAAACGTTTATTTCGACCAACTGGGATCATATTTAAGTTAGTTACAATTTCTTAGCTTAAAGTTAGTAAATATTATAACCTAATTATTACATATAAAAACTATAAAATGAAAATAAAATTAAAATAACACTTAGTAAGGCTTGACTCATATGACATGGATCATATGACAATGATTCAGATACTGACAATCAAACCTGTCCGCAAATGCCCTCAGCATACCATTAGAGCTAGCCCGCACCCTGCGCGCCAGTGATGTGCAACGTTTCCTCATAGTTGTGTAGAAACAGTCAACTCTGGCATCCGCGAACATCCCTGACGCACTACGGAAACGGGGCAGTCCCAATAACACCCTGAAAGCATTATTGTACTGCACACGTAGGGCGTTGTACTGCTTCCGCGTATAAGTGACCCACAGACTGCTCGTGTAGAGGGTCGTACAGAAGGCTCTAAATAGAGTTATTTTTACCTCGGCTGAACAACGAGCAAATCGGCGGGCCACCATGTTCGCTCTAACAGACAACGCCCTCCGTTCTCGCTCAATGTCTGCATCGTCTGTCAGGTCAGAGGTTACCACGTGACCTAAGTATCTAAAGGAGTCCACCCTTTTTAAAGGCGTTCCATATAGACGAATAGGCGGTACCGGTGGCAGATTTTTGCCTCTGACCTGAAAGACCATGCATTCACTTTTGTTAACATTATATTGCAAGCCATGACTAAGTGCAAACTTTTCACATATTCCTAGTAGCAGCACCATGTCGTCTGCATAGCTAATGTTATTGAGACACACGTCATCAATGTGGCAGCCGACATGAGTGCTGCTGAGCTCCTTTATCAGCTCATTGACGTACAGGTTGAAGAGCTTCGGTGAGGTAACTCCCCCCCTGCCTCACCCCGCACTCCATCCTGTACGGCTCCGAGTACGCGTTCGACCATCGTACCACGTTCACCTGGTTATGGTACCAAAACCTGAAAATATGGTACAGCTCTGTTGGCAACTCAGTGTGTCTTAACTTTTCCCACAGAAAAGAAGACGATTTTTTTCAAAAATTCAATAATGCAGATTTTTTTGTTTTAAAAAATAAAAGTTAAGTCTCCTTTGCACAGAACTTGCTATTTCCGAAATTTAAAATAGTTGCCGTCCGAGTTGCGTTCGTTTTTTCCAGTGACTCACTAACATACAACGTACAACCTAAAGCGCTGGACCTAGGGGCTTGTTTTTTTGACAAAAACTTGTTGTTCTAGCAAATCGTCCACGAGAAGTCACGCACAACGAAGTGTGACATCTGCGGCCTGAAGATAACCAACAGGGGCAACTTGCGGGCGCACATGAGGACGCACGTGGAGCACAGACCGTTCGTGTGTTCGGTGGACGTGTGCCGGATGAGATTCAAGTGTTCCGTGAGTGTTTTTGCCCAGCTGCCGAAGCCTAAAACCCATCTTTAATTAATGTTCAAGATATCTTGGAGACATCATGGTTTCATCATAGGTTAAAAAAAATGTAAACAAAACAACCACGTGATATACGTCAGCCAATAGAAGCAGAACTGATACGACAAAGTGCGATAAAACAGTTTTGATTAGCTGTGTAACAAAGCCACGTGGTTTTGGATTGTTTACATTTTTTTAAGTACTTAAACAAACGGAGTATAGGTCGTTAAAGTAAATGAAAGAAGTCTCTGCCTACCCCTCTGGGAAACAGGCGTGATTTAATGTATGTATGTAAGTACAGATGTAGTGAAATATCCTTTCTCGGAAATGTTCGTATTTGTCATGCTACTTCAGTCTGACTCAGTACCCATCAAGACAACGTGGGAGGACGTCGCATCGCGAGAGTGATAATGGATATAAAGTAGTTAATACCAGAGTTTTTTTGTTAATTAAGATTAAGTTTGTTTTCAGTTCTTTTTAATAGTCATGCCGAAAGCATTAAGACCTGGGAACCGTTTAGAAGCCTGTGAAATTATTTTCAACATTTATTTATGTTTACCTACACCTAATTTCTATATATTTGATCGTGTTGATTTTAACATCTCGGTGTGATATACTTCAAACTCGTGGTTTGACATTCGACACTGATAACTAAAGTACTCTATTTATTTAATACAAACATGTCACTTAATAATTAAATAATTCATAGACACATCGGCATCATTCGGAAGTAGACGTGAGTTCCGAGTTTTCACGATGTGAAAGGATTATTCACTAGATCTGTAAATGGAGTATAATACACTTGCAGAGCTCTCTCAGCAAGCACACCCGCATCCACTTCCCGTCGAGGCAGAAGCCGTGCAAGGTGTGCGGCAAGCGGTTCGCGCGGCCGGAGCACCTCGAGCGACACGAGCGGACCCACCGGCCGAAGGTCAAGCGTGTCGAGTGCGGGCACTGCGGCGTGCGGTGAGCAAATCAAATCAAATCAAAATATTTATTCAGTAAATTGGCCACATACGGGCTCTTTTACACGTCGGTAATATACAGTGAATCTACTAGCGCTTCGGACAAGACCATCATTGCGGAGAAGAAGAGCACTCACAACTATTACTAGGGTTGGGAAGCTTTGATGGTATACGGATCACCTCGAGCGACACGAGCGGACCCACCGGCCGAAGATCAAGCGCGTCGAGTGCGGGCACAGTGGCATGCGGTGAGCACTCACGACTTTTACTAGGGTTGGGGAGTTTTGGTAGTTATTAACTTGCAATGTATGTATGTTCGGGTCAAATTTCGCAAGGAAGATATGAACCAGTTCACCGGGACTGATTGAGCTGAAATTTGGTTTACCCACGTTACGTCGATGAAAATACAATAATATTGCACCATCGAGCTGGTTTGATGCTGCAGTCGGAAGGTGGCGAAAGGATCTCCGCTATTTTTTTTAAACTAGTAGCTGTAGCATGCATTGCAATGCCACGTACAGTAAAAAAGCGGTCAAGTGCGAGTCGGACTCGCCCATGAAGGGTTTCGTGAAAGGTAAAGTGCGGTTTACGATTTATGACGTATTAAAAAAAAACTACTTACTAGATCTCGTTCAAACCAAGTTTGCAAGGTAATGTACATCCTATATTTTTTTTAGTTTTATCATTATCTTATTTTAGAAGTTACATTTTACCACTTCTGAAGTGTCTCTCGCGCAAACCATTCAGTTTAGAAAAAAAATGATATTGGAAATTTCAATATCATTTTTGAAGACCTATCCATAGATACCCCACACGTAGGGGTTTGATGAAAAAAATAATGTTGAGTTTCAGTTCTAAGTATGGGGAACCCCCAAAATTTATTGTTCTTTTCTATTTTTGTGTGAAAATCTTAATGCGGTTCACAGAATACATCTACTTACCAAGTTTCAACAGTATAGTTCTTATAGTTTCGGAAAAAAGTGGCTGTGACATACGGACGGACAGACAGACAGACAGACAGACATGACGAATACATAAGGGTTCCGTTTTTTGCCATTTGGCTACGGGATCCTAAAAAGTAGACGGATTTTTTGAGTCAAAAACCCTCACGGGCGTCCCCAGAACACCCTACCAAAGTTTCGTCACAATTTGATCAATGGTTTCGGAACGCATAGAGGACAAACATACAAACATTGATTTTCATAAATCCATAAAATAACAAAATATGTAATAATCGATTTTCTTGTTTATTCGGCTTAACAAATTCGAAAAACCAAATCAGGATATCATTGCAGCTTCTACGGCAAGAACTACCTGATCCGCCACATCCAGCGGAAGCACAGCAGGACGAAGCAGAACTACATCTGTGATTTATGTGACTTCGTCACAGGCAACAAGCCGAGCCTCGTCATGCACATCAAGTACGGACACGAGCGTCGCAAGGTGAGTTGTCAGGGCTTGTTTACGGAGACGCGGAGCGTCGCGCGTGGCGTGCGGCTTGGCGTTGCGCGGCGCGTCGGGCGTTTTTTACGTTTACAGAGAGGCGGCGGGTGCAGCGGACCGCGTCATCACACGCGCGAACACAAACATATGGCAATGTACGGTGTTGTTTATAAAGATGCGGGGCGTGACGCGGCGCGTGATGCGGGGCGTGGAGAGTAGCGGTGTCCGCTAGGACTCTCGAACGTGTAGCGGAGCGCGCGGCGGAGCACAAGACTGTCAGAAGGTTTCGCCGCGGGCCTCAGTGCCGGTGGCGGGAACCGCCGTTATTGACGCGTGCGACGCTGCGTGCAACGCGGCGATGCCATCCGCGAGCTCCGCCGCAACTAACGCTGTATTTGAAGAAAACGCGAGTAAAACCGCTTCTCCGTAAACGCTTTTATACAACGCCATATGTTTGAATTTAGTGCAGACCGCGCCACCCAACGCTACGCGCGACGCCCCGCGTCTCCGTAAACAAGCACTTAGTGTTACACTATCGGCGATGATCGTTGATGGTCTGATCGTCTGTAATCGGCACGATCATCGTGCGAGCATCCACACGATCGCCCGTTGTAGTTTGTCGAACGGCAAGCGTACAAGATGGACGTGGATTGTGTTGCTACTTTATTTATTTAATAAATTGAGGAAAAGAAGATGGTGGTGCTTGAGCATTAATCGTAATAAAACGAAGTATGTAGAAACCATAACTATATAAAGTCTGTTCCTATTCAGACTGCCAATGACAATAACAAGTATACCTGACTGTAATTGTCTTTAGATAGAGGATGAAATAGTAATGAGAATAATGTTCCCTCTAATTAGTTTATTAAAAAGGTTGAATATATATTCATCATCATCGTCGTATTATTATGCTGGGTGCGACAGAGACGAAACCTGACTTAACAGTCAAATCAATCAAACCTCACTAAATGTTCAATGCCAGAAATAGTTCGAAAAAAAAATCTTTATGACAAGACTCTGTCAGTGTAATGGTATTTTCAGCGAATGTGCTTTTCATCAAAAAATACCATATTAAATAGAGATTACTACCTTAAAATGGACATGAAGACAATGATAAAGTGTATAAATAAATAATATGACTAGGCTCAACCTTCAAAAGTACGCGAATATGGAGTTATAATGCTAAATTGATTTGTTTATAAGAGTGACGGAACGAATAGGAACAGACTTTAGTACTATTTAATTTTTAATTTATAGTCGTTTAACGCACCACGCGGCGATTCCCTTTGATGCGTGCCAGAAAAACCTACAAATCTCGGGTCGCAAGCGACCATCGGCGATCATAGACAATATGCCCTCTTCACCATCGTGCTCGCTCTTAATTGTCTGTAATCGCCGATAGTGTAACAGAGGCATTGCACTGAAAAAGAAGCAGTATACAGGGTGGTACTCGATAAACTGTACATATTAAAAGGGATGAAAATTTAGGTTAATTTATTGGTAAAACATTTTTTTTTTAAATTTTTTTTGTCACTGGTTTTCTTTTTCAGATTGTCAAACTTTTTAATAAAGTTTGGGTAGTACACTTACTTGTGACGGTGTAACTTTTGATCTAATAGCCCAAAAAAGATAAAACGAAATGCATAGTATTGACATTAGTTAGGTTTATAATAATTGATAACAATATAAGACCAATTAAAAAAAATAACTGAGTAACTGCTTTTTTTGTGGAAAATTACTGCAAAAATATCATTTTGTTTTCATAAAAACACGATTTTCTCAAAATTTTGCAGATGTTTTACAATTTTTTTTAACGTTTTTAGATCTAAAATAAAACGAGGAATAAGCAACGAAAAAGAGTGAAATATCTACAAAATTTTGAGAGAATCGTGTTTTTATGAATACTAAATGTCATTTTTGCTGTAATTTATTAAAAAAGTTAAGAAAAAAAGAGTGGCTAAATTAAAAAAATAAATTGTTTTACCGACAAATTAACCTAAAATTTGATCCGCGGCAGAATCAGCGGAGACCCTGAAAAGGCGCAAGTACAGTCAGCTCGATAGAAGCTACGTATTTGAGCCTTTTGGGGTCGAAACTTTAGGACCGTGGGGACCAGGAGCTCATAAATTTTTTAAAGATCTTTCCAAGCGCCTGGTCGACACATCTCGTGACCAAAATGCTGGCCTTTATTTGGCACAAAGATTAAGCATTGCCATTCAACGTGGCAATGCTGCCAGCATTTTGGGAACGATGCCCACTGGCAGCGGTTTATTAGATTAGTGTAGTTTTAAGTTAATTTTAGGTATATTTTATTGTAAATATTTTTAACAGTCCTAAATAATTTGATTGCGTCGTGTAATTGTGTATACTTTAAGTTAAGTTGAGTTAAGCTGAATAAACATTTATTTTCAAATTTCATCCCTTTCAATATGTACAGTTTATCGAGTACGACCCTTTATTTATTTCCACTGCTTTGATTCACTGCTCTGAATCATACTATATGAGCGTAACGATCGAAACGGTAATATGGAATATTCATGCCTTTTACACAGCTTCAATAAAAGCTGATTGATGTAACAATTTCTTTTCACGTCTATAATTCTATCCTAATGCCTATAGTATGCGTCAGTTGAAATTGCCAAACATGTAAACAAATTAGTACTGTTTGACACATAACCTCAAATAATCATGAAGCGTGTTTTTATTTAGAATATCGTATAATTAATAGTTAATGAATCTTAAACTGAATGTGAGAGTAAAGATCAAGTGTATAAATCATTGATAAGGCCTCACTTGATCTTTAAAAGCCTGTAATTATGGAATAATAATGGTAAATTGGTTCGTCTGGTTGTGTTTACATCTTTGCCAATTTCAATATCTCTTTCATCAATAGGGATCGGAAATTCGGATGCTTTTATACCTACAATTAGCAAATTTCCGGAAAAAGCTCAGCAAGTATGGAGTCGGCTTCTTAAAAATATTATTTTCATTATTTAAGTTCCGGGATTCCGGGATTGTATAAAATATCAGGATATAGTGATAACTGTCAAAATATTTAGGTTATGACTATTTTCAGCAATTTTGTTAACATACACGTTGGTAAACAGTTCAATTTTGTATGACTATGTATATTTGTTTTAATTTGGTGACTTAAAAAAACTACTAACGATAGAACCATTCGTTTTCATAAGAATAATATGTAACTTAACAAATTTAATTTAGTTTGATGTTAAAGAATAGTGTAGGTACTGTTAGTTAAACAAACCACATATTTTGTAAAAAGAAACAACTCAAATATGTTATTTAAATACTTCAAATACGTATGTGTATATGTATCCTAATTTCCGGTATTCCGGGAAATGCCAGGATTAGCAAGGAGGATATTAGCAAAATTAAGTTTTGTCCGCCTCCATACTACTTAACATCAATACAACAACAAAAACAAAAGAATAAAAGCATCCGAGTTTCCGATCCCTATTCATCAATCTTCTTTAATCCATCCTTTCCAAATGATGGAACCATCGAAGCATGCCTTTTTCAATCTTATTCACTACATCTTCTTTTAAGGTGCGACCCCACCGCTGCTTAAAATACGGAGACGGTACGGAATCGCAGTGACGTGCCGTAAACGTCATGACTTTACCTTGACATTTACGGCACGTCATTCACTGCCAGGTGCGACCCCACCGCTGCTTAAAATACGGAGACGGTACGGAATCGCAGTGACGTGCCGTAAACGTCATGACTTTACCTTGACATTTACGGCGCGTCATTCACTGCCAGGTGCGACCCCACCGCTGCTTAAAATACGGAGACGGTACGGAATCGCAGTGACGTGCCGTAAACGTCATGACTTTACCTTGGCATTTACGGCACGTCATTCACTGCCAGGTGCGACCCCACCGCTGCTTAAAATACGGAGACGGTACGGAATCGCAGTGACGTGCCGTAAACGTCATGACTTTACCTTGACATTTACGGCGCGTCATTCACTGCCAGGTGCGACCCCACCGCTGCTTAAAATACGGAGACGGTACGGAATCGCAGTGACGTGCCGTAAACGTCATGACTTTACCTTGACATTTACGGCGCGTCATTCACTGCCAGGTGCGACCCCACCGCTGCTTAAAATACGGAGACGGTACGGAATCGCAGTGACGTGCCGTAAACGTCATGACTTTACCTTGACATTTACGGCACGTCATTCACTGCCAGGTGCGACCCCACCGCTGCTTAAAATACGGAGACGGTACGGAATCGCAGTGACGTGCCGTAAACGTCATGACTTTACCTTGGCATTTACGGCACGTCATTCACTGCCAGGTGCGACCCCACCGCTGCTTAAAATACGGAGACGGTACGGAATCGCAGTGACGTGCCGTAAACGTCATGACTTTACCTTGACATTTACGGCGCGTCATTCACTGCCAGGTGCGACCCCACCGCTGCTTAAAATACGGAGACGGTACGGAATCGCAGTGACGTGCCGTAAACGTCATGACTTTACCTTGGCATTTACGGCACGTCATTCACTGCCAGGTGCGACCCCACCGCTGCTTAAAATACGGAGACGGTACGGAATCGCAGTGACGTGCCGTAAACGTCATGACTTTACCTTGACATTTACGGCACGTCATTCACTGCCAGGTGCGACCCCACCGCTGCTTAAAATTCGGAGACGGTACGGAATCGCAGTGACGTGCCGTAAACGTCATGACTTTACCTTGACATTTACGGCACGTCATTCACTGCCAGGTGCGACCCCACCGCTGCTTAAAATTCGGAGACGGTACGGAATCGCAGTGACGTGCCGTAAACGTCATGACTTTACCTTGACATTTACGGCACGTCATTCACTGCCAGGTGCGACCCCACCGCTGCTTGAAATACGGAGACGGTACGGAATCGCAGTGACGTGCCGTAAACGTCATGACATTACCTTGACATTTACGGCACGTCATTCACTGCCAGGTGCGACCCCACCGCTGCTTAAAATTCGGAGACGGTACGGAATCGCAGTGACGTGCCGTAAACGTCATGACTTTACCTTGACATTTACGGCACGTCATTCACTGCCAGGTGCGACCCCACCGCTGCTTAAAATTCGGAGACGGTACGGAATCGCAGTGACGTGCCGTAAACGTCATGACTTTACCTTGACATTTACGGCACGTCATTCACTGTCAGGTGCGACCCCACCGCTGCTTAAAATTCGGAGACGGTACGGAATCGCAGTGACGTGCCGTAAACGTCATGACTTTACCTTGACATTTACGGCACGTCATTCACTGCCAGGTGCGACCCCACCGCTGCTTAAAATACGGAGACGGTACGGAATCGCAGTGACGTGCCGTAAACGTCATGACTTTACCTTGACATCGCACCTGTAGTCCACATATGTCATTACATTTCAAACTCGGATAAATCCATGCAAAAGGACAGCGGAATTTGCGTCTTTTTTCAAACAGATTAAGTTTTTAATTCGTATACCAAATTTCAAGGAGATATCCAAGTTTGAAATGTAACGACTCTTATTATATGCTTACTATAAATGTTTTTTCTTTCAGCCTTTAAGTTGTGACGTGTGCGACAAGAGATTCAAACGGCCTTTCTACCTACAACAACATTATTCAAAAGCGCACGACATAGAGTTCAAAATAACTACCACCATCAAGTGAGTAGTCACAGTATAAACAGTAGTTCGTTCTTCAAAGGTCGCTTTGTATGGGTGCGTGCCTCGTCCGTACGCGCCGCGAGCCACCACTAGCAAGCTCAACAGGAAGGACCGAGCCGGTTTAGTCGGGGCCGCGTTTGGTTGCGTGCGTGTTAAGTATCGAGCGACGCGCAACCCTAGCGGTAATAGGTAACCGAAACTCCTAAAGGGTCGGTGCCGACTAATTTTTCTATTTATAATTCGGTTAGAAAAAAGGGCGTATGTCTCATAGAACCGCGTATGTATAAATGACCTTATCTCTTAAGATGGAGGGTTGAATTTACTTTGACCATCAAATTGCGCATGCGTCCTTTTTATTTAGGAGAGCAGATTTGCTATATGCTAGTATATGATGAGCTGATAAGAAGCGTTTTTTTTTTATGGCAAGGAGAAGGCACGCGAGCACTCATGCCACCTGATGGTAAGTGGGATCTGAGACCCATAGACATTTGAAATCACAAGACTACAATCACAAAACTGCAATCCTAAGACTTCAAATGCGTTGCCAACCCTGAGGACTAAGATGGAATGCCTCTAGGCTATTAATTTCACCGCTTGTCTTATCCCCACACCGGCACAGCAATGCGGATACTGCTGCTTGGCGGTAGGTTAATGGATAGGATGGTGGTAGCGATCCAGACGGACCCTGCACAAGGTCCTACCACCACTGCAGAAATCCTACAGTTGTGCAGACATTTCTAGTTGCCGTCTATAAATTGCCGTTAAAAGGTGGCGTTATCTATGAAAAGAGAACTTATTGTCGATGGCGATTCCGCCATTATTAAAGGTGCTCCGATATAAATACAACGTCGCGTGACGCAGTGCGGCGTAAGCGCCACCGACAATAAGGTCCCTTTACATAGATAACGCCACTATCTTATCTTATCTGACGGATGGGCCTCTTTCGGATACTCTTCGACCCTTTAGGATCTTTTGTGCAATTACCCTCTAACACACTCAGCTGTTCGAATATGCAGGTTTCCTCACGATGATTTTCCCAAACTCATTGGTACATGGTGACCGCGGGGATTCGAACTCGGTACCTTACGATCACGAGTCGACCCCCTAAGCCACTAGGCCACCGACGCTCTGCCTGTGTAAGCGCACCGTAAGAGACGAGCTGATGATGGAGTCGGAAGGTAGCAACGCGATCTTTGTACGGTCACGGAAGTTAATTTGCTACACATTTCAAAGAAAATCTGCTTGAAGATGTCATTGTCAATAGAGATGCCAAGTCATTTGTAATTGATAGGAAACTCAACCTTATTGCTGTAGAATGTCAGATTGAATTTGGACCTAAGGTGGGTCACAAATTAAATTCCTTGACTGTACTTAAAATAGACACACCGTTAGTCAAGAAAAAGTACAGTTGGCAAGTAAGTTTTTCTTTTCAGAAAACCTAAGAAGCCAGTTGTTACGGTGAAGGAAGAACCACAAGACTTTGACGATGAAAACGTGGCCATTAGCGTCGTGCCGAAAATAGAACCGTTAGATGGTAAGATATCAGACTTAACTGGAAGCAGACAGACAGACGGACAGACAGACAGACAGACGGACAGATGGACAGAAGGACAGACAGACGGACGGACGTACAAACAGACGGACGGACAGACGGACAGACGGGCAGACGAATGGACGGACTGACGCACGGACAGAGAGACAGACATACGGGCGGAAGGACAGACGGACAGACGAACGGAACCCTAAAAACATTATACGAGCGAGTAAAAGACCCTGCCTACGAAACTTAGCGCAGGGCGCTGTCACTAGTTTTTTTTTATAAAATGTTGAGGCAAACGAGCGGGTTACCTGATGGGAAGTAACCACCATCGCCCATAAACACCAGCAACTCTAGAGTGGTCGGTCCGTTGTCTATAGTCTGCGCCAATTGAAATCAGCAAAGATGTAAACACAACCAAACGAACTAATTTACCATTATTACGCGATAATCACGTGCTTTTAAAGATCAAGTGAGGTCTTTGCAATGATTTATACACTTGATCTTTACTTTCACAATAAGTTTAAGATTAAATAACTATTAATTATAAGGTATTTTAAATAAAAACACGTTTGATAAATGTTTGAGGTTATGTGTCAAACACTAGTGTTTACATCTTTGGCAATTTCAATTGACACATTCTATAGGTACGTCATAACTGGTTGGAAATACCGCCGAAGGGAGTTCGTTTCACAGTTTCCGCTGTACGGTCACGAGCGTTAATTTGGGACTCATTTCAGGAAAAATATGCTTGAAGTCTTCAATGTCATTAGAGATGTCAAGTCATTTGTAGCTTTTAGAAAACTGAACCTTATTGTTGTAGAATTTCAGATTGACTTTGGACCTAAGGCGGTGGAGGTGGGTACCAAAGTTAATCTCGTGACTGTGCCAGGCAAAAAGTGTCCATAAACTTATTATTACAGATACTCAAATGCTTTTGGAGGATTTGGCCTGCGCTGGTCGCAACCAAATAGAGGATGTGCCGCAGGGCATGTTCGAGGAACTGATCCAACTCACGGACAAGCCGCCGGTAGAAAAGAGACGTAAGAGGCGTAGCTTTGATATAAAACAACTATTAAGTAATGACATTTGGTAAACGGTGACTTTGACTTAATGATGATTAGGACGTATTGCACGTTACTTTGTGTTACGACTTATGTTATGAGACTCGTTTGGGGTCTACGATGCATAAAATAAAAACATGACAAAAACATAACCGTTATTATTCAAATTTCATATAATTATTTTCCAGATCCGCCGAAGGACTTTGTGGATCAAAAAGCGGAAGAGGAAGTTAAGAAAAAAGTTAAAGCGCTGTTGGAGGAAACGAGACAGAGGAAAGCGCAAAAGGCGTTGGAGCGAGCGAGAAAGAAATACAACAGGCTCATGAAAAAGGCTCTCGAAAATATTGTTACAGGTAAAAAATATATTTTTTTGGTATAGAAAAGGCACACGAGCACACAGACCACCTGATGGTGAATGGGATCTGTGACCCGTACACATTTGCATTTTCAAGACTACAATCTTAAGACTCAAAGTCGCCATTGTCGGGTCTGGCCGACAACTCAAAGGCGTGCAACTGTCGACGCCATCGTCAACAACAAGTTGCAGATTAAAAGAGACTTTGTTTCAAAAATGTTTGGCGTCTGAGTGACATATTTTGTATTTGACGTAAGGCCTTAAAAAGTCAGGTTGGTAGTATTTGTCTTAATGTATTTTATCCCGTTTCAGAACGCAAGAAAATAATACGTTTTAATAATAATGACGATTCAAATTCGTTGCTAGTTGAAGATTACTCCATATTTAATGGCGTACACAATCTAGGCAATAGTATAGACAAAGAGGAACCCATAGATAACGTAGAAACAGAAACCATAGATAAGGAAACAGGAAATGGCATCGAAGGAGAATCCATAGATGATCCAGATCAGGAAATAGAACGTCCAACGACAAATGATGCTGAGGAAAAGAATGGCCGAAATAGAAAGTTGACGATTAACTCTCATCAATGTTATGTTTGTTATGAGGTAAATATTACAATTTAACACAATGCTGCCCTCCTTAGACAAAAGGGCGTATGTCTCATAGAACCGAGTATGTATTAGTGACCTTATTTCTTACGTTAGAGGGTTAAATTTACTTTGACTATCAAAATGCGCACGCGTCCTTTTTGTTTAGGAGGGCAGAATGATATAATATAAATAGAGGTAGATATATTACCTATACGCTATTCCGCGTGTAAAAATGGCCCGGCTTACGCACACATAATCAGTAAATATTGCAATTACACACTAATTCATAAATGACAAGTGAAAGCAGGATGGTATGCTAATTTCCGGGAGCGAAACAAAACGAGTGTATGTTGCTCTGCAGACTAGTTCACGGTTCCGTTGACGGCGCAAGACTAAGTAAAGGTGTACCAATTGGCTTAGTTTTAGGGTGCCACTATCGAAGTGCGTATAACATATCTACCTCTTTTTACTATATTCATCATCATCATCATGTCAGCCGAAAGACGTCCACTGCTGGACATAGACCTCCCCCAAGGCTCTCCACTCAGACCGGTCTTGTGCTTTCGCATCCACCGCGTTCCCGCGATCTTACAAGGTCGTCACTCCATCTTGTTGGAGGCCTACCTACAGCTCGTCTCCCGGTCCGCGGACGCCACTCAAGAACCTTCTGACCCCATCGGCCATCAGTCCTGCGAGCAATGTGCCCCGCCCACTGCCACTTAAGTTTGGCTATTCTTCGGGCTATGTCGGTAACCTTAGGTCTACTGCGGATATCATCATTACCAGAGGTCGGAATTCTCGTAGCGCTTTTGAGCTGTCATAGGGACTTCTCGTTTATCGACTTCCAATATACATATTTTATCGATACATTATAGAATATAACATATTAAAGAAGATTAAAAGCACAGGTAAACAACAGGTGGTCTTATCACTAAAGACCGATCTCTCCGAAAACTAATAGAGATTTGGAATGAAAACAATCGATAGCAATTCTTGTTGCAATTTCTTTCGAAAAATGTTTAAAAGGGGAGCGCCAAAGTTCAACTAAAATTGCAACTCCTATTATCGGAACTCCGAAAATGAATTTTTTATACCGCTGGAACCGTAAACTTTTCAGAAGTTCTGAAATATTCAATGTGTAGATAAGACTAGGTTAGGTTAGGTTTGATTTATAAAAATCCTGAAAATGTAACAGTTGCTGAAATAAATACGTTAGGAGTTGCGATAATTAGGACTTATGAGTCGTTATGAGTAAAAATAATTAGGTGAGCCAATATGGACCCGTTTAAAAGGCATAAGAAATCCACAAATTATTTATAAGAAACAATAAAATATTATTATTTTGATTCCTATTTAAAATTTCCAAAAAGTTGGTATCCAAAAGTTATATCGGAGAGATCGCTCATTCGTGATAAGACTGCCTGTTGTTTACTTCTACTCGTAAGAGTACCTATTAAAAAAAAACTGTATTTATCGATATACATATGTATATCGGAAGTCGATAGACTAGAAGTCCCTATGACAGGTCAAAAGTGCTACGAGAATTCCGGCTTCTGATCATTACTATATTATATCATTGATTTAACACAATGCATGTATAATATAAAACAAAGTCTCTTGCCGCGTTTGTCGGTCTGTGTATCCGCTAACTCCTCCTAAACCACGCAACGGATTGTGATGCGGTTTATATCATCAGTCAGATATTTTTTTACGGAAGGTTTTTACGAGTATGTATAATAAACAGACAGGAATTTAGGGGGCAAAATTTTGTGTCAGGTAGGGAGTTCCTATATCGATAAACTGAATTATCGGTGCTTTTTCCATATACTAGTGGTCGCTAAACATCGGTATCAACGTTCAGGTTTCATGGCACCCGGTAAGGGTAGCAAAAAAAGAAATACGTTCGAATATTTAATGAATATTTTCTGTTATTTTTTAAAACATAACTAAGCAGCAGCTGACTGTATCTATATTTATGCTGTACTTATGCTTAAAGAGGTTTATATTCTAAATAATGTCATAGAACCTTAATACTTATTTTGCATTCGAAAAAGAATATATGCCAAATAGGTAACGAATGTCAATTTAATTATCACACCAAATAAATATTAGTCAGTGTGGAAAGGTAATTAAGTCATGTGTACAAAATTTATATGGAATTAACGTCAAATTTCAAATATATAATGTCGAACGGTCTATACAGATGTGTTACAGCTACATGCAAGAGGTCATTTACTTAAGTTTTTCACCTATATATTATAAGAGATGTCAAAGGTTAACAGCAAAATCCATGGAACAAATTTTAGTATTTTATTAAACCTTTAATACATTTTAGCGTCTTTCTTTTTGTTTATAGAAAATATAACTTCAAAATACTGGATGTCTTTGTTTGTATTTGTTTTTCTGCAAACCGTACTTTGCCATGAAAGTTGAAACGTTGATACCGATGTTTAGTGATCGCCCCCAGCATTGTATGTTTTTTTTGTAAGTATTGTTCTGAAGACGAGTGTCACACAGCATATTTAAAAAAAAAATATGCCCCTATTACCTCCACAGAAATTGAAAAGTCATTTAGCCACCTGAAATAGATTTATCAGCCAAGACGGAGACGTGCAACTAGGGAATGCAAATTCACCGGTTTTTAACCGTTTTTGTATGAAAATAACCGGTTAAAACCGGTTAAAACCGGTTATTTGCATTCCCTACGTGCAACGCCCGAAAATTTGGAACAAATTCGGATAGTTTATTTTAACCTCGTAAGGCCCAGTGCAATAGGATGTACATAATCAAGGCAATTTAATTTGAACTGTGTTGCAATAAGAATAAGTTTTATTTTCGTATGTTCATAAACTGAAAATGGCATTATCGAACAAACGTAATTGAACTTTATTGCCTTGACGGTAGATTCAAAGTCCCACTTACGAAAAACTCCCTGTTTGTAGTATGGTGGGGTTTACGAGGTTAACAATAGTAGATGGGACAGTAATAAAGAAAAATTAATGATGAGTATAGTTTCAAAAATCGTTTTGAAAAATGAAGAACGGAAAAATTATGTTATTATTTTGTTTAATATTTACACGTTTACCTTTCGAATGCCTAATTCCGGATCCGTACCGACCCTGGTCCTATGCCTTGTTCCGTATCCGTCACTAAGGGGCTTAATCGGTTTATTTGAAATTGTATTCTAGTAGCTTAAAGATAGGGTTCTAATTTGTCTGTAAAAAAAACTAAAAAATTCAATCTTCCATAGATAGCTTTCAGTTGCTCGAAACGTCAAATCACTTTCGAGCTAGGAGCTGTTAAACTCGGTCACGTGACACCGATGACGTCATAGCCCGGCAGACGACGGGTTCAAGTATGCGAGCCTCTCGACGAAAGGATAATAAAAAAATGTTTTTACAGGCAAAACTTGGAGTGATCACTAGTATGTAAAACAAGCATCGATAATTGAGTTTATCGATATAGGAACTCCCTACTTCCTACCTGTCATAAAATTCTGCCCCCTGGATTCCTATCTCTAATAATAAATTCTGGTGTACGTACGGGTGTCACAGAAAACTCAGATAATCCGAGGGTCTCTAGTGTTTGATAAAGTTGATCTTCTTTTTTCAGCTTTTCAACACCAAACAAAAACTGATAGACCATTGCAAGTATCACTTCAACCGACGTAACACTAAAACATTGAAAAAATGTCCGCTTTGCGACTATAAAACAGATTTAAGTGTCACGAAACATCTCAGAAAAGTACACAATATCAATATTAAAGTACCTTACGGGAGTTTCAAAGAAGAAGGCGATGCTAAAGGTTCTAAATATTTCTATGATGTCAAAGATAAAGGTATAGACACAGTTGAAATAATACCAGGCGTCAATAACATGAACAGACGAGAGTACATCAATATTGATAAGAGAAATAGAGACAACAAGAACAAAGGATTAACGAAGACTAAACTAGTTAAAAAAGGAAAGGAATGGATCGTGGTTAAAGAGAAAATAAAAGTCGATAAACACTTGCTACCTAAATTCAATGAAACGCAAAATATAGATTTGAAAGGAGGTTTTGTTGAAAAAATGAAAGTGCTCAGTCGCTTAGCGAAAAAGAAAGGCGTCAAAATGCTTTTCCCTTGCGATTCCTGTGAAAAAGTATGTCAAACGTTAAGCGCTTTGAAGTTGCATAGTAGGAAACATCAAGCCAATCCAAAACCATTTCGACCTAAGGTGTGGAAACATAAAGTTGATAATTCACAGGCAAAGCAAGGGAAACAAAGAAAAATAAAAGATACTACAGTTGTACAAAGCAATGTAGTAAACGCTAACCGTACTGCGAAGCCTAAACCAGTTACAAATAAACACAGATGCGAAAAAGAACTGATAGAATTCTATGAACAGAACATAAAGGGTGGTGATATAGAATTTTGGCAGTTTCTTAAGATTTACAACAAAATAGGACGTGAAAATATGGATAATTTAGATGATTTGGACAACACAAATGAATATGGGATACCGTTGGAAAGAAACAAAGAGGTTATGGAAGAGAATGAAGTTAGAAATAAAGTAGTAAGACGTAGGAAAGTTGTAAAGAAAGATGCGTTTACCAGAGTTATTAGGCTAAGTAGGGAAGAGGTATTGAGAAGGAATGCAATAAAGATGAGATTAAGAGAAAAGAATATGCATAATTCATCTGTATAGTTCATTTGTAGTTGATACTTAACCAAATGTATATAATAAAATTTGGGCAAGATATCGGTCCATGCTCAGTGTAGGGTTCCGAGTACATTATTATAAACACACAACTATAAAAAAACAACATGTACAGATGTAGTGAAATATCCTTTCACATCGTATTTTCTCGGAAATGGCCGTATTTGTCATGCTACTTCAGTCTGACTCAGTACCCATCAAGACAACGTGGGGGAACGGGAACCAGAGATTTTTTTTGTTAATTAATATTAAGTTTATTTTCAGTTCTTTTTAATAGTCATGCCGAAAGCCTTAAGACCTGGGAAACGTTTAGATCGATAAGCCTGTGAAATTATTTTCAACATTTATTTATATTTATTCTTGTTGACCTACACCTAATTTCTATATATTTTATCGTGGTGGTTTTTACATCTCGACTCGGTTTGACATTTGACACTGATTACTAAAGTACTCTATTTATTTAATACAAACATGTCACTTAATAATTCAATAATTCATAGACACGTCGGCATCATTCGGAAGTAGATGCGAGTTCCGAGTTTTCACGATGTGAAAGGATTATTCACCAGATCTGTATGAAACAATTTTCTGTAGTTATTTGGTGCTGTCTTAGATGATTTTAGTAGATATAAAAACTTTAAGTCGCCTGTATCTCAGGAACTAATCAAGTTTACTTAGTTAGTCGTTATAGTTTTTCTTTAAAATTCGTTATATGATTTCAGGAAGGTTCTTTTTCAGATTTTTCAGATTTTTATTACTTGTGTTTGGGGGACACGCATCTCTATCGAAAATGATAGTTTAATATTTCCTAAACGGTCTCCCAAATTTAAAAATGTATTATAACATGTTCATCATGATTTTTAAGAGCTATCCAATGATAATTCACTCAATGTCATAAAGTAAAAAAAAGCCTTTTCTTTACATGTACATATCAGAAAAAAAAAACAAAATATTATTTGACCACTATTAAATTATCAATAAATTTGTAGAGTTAATCCGCGGACAGATGGATAGAGTATAAGCTATAAGGGTTCCTTGTTGACTACGCAACCCTAACAAAACCACGAGATAAAACTCGAGAAAACAGTTCTGATTCAACAAAGGCTGTTCAACAAAGCCGCGTGGTTTAGTTTGTTTACATTTGATTCAGTAACTAAAGAAATGGAGTATAGTTTATTCAGAATTTAGTTTAATTTTATATTATTTACTTCTGTTATAAGCAGTATTTCAAAGTGAGTTGAGTTTGTCAGGTAAGTTTTGAACGTCAAATCGTTCGATTCTCATATCGATCACATTCTAGATGATTATTGGTTAAAGTTATGTCCTTGAAAATACGTTATCAATGCAAGCAGTATTATAATTAGAATACTATTAGATAGAATAGCGAATATTCGCTGGAAAAATATGTTTATAATAAAATGATGTATACTGGTGGATCCTCATAGTTTTTAATATAATAAATTAAGTTACAAGTAGAAAATAATGATAATTTAGCACACAGAATTTTCAACATTTTTTTTATTTAAATAGGTACAGTGCAATATCTATTAAAATTTCGGTTAGACTATAGTCGCGGCATTCTAAGCGGCCGAATTTGACAGCTCTCGACGCAGAACAAAACATTCTAATTCTAATTTTAATTACTGTCTTTCACTCCTGTGAAGGTGTATCTCGCCAATGTCGAGTTATTTATAGACACTATCATGCACTTATTAGAGAAATAAATCCATGGGCCGAATAAGCGGTTCTATGGTGCGGACAACTGGGAAAAAAATCCGGGGATAGTCGAAATCCATGGATATTACACGCGAGGACAATTGTTCGGTTAGAGTATTATCTCTGGCGGACTACACAGTAGCACATCCAGCACATGGGGTTAACTCCACGCGCTTCTGTCAAGTCCAGAGCATAATATAATCTTAAACATATTTTGGGCTAAGTTGACAGCTGTCATATCAGGCCTATCAGAACGGTGCGACTATAGCACAAGAGCGTATGGGAGCGAGTGAGCCAGAAGTAAAAACCGGAAGGTTGTTGTTTTCGCTCATTCCCGAAATACCAGTATTTCAAAATACCAAACTACTCTTTTTACCAAGTTTGCTAAAAACCAGATTCGAAATATTGGGTGAAGATAATAAACAATACCCTAATTTGTATGTTTAGTTTTGGGATTTCGATATATTGAGAATCAGGTATTTTAAAATACTGGTATTTCGGGAATGAGCGGTTGTGTTCGCTCATTCCCGAAATGTGTAGTACGCACTGTAAGTTTAAATTGTAGTTATCTATTTGCTGTGCAATATTTAATTCCACGAAACGTTTCATCAGCATAATAATAGTACATTGTGCATCAAGGGCTGTAAGAAGGGGATTGCTAACAAGAGAAGAGTTTGTAATCCCCTTACTGCCCGTGATAACACAATGTTTTTCATCACTTTTATTTTAAAGATGCTACGGTTGTTTTTTTGTTTTTAAATAAATAAAAGACAATTTTTTAAGTGTGTTGTTTATTATTGTTCATTAGTTATAATGTATAACACATATTTCGAAACTTATTGATCAATTGATGTCGATCATAGAATGGATCGATTGCGATCATTATCCAAAATTCAAAACGCGAATTGATTCAGTTACTAAAAGTATGTATGTCTATTGTTGGTACCATGAACTTTTTTCAAGTTAATAGAGGCGATAATTCAATAACTATAGTGCCCCACCGATAAGAAGTCAATCCTGGCACATTGCACAATGATGAAGTTTCTGAATATAGATAATGTTGACAGCAGTCAAACAATGCTGTTATTACTCTTCCTTGACACACAACAAATAAGTTTAGCATTGTTTTACCGCTGTCAACAATGTCAATAGTCAGAAACTTCATGGTCGTGCAGTGTGTCCGGATTGACTTCTTATCTGCCGGTGCCAATAACTGGGGCCCATTCTAGAAAGCCACTTTGCAAATCCACGAGAATGCAAAGTGCAGAGTAAACGTGTTCAAGGAAACACTCTGCGTAATTTGCAAACTCTGCAAAGATTCTGTTCCTAAAAGATACCTTGCAAATCCACAAATCCACACTTTGTATTTGACTCTGCCTCTTCAACTTTGCAATTGTCTTGTGGAACAGAAATACTTTGCAAATCTACAAATCCACAATCTGCATTTGACTCTGCTTCTTCAACTCTGCAATAGCTTTGTGGAACAGAAATACGTTTGAAAAGTGGGAGTTGTGGAGTGCAGAGTTGCAGAGTGGCTTTCTGGAACCCTGGTATTTTGGATAACTATAATTGGGTTGCCTTTTGTCAAATTTTAAAATCACTATCTATCCGCATTTTGAATATAGAGAAGAAACATTAATTACAACTTCGGCTTCTATTAGCAAGGGACCGAAGGCCTCTTTTGCCAAACAATGCCTTTGGCATATTTTGTATTGTCAATTTTACAATAGCTCTTATTTATTTGACATTAATGACGTTTGAGTTAAAAAAACGATAACATACATGTACTAAAAGCCAAAAAGAATGAATTCCCGTCACTGTACTAGAACGAACTATTCCGTAAAGTTTCTGCTCTTTGTTCATTTAGTACACGCGGAGCAAGAACCGAACAGAGCAGGGAGAGCAGTGACCACAGAATAAGAACATATAGCATAGAAACCGGACTATACGTAATTTGCGTCAGCTATCTTTCTCTACTTTTTAGATTACGTATTACATGAGAAAAGATGAAACAAAGAGTAGGCTGTTTTTTCTTCTTTAACTGTCATTGTCACAAGGTTTTAGACAAGGACTTCTTTGTCCTTCCTATAGGAAGGATTTGTCTTTCCTTGTCCAAATCACGCCTTACTTGTGACGATGTACCAAATAACGAAGAACACCTATAGATTCATCTCTTTCCAACTCACTATGAAAACCATAAGTAAAAAGATGTGCTTATTTAGTACGGTTTCCATGCCTTTAGTCTTTCTTCTGTGGCAGTGACTGACACTGACAGCGAAGCGATCTGAATGAATGACCATAATAAGATAAGGACCATGAACTGGGATTCTCTTTGGGTTTTCGACAAGATGGCGTCGCTTTCTTAGTTGTAATTTAGTTTTTTCATTTTTTGTTGTTTAATGGATAGTAATGATGTATTAATATGCAGTAAATTAACATTCAAATGTGCAGTATAATGAAGAATTCAAGTTTGAACACGTTTCGCCTTTGGAAGGATTGCTCCAAGAAAATCCCATCTGGTCTTCGTAAAGTTACATCGCTTCACGGAGGCTAGAGGATCACCGTACAACGTCGACTTAAGATTTTTTGATATCATTTACACCGATCACGTGTAACTTCCAACCTTGACACTGGCAGAATTGTCCCACTGGACAGAAGCCATATATCAAAGAATTGAACTTGACCATGAACTGAACAGACCAGTTTCTTTCAGTGTACTAGTATACTAAAAGTACTAAAATACTGAACTAGTACATTTGAGCGATTGTACTAGTTTGGAGCGATCCGAACCCTAGATAACATGTCAAAAGCATTATGTACAGTAGAGAGACCCAGTACAAACCCGAAAATCATTTTCAGGTCTGCTAAAGTATATTGTTCAATGTTCATCAGTTAACACCCTAGTCTGTACAACAAACAGTCTTACATTGGTTTGGGCGCATAACGTCCCACTCGCAAAACGTCCCTCCACCAATTACGTCCCATTCGCAAAACGTCTTCTCTGTAAATGGTCCCTTATGTAAAATACCCCATTCGCAAAACGTCCCTTTCTCAAACCACATCTCCACCCCTTTCGCTGAAAGTCCCTACTGCATAACACCCCTTTCGCAAAACGTCCCGACTGCGAAATGACCCATTCGCAAAACGTCCCGTCTGGAAAAAGCTTGTTTAATTAGAGACTAGGAGTCTTCTCATGGGATAAGAGATGGCCAATAATAATCCCTAGTGTGGAATAATAATTCCTAACCTAACCTAACCTAATTTTACGAAAGCTACGTTTTGCGACCGGGTCATTTTGCGAAAGGGACGTTTTGCGAACGGGTAATTTTGCGAAAGGGACATTTTGCGAACGGGACTTTATTTATGTGAAGGGACATTTCGCGAACGGAACCTTTTGCAGAAGGGTCTTTTTGCGTAAGGGACATTTCGCGAAAGGGACAACGGGACATTCTGCGAGTGGGACGTTATGCGCCCAAACCAAAATGCTTATATTAAATGCGCTTAATTCTAGCTCGCAATAAACCATTGCGTTCTGCACTGATTGACTGCATATTAATCTCCATGTATCTGAAACAAAATTTACTTAAAGTTATTGGCTGAACATACAAACTCTTTGGTTGGATGCATTGCTTGGAAAAGCAGTGGAAAAGGAAATGGAAAAGTATAAAACACTAGTGCGAAAAATCCAACTTTCTGCATGATATGCAGCTACAAAAAGTACCACTTTTTGAGCAACTTTATTAAACTTTTTACAAAAGTCATCCTCACACGCCAATGACAGTTGAAAACCACAGCAAATTTCAACCTTATGTCACAAATCAGGTCTATTTTGAACTGTAATCCTCGACTTGATATGAAGTCGCATGCAAATGCTTGCATGGCACTAGATGTACTGACTTTATACTTCGTCAATGGCGGCAAAAGGCCTCTATTTTACTGGGTAATATCATATTGTCCCTGATATGTATTGTAACATTGACAATACAAAGACACTCAGAGGTAATACCCAGTAGGATCTGCCCAGTGGTTAGTTGCCAATGGTTACTTCTGTAAAGTTATGTCCAAAGGACAATGGGCATTTTGGTACCCGCTCCAATAGCAATAATGGTAGTGTCATTGAATAGGTCATACCAATAGGAACAACATTTACTATGGCGGTATGTCTCAAATCCCTGTCCATTCGGAGATATTCATATACGAACGTGACACCTTATGCGAAATAAAATCTGCTGCCGGCATCTTTATTTCCTTAAAAATACAACTTAAGCAACAGTGAATAGGCTGCTACTGCACCAGAGAGCTCCATCTTCAGCCTCATGGACAGTTAGGTATTTGTAAAAAAAAACGAATGTCACAAAAATCACCCCATGTTGTCACTTTTCTAATAAGAAAAAAATCCATTTTATTTATGAACCGGAAACACTGAAGTGTACCCTTGACTAGTAATGTAGGCACCTAATAGTAAGTAGTATAAATATAGTGTCCGGCCGATAAGAAGTTAGATATTTCTTGTTATGTAGTACATGATTTCTTTTCTTTCATAATGGTATCCCTAAAGGAAATTGATTGATAACAACGTATATTCAAAATAAAATAACTCAGTTCCGACAGCAAATAGAGATAAGCGATATGGTTATCTTTGCCCAATATAAAAATAGCTTTCCAATGATATATACATCATGTCCATTGGCGCGGGTACCACGTTCCATACATTTTTGCCCATTGTCCTTTGATCACTTGCAATTCATGAATTTATCAGACCATGACAAAACTGTGTTCATTAACTACTTGTATGCTTAAACATGGATCTGTGCTCAAAATTTCGATATCTTTTAGTTCTTCTTTTTACTTATTTTTATGGACTATCTCGTAATCAGAAGAGATTAGAATCTGGTATTGACCTCCCGCCTACGGGTTAATGTAAATGGTATTCATGAAGCAGGGGACCTGTTAACACGTTCGGCGCCGGCAGTGATTCACTGAGCCCTAAGCTATGCCGGGTGAAATTATCGTGGTCACGTATTCGTGTCACTGGCATAGGAGTATGAATTACATGGACACAAATACGTGTCAACTGGCATAGTTTATAGGTAAAATATTAAAATTCTTTCTAACGTGTAGTCGAATGGTGCTAGTGCTGGAAAAAATACTGCAAAATATTTGAAAACCGCCGATTTGTGTCGAAAAATGACACAGATTTGTGTCATCGCCATTATATAAGGGTAACTTTTATGAAATCTAAAAAACTTACAGATTTTAAAACCAAAGCGGAATTCGATTAATATTTCAACAACATAACTGTGCATTTAATAAAAAAAAAAAAATTGGAAATTTGTCGAGAGAAAGGCTTGAAAATAAAAACACAATATATGTGTCACCGGCATAAGATTCAGAATTTTTTGATCACAGACGTTGTGTCACCGGCGCCGAACGTGTTAACACAAAAGGGACCTTATTGTCAATGTCTCTTCCACCATTATTAAAGATGCTCCGATATAAATACAACGTCGCGTGACGCAGTGCGGCGTAAGCGCCATCGACAATAATGTCCCTTTTCATAGATAACGCCATAAAAAGACTTACAGCATCAGCAATATCTATCCAATCCATGGCTTTAACCAAATTGTCATTCTTAGAGGGCTTCTTATCCCAATTCCAGTAAATGAATTCTTTGAAGCCTCCAACCACCTAGAAAATATAGAGAACAAAACATAACAGGAAATGAGGAAGCACTTATTAAAGTACAGTAAAGGACTTTAAATGTTATGCCCCTACGGAACCCTGTCACATAATGTTAATCATTCATTAAAATTCGTTCAATCACATAATGTTAATTTCTGTCATGTGGTTTGGCGCTGTCATTATGACAGGGTTCCATAGTGGCATAACAATTAAAGTCCTTGACTGTACACAGAAAGAACATGTCATGTGACCACCTTAGTAACTTTTTGAGTTGTTGAATTTTGAAAGTTAGGAACCATATAATTTCATTTTGTAATCAAAACCTTTTTTTTATAAGTGCAAATACATGTTTTTGCTGTGTATCCTTCAATTATCTATGTCATGTTAGCTTGTGCATATAAGGCGCTCAACACTATTTCGTCCACAGCTTTGAATATTAATTAAACAACACGAGACTCTCGCTAGATGGCTGGATCAGGGGGTTGTGAGGAGGTTCCTCCCTCTGCAGCCAGTGGCGTAACTATACCACCTGAGGCCCGTGGCAAATTCATCCAATAGGCCCTTCAATAAAATATTATAGTACATGTTAGGTTCCTCATGTGGTTACGGTCTCTCGGGCTAGACCCTCCTCAGGCTGGGGCCCGTGGCATTTTGCCCGCTCTGCCACCCTATAGTTATACCACTGTCTGCAGCCCTAACCACTCGTAGCTTGACCCGTGCCCTGCTGCCGGTGGCACCCATAGGTTAGATTTCATATAATGTTCATTTATTGTATTAGTATTGTTATTTTACTTTAATATTTCTAATCTAACTAAGAAAAAATATCTGAATTATAACCAAGGATCGGAAAAACGCCCGTCATTTTCAAAACATAACCCTGTTCCGTACAGGAGAGACTTCCTTCTGATGTTAATTAAAAATATTATTAGGTATTTTACATTGATTATACCATTATTTATATGTATTCAGCAACAATATTATTAATGAATAAAACCATAATGGTTATGGGAAAAAAACACTTTCGCCAATCAAAAAGAATGTCATTTTTTTTAATTTTCGCCTTTTATTCCATAACGACGTGAATTTATGACCTAGGTATTTATGAGTCGAAAAATTTTGTTCACAGTTTACGGAGGACACTGGGGCAATTGTTGACATTGGTTTACTGTTTGTATGTGTGTTTGTGTTTTCTAATTAACATTTCGGTGTCATTCATTAATAAAATTGTCGCTAAGTACATATAAATTATTGTATAATAAATCTATAAAATACCTAATAATATTTTTAAGTAATATCAAGGAAGTCTCTGCTATACGGAACAGGGTTATGTTTTCAAAATGACGGTCGTTTTTCCGATCCTTGATAATAACAAACTATCTCTGTACCAAATTTTAATTTAAACTACTACTATTATTAATTTTTAATTGTACAAGTACGCGGGGATTTGCGAGGATAAGGATACGAACATGTAATTTCCGGTCGGCATCTTCAGACAGCGGTCTCTTGGCTTCTGTGGCGATCACGGCTCGGTAGCCTTTTGGAAAACCCATCTTAATTCCATCCAGAGGATGCCCTCGGAATGAACAGCTTAATTCTAAAAAAAAACTTTACGGTTACCTCTGAACAACAATTTTATGGCTTAATTGCAATCACATAAAGATCAGAGTTGCTTGTTCCTTGCGACTTTGAAAACCTGACAACAAATAATGATTTCTGTTCATTACCACCGTTTTCGTCAGCGATGTAGGGTTCAAAATATTTGTCCACATTGGCAGGACCATTTTCTTCCACTTTGCAAGGCACATAGTGTGCTCGTTGCTCAAAAGCTTCCTTTTTTGTATTTTTCAGAGTGTTTTCGACGTGTATAGTGGACATGATTGATTAGGCACTGTGTTTTGTTTTGCTTATTTTTAATTAACTTTTAAGTAAGAATGCTTTTAGGGGCTAATTAATTTGGATTTGGATGTTCGGCTTTCCGCCAAAATTTGACATTGACATATTGTATTGTATGTTGCTAGGTTCTTATTCTGTGGTATGTTGTATTGAGATTCGTTTAATGAAACTTACATTTTTGCGATTGAAGGTACGCAAAACAAAGCAAAATCATACTTGTATAACAAATCATTCTGTACAAGGTATTTTTCACTTATTATTTTTACACAAAAGAATCTTAAATATAGTCTATTAGCAAGCTTCCTCAGTTTTATTTTAGTGTTGGCAACTTCCAGAACACGTTCAATACGTTCGAAAAGTAGATTGTACCTTTTCTAAATTTAGTTTTAAAAATAATTTAAATACTATAAATTATTGTACATTGGAGTTACCGGGGTGCGCCTTTTAGGTTTCATGCATGTCAAAACCTTTTTAGCTAGTCTCCTTGCTTCTATTTTCCTGCTAGATAATTTATTTTTATCCTATTACTATCTACCAAGGGGCCCTGGGGCCTTACCACAGTATAGAGAATTGAAGTTCGATGTTACGTTATCTCCATCTCTTTCTCCCAATTTAGTTTTGAATGAGAAGTAAGGGGGCATCCAAAGTTTCGAATTTTGTGATTTTTATTAGCCATCCTGAGTGTTAAGCGTCCGTCGCGTCAGTTAAATATATGACGTTTTGTTAATGTCATTGTACTTTGTGTTCGGAACGATACTGGAAAATGTATTGCCAACCCAAAAAAGGTTTAATGTCAAGAATCTCATTGCAAAATGTCAAACGGTCAAAATTAATAAGTTCCTATTAAAAATTCATTTCGCAATAGTGTAAGAAATTTATTTATACCGCAATATTCTTATCAGATCGTTATAATAACAAGCGTGAATTCATTGACGTTACCAGCTTTAGTGAGCACATTATCAATCGTTCCGGCTGACAAATAGGATATTTGAACAGTTGTGTTAAAAATATTATTGTTATCGTTATTTACGTCACTATAAATAATTTGGCAGTGTTCCCTTGTTTGTGTTACGCTTTTGTTGACTCACAGTGGTTTGAATCGTCGAGCTAGTGACTGGGAGCAGAGTGACCTTGAACCTAGAACAGCTGTTTGTGAGTATATCCTTGATTTTTCAATAAATAAAAAAAATCTGGTTTCTTTTTTTATTTACTTGTGCTGTTTTATGGACTTGGGGGATAAATTACAATGTTTTAGTTGATTTTGGCGGCAATATGGTATCACACCTAGTCCTTTCCAAATTTCGCAACAATGTATCATTGCTAAATGAGCGATATTCTTGCGTGCTTTTTATAATCATTGCGTAATTTCGTAACTATTTCAGGTGGCTACCCTATAATTTCGATGAATCTCATTCTGTTGTTATTTAGTGTTCATTCAATTTTAAAAAATAAATAATTACCTACTTAGGTACTAAATGTAATAGAAAATATTTCTTCTTCTCTTTTTATAATGGCGTTCCACTGCAGTATTTCGCAGTGATTTCAAAAGTACAACGCTGGTCATTTTTCAAACGGCCATCTTCCCTCCCCGAAGGTTACCGGAAGACTCCTAGAAAATATTTGTTACATCAAATAAACTACTTAAACAAAATAAATGTGTTATTTGTTAATTGTATAATGAAATACTGATATTGTCCTTAAAATTTACCAATAGTTGGATAATCAAGGGATTACACCAAGGTTATTTTTAAATCTCAATATTTTTTCTGTTTACCAACAAAAGATGCTTGTCTGGCCAACTAATATTATTGCCAAGACAATCTCGATGAATGTCAGATCTGTTGCCAAGTCTGATTTAGCTCACATTTTACACAAAGTTTCAATTCAATGTGAAAATATACATTAAACCAATTTTTTACAAGTTAAGGAAGATGATGCAATAATAAAGAAAAGAAGGAAGGAAGTTTTAATAAAGAAAAGGAAGGAAGGAAGGAAGTTTGAGTTATAATTTAGACATAGATATATGCTTACCTCATTATCTTCTTGTGTATAAATAATTAATGGTTTTATTCATAAAATAAAGTTCATTATTTAGCCAGAACATTAATTGACCTCTTGTTAAAAAGAAAAATAGGGTAATATAAAACACAGTTTTTCATACAAAATCAAGGGAGATTGGGTGTTTAACCCAATCATCCCCAATCCACAATTGCTTGGTAAGTTCACTTGTATGGTCCGGAAGATCTTGAGGTGCAGGCTACATCTTCTTAGAGGCACAGCCATACCTCCATATCTATAGTATTTCTTTAATAATACGTAGCATGATATAATTAGAAGTTTCTCACGTGGACGGTTTCAAAAAGTTACCGTAAGGAATAAAATTAAGAAATGGTAACTTTACCATTGCATCATGAAAATTAGTCATACATTTATATTCTGCCCTCACACTACAATATTTCCTAAGGATCCCCGAAAATCTAAAAATTGTTAAAAACATGTACATAATGATTTTTTAAGAGCTATCCAGCCAATAATACCTTATTCAATGTTAGTCTTAAACAATAAATGTTTTAAAAAACAAATACCGCCTTCAAAAACGCAAATAATAACTTCTTTAAAATTGTAGGCACCTAATAGGTTAGTCCAACTGATGTCGGCTTTTTGTTGATAATGTTGTGGTCGCCGACTTCAGTTGGACTAACCTATTAGGTGCCTACAAATTTAAAGAAGTTATTTTTTGCATTTTTGAATGCGGTTTTTTGTTTTTTAAAACATTTATTTTATTTTATACTTTTTAGTGATATGCTGTTACGTAGTCCCACTTCTTAGTTGAAATGAAACTTTAAGTTATTTCAAGCGCGCCGCAAGCAACGCCGCGGGAAAGTCATAGTCATATTTCAACAAGTAAATATTATTCGTTGTAGGTAGTCGCTCAACTATCTTAATCGAGATATCTTAACGCCACCCTTGAAATCGGTACCATTGAGGAGTTCCGGTGGCCATCTGTGGTCTTCATCATCAGTTCCACTACACCAAATGATACTTTTTGAATGCAAATGCTGGACTTGTCTTGAAAAATACTAAAATCGCTATATGTTTGCCTACAATATTTGAGGAGTTCCCTCAATTCCTCACTGATCCTCTCATCAGATACAGATTTGGTGACAATGGGACCACCTCGGAAGTATACTCTATCAAACCAAAAAATATATTTTGAAATAGGTCGACAATTGACGGAGTAATCGGTGAACATACATTAAAAAAAAAATACATACAGTGGAACGTATAACCTCCTCCTTTTTTGAAGTCGGTTAAAAACACCTAAGCTTTACACATATATCGGTTATAGGTAACTGAAACAACTTTTTTTATATTTTATTTTACAAGTTTGTCAGCTTAATCTAAAAAACACCTATGCCAAATAACAGCTTTGTAGTACCAAGAGTTTCCGAGTTAAACTGCGGACAGACCGACAGACGAACATGGCGAAACTATAATAGATCTTTGTTGACTACAGAACTCTAAAAACAGGAAATCTAGATGTATTGGTAACAGGGTATACCAACTATTTAGTTAAGTTGTAATGAAAGCTACTTACTCGTGTTGTGACATGCAATTAGAATTGACCTTATAAAAGCAGACTAATGGCATCATATAATGATATCTTTGACCTTGTTATTGACATCAATAAAAACGATAAAGGCTTAATTAATGACATACAAACATAATTATAAAAAGTCAACAACCTCTTGAAATCAATATTTTATCACCAGTATCAGATAAATTTTGCATATATTTACTGTAAACTGGCTTTTATTTATTTATTTATTTAAATACTTTATTGCACAAAATTAGAATAGTGTACAAAAGGCGAACTTAATGCTACAAGAATTCTCTACCAGTCGACCTTAAGGTGAAACAGAAATCAAAAAGTAGGTAAGTGCAATAAAATGACAATCTGTTCCCTTTATCTATTATTTGCTTTTATGGACGATTTCGTGCAAGTACATATCGTTTATCGTTAATTCTTACTAAACAAAGTACTTACTTTGTTTATTTCTTTATTTAATTTTTATGGCTCAAAAAAAGTCCTAAATGGCGCACTTAATGCCTAATGCCATTATCTACCAGTCAACCATATAATCAAACAGAAACTAACACAGTTTGCGTATAGAAAAAGAAAGACAGAGCAAAGAACATAATAATAAAAAAAACACTTGTAGTTTAAGATGTAGTGACTAAGACTGAAAAGGGCATGCTTCGATGGTTCGGTCGTTTGAAAAGGATGGATGAAAGAAGATTCACGTAAGAGATAAACAGAGCGAAAGTGAGTGGGAGGGTCGGAAAGGGCCGCCCAGAGGGCCCTGCAAAGATGCATTGCGCTAACTAACGTTTCTATTCGATTCGTTTTTACGGTTTCTGTAGGAGAATGTATCAAAACTATGTGGTTGTTTTGCACCGTCATGGGTAAGTATATGTATACTATTATTATTACAATTTAAGAGTTCATCTGAACATACTGAGTTTTGACACATTTTCCTGCTCAACTACGCATGATATATATATTTTAATGTTAAATTCATTGTTTTATTATAATGCTAGGTTAAGTTCTATAATTGTATAAGTAATTTAAAAAAAAAACGACTGACTGTTGAGTTTCTTGCGGCGTTTCTTCTCAGCAGTGGTCTCTTGCGAAGCGCTGGTAGATTTTTGACGTGTAAAAGTGCCCGTGCGGCCTACTTACTGAATAAACATCTTTTTATCTTTTTTTTAACCAATCGCGTCACTGGTAGATGACGTGATACGAAAAGTCACGTGATCTTCCAGTGACGCGATAGGTTTAAAAACGAAACGAATAGAAACGCTAGTTAGCGCAATGCATCTTGGCAGGGCCTCCAGGCGTATTTTTTCAAATCAAATCGGAGAAATACTGGAAAAGGGCTGAATCTTAAGTACTCTTAAGTCTCGAAACCGACGTGCATGCAGTACCTACTCGATGTATGAATGTGGAAGAAGCGAAAGACATTTATTAGAATCGTAGCATTGTTGTTGTTGTTGTTGTTGTTGTTGTTGTTGTTGTTGTTGTTATTGTTGTTGTTGTTGGTGTTGTGGTTGTTGATTTATTGTATGTATGTAAATATGTAATAATACAGTTGTTTTATCTCAAAAAAGCGGGGTCCTCACTTGTAGTTGTAACGCGTATACTTAGACACGCACAATACAGTGACGCTGAGTGACGACAGCTAGGTACGCTCTTGCTTTCGTGAGATTAAAAAACTGTGCTTTATTCAAAAAGTACCAATAATAGTAAATCGTTCAACAAGAGATTAAAACAAGCCAAAATGACACGAGATGTTTAGCCACGCGAGCAAGCGCGCGAACGAAGCGAGAGTGGCTATAGTTCGAGTGTCACTATGGTTGTTTAGTCTCGCGTTAAACACTCTATTTCTCACTTTGAATGCGAGGAAAAAAAACGACATTCTGTACAAAATTACAATGTTGAACAAATATGTTACAAAGTTTCTGACAAATTTGTTTCGCGTTTGTTACTTTTTTGTAAAGTGACACTTTACAAAGTGACACAAATGCATATTTAGCCAACAGATACAAACTTGAAAACGATTTGGACCATGACTAATAAAATAAAATTATCCTTAATATATTTAAATAGATTCATATTCGTAATCATTAATTGTGTTCCACGAAATTAAATCGTTTTTTTAAATATTTTTGCACAGCTTTGTCATTTTGAGGTTATTTCGACGGCCTAAAAATGGTCCATATACAATCACTGAAAATGGCAATAATCCTCCATTCACTAACACCGTGATTGGCTGTTTAGGGGTTTCCAAAGTAAATTTAAAAAAAAACTTTAATCCCTAGAGATTAATAAGAAGTTTTAGTCCCGATGTGCAGAGACTAAAGTAACATTTTAAGAGCATGAGAAGTGAAAAACCAAACAAATACATGATTGATATACCTACAAAGGGCATTGGGTAAATTTGTTTGAAGAATATTGTCTTTTTTTTTTCAGCGGCCACGGATGATTTTTACATAGTTATTTAGAGGATCTCTAAATACACATAGATATATATAATTTATGGCGGTAAATAATATCGGAGCGGAGATTTTAAAGATTTAAGTATTCAGTTTTTAGTACAAAAGTACGCCCAAGTATGAATATTTAAATATCTCGGCTCCGATGCACTTTAGAGTATTACATAACATAACAAAATATGTTTATTTTTAATAATTCTATCATAATTTACCACTTTTACGAATGGCCGCTCACCTTGAAAATGTATGAATTTTACAAATGAAAACACTTTTACCCAAACCCCTTTAAAGACTTATATTGTCCTTACACCGACTATTGATCAATTCAGCTGTTTAGCTGTAAAGAATGTGGACAAACATATATACAAACTCACTTTCTCATTTAAAGTCCATACCGACTTACTTGTGTTATTTAGTAAACACTTTTATAATCTCAAAATGCATCTTTTTGGGCTAAAACGGCCGTTTTCTGGTGAATAAAGCAACTACAGACCACATTCCACATCTTCCTGATTTTACATCATGGATGGTTTGTCAAAATTGTAATTTCAGGCGAAAACTTAGCATTTTGAGGTTATAAAAGTGTTCACTAAATAAGACAAATCAGATGAATGAATATGCGTTACGTCAATAATCCAAAATAACTAGAAAACACGGTTTTAAAACTATGATTTTTTCATACTCGGGTTTTTTAACTTATTTTTTTTCTAGCTCCTCATCCATGGATTCGTTCTTCAGTCTCTTCGACCCGTCGGACGGCAATCAGAGCAAGACCAAGAAGAAGACTCAGAACAAGCCAGAACTAGACAACGTTAAGAAGAAAGACCCGCCGAAGGGTGAGAGACTTTACCAACTAAAAATAAGGGCTTGACAGAAGCGCGTGGAGCTTCTATTTAGTCCACCAGAGTAAATACTCTTTTCTCAAACATGCAATGAAATGTTGGCGTTATGTTGGTTATTTAAGGCTTCAAAGTATCACGTTGCGGGCCGAACAACTCGAGAAAACTGTAAAGGAATTTCATACAAAATTGAAGGCCCAGGCCGGGAAGTTTTTTTTTTTAAATTTTAATTTAAACATGGCGGCTGTGTTTATGAACTGGCTAAATTGCTGTTTTTTTATATACTAAGCCGTGAATCCAACCAAAGCGTTTGCATGTTTATTTAAAGTACCAGGAGATCAGAGGTAATTAGAAGTGCGTAGCGCAACCTGGATCGCAGGCGATGTAGCACAGTGCGGCGCAGCGGCGGCGCACCCGACACAGCGCGGATGACTGGGCACTGTTGGTTACCTTCAATGTGTATGCACTCCTAGTATTTGACGTTGTAATTTTTGTTTTAAGTTTTTTAATGAGTGATATGTTTGAGAAAAGCACTATACATACCTCGCCGTGAAAAGGGGTTGCCAGCCTCGTAACTATCCGGCCGAGCGAATATGAACTCGGCCGGCAACCCCCTACTTCCCGGCCTGTGTAGTAATGTACTATTAACCGAACAACCGGGTTATTATTCGGCGTTTTAACCGTCGTCGTCATTATTGTCTTCGCATATTAATCAAGATCGAGGACTGGTTAAAATTGAAGATGTTATGTATGTTTTTATCTCGCAATCATTTAAAATCCGGTCAAGTGCGAGTCGGACTCGCGCACCGAGGGTTCCGTATTTAAGATGAAAATGGTTGCAAAAGGCAAAGGAAAATACTTATTTTGTTATGAACTTTATGATCTATGCAATAAGGTTCATTTTGAGTAGTCTAAATTTTAAAACGGGTTACGATTTATGACGTTATAAAAAAACTACTTACTAGATCTCGTTCAATTCAATTTTCAGTGGAAGTTTGCATGGTAATGTACAGTATATATTTTTTAGTTTTATCTTTCTCTTATTTTAGAAGTTACAGGGGGGGGGGGACACACACACATTTTACCACTTTGGAAGTGTCTCTCGCGCAAACTCTTCAGTTAAGAAAAAAATTATATTAGAAACCTCAATATCATTTTTGAAGCCCTATCCATAGATACCCTACACGTATGGGTTTGATAAAAAAAAACTAAGTATGGGGAACCCACAAAATTTATTGTTTTTTTTTTCTATTTCTGTGTGAAAATCTTAATGCGGTTCACAGAATACATCTACTTACCGAATTTCAACAGTATAGTTCTTATAGTTTCGGAAAAAAGTGGCTGTGACATACGGACGGACAGACAGACAGACATGACGAATCCATATGGGTTCCGTTTTTTGCCATTTGGCTACGGAACCCTAAAAACGACACCAATTCGCAAAATTCTTTTGGTAACATAAACCCTCTTAAATTGTTTCTTGGATGTGACACTATGACTGAATACGGTAAGCTTCGAACAACGTGATTCTACTTATATCGACGCGTTTTTTTTTTTTTGAAGTTGACCTTCATATTTTAGTACGTTTAGTTCACATCTTGCAAGTAAATTTTGACGCAGTTATCGTCATTGGAATTGGCTGATTGGAATCCATATGCAAACTCTGTAAGTCAGCTATCTGATGATGGAGTCTGAAGGTGACAGCTGGATCTAACGAGGTCCCCGTGGTGTACGTGTTTGGAGTCGATAAGCATTTGATGACTGTGCAACATAACACAACTTTTTTCTCAAAATTTCCAGGCAGAAGACGTGGAAGGAAGGCCCAAGGCAAGAATGAAACACTGCCTGAGGAGTCCTCGTTCTTGTGCGAGCCCACGCTCAGCACGGAGGTGCTGGTCAAAGACCGCAGCTACATCGAGTGCTTCATCGAGGTCAACGTGAAGGAAGGTGAGCTAGCGTCATGTATGTGTTAGACGCGGGAGGAAGATGCAAGAACGAGACACTCCCCGAGGAGTCCTCGTTCTTGTGCGAGCCCATGCTCAGCACGGAGGTGCTGGTCAAGGACCGTAGCTACATCGAGTGCTTCATCGAGGTCAACGTGAAGGACGGTAAGCTAGCGTCATCTAAGTATTAGACGCGGAAAATTTCTTACATATTATCGTTGTCTAGTACCCATAGTACAAGCCTTAGTTTTAGCCGAGCTTAGTATAGCTCAGAAATGCGTCGAGTCTGCACGTCGACTATTCCACAGAGCCTGAAGACGAAAGTCTTCAATCAGTGCGTCCTACCTGTCATGACCTAGAGCCGAAACGTGGACACTTACGATAGGGCTGGTTCACAAATTTAAAGTCGCTCAGCGAGCTATGGAGAGGGCTATGTTGGGAGTTTCTCTGAAGGATCGGATCCGGAATGAGGTGATCCGACAGAGAACTAAGGTTATCGACATAGCCTATCGAATTAGCAGCTTGAAGTGGCAGTGGGCCGGTCATTTGTGCCGCAGAACCGATAATCGCTGGAGTTATCGTATTCTTGAGTGGAGACCGCGAATCGGCAAACGTAGTGTAGGACGCCCTCAGACTAGGTGGAGCGACGATCTTCGCAAGGTGGCTGGCAAGATCTGGATGAGAGTGCCCACGAATCGTGCTCGTTGGCGTGCAATGGGAGAGGCCTATGCCCATTAGTGGACTAATATAGGCTGATGATGATGATGATGAGTATAGCTTTAGGTTAATATGTAACATTATCCACTATTATCTATTTTTTTTATTCCAGATGGAAAAACGGAGGACAAAAAGCCAAAACGTCGCAACTCCGGAAGAAAAAACAGACGCTGGAAAAAGAGTTCTCCAGCAAAAGACGACGAGGAGACGACGTGGAACAACCAGTCTGCCATACCCAAGATATGCTCCGATATAGGCAAGAACGTGAACGACCTGAATGACTACAAGAAGAGCAGAAGGAAAGAGTTCGAGGATGAAGCTGTGCATAATGTAATTGATCGGCTGGAGAAGGTTAGTTAAAATTATAAATGTGAAAGATTAGAAGTGATATCGGGGTACAATTTCACACAGGGTCATAACTATTTTCCTGTGCGAGGTGTGAACAGTGATAATTGCCTGCGTGAGATGTGTACAGGGCTAGTTGCCTGCTTGAGATGTGTACAGACAGAGCTAGCTGCCTGCCTGAGATGTGTACAGTTATAATTACCTGCGTGAGATGTGTACAGTGCTAGTTGCCTGCCTGAGATGTGTACAGGGCTAGTTGCCTGCGTGAGATGTGTACAGACAGAGCTAGCTGCCTGCCTGAGATGTGTACAGCGCTAGTTGCCTACCTGAGATGTGTACAGTGCTAGTTGCCTGCCTGAGATGTGACTGCGCTAGTTGCCTGCGTGAGATGTGTACAGTGATAATTACCTGTGTGTGATCTGTACAGTGCTAGATGGCTGGGCGGTTTAAAAAAAAAAAGTGTACATAGATAAGGATTAAAATTAAGAAACTCTAATTTTAGACAGGTGAGTCACAAAAAATATTTTTTCATTTATATATTGCCCTCATAAGCCAATTGAAGGTATCTCAAATTCAATAAACGAAGCAGATTCAAGCTTCACCCGGTAGTAATATGGTCGCACTTGCTACAGGAGTTTTGCCTGAGATACCACCATTTGTTTTATAACGGTATAGTTAATTTTCGTGACTCACCTGACCAAAATGAAGGGTCCCTTAATTTTAGCCCTGAACTATGTAAATTTTTTTTGTAAACCGCCCTCCTGCTTGAGGTGTGTACAGTAATAATTACCTGCGTGCGATGTGTACAGTGGTAGTTGCCTGCCTGAGATGTGTATTGTAGGAACACATTTGTACACAATTTAACATATAAAAACTTGGCGCTGCTTAAAGCAAGTTAACATAACCCCCTCCATTGCCAGTAGGGTTATTCTAATGCTGTCTCGTTCAACCCCCAGGTGATCCTGAAGGACGATATGTACTTAGCGGGCGACTTCAACGCGCGCGACCTCGACAACGACGCCTGGTACAGCTCCGACGACTTCGACGAGAGCCTTGACGACACGTAAGTACAGTCAAAGACTTAAATTCTAAAACAATAAGGTTGATTTTTCTATAACCTCGTAAGGCCCACCATACTAAAAACAGGTAGTTTTTTGTGAGTGGGACTTTGAATCTACCGTCAAGGCAATAAAGTTCAATTACGTTTGTTCGATAATGCCATTTTCAGTATATGAATATAGGAAAATAAACCTATTCCCATTGGAACACAGTTCAAATTAAATTGTCTTGATTATGTACATCGTATTTCACACTGGGCCTTACGAGGATAACTTACAAATGATATGGCATCTCTAATGACATTGACGACTTCAAGCATTTTATATATTTTTTAAACTGTCACAAGTTAACGTTCGTGACCGTACAGCGAGGGGCAATAGTTGCACTTGCGAAGTTCAATTCACATATTCATTTTACTTACAGTCAGTCATAATATAATTATATAAACACCTCTATACCTCTGATAATAAGCTCTATGTATATTTGGCGCAATGGTTGTATATACCTACATTATATTAGTGCTTTTTATAAATTACTAGCGACCCGCCCTCGCTTCGCTTCGGTTAATATAAGTCAAAATAACCCAAGTTCATCTGGAATACTTTTCATACGGTGAAAGAATGTTTAGATAGATGCATTTGCATAAAGGTTTGCAGAGGGATGCAAAATTCTCTTTATTTGTCCACAAATTAGAAGTTCTTGTGGACTTACGTTCGGCCTACTTTCATGTTCAGTAGAAGATTATCTGGCTCTCCGAGATCTGTTTATCCCTGTCGCCTATAAGCCGAACATCAAGCTCAGTAGAAGATACTCTGGCTCGCTGAGATCTGCCTATCCCTATCAACTCTAAGGCGAACGTCATGTTCAATAGATGATTCTTTATTTCTTCGCAAATAATGACTTTCTCTTCTATTTCACAGCCTGACTTCCCTTTCTTCTTCGATTTCATCATTAAGACGTAAATTGTTTCTATTATTATCCCTAGTTCGACGACCTATATTAGAACGACTTCTAAGAGGAATAATTCATTATGAGTTTTCTCCTTTAAAAAAAACGTGTGCGTCTTGGGACGCCCGACAGAAGTGATAACTTAAACTAATCTAAGTTGAACTATACCGCCTCGCACCACCCCGCCCCGCTGCCGTATGCGTGAGAGAAAGGCAATCCAGACCGACTGGCGCCGTAACGCGTTACGTAACGACGCGGTTTACCCTCCCATAAGAAGTTATCACTTCAAAAAATCTATTAACCCAAATCCACAAAATATAAACAAATTGCTACTAAACTAACACCCACCAGGCTACGGTAACATGCTAAAAGCATATAAGTTAACATTTATTTTTAAATTTACAACAGGAAATATGTAAGAACCTAAGGTCTGTTCATCCTTAGTTGTCTTATCATGTAAACAAACACTTCTCGAAGACACTGTCACACTTTTCTCTCGGATTACACAATAACCATCACTTAAAATGTTATTGTATACTTAAAGAAACTCACGAAGTATTGAAATCAACCAAGTAACCACTGAAAAATATCATTTCTAATAAGATTATCTTCAATAATCGTAGGAACGAATGAATACCCTGAAAAATATCTGACATTGCAATGTCTAGATTGTCCACGCATCGTATTGATGGGATACGACAACTTATCGATATGGATAAATGTGGCCTGTATGGTGTTCAACCTTTTTCTTTTCCCCTAGAGGAAAGAAAAATAAATAAATAAAAACTAAGTTGAATCTAGAAATGTCATTCGTTTCGCTACTTCGCTTGATGTCGTACGTAACGGGTGCTCTTTTTGTGATATTTCTGACGACTTGGCTTGCTTACGGATTTGTGATACCTTTTGTGATTTGGACGGTGATATTCTCTGAACTGACTATTGGCTACTCTTCAAGGACTTCGATTTGCATACGATCGGATGTTTGTTCGTTTGTGTTGTTACTAGGTACGTTTCCCAATACATCTTTTTATGTTTTATAATAAAACAGAAATAGTTAAGTTTTAGCGAAACTTTGACCTTCTATACACAACGACTTCGCATCAGCGCGCAAAACGCGGGAGACGGTACAACTGTGCTCCATGACGGTTTAAGGTAGCCTTCCGAGATGGGCTGCAGACCGCAAACTGCAACAGCAAACTACAAGCGACACCACTTGTTTCTATGAATCTCTATGAAATTTATTCCGAGCGCGGCGACACTGCGGCCTGCCCTGCGGTTGCGGTCTGCGGCCCGTCTCGGAAGGCTACCTTTAAGCACACTTCTTACCTTAGTCGTCTGTTGATCGACGAAGGCTTAAGATGCCGAAGTATGTCATCAGAAAGCGATGATATGATATCGTAACGACCCAAAAAAAAATTGGTGTGACTTGCCACCGGTAGTTTTATGTATGACCACTCATAACTTTTTACAGAGTTGTCAGATTTAAAAAAATCTTTTTTGGTTTAATAGAGTATACTTCCGAGATGGTTCCATTGTCACCAAATCTGAATCTGATGTGGGGATCCATGAGGAATTGAGGGAACTCCTCAAATATTAATAGTAGAACTGATGATGAAGACCACAGATGGCTACCGGAACTCCTCAACGGTACCTATTTCAAGGTTGGCGATAAGATATATCGATTAATATAGTTGAGCAATTGTAACGATGATGGACATTTAATTTTTTGAATATGATTTTAACTTTCCCGCGGCGTTGCTTGCGGCGAGTTTGAAATGTCTCCCAGTTTCATATCAACTAAGAAGTGGAACTACATCACAGTTTATTATGATTTCATGATTACAAGAGCGACAGCGATCATCTGAGTATTCGAAGTTTATTGTGCGATAATTCTTTGTAACGGTTTAAGTGAGTGCGTTACTAAAGTCTACTTTTGACTATCGGTGTATTCGTGCATACAAATGTATATATTTGTATTATTTCTTATATCTCTCTATAAAAATATTACCTACATAGGTAAAGTACTAAAGTACTACTATAGGATTGGATAATGAAATAGCATTTACCACAGCATTTGAGTTTGAAATGTGAAGAAAACATTCAACTGTGTTAAAATTGTTGGTAAACTTAAGTGTTTATAACAAAATCAATCAATATATTTTATCGACATTTCCAATCACTAGTCATTGTCTAGTATCTCCAATGACGTCACGTTTGTTTACACGATAAGACAAGTAAGAATGAACAGACCTTATATTCGAAATTTTTACAACACAACCTTAAAATAAGAAAAATATAGTTTAATCCACAAAATTAAATAATAAACACCCTCTCGTTGATAACCTAATATATATTTTAAAAAACCACACGGAAAAAAACTTACGCCAGCCAGGCTATGCCAAAAACATAATACTTAATTTATTTACCTATACTATGTATTCAAAAAATATGAAATACAACATAAAAATAACTTTTAATCAAAACCTAAACTCAATGTAACTAACCTACCCATTTCCCGAATTTAATAATCTTGTATACTCGAAAATCTAATTTAAGACCAAAAAAACTACGACAGATACGTCACTGTCATAAGTGTCAAAGTCACTTATGTCAGTGTCAATCGAAAATTTCAGAGTTCGCCAACCTTTTTGCATTGACAATCAAATTTTTGTAAATATTTCTAACATTTAATTCTAACATTTTCAATATCTAAAGTTATATTTAACAATAGGGAATATGTATTCAATGTTTTTTCTACCCGATATTCAAAACATTAAAATATCCCAAAACAAATATTTTGTCATATAGTGTGTTAAGTCATTAAATGGCGGGTGTGTGTGTTCAATGGCGATTTTTTTTTATCAGCTAAAACAAAATGACAAGCTAAATTCGGATGCCTTACACTTATGCTTGATTTAAACTTGACAGTTACCCATGGACCCCATGGTGCCATGGCTGGTAAAATGCCCGATAATTGTTATTATAAAGTGAGCCACTCACTCACTTTTGGCCTGTTATTTTGTCGAATAGCTAAACGTATGTAATATTTAAATTGCATCTAACGTTGTTTACAACTATTGTTTATTTATCGTACCCAATGTTATTAATACCTGAAATATTACAAGTGCAATAACAGTTTTGCTACCAAAAATCTTCTATGGTTAAATATTTAATAGGCCATCTTGTATTTGTGTAAGTAACTTGAATTAACTTGTTTATTTAAATCGAAGGTTTAAAACTACCTACAAATAAATATTCTTAGTGCGGTCTTTTAAAAAGTGGAAATATACTAAGGCGAATACTTTTTTTTTTAGTGGCAACCCGCGTTGGTCTTTAATTACATTTTCGAGTATATTTCTTTATTAATATAAATAAGCATAAATAAAAGTAAGCAGGCTACAGGAGATCAGCTCCGATGCACGTCTGATAATTTCAAAATGTTTTTTATTATAGGTACAGTCAAGGGCTCTACTTGTTGAGCCACTATGGAACCCTGTCGCTTACCGTTAATCATTAATTTTAGCGTGATTTATTTCATGTGGCTAGACGCTGTCAATGACATGACAAGGTTCCATAGTGGCTCAAAAATTAAAGTCCTTGACTGTACGAGGACGAGGACGAAGCGCGGCTATAGTTTCGATAATACAGATTTAGGTTGCGCGTAATGTTGAATCTGCCATATCTCCTAAAGTATTTATTTAAATGATATAGTGTAAAAGATATTTTAAATCTACATTAAATGCCCTAGGTAACTAATAGTACATTGTTGCAGAGTATAGAAAGTACGCGATTTTTGGACGAGTCATATAAGAGGGCCGAAACGTAGTTGAGGCCCTCTAGTGTACGAGTCCATAAATTGCACTTTCTACCGAGGCAGACATAGTGCTTTTCACAACTACTAAGAGGAAATAAAATAAAAATTCATATTCAAAACTCAAATTTTGAATTCATGTTAATGTGAGATCACCGCCAATTTTACCATAGATAAGTAACTTTTTTTAATCTGGACCCCTATTCTCGTGGCACTCGAGATTAATAAACTAACGATTTGTTAGACGCATTTCCTGAAGAGATGAAGATGTCAACTCCATATAAAATTGTATTTGTTTCGCCATATCTCCCATGTAATTTCATCTCTAATGGTTCTGATTAGGGGCCAGGTTTAAAAAAAAGCAGCATAGTTTTTAATCTGTGTATCTTTTAGCAAAAATACACCTAATATTTTACTGGCTGATGAATATGGCTTTTGACGTAGAGACCTCGTCGTGTTGTTCTCCTAGTCATTATTTTTAGTTCATGTATTTGACATGTAATCTTGATAATTTTTACATTTATTTGTAATGTTTTCAATTTTGAATTTGTATTTTTTTTATATGTGATAGTTCTAATAATTTATATTTGTTGCTTTATTACCTTGTAATGTAACTTACTTTTAAGTATTATTGTATTTTATGTTTGAAAAAATGACCTTCTGCTGGAGTTTCTTGCGGCGCTTCTTCTCCGCAATGATGGTCTTGTCCGAAGCGCTAGTAGATTCACTGTATATTACCGACGTGTAAGAGAGCCTGTATGTGGCCAATTTACTGAATAAATATTTTGATTTTGATTGATTTTTTGATTTTGATTTTACGACACAAAATGGTGTGTTCTGATTGGTCGATTTCAATTTTTCATTTTAAGGAGCTATGACACAAAATTGATTGATTGATTTTCATTGGTTCTTAAAGTTGGACAACAATGTTCTCGACCAATCAGCAAACACGCCGACAAAAACATTCTTGGTCTGTCCCTATAAGTAACGTTTTGTGACCCCAAACAAGACCATATATAGCCATAACCGCCGCAAATAACCTAATATTTTTTAATAACATTTTAAAGTTAAAAATGGTTACTGTGAGTCAACCTTAGGAGATAGACATATGCCATCGCGGACTTTTGTCTAGGTTTTATGAAGATCTATAATTCTTCACTACTTTATTTTGATATATCTCTTAAGGTTTAGCCAGCGTAAGCTATTTAAGCGCCCGAAAATCGATTTTTTGACGACTTGGTAAGAAAACATTGAGTTTTCTCAACTTTATTAAAACTTAATTAGAATGAAATGTACATAAAAACCATCCGGAATAAATTCTCTAAATGACAGTGAAACCTTTATCAAAATCCGTTGCGTGGTTTAGGAGGAGTTAGCGGAAATACAGACAGACAGACGCGGAGGGTGACTTCATTTCATACTATCTATGTATTGATTGATTGATATAGATTGTCTGGAAATCAAAGGTTTTTTGAAGTGATAACTTCTTTACGGAGGGTAAACCATTTCGTTACGTAACGCGCGTTACTAGACAGCCTGTTTGGCTTCCCTTTCTCTCACGCAAAAGACAGCGGCGGTACTAATTTTTAATCAATTTTTAAAATACAAAAAGATACTGGAATCGGATGGGATTCGAACCGCGGCACCATGGCGTCATAGACCTACCTCTCAGCCGCTAGGCCAATCGTAACTTGCAAGTGTGGACGAAAATGGTAAACGGTATTTGATCTTACCTGCTGACGTCACCTCGTATTGCGTTTCTAAGCAATACTGTTGAATTGAGCATATAACCATAAGAATAAATAATAACTACACGTAGAAGCGAAACTCCCGGCTCCGGACGCGCGCTCGGCGCGCTAAATACCTACCGCCTGGCGACACCTGAGGTGTCTAGTCAGTCAGGGGCGTCACTGACGGAATATATATGTATTAACCAAGATATTGTTATTGTGTCTTGGATTGGTTTTCGTAATTGTGTTGATTTTAGTGATTATGGTTGAACTAAGATAGTGTTTTAAAAAGTGAACGACTATGTACGGCAAAATAATTAGAAATAGGTAATTGATTGAATGAAGGAGTTTTATTTGTTAAATAGTACATCCCCTAGATGTTGAAGATAAAAAAAACGGAAACATTAAAAACTAATTAATAGATAAGAATAGTATTTTGTAATAAAGCTTTTTCAACTTAATAAAAATTGAAATTAATGGTCCGGAAAGGAACGTAAAAAATAACTCCGGATCCCAGACTATACTTAAAACTTATTGAGCTTAAAAGGTGGTTTATTTATAGACTCGTTTCTGTGTTTTATAGATGACTAGCTTTTGCCCGCGACTTCGTCCGCGTAGAACTCGTTTATCGCAGTTAAGTAAATTAATAGTTTTAAGTAATTCTATAGTTTTAAGTAATTCTATAGTTTGACGTCCTCCCTGGCAAGAATGATCTTTCAAACACATGTAATATCGAGCTCGAAATTTACCGGGACGCCAACTTTAACCATTAACTCTTACGGGAGGGCACTCCCGATACCTCGAAAGAGTTCAGGAACTCTAAGGGTAGGACGTGACTTGCTCTGTGTCTATGACATTGTCTACCAAGAGATACTCCACAACATCGCCTTCGACATGAGACATATTTTTATATTTATCCGCCCGACAATTTCGTTTGTCGGTGCTAATATCGCCCTCTCGCACAAACATTCTCTATTCTTTATATTGTTTTTTACATCGGGGTACACGTTATTTTTTAGATCATCTGTGTTTTGTACAATATTACAGAATTCGCGGTTTAATGTATTCAAATCGTTACTATCTCTCGCCATACGATCTTCGACAATTTTTAGTAGAGCTGCCGGATATATTGCCCCGACTGTGTAGCATGGTGTACTCGTAGTTCCTGGCATATTTGTAGTGAGGTAAATTTTTTATATATATACTCATATCGTAGATGCCGAAATGCATTTATTTTATCCGCTGGTGTGCCCCTAGTTATCACCGGTAGATGAGAATCTGTCTAAATTCGCCGTCTCAAAGCACCATCCCTCCCATGATAGTTTGGTTGCTCTTAAAATATCCATCATAGTTCAATATTACATATATTATATTATGAGTCTTAATACTAATTATAATTAGGTATCTATCATTATAAATGGCGGAACTCCCAAACATCATCAGTGGCCGCTGTAAAAAAAGATAATTATATTCTTCAAACAAATTTACCCAATGCCCATTAATCTAATTCGGTTCTGCGGTTAATCCGTGAAAGCGTAACAAACAGACAGACGACAGACAATTGAATTGCCATTTTGAATTTCTACCTATACTTTCACATCATTTTCGAAATCTGCGTCCTCAAAATCTAAGAAAATGACAATTATGTCCACTTTTTAAAAAAGATCATGGCCTCCATCTTTAATTCTAAATTTGACATAATTTTCATAATCTGCGTCCACAAAATGTAAGAAATTGATACCGATGATGACTTTTTCAATAAACATCATGACGGCCATTTTGAATTCCAAATTTGATATCATTTTCGAAATCTGCGTCAACGCAACCTAAGAAAATGACACACATGATGACTTTTTCAAAAAACACCAAACATTGTCGTTATTCCCTCGAGAACTTTTAAATTTTCCGGGATGGGATTTTTCTATGTGTTAATCCAGGGTGCTACACCCATTTTAAATTTCATCCTAATCCATCTAGCCGTTGCAGCGTTAAGGAGTAACTAACTAAAACCCCCTTTTACCCCCTTAGGGGTAGTTTTTTCTAAATCGCTGAAAGCAGTATATTTTATTTATAAACAGTAGCCTAAATATTAATTTCCTAATGTAGCCATTTCGATATCTCCCATACAAATTTCTACTCCCCATTTATCGCCTGAGGGGGAGTTTACCGAAATCACTGAAAGATTTTTTTTATGTTTCCAACTAAAAAAAAAAATATAAATGACCAAATTGTCATACAAACTACCATCCCAAATCTCACCCCCTTAGGGGTGATTTTTGAGATACAAATTTAATCTAATTCAGTTCCGCGGTTTATCCTTCAATGCATAACAAACAGACAGACGACAGACATAATTACTTTCACGTTTATAATGTTAGTATGGATTTTCTTTCTACAGCAATATTATGTATACCTATCGATGTATAGTTTTTTTACCCCTGACCAATCGCCGAAAAATTAAATGCCTGTCCGTAATTATTTTCAAGTGATCATAATAACCGCCCTAATATTAAATAACATCCGTAGAATTAATACGCCGTGAATAGTATTGAAAATAGCGGAAAAAAATGTTAAAATCTGTATATGTCAACGCTGACAACTTCCATCTGACACCGCTCCTTTTGATATAGACTAACAAAACTGAATGTAGGTACAAAGCCTGTCTCATGTTGTCACACTGGATGGCAAAAGCCATAGGAGAAATAAATTATTCAATTGCGCAATTTTGTCAAATAATTACTAATCTTATTCTATATTAGTAATTATTTGCGTCCCCAAAAACTAAGAAAATGTTACCCGTGACAACTTTTTCAAAAAACATCATTGCCGCCAGCTTGAATTCTAAATTTGACATAATTTTCATAATCTGCGTCACCAAAATGTAAAAAAATGATACCAATGACGACTTTTTCAATAAACATCATGGCGGCCATTTTGAATCCAAAATTTGATATCATTTTCGAAATCTGCGTCAACGCAACCTAAGAAAACGACACCCATGAAAACTTTTTCAAAAAACACAAAGATATTGTCGTTGCTCCCTCGGGAAACTTTAAATTTTCCGGGATAGGATTTTCCTATGTGTTAATCCAGGGTATAATCTCCATTCTAAATTTCATCCAAATCCATCCAGCGCCATTGCAGCGTGAAGGAGGAACAAACTAAAACCCCCTTTTACCCCCCTTAGGGGTAGGTTTTTCTAAATCGCTGAAAGAAGTATTTTTTATTTATTATCAGTAGCCTAAATACTAATTTCCAAATTGCTTATTTTAAAAATAACTTATCTCCTATACAAATTTCTACCCCCTATTTGAACCCTTTAGGGGATGAATTTCCAAAAATCCTTTCTTAGTGTACCCTTAGGGTACCCAAGGAATATTCCCTTAAAATTTCAAGTGCCTAGGTCCAGCGGTTTAGGCTGTGCGTTGATCGATCAGTCAGTCAGTTTTACCCCTTTCCATCCCTTCGGGGATGAAATTATCAAAAACGCTGAAACCCGTATAAATTAATTTTCAATTTTCAACCTAAACACAAAATTTGAATAGTCTAACTTAAACTAAAACTGACGGACTTTCATACAAATTTTCATCCCCTTAGGGGTGGAATTTCCAAAAATCCTTCCTTAGTGGATCTTTAAACTATATAAGGCATCTATGTGCAAAATATCAAGTCTCTAGGTCCTAAGGTTTGGGCTGTGCGTAGATATATTAACAATCCGTTTTACCCCTTTTCATCCCTTCGGGGTTGAAATTATCATTAACGCTGAGACACGTATAAGTTAAAATTAAATCGCCAACCTAAACGTAAAATTTGAAGCGTCTAACTTCAAAACTGACGGACTTTCATACAAATGTTTTTCCCCTATTTTACCCCCTTAGGGATGGAATTTCCAAAAATCCTTCCTTAGTGGATCTCTACACTATATAAGATATCTATGTGCAAAATTTCAAGTCTCTAGGTCCAGCGGTCTGGGCTTTGCGTTGATATATCAACAATCAGCTTAGCATTTTATATAATAGAAGATTAAAAGCCACATAAGCCATAAAATTTTCTGGAGATAATCTTAATATCATTAAAAATATTATTACCTAATTTAACATAAATGTAAAAAACTCATTTTGCAACAATGTTTCCACGTTGAAGGAAAACATAAATAACATTCGTGACTAAACTTGTATAACACATCCATAAACCGATTAAAATATTGCACAAGTGACAGCCCTGAGTTTGGGCGCGGAAGACAAAGGGGCGGAGCGGGGTGAAGGGGGAAGTAGGTATTAAAAGCGCGGCATTTGGGGCCTTGGTAAAGGAGATTCGCTTCTATGTGTAGTTATTGTTTATTCTTATGATATAACCTAAAAGTATCACCGTTTTTGAAAGTTATTAGTTTAAGTTAGTTGTTACTGGTTCGATTGTCTTGAAAATCGATATCTGAGGGCTCCTTTGGACTACAAATGCGAACCCGTAACCAGTTTTTAAAAAAGTGGCCGCCATTTTGAACTTTTTTGTTACTGCTACGATTGTCTTGAAAATCGATATTTGAGGATCCGTCGGTACAGCAAATGCGAACCCGTAATCAGATTTAAAAGAAAGTGGCCGCCATTTTGAACTTTTTTGTTACTGGTTCGATTGTCTTGAAAATCGATATCTGAGGGCCCGTTGGGACAACAAATGCGAACCCGTAATCAGATTTAAAAAAATTGCCGCTATTTTGAACTTTTTGAAGTGATAACTTCTTATGGTAGGGCAAACCGCTTCGTTACGTAACGCGTTACGGCGCCAGTCTGTCTGGTTTCCCTTTCTCCGGCGCATACGGCAGCGGCAGGCAGGCTCTTCCTCTCCCACTCTAACCCACAGATTAAGATTAGTTATTACTTCTGTCGGGCGTTCTTTACATTTAAATAGATTTGTTTAAAAAAACGCGTTGGAATCGGACCGTCCGTTTGGGACCTTCGATGACACAAAACAGACACATACACGTTAAACTTATTCATCATTACAGCACGTCGGAGCCCTCGGACTCCGGCGACGAGGCGTACGGCAGTCTGCCGCCGGAGCCCCGCTTCGGCAACGTCGAGTACAAGCTGCAGCTCGTGGCGCCGTGTGAGCGGCGCTTCCAGCACCTCGTCACCCAGGTGATTAGCTTGTACACATCTCAGGCAAGCAACTAGTTATGTACACAACTCAGGCAGGCAACTAGCTCTTTACACATCTCACGTAGCTAACTAACGGCCAAACCCTATATTCAAACCGCGGATAGATAAGCCTTACTACGGGTTAAAATTTGACATTTGCCCATACAAAATGTGTCAAATTTCAATCCGAAGTAAGCCTATCTATCCGCGGTTTGAATATTGGGTTCCGACATAAGACTGTTGATATCTTACGCTGGTTGCTATTACTGTACAAATCTCAGGCAGGCAACTAGTTTACACAATTATATATCTCAGGCAGGAAACTAGCTCTTTACACATCTCACGCAGGTAACTAGGACTGTGAACATCTTACACTGGTTGTTAGCAACGTACACATCTCAGGCAGGCAACTAGCTCTTTACACATCTCACGCAGGTAACTAGGACTGTGAACATCTTACACTGGTTGTTAGCTACGTACACATCTCAGGCAGGCAACTAGCTCTTTACACATCTCACGCAGGTAACTAGGACTGTGAACATCTTACACTGGTTGTTAGCAACGTACACATCTCAGGCAGGCAACTAGTTTACACATCTCAGGCACGCAACTAGCTTTTTACACATCTCACGCAGGTAACTTGAATTGTAGACATTTTACGCTGGTTGCTAGCAACGTACAAATCTCAGGCAGGCAACTTGTTTACACATCCCAGGCAGGCAACTAGCTCTTTACACATCTCATGCAGGTAACTAGTTTTGTACACATCTCAGGCTAACAACTAGCACTATACACATCTCACGCAGGTTACTAGTTCTGTACACATCTCAGGCTGGCAACTAGCACTATACACATCTCACGCAGGTAACTAGTTCTGTACACATCTCAGGCTGGTAACTAGCACTATACACATCTCACGCAGGTAACTAGTTCTGTACACATCTCAGGCTGGCAACTAGCACTATACACATCTCACGCAGGTAACTAGTTCTGTACACATCTCAGGCTGGCAACTAGCACTATACACATCTCACGCAGGTAACTAGTTCTGTACACATCTCAGGCTGGCAACTAGCACTATACACAACTCACGCAGGTAACTAGTTCTGTACACATCTCAGGCTGGCAACTAGCACTATACACATCTCACGCAGGTAACTAATTCTGTACACATCTCACGCAGACAATTAGCATTGTACACAACTCACGCAGGTATGTTGTTCCCGCAGTTGAAATGGCGGCTGCGGTCCGGCGGTGGCAGCGCCGTGTACCTGGTAGGCGTGCGCGACTGCGGCGCACTGCGCGGGCTGCGGGCGCGCGCGCTGCGGGGCTCGCTGCACACGCTGCGCCGCATGGCGGCCGCGCTGCGCGCCACGCTCGCGCACGTCACCGCGCGCCGCGTCGCGCCGCACCGCGCCGTCGCCGAGGTCTACGTCAAGAAGGTCAGTGGGACCGGACTCTCCACTCGACTCGCTAAACACTTTTCACTTCTGCTTCTCACTACAGTTCTATTCTAGTCAGGAGCATGATGGTATAAAGGTAAGTTAGAGCAGAAGTGTATAGTGAGAAGGTCAGTAGTAACAAAAGTGTGTAGTGCGAAAGTCAGTAGTAGCAGGAGTGTATAGTGATAAGGCTAGTAGTAGCAGGAGTGTGTAGTGCGAAGGTCAGGAGTAGCAGGAGTGCGTACTGCGGAGGTCAGCATTAGCAAGAGTATGTACTTGTGTAGTGAGAAGGTCAATAGTAGCAGGAGTGTATAATGCAAAGGTAAGTAGTAGCAGGAGTATCTAGTTAGAAGGTCGGTAGTAGTACGAGTGTGTAGTGAAAAGGTCAGTAGTAACAAGAGTGTCTCGTGAGACGGTTTGTAGTAGCAGAAATGTGTAGTGCAAAGGTCAATAGTAGCAGGAGTGTAGTGCAAAGGTCAGTAATAGCAAGAGTGTGTAGTGAGAAGGTCAAACAGGAGTGTATACTTATGTAGTGAGAGCGTCAATAGTGACAGGAAAGTGTAGTGTAGAGAATGGGAATGTTTAGAGACGGCAGTAGTAGCGGGAGTGTAGTGCAAAGGTCAGTAATAGCAGGAGTGTTTAATGAGAAGGTCAGTAATAGCACGAGTGTCTAGTGAGAAGGTCAGAAGTAACAGGAGTGTATACTTGTGTAGTAAGAGTCTCAGTAGTAACAGGAATGTGTAGTGAGAACGTCAGTAGAAGCGGGAGTGGGTAGTGCAAAGGTCAGTAATAGCAGGAGTGTGTAGTGAGAAGGTCAGTAGTAGCAAGAGTGTGTAGTGAGAAGGTCAGAAGTAACAGGAGTGTATACTTGTGTAGTGAGAGCGTCAGTAGTAACAGGAATGTGTAGTGAGAACGTCAGTAGTAGCAGGAGTGTGTAGTGCAAAGGTCAGCAAGAAGTTTAGAAGAATTAGGAATGTATTACAAGCGAAAGTATGTAGTGAAAAAAGATCATTAGGTGCAGATGTATAATGAAAACGTCACTAGAAACAAAAAATTTTTGTGTAAATCTCGGACCCTTTACAATCTTCTTCTTCTTCTGTAATATAAATCAATTGCCGCACGTTAGTCTCGCACAAAGTCGAGAATGGCTCGACAGGTTTGAATAAAAAAAATGTTGTGTTCATAATGTTCAGGACAAGGTCTATATGGAAAGAAACACCCAGGCGACTCCGGGCACGAACAAATAGTTAACAATAATAAGGTTTTACATATATGTACAACATGTTATATCTAGGGATTAATTAGTGTGTTGTTGACAGCTGGCCGACACCCAGCAGAGTGTGGAACTGAGGGTGGCTGTGATGGGCGCCAACGAGGCGGGAAAGTCCACTCTTATCGGCGTGCTGACTCAAGGTAGGAGCTAATTGAAAACACCGGACAAGAGCACGTCAAGCCATGCTCAGTGTAGGCTTCCGAAGCCGTTACTAAAAACAAATAACTCTCAAATAACAAAAAGTATGAACTAATTTATTTATTTATTTATTCAACCACTCTTATGCAACTAAAATTTCACAATTTATAAATATATATTATGTTAATACAGACAAACGTTTTAAGACTAGTGTGCAGTAACAGCCCAAAAAGACCGAGGCCTGTGACAGGGCTAGTTACATTTTTATGACAGTAATTTCAGAGAGCGATCGGTTTTGATATTACAATACGCTACCTATACCTACATAACATGCAGAAAGTTTAATTCAGCTGCAACTCTAATATAAGCTATCAATGTGCAAACAAACTTAAATACTGTGTAGATACTGCACCATCCCCAATGGGTAGGCCTTATAAAATATAAAAAAAATATATTTTTATTTTTAATTTGTTTGGCGGGCCGGGAGACAAAAGAGATTTGTCAAACGAAATAGTGGAGGCTACGTTGTGTGATTTTTTAATGTTTTAGTAACTCATGGTTCCTAGGGTGAGAATGAGGGATAACAGATTCTTCTGATTAAAGAGATATTCAAGAATAAGGGAATTCAAATAATTGTATTAGTTGAGGAAAAGAAACGACTAGGGAACTTCAGTTTATGGATAGTCGACAAGTTTATGTATTCTGGTAAAAGCAGAGCCCCTCCCCGCCCTTGCTCATGTGCTCGACTCCAGACTGGTCACACTCTGCCAGCCTGTCTCGAACTTGTCTGGGGAGCGTTTCCATTACGTCGCCAAGTCAGTCTAGGTAAGTTCTCGTAACCAAGAGAACAGAGGACCCAACAAATTATAGTCACTCCAAGAGACAGGATTTATTTTATCTCCTAATAATTTAGATGGAGAGACTATTGACCTAAACTACCCCTCTTGTGTCCTCGGATATTTAGGACGACGGAATGTGTGTGTTTTCTGCAATCCAGTGTGACAGGTATCAAAGCAAACCCAGAATATTGGAGGTCTCCTCCCTTTGAATCCGTCAAGGCACCCGAAACCACACGCTCAGCTTTCGCTTCGCTTAGTCGAATCCCCACGAACCGACATGAGAGCCGGGAGTAGAAAGCAGTTGCCGAGCTAAACTCGCAGGCATCCTTGCCGACATGAGATCATAAAAACCAAGCCAACAAGTCACCTCAACTAACTAACGTCTTTCGACCAGAGGTGAGATCGACTCTTGACGCAACTCAAATCCGACCCCCGGTTCCCCAAGATAAATTTAGAAGCTATTAACCTTGAACCTTCAACACACTGAAGCAGTCTGTGAAGTCTGTATGGATACTGGTCATACGCTGTGTAGTGTCTCTGCTTGCTATTTTAATCCAAGATGTTTAGTGGCGGTAAGATGTCATCGACGTCTGTGTCCCGCTGATAACTTTCACCAAGTCACTAAACCCTCTTCGACTCGAATAGAAACATGGGAAAAATATCCGATGCTTTAAAAGGAAAAGATAAAAATAAATTGTAATTTAGATTGCCAGGACACAAGTAAAACTGTAATCCCCGTTATAAGAGCCGAAAGAAATAAAATAATCTTAGCCAAACAGCATGGGGAAAATTTAGAGAAGATTCTTCCAATAAACTGAAGGTTAGACATGGAGTCCCTTGAATTCCCTTGATTAAAAACATTTATAAAAGAATATCAAATGAACAATAAAATTATTTACCTTTAAATAATTATTAGTTTCGCAATAGAATTAAAATCCCGTGAAATAATTCAAAGAAATTTATCACTAGATTGGGTTTCCGACGACCAGCGTATATCACTATTGAACTCAATATGGTTTGCTTCTAAGAATTTATCTTTTTTTTTAAATTGTTCTGTTTTTTAAATAAATTGTTCCTTTCAAAAAAATAAAATTTCGAAACTCAAAAACATTTTGAAAATATTCGTAAATAAAAAAAATCAAAATCAAAGAAAAATATTCAAATAAACATGTTCTAACAAGGACAGCTTTGCTACGAATGATCTTATAACCTTGTTGTCAAAATTGCAATGACACCTTCTATAATTCAAAATATTTTGAATGTGACGACATCAAATGTCATTCGCAACCAACTGCACTACTACCCTAAGTGCAACGATGCACCCATCGAATAACCACTAAAAGACAACACTTAGCTTCGGGTCCCGACGAGGTGTCAAGGACGCGCAGCCGCAAACCGAACTCTCACGACAGCGACTCCAAACCGCTTAGAAGCCCTCGTAGTAGGCGACGGAGCTCACAGGATCATGCACCCGCGTGAAATGTATTAAAATAAAAGGGGTTAAATATACAACTAAGGTTTCCCTGTACTACGAAAGTTTTCCCTACTCTGTTACTATACCCTGAAACGCAACAAACATTCACAATAAATTAAACACCATACGGAATCCCTTCTAAACAACGACTATCACCCTTCCATTAGTCTTTCAGATCCTCAGCCAGTGCACTCAACCTCAAGCTTCCCTATTCTAAATGATAAGACATGTACGAATGATTAAAATACCTATGAGAAATCACTAGTTCGATTTTCTTGTTCTCAAACCATAAACCAAATTATTCGTGAACATGATTTCTTATAGATAAGTGTTTCCAACAACGGTAGGACTACAATATTTACCTTTTTTAAGCAGACTTTGTCTACATGAAAACTTACGAGAACCTTCTAACGTCTCCTTGCAATATTCCTATAGAACACATGTTTATAACATACACCACCTTGTAAACCACTTTATTTTGACTAACAATTGAAAATTATTGTGCTATAGTCATTATTATTATTATAAAGGAAAACGCAATAAAAATATTAACAGATACATTTTTTTCAAAGCCCGTCGATCACTCCCCGTCAACCACCGCCAACAGTTTCCTAGCAACCCCCACACTGTCTCTCGCCCGTTTTCTCACCAGTCAAATACCAAAGACAATTTAATTCTTGTTTGAAGGTTTGACTCGAGATGGGGTCAGTACAATCCCCCCCTAAATCTTGACGATATTCAACGGAGCCAAGATTTAACCTTCTTATTCCAACTCCTTGTCTCCAATCAATCCCAAACAAGAGTTAAATTTCAAAACCAATTCACCAACCGAACCCCAAAACTATTTAAGAAGTCCCCTAACTTATTTTATCTTTCTTCCCCCCCCCCAATCCTTTTTCCCCTATGCTACATCTTTCCCCCCCCTCTCCTAAATTAAACCTCCATTACCAAATATGAATTCAAAACCACTAGCTAGTAAGCAAATACTTTATTAATATTTCCAAAGCCTTTACAATATTTAACTAAACACCAAATACCATATAATCTAATACTCAAATATATTCCAAAGCAAAATTACTCCGAATTAATCCTACCCCACATAACACTCACTAATGCTTCTGCATGGAAATTCATAACCGACATCAACGTCCCTATAAAATTTCTAATTCCCCAACTTCTGACTTCATTTTCCTGATTAAACATAATATCGTGCTAAATGTATTGCATTGAACATCCCCTTCTCTTGCAAAGTTTCGGGGTGTACCAAAACATAAACATTATCAAACTGTCTTGCTGCTACCCTGTATGGACCTTCATAAGTTAAATCAAACTTCCGAGTAACTCCACTCATAGAGTCAGACTTATTCAATCTTCGCAACTTAACCAAATCTCCAACCTGATACTGAATTAATTTATGAGTTAAATCAAACCTAGTCTTTCTCTGTTGACTAGCCAATTGTAAATTAACTCTAGCTTGCTCCCGAATCTCTCCTATATCCCTATTACGTACAAGATAAGGCAAATGGGTATCTATTGATAAATGAGCCACACTACCAAAAAGAACTTCATTAGGTGTAAACCCCGTACTTAAATGAAACGTATTGTTATACAACTCCTCAATCTTCTCTAACCATAAACCCCAATTTCTATGTCTTTCATGACAATAAATCCTAAAGAATTTTCCCAACTCTTTATTAACACGTCCCGTCGTATTTGGCCTAGGGTTCCTAATAGTTGTATATATAGCCCTAACTCCCATATTCCGTAGTCCTAACTTCCATGTATTCCCTATAAATTGTTTTCCATTATCAGTCATTACAGTTTTCGGCTTTATTGTTAATGCAAAATTTTGCATCCTAACCACAACCGCTTTCGCTGTTGCCACCCTCAACCCATATAACTTAATGTATTTAGTAAAAGAATCTTGTATTACGAATATGTATGTTATTCCCCCCCTAGACGCTGGTAAGGGTCCATAAAGGTCTGCCATAACTAAATCCCCTGGATTCTCCGTTACAATAGAATTACACGCCCCCACATACTTAACATTTTCCACTTTGGATAATTGGCAAATATGACAACACCTCACAAACTTCTCTACCATTCTCTTCATTCCAAGCCAATAAAATCTTTGTTTTAGGTATTTCATCATTTTATAAATTCCCAAATGCCCTAACTCCAAATGAACTTGTCTACACACCTCAGCTTGCAAAGCTTCTGGTAAATATAAAACTTCAACATCATTGACATGTTTCTAAAATAAAGCACACCGTCGACAACTGAACAACGCATCGCTATTCTGGACAATCGACTTCCTCCTTCCACTTGCCCTAGCACGCGTTCTTTAATGCCTTTAGCTACATTATCCATATCCTGAAACTGAACCATCTGTTCTAATTTAGATTCTAATTCAGTATTATTCTGCACCCCCATATACATTATCGATGGACACCAAGTTTTCCCTTCTTGAATGTCCCCATCTCTTGGAAATCTAGACAAAACGTCCACTCCCCCATTTTCGACCCCCCTAACATGTTCTATTGTGTAATTAAACTGTTCTAAATACAATATCCATCTTGTAATCCGACTGTTAAATAATTTAATGTTCTTTACAAACACTAAAGCTTTATGATCAGTCCTAATAATTAATTCCGCCCCCCTTAAATAAGTCTCAAACTTCTTAACCCCATAAATTACTGCCCAAAATTCTTGTTCTGTAACTGTCCACCTCAATTCTGATCCTCTCAACGACCTTCCACAAAAACTCAAAATCCGTTTATTACCCTCATCGTCATATTGATATAACTCTCCCGCAATTCCTACCCCTGAACTATCCGTTTGCAAATAATAAACTTTATTGACATCTGGATGTGACAACATAATAGTTGTAGAAAACTCCTGTTTCAATTTCTTAAATGCCGCATCTAACTCCTCATCCCAATACCAACCTTGTTCCTTTTTTAACAATCTTGTCAAAGGAATAATCAAAGTGCTATAATTTGGAATTAATCTCCGGTAGTAATTACATAACCCTAAAAATGCTCGCACATGCTTCACCTTTTTCAGAGTTGGAAACTCTTGAATCGACTTGACTTTATTTGGATCAGTCCGAATTCCTTCAGTAGAAACTATATGTCCTAACATTTTCACTTCCCGGCAAGCAAACTTACACTTCTCTAAATTACAAGTCAGACCCGCATTCTCTAATCGCTCTAGGACCTTGTCTAATTGCTCCAAATGTTCTTCCCAACTCCCTTTCGTTAATATTGCCAAATCATCTAAATAATTTACACAAAAACTCCTAACTCCTGGCCCCAACACTACATCCATCGCCCGACTAAAACTTCCCACAGACGTCTTCAGACCTTGTGGCAAAACATTATACATATAGGATCTCCCATTCACAGTAAACCCGGTATACTGCCTACTCTCTTTTGATATAGGAATTTGAAAATACGCATTGTTTAAATCTACAATAGTTATAAATTTTACACCATGAAATGCATTTAAAACATCTATCTGCATTGGTGGGGCCTCTGACTCAGCCACCATGTACTTGTTAATTTCTCTAGCATCAAGTAAAATACGATACGAATAGACCCATCAGGTTTGCTTGTATATGTTAAAGGACTACTATAAGGAGTTGCCCCTCTTGAAATAATCCCCAACTCTACCATCTCATTTAATTTTTCATCAATCTTATTACGATAAGCATACGGAATCGGATAGGATCTATTTATTCGCGGAGTGTGTTCAGACATTTCTATATGATGAACATAGCAATTTGCCCTACCAATTTGCTTCGTGAATACTATCTTATGACTCTCTAAAACTTGCTTTAAATCCATTCTCATACTATCAGTCAATTTTACTCCCACATTAAGTCTATCCAGAAAATCCTCAATCTTCACAGTGGAATCCCTTTTTTCATCCTGACCGACCTGTAAAGTTCTAACATTTACACTCTCTTGACTTTCATCAATAAACGGTACATTAACTTCTTCCCCATTACCCGTCAAAATTAAAGACTTAGGATCTCGTAAATTAATAACAGCATTATGGGAAAGTAACCAGTCAAAGCCTAATATCACCGGTACTGTCAATTTTGGAACTACCAATAATCCAGTATCGAAACTTATCCCCTGAATTTTTAACTCAATAGATGTTAGCTGTTGTATTTTCAAACTTTTCTGCCCTACTGCTCCTCTAATCTGTATAGGTTTCACTGGTAATGATGGAAACCTTGTATCTTTAGTAATTTGTAAAGATTCATAAAGCTCTTCTGAAATACAGCTCACTTCACTCCCAGTATCTATCAACCCATTTATTGTATTCCCTAATATCTCAATAACAATCTCCGCTCTAACCTTGTGAGAACCCTCATCAAAACATACCTCTTCATCAAACAAGGATGCCGCAACAAAAGTTTGTAAAAATTCAGAAACACGTGGCCGATCTAATAAACTTGGGGAAAGATTTGGAAAAGCATCTAAATTCAACTTAACTTCCCTATTCTGAACTCTATTCTCATCCCCAAAACCACATCTACCAAAATCTGACCAAGTTTTATTAGCCGATATGGGATATAAATTTCCATGTCCGTCTTTCCCTAATCCTATTCCTGGTTTCCACCCATTTTTCAACATTATCCGCAAAGGGATGTTACAATATATGCCCTTCTTCCTGTAAGCTAATTTCGGGTCCTTAGAATCAGCTTCAACTAGTTTAAATCATTATTATTGCCTTCAGCTCCACCAAAATCTTCTTCTTCTTCCACGTCAAGCCTTGCAACAACCTTAGGTCTTTTATTTGTGAATTTCGGTTTTACCAATTCGGTCGTGGCACGTTTCGTTCCAAACGACGTCTGCCCGTTACCTCGATTCTCTACGTAACGATTTTGCTTATCAACATCATCCAAATCTCTTAAAAATTCTGTTCCTTCAATAATAGTCGTTCCCTTCCTCATCCTCCAAGCATATTGGACCTCCCTTGGGAAATGATGCATTAAATCATCAACTAATTGACCTTCCAGAATAGGCGTACTTAACATTTTGGCTTGCCCTGCTAAAGATATAAAATATCCCATCATGGATTTGTTCTTATCTTTTTCCCACACTCCACATACAATATTTCTTCGCAGTAAATTCTGTTCTGGCTCTCCCCAGTAAGTGTCCATAAAATCTGACTTGAAGTCCTCTTCCGTATTCCAACGTTCCCTATAAATTCTGGCCCATCTTCTAACATCCCCCTCCAAACATCCTATTATATTATCTATGACATGTTCTCTTGTGGGGATTCTTCGTAAATATGAAAATAAGTCTTCTATAAAAGAGACAGGGTGAATATCTCCCCTTCCGGGAAATTTGGGACGATCAAATCTTCCATCAATAAAAGAGCAAGTAGCAACCTGAGGCTTTTCTAAGCTAGATTCTAGACTCACCTGGCCACCTTGGACTTGGTTCTGCAATTCTGACACTCTCAAATTCAGTCTCCCAATGGTCGACCGCAATGTTCTAATCATCAAAGACAAGGCACCTGCTTGCCCGACGACAGTCCTTTTACGGCCTTCTGATTCATGCGTAGCATTCATTTCCTCGGACAGTGGCAATGTCTTTCGGTTAATTCGGCTCTTCTTGCTCATAATTGTAACTCTGGAATAAAGTTTGGCTATGGTAAAAAATTCTAATTCTTAATTTCCCAAGTGGCTATTATTTCCCTTTCAATATCTCGATATTGATTAACGATCGCTTCTGGTTCACAATTACCATCTATAATTCGGATACTCTGAAAAGAATCCTGCCATTTATCTCCTAAAAACCAGTCTTCATGCTTATTATGTAACTGTGTGAGATAACCTAGTGTAATCGAACTTTCTTCCAACCTTCCTCTACTTAATGTTCGCTGAAATGAAACTTCCGGATTTGTCCGTATATAGATTCCCAAGTCGACACTCATAGACATATGGTCCTTTAGTAAATGCATCCATTCTTCATGGACTCGAACCTCTACCGGATGGATTATATCATTGTCAAGAAGCACACTCATGAAACAATATTTCGAACTGTAAACGGACCGTTCCATTATTTTGATAGGAGTATTCACCTGCGCAACATGGTGATCTATCAAAGTTCTCATGACGTACGATTGGAATACACTCGCCCACCTTTTAGGCTCTCCTACCATCAATTGAAATAAATTAATCCCATCTAGGTTTTGCCACTTGTGTACTGGCTCCGGTAATACTGTTACAAATTTATTCACTTTCAATTTCTCTAATAAGGTAGACTTCCCTGATCCTATATTTCCCTCAATCGCAATAGTGTAAGCTTTATTTCCTCCTTTTAGCATAGTGAAGTACCTCAACCTGCAAATTGCACTATTCATAAATCTCGAGAAACGAAAGTAATGCCTCTCCCTTAATTCACAAAATCTCTTCCCCTCAATCTGCTTAATACCCTAGAATCCTGGTCACGCGGCACCAATTGCACCATCCCCAATGGGTAGGCCTTATAAAAATATCGTTTAGAATTATTCAAAAATAAAGTTGAGAGCAATCTCTGTGGGTTATCCTTTTCAAATAATGATTCAAATAGTATTTATAAAGATTTGTTTGATGTAATTCTTCATCAATTTAACAACAATTTTAAGATGAAAACTGTTTCTGGGTCAAAAACTAAGTTTAGTGAATGGGCTACTGTAGGCATCCATAGAAGTAGAAATAGGCTTTATGAACTATATAGAGAGAGGGAGGAGAACAAGAATGCTGACTTCTTAGTTTACGTTAAGAATTATTCGAGGACCTTCAAGCGAGTTTGCTTAACTGCTAAGTCAAACTTTTTAAGTCTTAAACTCAAAGCTTCTGATAATAAGGTAAAAACGGTGTGGAAAATTATAAATAGAGAAACGGGTAAATCTAAAACTCGTGATAATCAAGTCACCCTAAACAAGGGTGACAAACAAATCACGTCAAACAAAGACGTGGCCTTAGCGTTCGAAGATTATTTCTCCACTATAGCTATTAATACAACGAAATGTCTTCAATCATCTGCGATTGTAGCTCAAAAACTACTTTGTGCTAATGTTACTAAATGTAATGTAACCTTTGATTTTAGCCATGTAGATTCAATTTCTATTGTTAAGGTATTTAAATCGCTTAGTTTAAAAAAAACTGAGGATTTATGGGGAGCGTCAGTTAAAGTGATCCATCATGTCATAGATATAATTGCACCTCACTTAGCTTTAATCTACAATAATTGCATTTCAGAGGGGGTTTTTCCAAATCTTATGAAATATAGTAAAGTCATACCACTTTTTAAATCGGGCGACATGTGTGATTTAACGAATTTCCGTCCCATTTCTATTCTACCGGTTTTAAGTAAAGTTTTTGAGAAGTTAATGTTAAAAGATATGTTAGGTCACTTCAATAGAAATAAACTGCTTAACAGTAATCAGTTCGGCTTCACCAGAGGACGATCCACAACTGATGCAGCATCTGTACTCATTAAATATATATACAATATTTGGGAGAAATCCTGTGATGCAATAGGAATTTTTTGTGACCTTTCCAAAGCTTTCGATTGCGTAGATCATGCGACTCTTATATTAAAATTAGAACATTATGGTCTGTCAAATAATTCTCTAAATCTTATGTCTTCATATCTTAGCGATAGAACACAAACGGTTGTTGTAAACCAAACACAGTCCATTGGAGCAACTGTTAAATTAGGTGTGCCTCAGGGCTCTATATTAGGTCCTTTCTTATTTCTGGTCTATATAAATGACTTACCACCCACGGTAGATAACCTTTGTGATATTGTGCTATTTGCTGATGATACTTCATTAATTTTCAAGGTGGACCGAAAATCCGTCGATTACAGTAGGATAAACGCCACGCTGGTTAAAGTACTTAATTGGTTTACTATTAACAATTTGCTACTTAACGCTAAGAAAACTAAATGTGTTAGGTTCGTTTTGCCTAATGTTAGACCGGTAAAATCTAGTATATTTCTAAATGATGAGTGTTTGGAGATGGTGGACAAGGCGCTTTTCTTAGGGATAACTATAGACAAAAACTTGCAATGGAGTCCCCATATAGCAGTACTAGCAGGTAAATTAAGTTCGGCAGCTTATGCTGTTAGGAAAATCAGGCAACTTACCAATGTTGAGACAGCTCGCTTAGTTTATTATAGTTATTTTCATAGTGTTATGTCGTACGGTATTCTGGTTTGGGGAAAAGCTGCTGACATACAGACTATATTCGTGTTACAAAAAAGAGCCATTCGTTCCATATATAACCTAAACTCCCGTGATTCCTTAAGATTACTATTTAAAGAAATTAGTATTTTGACAGTAGCGTCACAATTTATTTATGAGAATATTATTTATGTCATTAAAAATCAAGACTCTTTTGTTAAGAATTGTGATATACATAATTTGAATACAAGAAATAAAAATAAAATTGCTATTAAAAAATTTCGTGTCCGTAAGGTATATAAATCATTTGTTGGTCAATGCATTCATTTCTATAATAAATTACCTGACGAAGTTTTAAAGTTATCATTTCCAGCACTTAAAAATTACTTGAAAAAGTCGTTGATGTCGAAAGCTTATTATAGGGTCGAGGACTATCTAACAGATAAAAATGCTTGGCCTAAATTAAACACCTAAATAACTTAGTAATAGCTTAGTCAGGAAAATATCTAAACATTGTAGGTATAATTATTGTCTAGGGGACACGGTTTCTGTAGGAGAATGTATCAAAACTATGTGGTTGTTTTGCACCGTCATGGGTAAGTATATGTATACTATTATTATTACAATTTAAGAGTTCATCTGAACATACTGAGTTTTGACACATTTTCCTGCTCAACTACGCATGATATATATATTTTAATGTTAAATTCATTGTTTTATATAATGCTAGGTTAAGTTCTATAATTGTATAAGTAATTTTTAAAAAAAACGACTGACTGTTGAGTTTCTTGCGGCGTTTCTTCTCAGCAGTGGTCTCTTGCGAAGCGCTGGTAGATTTTTGACGTGTAAAAGTGCCCGTGCGGCCTACTTACTGAATAAACATCTTTTATCTTTTTTATCTTTATCTTTAAAATATAAAAAAAAAATTTTTTATTTTTAATTTGTTTGGCGGGCCGGGAGACAAAAGAGATTTGTCAAACGAAATAGTGGAGGCTACGTTGTGTGATTTTTTAATGTTTAAGTAACTCATGGTTCCTAGGGTGAGAATGAGGAATAACAGATTCTTCTGATTAAAGAGATATTCAAGAATAAGGGAATTCAAATAATTGTATTAGTTGAGGAAAAGAAACGACTAGGGAACTTCAGTTTATGGATAGTCGACAAGTTTATGTGTTCTGGTAAAAGCAGAGCCCCTCCCCGCCCTTGCTCATGTGCTCGACTCCAGACTGGTCACACTCTGCCAGCCTGTCTCGAACTTGTCTGGGGAGCGTTTCCATTACGTCGCCAAGTCAGTCTAGGTAAGTTCTCGTAACCAAGAGAACAGAGGACCCAACAAATTATAGTCACTCCAAGAGACAGGATTTATTTTATCTCCTAATAATTTAGATGGAGAGACTATTGACCTAAACTACCCCTCTTGTGTCCTCGGATATTTAGGACGACGGAATGTGTGTGTTTTCTGCAATCCAGTGTGACAGGTATCAAAGCAAACCCAGAATATTGGAGGTCTCCTCCCCTTTGAATCCGTCAAGGCACCCGAAACCACACGCTCAGCTTTCGCTTCGCTTAGTCGAATCCCCACGAACCGACATGAGAGCCGGGAGTAGAAAGCAGTTGCCGAGCTAAACTCGCAGGCATCCTTGCCGACATGAGATCATAAAAACCAAGCCAACAAGTCACCTCAACTAACTAACGTCTTTCGACCAGAGGTGAGATCGACTCTTGACGCAACTCAAATCCGACCCCCGGTTCCCCAAGATAAATTTAGAAGCTATTAAAGGGGTGATCGACTGGCGAGTAAGTACGCCGTACTTGTGCATGTTCACGAAAAAGTGTACCCAATAAAGGACTTAAATTAAGGAACTTTAGCTTTGTCAGTTTTGGCGGCCGTCAATGTGTAGCTAATTTTCGTGACAAAACTGAAAAAGTTAAAGTTCCTTAATTTCAGTGCTTAATTGGATACACTTTTTCGTGAAAATGCCCAAGTACGGCATAAGTACGGCGTACTTACTCGCCCGTCGATCACCCCTTTTAACCTTGAACCTTCAACACACTGAAGCAGTCTGTGAAGTCTGTATGGATACTGGTCATACGCTGTGTAGTGTCTCTGCTTGCTATTTTAATCCAAGATGTTTAGTGGCGGTAAGATGTCATCGACGTCTGTGTCCCGCTGATAACTTTCACCAAGTCACTAAACCCTCTTCGACTCGAATAGAAACATGGGAAAAATATCCGATGCTTTAAAAGGAAAAGATAAAAATAAATTGTAATTTAGATTGCCAGGACACAAGTAAAACTGTAATCCCCGTTATAAGAGCCGAAAGAAATAAAATAATCTTAGCCAAACAGCATGGGGAAAATTTAGAGAAGATTCTTCCAATAAACTGAAGGTTAGACATGGAGTCCCTTGAATTCCCTTGATTAAAAACATTTATAAAAGAATATCAAATGAACAATAAAATTATTTACCTTTAAATAATTATTAGTTTCGCAATAGAATTAAAATCCCGTGAAATAATTCAAAGAAATTTATCACTAGATTGGGTTTCCGACGACCAGCGTATATCACTATTAAACTCAATATGGTTTGCTTCTAAGAATTTATCTTTTTTTTTAAATTGTTCTGTTTTTTAAATAAATTGTTCCTTTCAAAAAAATAAAATTTCGAAACTCAAAAACATTTTGAAAATATTCGTAAATAAAAAAAATCAAAATCAAAGAAAAATATTCAAATAAACATGTTCTAACAAGGACAGCTTTGCTACGAATGATCTTATAACCTTGTTGTCAAAATTGCAATGACACCTTCTATAATTCAAAATATTTTGAATGTGACGACATCAAATGTCATTCGCAACCAACTGCACTACTACCCTAAGTGCAACGATGCACCCATCGAATAACCACTAAAAGACAACACTTAGCTTCGGGTCCCGACGAGGTGTCAAGGACGCGCAGCCGCAAACCGAACTCTCACGACAGCGACTCCAAACCGCTTAGAAGCCCTCGTAGTAGGCGACGGAGCTCACAGGATCATGCACCCGCGTGAAATGTATTAAAATAAAAGGGGTTAAATATACAACTAAGGTTTCCCTGTACTACGAAAGTTTTCCCTACTCTGTTACTATACCCTGAAACGCAACAAACATTCACAATAAATTAAACACCATACGGAATCCCTTCTAAACAACGACTATCACCCTTCCATTAGTCTTTCAGATCCTCAGCCAGTGCACTCAACCTCAAGCTTCCCTATTCTAAATGATAAGACATGTACGAATGATTAAAATACCTATGAGAAATCACTAGTTCGATTTTCTTGTTCTCAAACCATAAACCAAATTATTCGTGAACATGATTTCTTATAGATAAGTGTTTCCAACAACGGTAGGACTACAATATTTACCTTTTTTAAGCAGACTTTGTCTACATGAAAACTTACGAGAACCTTCTAACGTCTCCTTGCAATATTCCTATAGAACACATGTTTATAACATACACCACCTTGTAAACCACTTTATTTTGACTAACAATTGAAAATTATTGTGCTTTAGTCATTATTATTATTATAAAGGAAAACGCAATAAAAATATTAACAGATACATTTTTTTCAAAGCCCGTCGATCACTCCCCGTCAACCACCGCCAACAGTTTCCTAGCAACCCCCACACTGTCTCTCGCCCGTTTTCTCACCAGTCAAATACCAAAGACAATTTAATTCTTGTTTGAAGGTTTGACTCGAGATGGGGTCAGTACAATACCTAGTTAATTTATGGTGGGGAAAGCTAATCTGATGATTACGGAAATATTTTCAAGTAAAAGTTGTTAAATTCGGAAAAAGTGAAGCTTAAGATGAATTTTTTATTTAAAGTTATTTGGTAGTAGGTATAAACACTATTCGCCTGTATTGCAGGAACCCATCTAGTCTACTTAGTCATGGCTTAATAGTTTTCCTATTTAATTCCTTATATGTGCTTACATTTAAGATATTTTTCAATGTCTCACATACTTGTGTGTTCGCCAGGTGAACTTGACAATGGACGCGGCAGCGCTCGCCTCAACATGTTCCGGCATCTGCACGAGGTGAAGAGTGGGCGCACCTCGTCGCTCAGCCACGAGATACTGGGGTTCGATGCCCAGGTAAGTCCCTAGTTCATCCACAGAGCATTTCAGAATTTTTGCTAGCCTTCAAAAACTTATTGTGCTTAAACTTCTTATATAGGCACTGTTGGACAGAATTGTCTGATATTTCTCGCAGTAATTTTGCAGGTGTATTTGCGACCGAGTTTTTGTTTTTAATGATGATGATTGATTCGGTAAAATTATGCCTTCATCAGATAAATTAGAGTTGAGGCGGGAAATATTAATATTTTTTTATAATACAATTTATTGACGACTGTACTTCTATTCTAAGACTGATAATGAGCCAGAAGTAGGTTAAAATTGGCTTCCACAATTTCATTACAGTAATATTAGTGTTGGTAAAAGAACCAATTCGTTGCCTTGACAGGGTAACGTGGTAAACTATGGGTGTTCAGAGCTGATGACAGCCGAGAGGATAGGCGAGCGGAGCGCGAAGCTGGTGTCCTTCCTGGATCTCGCCGGGCATAGCAAGTACCAGCGGACCACGCTGCACGGGCTCACGGGGTACTGCCCGCACTACGCCATGCTAGTGGTGAGTGTACCAGCGGCTAGAATCGCTCCCGGACCTCGTCGGGCACAGCAAGTACCAGCGGGCCACGCTGCACGGGCTCACGGGGTACTGCCCGCATTACGCCATGCTAGTGGTGAGTGTACCAGCGGCTAGCTTCGCTCCCGGACCTCGCCGGGCACAGCAAGTACCAGCGGGCCACGCTGCACGGGCTCACGGGGTACTGCCCGCACTACGCCATGCTAGTGGTGAGTGTACCAGCGGCTAGCGTCGCTCCCGGACCTCGCCGGGCACAGCAAGTACCAGCGGGCCACGCTGCACGGGCTCACGGGGTACTGCCCGCATTACGCCATGCTAGTGGTGAGTGTACCAGCGGCTAGCTTCGCTCCCGGACCTCGCCGGGCACAGCAAGTACCAGCGGGCCACGCTGCACGGGCTCACGGGGTACTGCCCGCACTACGCCATGCTAGTGGTGAGTGTACCAGCGGCTAGCGTCGCTCCCGGACTTCGCCGGGCACAGCAACTACCAGCGGGCCACGCTGCACGGGCTCACGGGGTACTGCCCGCACTACGCCATGCTAGTGGTGAGTGTACCAGCGGCTAGCGTCGCTCCCGGACCTCGCCGGGCACAGCAAGTACCAGCTGGCCACGCTGCACGGGCTCACGAAGTACTGCCCGCACTACGCCATGCTAGTGGCGAGTGTACTACTGTTTCGCCTGGCTGACGCATTCTCATCCCGCAACGACATTCTTTCCGAGCTCAGTAGTGATGTACTATTAACCACGTCCCTCCCCCCAGATCTCCGCCACGGCTGGCATAACCCGCATCACGGAGGAGCACGTGGGGCTCCTGCTGGCGCTGGGACTGCCATTCTTCGCAGTCATCAGCAAGTGCGAGCTCGGCGCCGCCACGCAGCCGCTGCTGGCCGCGCTGGCCGCGCTGCTGGACCACGCCAACAAGGTGCTTCAATACTCCTACACGATACACATTCCCACTCACTCACCTAAACTTAATCACCTTACCCAATCATTAACTTACCCACTCAGTTTGTTACTTACTCACTCATCTACTAACTTACTCAAACCCACTCACTCACACAACTCTACTCACTCACTCACACGAACCCACGCACCCACGCACTTACTCACTCAAACCCCACTCACTCACTCAAACCAACTCAGTCACTGACTTAATCAATCAAACCCCCGCACTCACTCAACTCCACTCACTCACTCACTCGAACCCACGCACTTACTCGCTCAAACCCCACTCACTCACTTAAACCCCACTCACTCACTCAAACCCCACCCACTCACTCAAACCAACTCACTCACTCACTGACTTACGCAATCAAACCCATGCACTCACTTAAGCCCACGCACTTACTCAAACCCACGAACTTATTCACTCAAACCCGACTCACTCACTCAAACCCACTCACTTACTTACTCACTCAAACCCACGGACTCACACAAACACATGCGCTTACTCACTCACTCCTCAAACCCAAGCACTTACTTGAACCCCACTCACTCACTTGTTTCCCAACGGTTTCATTTGTCCAAAATTCATAACTTATAAATCTTTTTTTTTTTTCAAAACTTATGAAAATTCGGACAAACTAAACAGAACTGTAATTCAATATTCAATAACATCGCTCCACGTACTTCTCCCACATTGAATTAGTATTATAATTACAGAAACCGCTTCTAATAACCGACGAGAACATGGCGCGGAACTGCGTGGGCCCGCAGAAACTGATCCTCGACACGATCGACGGCATCGACAACACGGAGCAGAAGGACGAAGAGTGAGCCTTACACCTAATACCGCTATACGACCAAATAGAGTCAATATTGTTTTATAAATGTCAATTTGGCGATTATCATTCAAAATAATAGTGCATGCAAATCGTTATTACAAGATAAGAACAGTTTTTTTGCAATGATACATGTTATTATATACATACATACATTAAATCACGCCTGTTTCCCAGAGGGGTAGGCAGAGACCACTGCTTTCCACCTGCTATGATCCTGACAAATCTCTTTCGCTTCTTATATTTATACGATTATTTTTGCTACAGTCCATCTCAATGCCAGAACATTTGCATTACCTTCTCAAAGAACAGTGGCAGGTCAACATTCACCGCTATATCGTATTTGTTCACAATGCAATAAAATTAGAGACGATTTCGATATATTCACTGGTTCTGTGGTCTCGGCCAAAAGGCTCTTATTCTCTTTGTTCGAAAAGGACAATCTTTAAGTTTTTTAACGTGATTATAATAATACGTCATTACTTTAGCTGTTAGAGGTGGCTCTTGGCCTTCAATAGTAGATTTATTATTTAAATTTTAATATCATTATGATAGAGTAATAATAGTGTTAAGTTTTGTTTTTATAATCATGCTGTGTTCACATCTAGTAGAGCGTACATCATATATAGCGCCCAATGTATAAAATCTTTAAGTATGCTTGTGTAACGTTCAGTTTTGTGACCCAAAAAAAAAAAAAAAAAAAACAAAAAGCTTAGTAAGGATTTATGCAGAACTGGTTCCGGACCAAATTTCAACCTTTCATTGCTAGTCTTTTAATTTTAATCAGCCTGTAAACAAATTGACGTCATCGGCACTGAAAGTTCGACCCCTGATGACTGTGTATATTGTCACCAGTACTCAAATGGAGCAGATCCCAGTATTCCCAGTGAGCTGCGTCCGCGGCGTTGGCCTGAATGCGCTACACGCGTACCTGCTGGCGCTGCTCCCGCCCGCGGGGCCGCAGCCGGCGCCGGATCATGTGAGTAGACCGGAGTAGACTGGGTGGGTAGACCAGAAGACCGCAAGATACACAAGTAGACTGAGGTAGACAGCGTGGGTAGACTAGTAGACCGCGGGGTATACCAGTAGACTGGGGTAGAACAGTAGACCAAAGGATATACCAGTAAACTGGCGCGGACCAGTAGATCAAAGGATACACCAGTAGACTGGGGTATACAGCGTGGGTAGATCAGTAGACCGTAAGATACACAAGTAGACGGGGGTAGACAGCGCTGTTAGGCCAGTAGACCGTAAGATACACAAGTAGACGGGGGTAGACAGCGTGGTTAGACCAGTAGACCTAAGGATATATTAGTAGACTGGAGAAGACAGCGTGGGTAGATCAGTGGACCGAGTAAATAGTCATAGATCCCCAGCAAGGTGGGCCGATGACGTGGTCAAGCTTGCAGGAAACCGGTCCTGGTGACAAACCTTGGGCGAGGTTTATGTCCAGCAGTGGACGTCTTTCAGATAATATGATGATGATGGTTGGTTCCAGGAGTCGTGCGAGTTCCAGATCGACGAGATCTTCCACGTCGGGGACTCGTCGGGCCCCGTGGTGGGCGGGCTGCTGGCGCGCGGCCAGCTGGCCGAGGGCGACAACCTGATCATAGGTGAGACGCGGCACACACCGCCACTCTCGTAAAGGCGCGTACAGATTATGCGCAGCAATCACTCGAACCTTTGATCGCGCGGCGGCCTCGCGCAATGGAGACGGGGTTTCCGCGCGCGGCAACTCGAACATTGCCGCGCTCGGACATGCCGCGCGGCGATCTGAGCGCTGTCGGTTTTTGAGCCCGCATCAAAGAAGCTTCAGTCGCTGGCGCGCGCGCAGTTTGGACGGTTGTGTTGCGACAAACGTTTGCTTAAATGGATAACGACCAGCTGGATCGCTTGCCTCGCGCAGCCGCCGCGGTCTACCTAAATTCCATCGAACATTTGCCGCACGAGCCAATGTTCACGCGAACACTGACTCGCGCGGCTGCCGCGCATAATCTGTACACACCTTAAAGGCACACCATATTACAAACGGGTTTTTTGTGAGTGGGACTTTGAATCCACCGTCAAGGCAATAAAGTTCAATAACGTTTGTTCGATAATGCCATTTTATGTTTATGAAGATAGGAAAATAAACCTTATTCCCATTGCAACACAGTTCAAATTAAATTGCTTTGATTATGTACATCCTATTGCACTCTTACGAGGATACCCGGCGGCAATAGAAATGGCAAAAAAATGTAAACATATTAGTACTGTTTAACACATAACCTCAAATTTTCAGTAAACGAGTTAGTCAAGTGCCAAAATATGTATCGAAAGAATCCTCTCATAAATATGTTATGAAGTTTTTGTGCGGAACGCCCCAAAACACCGCACACGGCGACCAAAATCGTGTAGACTGACTGACTTTGTTTATACATGAACGTGCAGTTAGTTTTTATAGTAGGGCTTTGTATATACGCGAATAGATGGTTAGGTTTAGTAATAGTTTTCTCGTATTTGTGTTAACGTATAAGTAGTTTTTAAGTATGTAAATAGGTAGATAGTTAATAAAGACTTTCTTAATTGTGTTATCATTATTCAGAACCCCTGCCGGGTAGGGTTTTGCCGTAGTTTACAGAACGTAAACAAACCTACCCGGCAGTACGCATGCGCCGTGGCTCCCCTCCACAAGGGAGGGCCACCATGCGTAGTGGGGATAGTCACGCCTGCGCAGTAGGTGTTTTCCCGACCGGATGGAAATGGCGGGAAAATACCTACTGGCGCGAAAACTATCTTTTGTAAATAATTTCCTAGTTTGTAAGCAAATAGATAAGTTTTATATACCGAATCGTAGCACAGATAGTTTGTAAGGTTTTCCATTGTACAAGATGTCCCAAATGTATTAGATAGTAAGGAAAACTTTGAAAATAAAGAAAAGTGGAGGGGGGGACGGAGGCTCGGAAAATTTGTATAAAATGGGGACCCTCGGCCATAGACTTTGCACTCAAGAGCCACTCCCAGCCAGGGCAACAACAGAAGAGCCTCCGCCCTCTCCGAAACGTCTGATCAATCCACCGAGCGTTTTCTTCACCGAACCTGCCCTGCCAACCCCTCATGAACCAGTCATAGGTGCGAGTCCGCACAGTTTTTATTACACTGGAATGTTTTTATTGAGATGTTGTGTCTCCCATATTTTTCCACTTGACTGTACATTCAAACATGTGAAGAATTCTCTAACTGACAATCATCAAAATCGTGGTTATCGAGAAGTTAGTGGACATACAGACAGACAGACATACAGACGTGTAAAATGACTTTGTTTTATATTATGTGGAAAGTTTACGTGACAGTTGCGTAATGACAGGCACTACAACAAGAGTGTGGTTTATGAAACGAGCCGTAAGGCGAGTTTCATAATAGATCACACGAGTATTGTAATGCCAATTACGCAGAGTCGCGCACAATAATTTATCTACTCACATATTATAAGTACTCTAAGATGGGTTCAGAAGCCGAAAGGTAAATGACCAGCATTTCCTTTGGTAGTAGGCGACAGCGATGACAGCTGTAACGTAATATAGAAATAACGTTATCGAATTTTGTAAGGTAATAAGATCCAAATTTCAATACTCAATACTCAATACTCAATTATTTATTGCATTTCCATAAAGTATACATAGATGGTACTTAAATTAACTTAAAAGTTATGAGATCATTATGGACCTTGTAGGGCACAGCAACTTATAAACTAGTGAGAGCGCTTATTCGCTAAGAGTGGTTTATTCTTTACTTACTCATCTATTAACATTATAACTTATCATCTAAATATTCACACATCTCCATCGTATTCATATTCATCTTCCAAAATTAACAGCTGTCATCGCTGTCACCTACTACCACAGGTAATGCTGGTCATTGCCTACGGGTTTTGAACGCATAATAGAGGACTTATGATATGTGTGTAGGTAAAATATATCAAGAGCTCAAATTTAACGTGTGATCTAGGTCCGCTCGATACTGGAGAGTTCGTCGAGATCTCAGTGAAAAGCATCTACCGTAACAGAGTCCCTTGCGGCGTCGTCCGCGCGGGCCAATCGGCCTCCCTAGGCCTCTCGCGGTGGCCCCCGGGGCTCAGGCCTGGCATGGTGCTACTAGCCGTGCCAGACCACTATAGGAGACAGAGGAGGCCTACGTTCGGGGGATGTTTGCCCGGAAAGTGCAAGAATAACGGGGTAAGTTATTTTTAAATCATCACTATTCGCAGTCTTTAGGCCTCTTGGGATGCGTGACCCAGTATGGTGCTTCTAGCCGTGCTAAACCACTATAGGAGACAGAGGAGGACTACTTTCGGGGGAAGTCTGCCCTGAAAGTGCAAGAATAACGGGGTGAGTTTTTATAACTCATGACTAGTCGGACTCTTTAGTCCTCTTGAGCTGCCTGACCCAGTGTGGTGCTACCAGCCGTGCCAGATCACTATAGGAGACAGAGAAGGCCTACGTTCGGGGGATGTCTGCCCGGGAAGTGCAAGCATAACGGGGTGAGTTTTTGAAACTCATCACTAGTCGGACTTTTTAGGCCTCTTGGGCTGCCTGACCCAGAGTGGTGCTTCTAGCCGTGCTAAACCACTATAGGAGACAGAGGAGGACTACTTTCGGGGGAAGTCTGCCCTGAAAGTGCAAGAATAACGGGGTGAGTTTTTATAACTCATGACTAGTCGGACTCTTTAGTCCTCTTGAGCTGCCTGACCCAGTGTGGTGCTACCAGCCGTGCCAGATCACTATAGGACACAGAGGAGGCCTACGTTCGGGGGATGTCTGCCTGGGAAGTGCAAGCATAACGGGGTAATGTTTTTTGTTATCTCATTTATTAGTCGGCCTCCTTAGGATTCTAGGGTAACATATGACCCACAATGGTGATACTAGCCGTGTTCGACCACTATAGGAGACAGGAGACCTACGTTCGGGGGATGATTGCCCGGAAAGTGCAAGAATAACTGGGTCAGTTTTGTTTACTTATCACCAGCCGGCTTCCTTAGGCCTCTTAGGCTACAAGGCTCTATAGAAGACAGAGGAGGCCTATGTACAGCGTTTTTTTTAATGACACTATGAGGAAATCTTTCCGCTGTCCCGATTTTCTTTTCGATACAATGAAATGATCCATACGTGAAACTGAGTCGAAATTACATGAACAAATCACACTTGACCAAAAAAAAATTATATGGCATAATTGTTTTCACAAAAGAGGCTTAATGTTGCCTAAGGCAGTTTCCCTGTATCTCCTATGGTTACGGATTTCCCCATATGTTCCCAGTTAAAAAAAAACCGGCCAAGTGCGAGTTGAACTCGCGTGGAGAGGGTTCCGTACATACGTTTTTTTTTTGATAGAATTCTTATAGGTTTTCCTGTAATCTACAAACACTACTTCGTATTTTTCAAAATGTTAGGCTCTGTAGTTTCGGAGATCAATTTTCGTCTTCTTTCATGAATAAAATCAAAACTATTTATTTTACAATAATAACAAAAATATATTTGAGATCCTCATAACGAGCCCTTTCATTTGATATGTCACACAGTAAGGTTTGCAATTCTTTTTGAAATTTCCTGATTTGACCCCCGAAAATAACCTTTATAAAAAAAAACTGCAGATCTGTGTTTGTGTCGTAGGATTACACCATCCTAGCAAATTTCACCTGATTTGGTCCAGTAGATTCGGAGCAAATTGGCTGTGACAGACGGACGGACAGGGCGAGTTTCATAATAACATCACACAAGTGTTTAATGCCTAATTATGTACAGTTACATACACTACTTTATCTACCCACATATATCATAAGCCTCCATGATGCATTCAGGAGCCGCATATTAAATTTTAACCAGTAATGGCGGTAATGAAAAGATTGAAAAGTTTTCTGGCAGCTGTCATAGTTTTTTTTTTTAATTCAGAGACTAACTAGAGTCTGCTCCAACTATCATATCGTTCGATACCTTACCTGCGACATTATCCAATTTTGTATGCAAATTGACAATTCATTTCGAACTAAACGTCATCTCGACTGATATTAGAATAGAGGTCAAATCAAATTTCTTTGTTTTTCAGAGATGTTCGAAATTTGAATGTCATAAGAACATCGAAATTGATGTTCTTAAGAATCCATAAGATTACTGCCGTAGATAAAAAAATTGCTCTAGCAACAGAGTTGATTATTATGCTGGTCATAATTTGCGGTTTCTGAACGCATCATAGAGGGTTTATGATATGAGTGTAGATAAAATATATAATTAAACAAATGCTGAACCTTATTTTTTCAGAACACGCAACTCCAAACCCAGCCAAAGCACCAAAAGCATAAAAAGAACCTCTACCAAGTCATAGCCAACGTGGAGAGCTCCCTCGCCAAGCCCATAGACAACTTGCAGGGGAATATATTCACCGCAGACACCGAAAAGGAATACAAGGAGGCGTTCAGGGAGAAGAATGACTACGGCTGTCAGTGCAAGGATGAGGTGCTGCTCGAGGATCCCAGTGACCCTAGAGGCTGCATGTACTTCCAAGTAAGTACTGTTCAGTGATTTGTGGTGGTAGGACCTTGTGCAGGGTCCGGATCTATGGGTCTCAGATCCCACTTACCATCAGGTGGCCTGAGTGCTCGCGTGCATTCTTTATACCATAAAATAAATAAATAAATAAAATAACTTTAACTAAAAGCAAGCTTTCAAAACCCGACTGTTGCTAACAAACTTTAAATCGTTATAAATCCTAAATGATAATTCAAAATGAAAAATTATGAAAGAAACCTAAAGATGATTTTTAAATCCCTATTCAATGATACCCCACTTGTCATACTTGGTCGACTTTTTTTTATTTATTTGCGCAATGTGGCGTCTGGATGTTGCCATATTGAATTTTGATTACTGTTATATCTTCAGTGACACTCACCAGATTAAGACAAATCGATTGACATAAGAATCATAAAAATCGAACAACGGGTTTAGTTTTTATAATGACACAAAGGAACAAACATACATATATAGGCTTTGAAACACATTACCCTCCTCCTTGGGCAGTCGGGTAAAAATAAGGTTATCCTCGGCCCTTTAGGAGTTTCGGTTACCTATTGCCGTTTGCGTACTGCTGGCTAAGTGTTGGTAGACCTCCCACAAGGTGTAACGACGATCTGGTGAAGATCGTAAGAAACCTAAGGCTGCGAGTAGTAAATCGTTGAGATCCTTGGGGACTGCCTACGCACAGCAGCTGGCGTCTCTCGAATGAAACGATGATAATGGTCACTGCTGGCCATTTTTGATCAGAATTATCTTTTGGGAGGTCATAAATATGATAGAGAAATAATAGAGGCCCTAAGACGCTGCCTTGTGGTACGCCATATTAAAATTTCGTATAATTAACGGAGTAAGTTATTCCATTGTGTGTAACAGTTTTTTGTTACAAGTATGATCCTTTCGGTCATTAATATAAGTACCTAAAGTGCAATACACCAATAGGTTGTATTACAACTTTATTATTCACTAGCTTCTGCCCGCGACTTCGTCCCCGTGGAATAATTACTTTGGGCTAACGCTAGCTTTAAACCGCGACTTTGTTTACGTAGAAGGTTGATCCATTCTTCATTGGTGCTCCGCTCTTGCCTTCCTCGATAAATTGGCTATCTAACACTGAAAGTTTTTTTCAAATCGGACCAGTAGTTCCTGAGATTAGCGCGTTCAAGCAAACAAACAAAAAAACTCTTCAGCTTTATAACATTAGTATATATTTATTATTTCATACATCTAATAAATCTTAAAACGACTTTGTCTCATTATGCCTAAATACCGCAACACCTGTTTATTTTTCTGAAGATTCTTAAAGCGCCTCGAATTTTAAATAACTTAATACTTGAAACTTGCACAAGTTGATTAAGCTTGTTGCATGGCTGCTACCCTGTAATTTTTTTTTGACATTTTGCCTTTCAGATATTTTGGATTTAAGTCGTTCTAAGATTTAATGAAACTTCGGGTATTTTAAGAATGAGACTATTTGAAATTTAGTTAAAATAAAAATTAAGGCATTATTCGGTTGTACAGGTAGATTCACTAAAGCTGGCACGAATGGAATGAACAAAAGTAATGTCATCTATCACTATCACTGTGTGAGTGCCGTGAATCGACCTGTAATTAAACCTACTTCAATGAAGGCCCTAAGGCGGCTCCTTGTTGTACACCATATTTAACTTGCAAATAATCCACGGAATAAGTTATTTCCATCGTGTTTAACGACACTTTTCACCAGATACTGACTATAAAGGCTCTCTTGAATTATCCTAAAGTTATCCACGGCTACACAGGGAGTTCTAAAACTGTACCAGGCTGTACAGGATATATCAAAAGCTTAACCTGTGTTTCAGGCGACAATTCACGTGCTGCGGCACTCTACAGCGATCTCGCCGGGCTTCCAGTGTACCGTACACGTGGGCAACGTGCGCCAAACCGCCGTCATTGAGGTATTTACACTATTAAATGTGGCATTATCTATGTAAAGGGACCTTATTGTCGATGGCGCTTACGCCGCACTGCGTCACGCGACGTTGTATTTATATCGGAGCATCTTTAATAATGGCGGAAGCGCCATCGACAATAAGGTCCCTTTTCATAAATAACGTCACAAATAAATAATAAACCTTCGATATAATGGTGACCCTTTCTTTCACAGCTGATGTCTCTTAAATGGCCTAACGGATTTTGATAAAACTTATCCTTAGTTTTTAAAGGAACCTGATTAAACTGACTTTCTTTAATAAAAAAACTGGTCAAGTGCGAATCGGAATCGCGCACCGAGGGTTCCGTATTTAAGATAATATGCTTGGTAACCGCAAAATAAAATACTCATTTTGTTATAAACTTTATTTTCTATGCAATAAGGTCCATTTTGGCTAGCCTAAATTTTAATACCGATTTTAAAAGTTTTTTTTCGTTATTTCTCTAAAACTGTAAATACAATAATGAGCACATCATTTTATTTTTCCCGTGAATTATAAGTCATTATATACGCCAGGATTTTTTCAGATTTTTTGATTAATAAACTTCTGAGACAAGGGACCGCTTATTTTTTGTGCATTTTTAGCTATAAAAGAAAACCTGCTGTGGCATACAGACAGACAGAGAGACAACAAAATCTCACCATAAGGGTTCCTTTTTTACCATTTTGGTACGGAACCCTAAATAACCGAGTCGCAATGGGTCCAACCGTTTGGGAGATACATGCCACAGATCTCAGATCCCATTTACCATCTTGTGGCTTGTTTGCTCGTGTGCCTTTTTCTTGACTTTAAAAAAATGGTACAAGCCTTAAGCTTAGTTTGGAACTGGATCAATTTGTGTCTTTTTTTATGTCAGCTTATGAGTTCTGTGTGTTGTGACAGGGTATAATGTCGCACAGCGGCGCCCTTCGCTGCGGCGAGACGGCGCCGGCGCTGTTTCGCTTCCTGCGCTGCCCCGAGCACCTCGTGCGCGGGCGCCGCCTGCTGCTGCAGGCCGGGCTCGGCTCCAGGTGTGTGCCATGTCTCTACTAGTGTTGTCTCAGGTATAATGTCGCACAGCGGCGAGACGGCGCCGACGCTGTTCCGCTTCCTACGCTGCCCCGAGCACCTCGTGCGCGGGCGCCGCCTGCTGCTGCAGGCCGGGCTCGGCTCCAGGTGTGTGCCATGTCTCTACTAGTGTTGTCTCAGGTATAATGTCGCACAGCGGCGAGACGGCGCCGACGCTGTTCCGCTTCCTACGCTGCCCCGAGCACCTCGTGCGCGGGCGCCGCCTGCTGCTGCAGGCCGGGCTCGGCTCCAGGTGTGTGCCATGTCTCTACTAGTGTTGTCTCAGGTATAATGTCGCACAGCGGCGAGACGGCGCCGACGCTGTTCCGCTTCCTACGCTGCCCCGAGCACCTCGTGCGCGGGCGCCGCCTGCTGCTGCAGGCCGGGCTCGGCTCCAGGTGTGTGCCATGTCTCTACTAGTGTTGTCTCAGGTATAATGTCGCACAGCGGCGAGACGGCGCCGACGCTGTTCCGCTTCCTACGCTGCCCCGAGCACCTCGTGCGCGGGCGCCGCCTGCTGCTGCAGGCCGGGCTCGGCTCCAGGTGTGTGCCATGTCTCTACTAGTGTTGTCGCAGGTATAATGTCGCACAGCGGCGAGACGGCGCCGACGCTGTTTCGCTTCCTGCGCTGCCCCGAGCACCCCGTGCGCGGGCGCCGCCTGCTGCTGCAGGCCGGGCTCGGCTCCAGGTGTGTGCCATGTCTCTACTAGTGTTGTCGCAGGTATAATGTCGCACAGCGGCGAGACGGTGCCGACGCTGTTTCGCTTCCTGCGATGCCCCGAGCACCTCGTGCGCGGGCGCCGCCTGCTGCTGCAGGCCGGGCTCGGCTCCAGGTGTGTGCCATGTCTCTACTAGTGTTGTCGCAGGTATAATGTCGCACAGCGGCGAGACGGCGCCGACGCTGTTTCGCTTCCTGCGCTGCCCCGAGCACCTCGTGCGCGGGCGCCGCCTGCTGCTGCAGGCCGGGCTCGGCTCCAGGTGTGTGCCATGTCTCTACTAGTGTTGTCGCAGGTATAATGTCGCACAGCGGCGAGACGGCGCCGACGCTGTTTCGTTTCCTGCGCTGCCCCGAGCACCTCGTGCGCGGGCGCCGCCTGCTGCTGCAGGCCGGGCTCGGCTCCAGGTGTGTGCCATGTCTCTACTAGTGTTGTCGCAGGTATAATGTCGCACAGCGGCGAGACGGCGCCGACGCTGTTTCGCTTCCTGCGCTGCCCCGAGCACCTCGTGCGCGGGCGCCGCCTGCTGCTGCAGGCCGGGCTCGGCTCCAGGTGTGTGCCATGTCTCTACTAGTGTTGTCGCAGGTATAATGTCGCACAGCGGCGAGACGGCGCCGACGCTGTTTCGCTTCCTGCGCTGCCCCGAGCACCTCGTGCGCGGGCGCCGCCTGCTGCTGCAGGCCGGGCTCGGCTCCAGGTGTGTGCCATGTCTCTACTAGTGTTGTCGCAGGTATAATGTCGCACAGCGGCGAGACGGCGCCGACGCTGTTTCGCTTCCTGCGATGCCCCGAGCACCTCGTGCGCGGGCGCCGCCTGCTGCTGCAGGCCGGGCTCGGCTCCAGGTGTGTGCCATGTCTCTACTAGTGTTGTCGCAGGTATAATGTCGCACAGCGGCGAGACGGCGCCGACGCGGTTTCGCTTCCTGCGCTGCCCCGAGCACCTCGTGCGCGGGCGCCGCCTGCTGCTGCAGGCCGGGCTCGGCTCCAGGTGTGTGCCATGTCTCTACTAGTGTTGTCGCAGGTATAATGTCGCACAGCGGCGAGACGGCGCCGACGCTGTTTCGCTTCCTGCGATGCCCCGAGCACCTCGTGCGCGGGCGCCGCCTGCTGCTGCAGGCCGGACTCGGCTCCAGGTGTGTGCCATGTCTCTACTAGTGTTGTCGCAGGTATAATGTCGCACAGCGGCGAGACGGCGCCGACGCTGTTTCGCTTCCTGCGCTGCCCCGAGCACCTCGTGCGCGGGCGCCGCCTGCTGCTGCAGGCCGGGCTCGGCTCCAGGTGTGTGCCATGTCTCTACTAGTGTTGTCGCAGGTATAATGTCGCACAGCGGCGAGACGGCGCCGACGCTGTTCCGCTTCCTGCGCTGCCCCGAGCACCTCGTGCGCGGGCGCCGCCTGCTGCTGCAGGCCGGGCTCGGCTCCAGGTGTGTGCCATGTCTCTACTAGTGTTGTCGCAGGTATAATGTCGCACAGCGGCGAGACGGCGCCGACGCTGTTCCGCTTCCTGCGCTGCCCCGAGCACCTCGTGCGCGGGCGCCGCCTGCTGCTGCAGGCCGGGCTCGGCTCCAGGTGTGTGCCATGTCTCTACTAGTGTTGTCGCAGGTATAATGTCGCACAGCGGCGAGACGGCGCCGACGCTGTTCCGCTTCCTGCGCTGCCCCGAGCACCTCGTGCGCGGGCGCCGCCTGCTGCTGCAGGCCGGGCTCGGCTCCAGGTGTGTGCCATGTCTCTACTAGTGTTGTCTCAGGTATAATGTCGCACAGCGGCGAGACGGCGCCGGCGCTGTTCCGCTACCGTTATTCCCTCTTTTCTCCCTTGGGGCCTGATATTTTTACGGTAGTCTACCTCCGTACTAGGGGACTAGGAGAGTCATCATTGATGACCGACTGACCGTACAACGACAAGGACAGTCTGCAACAAAAGCATGTCCTAAAAATTATTTACTTTCTTGCCCCGAAAATAATCTGTTTAAACTTGCACTCAAACATATCTGACACGCTCTTGCGTCTAGTAATAGAGACGTGTCAGATATTTTTGAGCCAACATTGGGCTTTTTTGAGCCTTGAGCCCAATGTCTGATAGTATATTATTGCCGGTGACTGTACCCACCTTTTTTAAGCTGTTGCATATCTTTTTTTTTGGTTAACCTTAAGTTTTTATTTATTTTCAGGGCGATCGGGCGTATCACTCAAATCTTCCCTTACGTCCCTTGAATGATCCCTCAATCAAATTTGACGTTTCAAGAATCGAAAAATGGCAAGTTTGACATTTTGCAGTGACCACGGCAGCCCTGAGACCTACGTCACGGAATGCACTCATATTTTTTTTAACATGTCAATATTACCATAACTATTTCTTACAGTATGTAATGCGAATCAATAATTAAAAATGCTTTTTCACTGTGGGTTTTATTAGTATAAATAGTGAAAATGGCAGTGTTAGAGAATTAGCGATTTTTGGTTAGATTGTAATTTTTTGTTAGTATTAATTATATTAAGTGCTTTGTAGAAATGAATGCTGTAGGGTGTTGTGTACAAACAAACATGCTATATGTGTTTGTTTAAACTTTTAGGGAAAAATTTGATTAAACAAAAAAAATGGTCTGCGATATGACCTTAGTTGTTGTTACTTCTGTTGTGTTACCTACAACCAAAACGTTTCTATGTAACAAAAATGGACAGTAACATATTTTTTCAGGGACATTAGGTTTTTTTTATTATATAGAAAATGTTCTCCACTGACGTATAAAAAATCAATGATAATTCGGAAAAAAAAAAAGTTAAGGTCAGGTAAGAGCGTCAACGGGGTAAATGCGACAAACAATATATTTTTAGGAGATATTGTTGGTTAGACGGGCTTGCCCCGTAGACGCTTTTACCCCACCAGCACGGCTAGCACATACAATATGGTACGATAACGTATGGTAGAATGAGGCCAAATGTCTATGATCTTCTAATTGTACAGTCAGCAACACATATTTTTTAGTTTACTTTATTAATGCTTTAATTTGCTAACAGATAGATCTTTAACAAATTTAGTTTTTTTATGTTAATTAGGCTAATAGGTATCGTATAATTATTTTATAAGAGTTCGATGGCTGAATTTATTAGGAGAAACTAATTAATTTTCTAGAGTTCTATGCTTGAACTTCTTGATAGAAACTAGTTTATTTTCTAGAGTTCGATGCTTGAATTTCTTTATAGAAACTAGTTTATTTTCTAGAGTTCGATGCTTGAATTTCTTAAAGAAACTAGTTTATTTTCTAGAGTTCGATGCTTGAATTTCTTATGAGAAACTAGTTTATTTTCTAGATTTCGATGCTTGAATTTCTTAAAGAAACTAGTTTATTTTCTAGAGTTCGATGCTTGAATTTCTTAAGAGAAACTGGTTTATTTTCTTGAGTTCGATGCTTGAATTTCTTATGAGAAACTGGTTTATTTTCTAGAGTTCGATGCTTGAATTTCTTATGAGAAACTAGTTTATTTTCTAGATTTCGATGCTTGAATTTCTTAAAGAAACTAGTTTATTTTCTAGAGTTCGATGCTTGAATTTCTTAAGAGAAACTGGTTTATTTTCTAGAGTTCGATGCTTGAATTTCTTAAGAGAAACTGGTTTATTTTCTAGAGTTCGATGGTTGAATTTATTAGGAGAAACTAATTTTCTAGTCCTTAGATTTCAAGTTTAGTACAACTTCTATGTCCAAGAAACGTTACTTAAGATATGTAGTTATTAACACAAAAAATACTTTCTATGGCTTATGGCTTATTTATTCGGTTTATTTTATTTTGCTATATTATAATAATCCCTATAATCCTTGTCGGAAAAAGCTAGTAATGTATTATTGATAATTATTAAGTACACTTTCGTCCTTAGATGTAGCTTTTTTAGATTTAGTTAGTTTTTTAGTCATTACCTAAAAAAATGTATTCTTGTAAAAATTTGTCTATGCTAGCATAGCAACTGTTTCCAATCCTTGTACCCATACGGTATGTGAAAATAAAAAACGAATATTTCTTTGATTGTAATAAAAACTAATAACGACTTAGTGTATTTTAGCTTTGTATTTAATTTGTTTTCAATAAAGAAAACAAGTTTCTTAGTACATAATACTAATCATTTAGGACTACTGCAAACACAAATTATTATTAATATGTTAAAAAACTTCAAATCATATATATTCGTTCTTTTGTAATGACCTACCTAACAGTTAGATTATGGGAGAGTGTGGTATCCATTAGTGAAATTTTCACAAGTTAGCAATCCATTTTTTAAGATTTTTGTTATATCACCTACAGAACGTGTAGGGTAGAACTTGAAAAAAAATTGGTTGTAGAAAAAAAGCATTTCTATTTTATTAAATTTTGCAAAATGAAACAGTTGGAAAATAACTAATGCTACGAGAGCTAGGTTGTTTTTATGCTTATAGTATATAGTATGTTGTGGTTGTGGGCACAAGCCCACTTAAAACTCTCGCTTCGCTCGTCGTCCCACGTGACTGGTGTGTTATAGGTTGGAAGGTCTATCGTAGTTTTTGCCTAATAATACCGATCCTGTAGTTTAGATTATTTACAAATAGGTACTTAGTACTATTTTCACGAAATAGATTAAGTCTTAAATCTAGTTTTAGTTTTACACTTTGACACAACTAAACTGAAATGAAGACCAAAACTAGGTTATATAACTTAGGTGGCAGTTACTTAAATATATCGATATTAAATTGTAAGATGAAATTACATTGTGAGACTTTTGAATTATAATAATGGGTTATTCTGGGTTTTCCCACCTGTTACCACAAATTTGTTACCAATTATTAAACTACTCGGTGGTACCAATAGGGAATATGCATGTTTTTTTTTACAGCTTCAATAAAAGCTGATTCATGTAACAAACAGGTGAGAAAAAACATTTTTTGAATAGCTATAAAAATAACCAAGATATAAGCCAACAAAGATTTGTTCCTATCTCTTTCTAGCAAAACAGAATTTTATGTGGAGTTTATATGGCCGAACTGCACGATGACGTCACCGGTGCACTTCGGATCCCTCTGTCTAATTAGCAGTTTAAAATGCTTGTATCATCCGTATTACTTGAGCGATTTTAATTTTTATTTCACTTTTGGTGATCTCTTTTACGGTATTTTCATATTTTGTTGAGAAATGCTATTTAAAAAATCCATGCATATTCCCTATTGGGAATATTTTTCCCATTATTTATCACTAAAATATTTCTTCGTAACTACTGCGAAAAAACCCAGTAGGTAATTAGTGGTAACATTTGGGAAATTTTATTCCCGTTAGTTACCACTGGTGATGGGAAAAAATTCCAGCTGTTACCAGTAGTAACAAAATTGTGGTACACGTGGGAATAACCTGTTTTTCTGCATTAAAAAATCCAGCCTTAGGTTTATGGTGAAATAGTTCATATAAAACATACTAGGTTTTTCAAGGGCTATGCTTTCTATTAGACGTAGGGGGGTTGCGTGGTTCGCTGGACCTGCCCCCTTGTTCCGTCAATGAGGCTGCGACTTGATTCGCGTGAGGTTTTTTTTTATTTCTAAGGATTTAAAACATTTTCAAGGCGCCCAAAAAACAGTCGGATTGACAAGCCGACACGAATTTTTCTAACAACTATGCTGTGAATCTAGCCAAGGAACGCAGATATTAGGCAGCCCATAACAAGCAGCGCAGCTATTTAAGAATAGCTATTTAAAATCTAGCGTAATTCTTTATGTAATTGATAATACTGAAGACCTAAATATAACCATATCTTACTCCTGTCAATGCTCATAGACCCAGCCTAGTGTGGGGACCGTGGAATATATCGATGATCGACGATAATGTTGTATGTGTCTGTAATAGTAAATTTAAATAGGGAAAATGCATGGATTTTTTTAATCGCATTTCTCAACAAAATATGAAAATACCTTAAAAGAGATCACCAAAAGTGAAATTAAAATTAAATAAATAAATTAATTCAAAAAATTATTTTTGAATAGCTATGTATATTCTCTATTTCATACAAATTCGACGAGATAAAATTACAGACGCCGTATAAACTGTTAATACCTACCAAGTTCCAGCGAGCGAAAAGAATAGAGTGAGTAAAGGATATTTAGGTAGTTTAATTATTTGATATGGCTACTGTCCAGTGGGAAAACTCTGCCAGTGTCAAGGTTGGAACTTACAAGTGTTTTTTTTTCAAAAAGCAAATGCCGAAATTGTACTATTTAAAAAAAATATCTTGAAATTTTTCCCTGATTGTCCGATTTAACAAATACACATCTAAAACAAAAGTTAAGTTTGTCCACTTTTTCATCAGTAAAACATTTTTTTTATCTTGGTCTGCACTCTGCACAATTAATACTGCTGGCTACACAAATAACTAATGATTCTGCTAACAATGACTTAAAATTAACAAAATCTGTATGTGTAGAAATACTTAATCTGACGTGTAATTTGACATTATCAATAAAGAAGTATCAAGTATCAAGTACTCTGTGTGCGCACGCGATGTAACTCTGCACAGGTTTTGGATCTAATAAAACAATAATTTAATGACCGTGATTTTATTTTAAACCTTATCGGTGGCCAGATTCGCAGTGGCGGATTAGCCACTGGGAGGCCCTGCGCACCTAAACTCCATTCCAATTGACTTGTCTTATTTAGTCAATAATTTTATAACCTCAAAATGCATCACTTTTGGCTAAAATGGCCGTTTTCTGCTGAATAAAGCAATTAGAGACCATATTTTGCACTGCATTTTCCTGATTTTACATCACGGATGATGACTATATTTTATGACAAAATTGTTATTTTAGGCGAAAAAGGAGCATTTTGAGGTTATAAAAGTGTTTACTAATTAAGACAAGTCCATTGGAATGGACCTTACGTTTCTCTGATATTTATTTCTACCCGGTTCTATTTTACATAGCACCTTTAACTTTGGAATAACCTAAAACAAATCAAGGGCCTCTTTATACAATTTGCTACGGGCCCCGCGCTTGCTTAATCCTGCCACTGCCTGCCTATACTAGATGCTAAAAGAATCGAACCATGGGATTTTTTTACCACCTATAATTTTAGTAGTATTAAGGGTCATACACACTCGAAAAAAAAATCTTCTGTTGTGTTTTTATCTGATGAGCATTTCTCAAAATTTTTGCCCCTTTGAGTAACATCTCCAAATTAAAAAAAAATGGTAGGTAAGTAGAGAACATCAAAATATGCAATAATTAAATAATATTTATATGGAAAGTTCCTTTTGTGTTACCGATGTTAATAGGTTTTTGGTAACACAAAAGGAACTTTCCATACAAATATTTTGGGACACATTAGAATATTATTTAATTATTGCATAGTTTGATGTTCTCTATCTACCTACCATTCTTTTTTTGTTTGGAGATGTTACTCAAAGTGGCAAAAATTTTGAGAAATGCTCTGATAGGATATGGGTTCAGCCACAAAATTAGGCCTTAAAACGTTAACTTCTGGTGTCCACAGGAAAGACGCTGACGTAAATCTGTGAATGACCCATAAGCTGGGAAATTTTATTCGCACCAGTGGTAACAGCTGGAAATATCCCAAAAGCTACCCCTCTCAACTCATTTCTCTATTTTTTACTAGGAACCCTTATAGTTTCACCGTGTCCGTCTGTCCGCGGTCCAAATCTAACTCTGAGACCTTTGGGGCCTATTTTATAAAGCTACAAATTACAATTTACAGGTTACAAGTTTCCATTTGACACAACCTCGACCTATGACGACCAGCCATTTGAGCAGTGTTGCCAATTTAGACTTGTAAAATTGTTACTTGTAGCTTTATAAAACGTGCCCCTGGTAGCCAGCAATAATGTATTATTCAACACTGGCCACAAAATTTCGCTCTTATGCCTCGAGTAATAGAGGCGTGTCAGATATTTTTGAGCCCAATGTTAAATAATATATTATTGCTGGTGACTGTACTACAATAATATATTATCCAACTAAATTAAATGAATTTGCTAAATTTGGCAGTTATACGCTACAGTTCCTATATAAGGCAAAGGTTTTTTTTTTAGTTATGACATGTAGAGTTGGTAACTATCATTGAATGGCAGACATGTCTCTGTCAAATGACAGTGGTGTGACAACCTGGGGCCTGTTTTATAAAGCTACAAATTACAATTTACAGGTTACAAGTTTCCATTTGACACCACCCCCGACCAATGACGACCAGCCATTTGAGCAGTGTTGCCAGTTTAGACCTGTAAAATTGTAACTTGTAGCTTTATAAAACGTGCCCCTGGTGTGACGCGAGTCGGGCCTACATATCGGCCTAAGGACTTTATAAGTTTTGTTTCAGTTACCTACATAATAAATAATATATGAAGGGTTCATGGAAAGAACATGTACATTCACCTTAGTATTTTTTCGTTTTATCGCGATTTAAAAGTTACGAACCCTATAATTTCATACGTCATTTTTGTTTTTTCCAAAAGAGATATTAACAAATTTATGTAACTGTAGTTCAGTGCGAACTCATTTTTTCAATAAAGTGATTGGAGATGATCTTTCCGCGTTCCCTTCATTATGTAGACAGTAGTAGGGATATTTAAATAATAAGTTTGTATCTCTTCAAACGCATTTATTCTCATTAACTTACAATTAAATTTTACAAAATCACGAGTACAAAAGATGTACGAGAGGTCTGACAATGCACTGAAAACATTATTATTGTAAAATAAGGATTATTAAAAACTTCTACCAAGCGTGCCACCCATCCATTCACCGAATATTGAACGTTATAAAATAGTAAAAATCTGGCGACGGGTAGTGCAATACCATCTATATACAAGTTTTTTTTTGTATTGGTACGAAATCAATATAACCTTCACTTATAAATTTATTATCTGTATTATCTTATTTGACTAATAAAAAAACATTAATAAATTTGCGAAAGAAATACAATGAAACCAAAATAAAACAGTAAGTAATTAAGAGACAATTTCACTTAATTCTCAGTGTGATAAAAATTCACAGTGCAAATTTGAAAACTTAAGGATACAAAAACACTAGTACGAAAAATCCAACTTTCCGCACGATATACATCTACAAAAAGTACCTGTCACTTTTCGAGCAACTGTATTAAAACATGTTTTTGAACCGCTACAAAAAAGAAAAACCTGAATCAAGTTAGTAAGAGAAGACTTTGCCCTACCCGTAGCTTTAAGCCACCTGCACGAAAATGATAATTAAAGTTTAGATGTTTAAAAATGTATGGAACTGTCAATTTTAAATCTAAATTGAAAACAAACTATACTCTATTCCAAATAATACTGGACTAAAATGACCGTTTATTCCAAATTATTTGGAGCATAACAATCTCAAAACATGGTTGTAGTTTGTTGCGGAAGCTCTGCCTTGCTAATATGCAAATAGTAGCATCTCAAATAACTCCTGTAGCAATCACAACCTTATCACTAACGGAGAAGATTGAATTTACTTTGGCAATTGAACCTGAGATACTGTTTATTTGCATATGAGGGCAGAATGACGCCGATATACTACGAAACATTTACGGAATAGACCGTTATTAGTATTTAAGTTTTTGGGACAGAGTATATGGTAGATCCCGAAGTATGTGGTGGACCCCTCATTCTTTATTCTGGCGAAATATATTATTTAAACAATAGAACAGAATACGACCCAGAGGGGATTTTACCAAAAATTTGCTCCAGGCTTTTTTGGTCGTGCTTGTTATATGTTTCATTGTTTAAAAAATATATTTCGCCTGGAAAAAGTAATCAGTCCACCACATACATCGGGATCTAAGACCAATAGAAATATATTTATAGTACAGCTAGCCCCTAACCCTTCGTCTGGGGGAGGGTAAAAGAATACCGAATTCTAGCCTCCTCAATTTGTGGAATATACCACAAAAACGAAATAAAAAAAGATATACAAAAATTTGCTCAGGACCCTAATCAAACACAGACGAAAGGTGCCATGGCCTCAAAATACTGATAAGAAACTCTCACAAGTGGCAACGCTCGGACAGACTTCAAAGTACATTCAACGTTAGAGTAAGCGTACATTCACCAATAATAATAAAGCTACCATAAAGGCCCAGCCACACCGGATGCGTGCGCGTAGACGTGGCGTACGCGTGCGCTTTCCACTGCGTTGTATAGTGACATGTCGTATGAGAATTCAATCTATACACCGCAGTGGAACGCGCACGCGCACGTCACGTCTACGCGTACGCATCCGGTGTGGCTGGGCCTTAAAGCTGCAATACCGCAGCGGCGTACGCTACGCGCGCACGTGGGTATAAACTCTCTTGGTATCATAATGTATATGGTCTGTGTCAATTGAAATTGCCAAAGATGTTAACAAATTAGTACTGCTTGACACATAACCTCAAATATTCATCAAGCGTGTTTTTATTTAAAATAACGCATAATTCATAGTTATTTAATCTTAAACTCAATGAAAAAGTAAAGATAAAATGTAAAATCATTACTAAGACCTCACTTGAAAGCACGTGATGATCGACTAATAATGGTAAATTGGTTCGTTTGGTTGTGTTTACATCTTTGCCAATTTCAATTTCCTAGAGAGCTTCACGCACGAAATAACTTAAGTAATACACACCTAGAACATTTGATCAACGTGGTTTACGTGTGTACCATGTTCGTTGTGCGTAGCTTGCGCCGTAGTGTAATTCCGGCTTTAGGTTAAAACATATTTGACACGTTCTGTATAAACCTTTTGGACGCCTAACGTCAAATACAAAATGTGTGACTCACACCGCAGACATGTTTATGATATGCAGATTGCAACTTAATTCATACGTCTCTTTTAAACTTAACCTTTTCAACGCCACAGTCGGCTCAGGCCGTCAACTAAAAGTCGTGCCACTGACGCCACGTCGGCTACAGTCGACAAGAGTTCAAGATTAAACGGAGGCGGTGGCGTCAGTGGCACGAGTTTCACTTGACGGCCAGAGCCGTCTGTGGCGTTCACAAGCTTACGAAATACATACCTAGAACGTTTTGTTCCACGCGGCTTACGTGTGTACTGTGCGTAGCGCGCGCCGCAGTGGAATTTCGGCTTTAGGTTAAAAAATATTTGACATGTTATTTATTCGTGGCATTCGTGTTAAATATTTACAACACAATGTCTGATTGTAACTAACCAGGGAACAAAACTGTATTGCTTTTGATGGGGTGCGCTTCAATCAGTATAAAAACATTTTGTATAATTTCATTTAGCTAACCACGTAAAGAATAATGAACGTTTAGCATAAAAAACCAATTGTATAATTTTATCTGGCATACGATCGAATAACATAACACTCATTTAGTAAAGTATCATTTTCTTGTTATTATGAATTTTAAGTCAATTTCTTTTACTAGGTTAGGTTTGTTTAGAACTGTGACCACATTAATAGTCATGAAAGCAGTTTGAAATATTTATTTTTTAATTTATAAACATAAGTTTTTGAAATTATGCATTCCGTTTTATGCATCATGACTATTACAACGATGGTTTATTATACAGATTGAAATTGATTATTAGACCATTTGTTTTTATGCTAAACATTACACACACCTTTTGAAGATCGTATTGTCAACGTTATGATTTTAATAGTTGATAATAGGCTCTGGAGATCTACAAAATAAGACTGATATTTTATTTCTTTAGTTTGAAGACAAAAATGTACGTTGGTGGGCCATCACTGTCATGTCCCTGAAGGCTGTTACTTGTCCGTTTTGTTAGCAAATCCAAGAAATTGATTGACAACATAGCGGACAGTTATATTCATTGTTGTGGGGACCAACATACCATTTTCTTTTTAAACCAAAGATAAAAATAGGTGTTTCAGTAGTATACATGGGTTAGAAGCAGAATTCGACCAGGACCATTATAATTTGAGATTGAAACAATCAGATATTATGCAGTTTTGTTAAAAAGATCGCGTCCAACATTTTTTAACCTCTATTTCCAAACAGGTTAGGGGAAGTATAAAATTCATCTGTGAACTTTAAATTGTAGCACTCGGACTTTTTCATTTATTAAACAATAAAAATGAAATAATCAACATCATTTTAAATAATGTTCTGATTACCCATTTACTTAACCTACACTTATAGATATAGGGACTAGTGACATTAATTGACACTAGTTAAGGTAATCAAATCACTTAAGCTAAGGTTTTCCAACACAAGTTGCTTACTATTCTCGTCAAAATGCATTTAAAATATTGAGCGCAAACTCAATAGCAAGCTCTATTTTCGTAGGCATAAGGCAATCGTCGCTAGAAAAAAAAACATTCAGATGACGGTAAGTTTTGGCTAAGTTGGTATCACTAGCATCTACTGTATCTATAGTCAAGGGTGGGGATATAAATAAATGTTTTAAAGGCAATCAACGGTAGCGCACTTGCAACAAGTATTGAATGACATTTCGTTACATTTTTCTGTGTGATTTTCTTTATTAATGATTATTAATATTCTATTTTGAGCGGGTATTTAAAGCTAGCTCCGCAAACAGAAACGATTTTACAGTTTTGAAATCTAAGCACATTTGTGCTAATCATTTTAAAATTATGTGTCGAACACTGCTACACAATGTTAATTCAGTCTTGAGGTATATTCAGCTCTTGCTTATCAGTTTCATTTTCAACCTTATTATTTACATCACTAGAATCTAATTCGGAACAAGCATCTTTCAAGTCATCATTAGTTTCAACATCATCGTTTTCATCTTCTTCAACTACAGCATAAACAATTTGCTGGTCGTCATCAATTTTGTCCGTCAGTTCGTTGCAATTGCTCGTGACTTCACTGTCTTCAGTGTTACTTTCGTCTAAAACGTCTAAAAGTTCAGAAGTATTATTTTTCACTTCACTAGTAGTACTTACTAACCTTGATTGGTATTTATCAATGGCATAATAAATTTCAATTTTTGGCACGTTATTTTTCAAATTGTTGGGTTGATATTCCTCCACTAAAACATCTTCTAAGTTGAGATCCGAGGCGTGATGCCTTTTGATATGAGTCGGCAGTGCCATAATAGTGAATTGAAATCCGCAGAGCTTGCATTCGATATAGTCTTTCGGATCCATAGCTCTATGTTTGAGAGTATGCTTGTAGCATGATGCTTGCGTCAAGAAATAGACGTTACAATCTCCGCACTTATACAATTTTACTTTAGCGTTATTTTTCTTGTCTGTTGAATCTACTGATTCAATTTTTGCCTTATCCTGCGCGTCTGTCGATTCTAGTTCAAAACTAGAGTTCAAAGACGCAACAGTGTCGTCATTAGATGCTTGGCTTTGGGTCTCCTCCTTTGCATTGTCCTGCAAGTATTTTGCTTTCCTTTTTACAACAGATGCTTTCTGACGTTTCATTTCTTGTACCGATAAATTAATTCTCCTAATCTCGGAATCAGTTAGGGTGACAATTTCAAAATGACTTCGATTATGATCCAGAAATTTGTGCTTCATTAGGCTGTGTTTTGAGAATGTACGATCACATTCCTTGCATTTGACAGGGTACTGGATATGATGGCAATTTACGGAGACGTGGAAAGTTAATGTTTTCTTAGTATTAAAGTGCAAATCACAACTTTTGCATTTGTATATTTTGTAAGTACTGGTCTCCGGTTCAGGTTCCTGTTTAGTAACCGAAGTGTCTTCCACCGTATCTTCATCGTGTTCTATAACTCTTATGTCTAAAGCTTTGCCATCACAGTGTTGCTTGACGTGTTCCTTGAAATTTTTACTTGCGAACTTTCTGTCGCAATCCTCGCACGTTTCAGACAACTCCTTGGAGCATCTGTCCTCGTAATGCTTCGTCAAAGTGTTTCTATCCGTAAAATGTAACGTACATTTCTTGCATTTGAAAACTTGACAAACTACAGTTTTCATTCTCGGTTCCAGCTGTGCAACTACATCAACCTCTTCATCTGACTCCACGCTTTTGTTTTTAGTCGTCCGGTTATCAACTTCAGCTGATGTGTTTAAATCTTCATCGGAAAGGTGTCTAATATCAAAGTCTTCTATTTTTTGGATCCTATGTTGTAGCTCAACGTGTCTCATCAAGGTCTTAGTGGTAAACTTGAGTCCGCAATCGTTGCATTCTTGTACAGCAGATATCTTGTGATTATGCACAAGTATATGGCTCTTCAGTGTTGTTTTCATCATAAAATGTATATCACATATCTTGCATCTGTACAACACAGCAGTCCGACTGTGGGCGGGCACGTTAACCACGATGTAGCAGTCTGGCTTGAGTACTCCACTGGCTTTGTGGTCATCCCTGTGAGTTTCAATACTCGATCCATGAAATGCAAGACCGCATTGTTCACATTTTGTTCCACTGGCTTTTCCTCCACAATTGGTATTATGTGAAGCGGCCATTCGTTTATCATAGAATAAAATGTGACATTGATTGCATTTGTATAATGTCTTTTTTGTTGGTATAATTATATCGAAGTTCTTGAATTGTGCTTGAGCGTGGTGCTTGCATAGATGATTCACTACTTCTATGGGATCAAAAATCAATTTGCACTGACTGCACCGTTCCCTCACGACTGTACCGCAGTTCTTTGCTCGGTAATGTTTCTCGATTGATTTTAGTGATGTGTAATGAAGTCCACAGTGACATTTGTAAAGCTTGGCTTCATCTTTCTTGTTCTCACTGGATATTTTCGCATTACTCAAAGGTGCGGGGATCGTATTATTGAGTATGTCAGATTTATTATTGTTCCTGTTGTAGAATGTTTTAGTGAACACATTCTGTTTAGAAATATCAAATTTATCATGAAGTTTATGATGTATGTGGACATAGGACGAACTAAAATCGAGGCCACATTTGAAGCATGTTGTCTTTTTCTTCATATTACAAATATGTTTTTTAGAGTTGCTCTCAAATAGCGTGCAGCAAGCACAATCTCCACATTTGTAAAACATGAAAAATTTCTTTCCTTTTATAGTTTTGATATTACCGTCATATTTAGAGTTGGTAACAATTTTTGGCGGCTGATTAGAAGGTGCGTTACTACTATTATTGCTTTTAGTCTCGACTTCTTTGTCGGCAGTTTGTTTTTCAAGAGTATCACCTTTTTTTGAATTGTTAAATGCTATTATCCTGAAAGAATCTGTTTTCAAATCCTTTGTGCCGTGGAGCTCTTCGTGTTTATCACAAACGGCCTTGCTGACAAAAACCAAGTCACAGAACTGGCACCTGATCTTGTGAGCCTTCAAACAGTTCTGCAAATTGATATGGTATGTGAGAGTGTGGGGAGGTACACAGTTCTGGCACTGAAGGCATTTATAAACGGTATATTCCGGCGGTCCCTGTTGAACCAGTGACAGCCTAATAGATCTCGTCTCGCCGTATATACTTCTGGTCAGTATTTGGGATTTCTGATCCTCAGGCAAATCTAAAAAGTTCAACCAATCCGGTGAATACAGCTTGGCATGATCGTACTTCAAAATTTTAAAGGATTTCCTGGTGATAACTTTGCTACCCGCGTGCAATTCCAAATGACGTCTGTAACAATCTCTGTCAAATTTCATGTTGCAGATTTGGCATTTCATTATAACTACACCATAGCTCTCCATGTTGCTGAAATGGTTTTGACAGTGTTCCACTATCTTGTCGTAGGAATCCATAAAAGTATCGCAAACTTCACACAAATACAGAATATTCCATAGAGTCGTAAGCGACTTGTATTTCATCAACAACTCCGGTAGATTTTGGGTCATGGGCGACTTTGATGATGCTGATGTTGCGTCATCTAGTCTCTTTTTTTGCACGACGGGCTTAATTTTTCCAGGTATTACATAGTTATGGAAGTTCATGTGCGTCTTGAACCATTGCTTTTCTATTTTCTTTTGACACTCTTGGCATTCAATACTCTTGGCTTTACCACAAGAATGAAAATGTCTTGCCTTTTTGGTGATAAATGTTACATTGCACTTTTTGCAAGTATAATACTCTGGGGTCGGTTTAATTTTCTTGTCATCTGTTAGCCTCGTAAGAGTTAAATCGAGGAGTGTCAGCTTAGGATACTTCTCATGTATTTTTTTGTGTAATCCATAAGTATTCGAAGTAAAACATAAACCACAGTACTTACAAGCAGGCCGAGGCGGAGTTTTGATCCTATTTTTAAGAGTATTATTTTTTGCAAGCAACGCTTTGCACTTTTTCTGCACGTGGTATGATATCTTTCTAGTCAGGTAACACTTGCACGTCGGACAATAAAACAAATTCGACACTTCTGCTGGGTACTTCCTTTTTTTTGCCTCTGTTTCTGGTTCTTCCATCTTTCTCTTCAAATTCCGCACGGGAGTAGCTTTTTTAGGCGTCACACTTTCAGTCTTGACTTCCACCTTCACACCTTTACCGATCTCTTTTTGTGATGCGACGTAATCAACTTTAATGAAGTCATCTTTGGTGAAGTCGCCTTGACTGTGTTTACTCTCGTGATTAGTTTTCGACGACATGTCTACGGGCAGGCGGCACTCGTTGCAATAGAACGACTCTGCGTCTCTCTCGCACCCAAAATTAATGTGTCTCCAGAATTTATATTCTTCAAAACACACGTAGCAATACGGACACTCGCATAAAATTCTAACGACCATCTCTAGATACACTACAAACACTTTGAATTTGGAACTGGAAGTCTCATGTTGAAACTCGTGAGCCTTTCTGTCTGTATTTTTAAAAACTTTATGGCACTGCGGGCAACCCCAATCTCGGATGTTACTAGTGGTTTCGCACACTCTGGAATGAGCACACGCCCCGTAGCAAGTCATAAAGTGAACGGAGCAGGTGCTACACTTGAAAAGTGTCGATTTTGGAACTACTATATTAGTGTCCTCTTCAGGTTGCACTTCCTTCTTCACAATCACTTTAGGTTTGTTGATTTTCTGTATCTTGTTAAGTTTGATTATTTTGAAAATTTTCTGTCCTGATGTTTGTGGATGTTTCTTCAACCTGTGATCCCTTGCGCAGTTGTAGCTGTTTAACACCAGCTTGCAGACATTACATTTATACCGAATACTGGTATTTACACTTACTGGAGTATGCAATTTTTTCAATTTACCCAATCTCAATGTCAAAAAATCTGGATGTAATCTCCTCATATGTTGATAGTAGTATTTTCTGCTATATTCACCTCCACAAACCTCGCATTTTCTTACTTTTGGTGGCTTGTGTACTTTTGCAACAAGTTCTGATTTAACTGCTACTTTAGATCCTAATATAAGTCTATTATCATATTTAACGACAGAATTAGTAGTTTTGACATCTTTAACTTTAACAGGAGTAACAGTGGAAGCTGTTGCAACTACGTTTGGAGTTGGCGTTATAGCATTTTTTTCCTTTTTAACTGGAGAAGTTTTAGCTTTAGATTTGTCATTCAAACTTGTTGTAGATTTAACCGCAGTTTGAGCTTTGACCGGAGTATTTCTACCGTCAGTGCTAGTTTTATTTTCATTTAAAGGGAGCAACTCATACAAATGTTTGACCAGAGCCGTATCATTAGGGAAGTATACATTACAGTGATTACAGATCCTCCAACTCCTCAACTCCTGCAAAGTCTGTGAATACGGGTCCACTTGGTGGACATTTCTATAATGCCTATGTAGATTAGACTTGCCACTATGCCCTTTGAAATAAGTTTTACATATCTCACAGGTCTGACTGTGGAGTAACTTGGCAGATGGACTTTCATTTACTTTTGCTGTACTTTTGACAGCTCTATTCCTCTCCGGACTGGGCTCCTTATCAGTAGCTACTAACAAAGAGTGAGCCACCATTTTGTGAGCGTCGAGCGTGTTTAAAGTTGCGAACAGTATTTTACACTCAGGACAATAGCATTTACTTCTTTGCAGAAATGGTCCCCAATCTTCGAGAACCAATGACATGTTATAATTGTAATTCTCTTGCCTATTGTCCTCGTTTTCTTCTGGCTGTACAGGTTCAGCGGCAGTAGGTTCCTTCTCCGTCGTTTCTATTGGTGGTTTGCTGCCGAGTATGATTTTGCCAAATTGGAACTCCTCCTCGGTAGGTTCGACCTTTACCGGGGGGGCTGCAGCTGCGTGGGCCTGCCAGTCCCACTGGTTCTGATAAGATCCATTTGAAGGGTCTTCATATTGGTAATCTGGAAAAAATTACAAATTCTGACTCTGACTCTAGACCGGGAAATACTGACACAAAATTTCCAGTCATCTGTACCAAGTATGGCGACCCTTCAAGGGTCTAATTACGTAATGATGAAAAGGAAAATGATGGTCATAGCGCTGGTACCGGCGGCCCAAACGCGTGGGCGTTAATCGAACGTGTCGGATAAATTACGAAAGTCGACCGATTTGTGCCACTAAATTTTTTGTCTTTCCGATAGTGGATGAAAAAAGAAGTAGGCGGTAGGGTAGTGTCATCGTTTTGCAAAAAAAAATTACTCCTTTGCGGCGGTATGGCGGCCATTTGGAACCGTCGGAAAAGTATGGCATGGTGATTTTCGTGAACGGCTACTCGACGATGATTAGCTGTAGAAAAATTAGCCTGGTACAAATGGTTGGATTGTTTTTTTAAAATTAACGTGTTTTTGTCGGTATGGCGGGCTGTAAGCCACACCGGAGAAGTATGGTATTACGCTACCGCCAACTTCTTTTTTCATCGACCATCGGAAAATACAAGAATTTTAGTGGTACAAATCGTTCATTTTTCGTAATTTATCCGACACGTTCGATTAACGTCCACGCATTTGGACCGCCGGTACCAGCGCTATGACCATCATTTTCCTTTTCGTCATTACGTAATTAGACCCTTGAAGGGTCGCCATACTTGGTACAAATGACCGGAAATTTAGTGTCAGTATCTTCCGGTCTATCAGTAATGTCGACTACTCGAGTTACGATAAATCTGCAGCAGCAAACTATTTGAATTTTGTGTAAAACCTGTTCAGACTTACTTGCCTTAAGTAGTAAACACCTTTCTTACCTCAAAATGCAACTTTTTTGTATGAAACAGCTAAAATAAAGCAATCACGGACAATACATTGGTCAAATGATGTCCAAAATGTTTCCTCAGTTTACTTTATTTACGATAAAAGAGCTGTTTTAGCCAAAAAGTTTCATTTTGAGGTTAGAAAGTTGTTTACCATATAAAACAAGTAAGTCTGAACAGGGTTTATATTCCCTATGGATTCCAAAACGGCGACATAGATTTTGATGAAATTTTCAGGATATCTTCAGATTAGCCCAACGGGTGATCCTGTGAAGTTTGGTAGCAAACGGATCGGAATTTTAAAAAAAACACGCGCGGGACGCCGGGTACGAACAGCCAATGCTATCATAAAAGTTGTTCTGATACCGTTTAGTTTTTGAGAATTATATCGCAGAAATTATAACAATAAGTGTTTACTCAAGTGTTTATCAAACCTTTCACCGATATTGCAAAAATTACGATTTCAGGACGCCATCTATCATTTAAGCTTTAGTATAGGTGTATATATTTAATTAATAAATATGTAGATACGTTTATTTATACTATACTGTAGAATAATAAAATCAAGAAACAGTTCAACATTCATTCCAACTTTAGATAAAGGGACGAATTGTCATTTTATTGCACCTACCTAACTACTTTTTGATTTCTGTTTCACCTTAGATAGCATTAAGTTCGCCTTTTGTACACTATTTTAATATTGTGCAATAAAGTATTTAAATAAATAAATCAAATATATGAAGAATACTGGTTTAACATGACTTTTTTTATTTGTTTTTTTTTTATGGAGAAGGCTTAGTTGGGTAGGTTATTTATTTAATCTTCATTGCACAAAAATAAGTACAAATGGCGAACCTAATGCCTAATGGCATTCTCTGCCAGGCTAGGTTAGGCGCATTGTTGTGTGCCCGACTTGCCCATGCTATAAAAAACCCAGCACAAGGATATTGTTATTATGTTACATACATACCTTCACGCCTTCATACCCAGAATGGAGTAGGCAGAGCTACAGAATTACCAACAACTCTAAAAACTTTATTCCCTTAGTCGCTTCTGGTACTATTCTAAGCCGAGAACTCACTGTTGTTTTATGTTATATAATAATTAACATACCTGTGTTCATACCTGTATATTCCTCGTCCACGGGTTCCTCCTTTACGGTGACCTCCGACATCTGTCTCCTCCGCAGACTCTCATACACGTCGTGCTCCTCGATGTCAATATCGTCCGCCATCTTGTCAGTAAGCTGTGGACAAACAGACATTACGATACTTAGTGGCTGAGGCATGAGAGCTCGCTATCTGTAAGATTGTTATGAGACTAACCGCCTGTTTCACAATCGACAAGTAAAGCATATTTGACGAATAAATTTAGCCCTTTCTCTGTCTTGCACTTGAAAATAGACAAAGAGAGGGAGTCATGACAAATAAATTTACTTTTCGATTGTAAAACAGGCCCTTAATAATATAACTATGTGTCGGACCATGCTCAGTGTAGGGTTCCGACGCCGTTACAACAAACAAAACAACACCACAAAACAACACCAAAAAACACACCAATACAATATCCAAAAACAACAAGTACTTACGAACAATTTTTATATTTCAAGTTATTTTGTGCTGTCTCATATGAATTTTAGTAAGTGTAAACCACTTTAAATCAAAAATCAAAATCAAAATATTTATTCAGTAAATTGGCCACATACGGGCTCTTTTACACGTCGGTAATATAGTGAATCTACTAGCGCTTCGGACAAAACCATTATTGCGCAGAAGAAGCGCGCAAGAAACTCCAGCTTAAGCTAATTTTTTCAAACATAAAATACAATAATAATAGAAAATTCTAGTTCTAATAATTAAGTTATTAGAACTAGCACAAATAAAAACATTACACATGTAAGGTCAAATATATTAAACTAAAAATAATGACTAGGAGAACAACACGACGAGGTTTGAGTCACCGGTATCTCAAGAACCAATCAAGTCTACCTAAGTGATAGTTTTCTTTTTAAATGCATTATATTATGTGCTTTCATGAAATATATTTTGAGCTGTGTGGTTGCCGGCTTAGAATAGTACCACTCCATGCCTTCCCGTGGATGTCGTAAGAGTCGACTAAGGGAATAAAGGCTTGTAGTACTGTTAGGCGATGGGCTTGCAACCTGTCACTAATACACTGGTAAACATCTTAGCCTGATTATGCAAAATGTGGTTACAGAATTATCAACAAGCTTTTAGAGTTGTTGGCAATTCTGTATCTCTGCCTACCCCAATCTGGGAATAAAGGCGTGAGTTTATGTATGTATGTATGTATGAAATATATTTTTCAGAATTTTATTATTTTTAACACTCAACTCTAGCGGAAATGACTCTTTTACGGTTAAAGAGATTTATTTTCCACAAAAGATTTTTCAAAATTATTTCTTTGATTTCGTGTCTATTGTTGATAGGGAGTGTTTATAACGTTGGTTCCCTATTTCTTTAAGAAACCGGATTTCGTAACCGGTTTCATCCCCTTTTTCAGGTGTTTAAACGCGTCGTTACACAAGTTTTGTAAGTTGGAATAAATTAAGTTATATATTAATGTTAAGTATAATTGCTTTAGCACTTACGGTTCTTTTTAGAAAAAAGATGAAAACTACTATTGCTGTACTTCAGCAGATGGGCTTCCAACCTGTCACTAATACATTGGTAAACATCTTGGCCGGATTGTGCAAAATGTGGTTACAGAATTATCAACAAATATTTGGAATTGTTGGTACTTCTGTGGTTCTGCCTACCCCACTCTGGGAATGAAGTCATGAAGGGTGTATGTATGTAATCTATTTATGAAAACTGTCACATGGTAAGCCGAGTACTAAGGTTGGTGAAGTTACGGCTCTGTTTGCTGAAATATGTCCAGTATGATGGGGCTTCTAAAGCAGCTGCACGACTTTATTGGGTTTCTAATCTACACTAATATTATAAAGAGGAAAGATTTGATTTTTTGTTTGTTTGTTTGAATTCAATAGGCTCCGAAACTACTGGACATTTGTAAAAATCTTTAACCATTAGAATGCTGCGTTATCCCATTATTCAATTCAATTCAAATCATTTATTTCAGACACAGTCCATAGTGTTAGTTACAAAATACTTAGCCTATGTTAGTTCTAATTTATGATTTAAAATACCGTGAAATGGGGTGACTTTGGAAACGCGAGGTGACTTTGATAATTTTTTGAATCATCGATTTAGTGCAATGTCTGAGTTTTTATTTAGCTCTTTCGCGACATTACTTTCATATGTTTCATATGCGAGCACAAAATATTAGTAATTTAAGTATTCTCAGACAAATTGGAGTTAAAACCCTCAAAACAAAAAACCACACTTTTTTGACATGTTTCAGGGGTGACTTTGATATTGTGATTTAAACACAGGGATAATCAAAGTAGCCCCATTTTAAGAATCGAGATTTTAAGCTGCGTAATTATTTTTTCCTGCTAAGCCGTCTGCCGTAGTCTGCCTCTAGTTGCTTCAAGTTACTCCAAATGAGTAGTCGCCAATACGATATTTTTAATAATTTATTTTACGATTAAATGCGGGAGATACAGAAGATTTATTTTAAAAATTAATCAAACTAACCCCATTTTACGGTGTATTATAAATGCCGCTCCTGGACTCCGTGTGAATGGAGTTCCAGTGCTTCATGATAGCGCAGGCAGGTGCGCTCCAAACCAATTGTAGGAGGCTACTATTATGAACATAGGTTATGTTTTATTTTTCTGCGCAGACGGAGTCGCGGGCAACAGCTAGTCGATAATAAAAGAAGGAACTGACTGACTGATCTGAAATTTGGAGGAAATGTTCCTTGGATATCCTATCTTATCTATGAAGGGACTTTAGGAGATTCACCCCCAAGCCAGGAGTCGGCAACCTTTTGAGTCTGAAGACTCGAAAATTACAATTTACAAAAGAGTTTTTAAAGAACCACATTTTTTTTTCTTGCCAACAGTAAATAGTACTTGATAAATAAAGTTGGAACTGTAGAGCCGAAGCATCACATCCAAAAAGCCGCAGGTTGCCGACCCCTGCCCTAAGCGCTTATAATAGGGGGAGTAGCAGGAAACTAGTTCAACGAACGAAGTCGCGGGCGTTTTCTAGTATTTCATACAAATATGACGCATGTTTAGATGTATAGGTACTCTTCATTGTACAAGAATAAAAAAGAAATACAATAAACAAAAACCGGTCAAGTTCGAGACGGTATTTTTGTACATTAGAGAGTATACAAGAGATGCATACTAGTGGTATTTTTGTACAATAAAGAGTAAACAACACATACATCACATACATACTATCTAAACTAATATATAAAATTCTTGTGTCACAGTGTTTGTAACAAAACTCCTTCGAAACGGCTTGACCGATTCTTATGAAATTTTGTGTGTATATTCAGTAGGTCTGAGGATAGGATGTAAAATATTTTTCATAAGGCTTGTATAAAAAAAATAATACACACGGGTGGCACCGGGCGCGGAAAGCTAGTATTACTGTATATATTTATATATTTTTTAACCCCCAAAGCCATAAAAGGAGTGTTATAAGTTTGACCGCTAAGTCTGTGTGAAGCATCGTAGCTCTTAAATGGGTGAACCGATTTGGATGTGTTTTTTTTATTTGAAAGCAGGTTTTCTAGCAGTCGTTCTTAGCTAGGTTTCATCAAAATCGGTTGGGCCATTGAAGAGATATCAGCTCTGAAAGAAGGGGTCACCGTTATATCTAAGTCACTGACCAAAAACAGACATAAAATCGTCACTTTACTTTCTCAACCTCGTACCTGATCGAATAGTTAGATAGGAATGTAGTCTTTATTCTTTAGTGAACATGAGTGCTTTTCCTATCTAACTATTCAAACAGATATGAGGGTGAGAAAGTATAGGGACGAAATGTGATCTTTGACCCACAATCTTAAGCCGTGCTACGTCGTAAGCGTGGTACGTCTCGCAGACATCATGACTGCCATTTTGAACTTTATGTCACCATGGCCTAAGTGTTACTTTGAAACCACATCGTCAATAAAATGTTAATGACTATTGGATAGATAAAAATCTCAATATAATCGTGACCCCTACTGTCTGAGCTGATAACTCCTAAATCGTCAAACCATTAAACAAGCTTTCTGATTAAAAAACACATGCAGATATAGACTAAGGTATGTTGAACTTGTAACACCTCTCTTTGTGCACTGGACTTTAAAAAGGTGTAAACATGTATTCCATAGCTCTTTGGCAGTACTCTGTGTTATGGAGATATGCATGATTGGAATCAAGAAACATAACAAAATACAAACACCTACATAAGATCTAAAGGACAGACCTGCTCACCAAAGTAGACCTATTGAAGTGGAGATGGACAGACCACTTATTAAGAGGAAACCTGGAAAAGTGGAGCAAAGTGGTGACAGAATGGTACCCTAGAGATGCGTTGCAAAAGACTGAAATCAATGGAAAATGTTAGAGGCAGTCTTTGTTCAGAGGCACAGTGATCTAAGAGATATACTAGAAACAAATGCATTACAAATTAAGCTCAGAAAGAGAGGCTCATCAATTGATTGATTGGTTAACATGTATTAGTCAGTTTGCGAGACAGGCCTAGCCTAGTGCAGATGACCGGGTTAATTGGTATAATAGAAATCATTTTATACATGCAAAAGTAATTTAATAACATGTTATTATGGAAATATTGAACTAGAAAAGTGTCATTTTCGCAAGAGTTGCCAAAACTACAAGTAATAAATATCTATAAAATAAACTTAAACTTAAATCAAAGCACATTAACAAACTTCTAATTCTAATTTTAATTAATGGCTTTCACTCCTGTTAAGTTGTATTTCGCCAATGTCAACTTATTTATAGACACTCCCATGGACTTGTTAGAGAAATAAGTCCATGGATATCACACGCGAAGACAATTGTTCGGTAAAAGAGTATTTTCTCTAATGGACTAAACAGAAGCATATGGGGTTAGCTCCATGCGCTCCTGTCAATTCTCTATAACAAACTTAAAAGTAAAAATAAAAATATCAATATATTTTGAGGGCCTGTTTCACAATTGGCAAGTAAATTTATCTGTGGCTCTCTCCTTGTCTGTTTTCAAGTGTAAGAAAGAAAAGGGCTAATTTATGTGTCAAATATGCTTTACTTGTTGATTGTGAAACAGGCGGTAAGTAAACTTGTTTGGTTGCTGAGATACAGGCCGCTAAAGAGTTTATATGGGTGATTCCACAGGCGTTTCAACCGCTGTCAGTCTGCTGTCATAAATATTGAAAGAATGATCTACACTAAGCAGCTAACATTCACACAGAGCTATACTGTTATTGTACTTCTTGCCACAATTGATCGAATTTTAAGTATATTACCGCCTATTTCTTAAATACTTACGACAGCTGACTGACAGCGGTTGAAACGCCAGTGGAATCACCCATATGTCTAAAAATTATCTAAAATAGCACCAGATAACTTTAATTAGAAAATTAGTTTATACATTAGCACCATATAAATATAGTGTAGATGGTATAATAAAAACATTATTGCCATTATTGTGCAGCAATTAAAACTCCTCCAACTTATGTTCAGTCATTGTGCAATTGGGCATGATAAAAAGATACAAGAAATCAAGTGAAACATGAAATCCACCCAGTATAAAATACAATAAATACAAAAATAAATTGCACAATTTATCAATATAATTTTAATAACTCCTACCCATTTATCCCAGTTGTATTGTAGGTATATGGGCAGCCTTAATACAACTTATTATCAGTGCAAATCATAAAAATGAAGCAGATATAGAAGCTTGGTAGAGGAAGCTAGTCATAATGCACAAAAAGAAAACAAACCTATTGTATTTCTACCTTGAGCAGTAATAACTAAACTGTTAAAAAGGATGTCTCGTTAATTTTATTGAGATCGACACAAAGTTGAGTCCGTACAGATTAGTTAATGCAAACACGCGTATCAGTGGGATCGTAAATAAAAAAATGAGAGTGCACTATCAACCTCTAGCTGTGACCTAAAAACGGCTCATATGGAGATTTTTATAATCAAACCGTGAGTGCGAGTGCGTACTGAGAGAGCAGGATTTTGTTAAATGAGGGAGGTGTAAGTGATTTATCACGAGACGTAAACAAAGTTTGCAATTCAATAAACCGCTGAGTAAATCTTTTGTTGGACTATCTTCTTAAAATTAAGTGTGTTATCTGAAGTATGGGATATATAAGGGAATAAACCACTTCAACCAGTAGTTATCGAAAATATTAAAATTCCGATCGCATGTCACTGAATTTTGGTTACATAGTTTACCTGATGATCGATCTGCCTCTTGATATCGCTTTCGCGACGCTGACAATTATCTTAGCACCATCGCGGTTTTAGAAATCCATAGATTTGAAATTGGTTTAGCTATCTAAATCTAACTGAGATAATTTCGTGATAGTATCCTTTCGGAGAAATTTAAGAAAAAAACGTTTTAGTGTTGTATTGTATGGTGTTGTACTAGACGATTGCTGTACCAAACTCACAGACAAGGGAGGAATGTCGATTGTTGGTTGACGTACCTACTATATCAAATTTCGCGAAACATGGTTTAATAATATAAAACGAATTATTTTGCCCTGATACCATTTTATAATTATATTTCTTATAAAGTACTCTAAATTAATTTTGAGTACTATTTTTATACCATAAATTGAGGTTGAATACAAATAGTTTTTGACAGAGTTAGCGTTTATAACCAAAACCCGAACTAATTTTACTTTTGGCGCCATTTTCTAGTATCCAGTCAATGTGTCAGTGTCAACTCGTGTTGTTTGTTATACTATATCATAATTCGTAACAAAAAAACACTATTTCTCTTTATAAAATTTAATTGATTGTCCGTGTCCTGCTTTATTCAAGCGTTACTTAATTTTCATTAAAGTGATGGCGAGAACGAAGGCTTCTGTTGGTGCCAAAGGTATCTAAATTCAAACCATCATGTAACTTAATTATCATTTGTGTTAGATTGTTTCTATCCAGGATTCCTGTTTCAGTGGCCTCTGGCAAGAGTAGTAAAGCGAGGTGCAACGTGGCACCGCCAGCTAGCTCCTCCGGCTCATCTGGTAAGTACTTCAACTACAAATTCCTGGATGGTCAATACTAGAGAAACTGGAACCATTTGCTGAACGTAGGTGTGCTTAGCATTGCCAGGCGTCCGGATAAAGCCGGACACAGTAAAATAATATAGTGTAGTGTAGGACAAAAAAATAACGGGTCGGCCTTTTTACCCAAGTGTCAGGTTTAAGACCTGGTAACCCTAGGTGTGCTCGGCAAAAGGAGGGGGACAATATCAAATATACTTATTAAATTTCCATTCCTAAGTACTCCTCAAGTTTAAGAATATTTTTTGGGTTATTTCATACATAAACATAAACAATATAAACATACCTTTTTATCACTGTTGCAGGAAGCGGAGAGCGCGGCGCGCGCAGCGTCAGTGGCGGGGGTAACTCTGTTTGTCAGCGGGAGACCCCAAAGTGGCAGAAGCCTATCACAAACTTCTTTATGTGCAAAGACACAAATCAAAATGATGACAGTGAGGAGGAAGCGTCAGGTAAATTTGTTACACTTTTGGCCCTCCAGTGGCACCCCTAGCCAATTATTTAAGTAGATTTAGAGGACAAAATTGTGAGATTGTCTTTTGGTATTATATATGTACATTTTAATGGCAAGAATTATTATTGAATAGTGATATCAAGAAAAAAGATAGGAGAAATGTGGGGAAGGCCTCTTTGCCCAGGGGTGGGACACTAAACAGGCTATATAGATAGGTAGAAAGATAGTGATATGGTTAATTTGACATGTATTTATTTTAATCATGGGCAAAAACATTAATTTTTAGGTTCCAGCTCTAAGCCTAAGCCAAAGAAACAAATAATTGAATCAGATGATGAAGAAGTGGAAGTGGAAAAGCTGAAAAACACAGTTTTAGACGAAACCATAGAGTTGGAGCCACTGACAGGTATTTAGTACAGTCACGAGATTAAATTTGGTACCCACCTTGGGTCCTAAGTCAATCTGACATTCTACAACAATAAGGTTGAGTTTCCTAAAAGTTACAAATGACTTGACATCTCTAATGACATTGACAACATCAAGCATATTTTTCTTGAAATGGGTCCCAAATTAATGCTTGTGACCATACCTTCATACGGACTTGACAGAAGCGCGTGGCGCTAACCCCATGTGCTTCTGTTTAGTCCATTAGAGAAAATACTCTTTTACCGAACAATTGTCTTCGCGAGTGATATCCATGGACTTATTTCCCTAATAAGTCCATGGGTGTGTCTATAAATAACTTGACATTGGCGAAATACACCTTAACAGGAGTGAAAGCCATTAATTAAAATTAGTATACCTTCATACAAAACATCAATAACTTTACTTTAATTACAAGCTATATGCCAGGGGTCGGCAAGTAGTTTTAGGTGGGGTCCGGATACTGTGGGAAAATTTCAACGAGGTCCAGATAAAAACAAAAAAGTATTAAGTTAGATTCTATGGGGCTTAAAAATATTATTTCAATTAATAAAGGTATAGTATACCTTATTTATGTATTAATTTATACTTGGTATGCAATACATTACAATATTTGGCGGTCCAGGGTTCGACCTTTCGCGGTCCGCAAACGGACCGCGGTCCGCCTGTTGCTGACCGTTGCTATATGCTATATATTTGAGTTATCAAGCAAAATAACTGCAATACAAACAGACATCTATTTCAAATGGCCTTTATTCAATGATCAGCAATTATGTTACATTTCAATTTCATGCATTATTCATTTAATTTAAATTTTATATTTACATTTATTTTCTTATATGCAAATATAAATTAATTAAAAGAAATCTAACAGTTTAGTTACTATTTACACCTGCATCAGCCCTCAGTAATTCAATGTATTAAAATTTAAATTCAAATTCAAATTATAGGCCTTCCCTCTGACAAAGAGATGTCACAGACGGTATCCTGCCTTTTGGCTGAAATATGTTTGGTTGAATTTATCGTTTCCCAACTGTTTCATTTGCCAACCCACTTTTATTGCTGTAACTGTAAATATATCAGGATTTTTATAAAAACTAACCTAACCTATAGGGTCTACATGAAGCTACAGAAATAAATCCTGAAATATTTACAGTTACAGAAATAAAATAAGTATTTCGGCCAAAAGGCAGAGAACCGTCACAGACATGCAAATTAATTTTATAGCCTTTTTATTTAATTGGGGGTTGATTATTCCTAATAGGGGTAGAAAGTATTGTGTCAGTGTAATTTTATCAATTTTGTGGTTTTTGAGGTGGTGTTAACATCAGTTGGACAAAATTTGAATCATGTTGCCAAATTCATTCCAATCTGTGCTCAATTTTTCCATACTCTTTTTTGCCAACCTATAATATAGATCTGCATATTGCATTGTTGTATATCTGTTTTTAATGAAGAATGTCAGTAGGTACGCCAAATCGCTTCAAACTTTGTAGTAGTAAAGTTTATAAATAAACAAACATACTACTTTTTATTTTATTCAAAAAGACTCAGTAGTTTTGATTCTATGAACGTTTAAAATTTGGGTCAATAATATTAAAGTGCGCGGGGGCCATCTTGCTGGGGTGACGTCATCGCTTAACAGCGGTACGCGCCCTTATATGAAAAAGTAAGTTTACAGGGCTATAACTTTTTAACCGTTATAAGTAGCCAGTTGAATTTTTCACAGAATACGTGTTATTATAAAATCTATCGTTTAAAATTGTACAATGAACAATAAATCAAATCCCAAGAGGGGTCCCCATACAAGAAACATGAAAATAAATCAATTTTTTAAGCATTTTTATAAGGATTGTATTTTTATAATGGCTTCTTATTTTGATGCTATTTTGAGCTTAAATTGTAGTCTATTTTTTGTAGTTTGCTACTAAATAGCAATGTCAAGTAAAACTGCTACAAATATGTGACGAAACTGATTTTATCAACACGATATTTTAAGCGGTCACCCATCCTGTTTTAGACTACGCGTGTAGTTGCTTAACTTTGGAAGGCGAAGTACGGGTTGTATTTGTATAATAGCTTTTTATTTCGGTGTCACATTAAGTTTAGATAATAATCAAAACTCCATACAAACATATATAGTTTACGACCAAACAGTAAACTGTAGTAAAACTCTTACAAATATGTTAAAAAGTGCCTAGTTTAAATCAACACGATCGATGTTTAGGTAAGCGGTGGTTGCTTAACTTTGGTGGTAGGCCTTTCTTTACAAATTTCGTGTTAATTTAGAATTAATATCGCTACTGTATAAAAGAGTGAACTGTAAAACATGAATTTTTGATTGACCTAGCAGTAGTTCTGATACTTCGTGTATTCATTTCATCGATTTCAAATTTCGCGCGCGGGCGCTACCAAGTCGATAGACGTACTCACCTACAACACTCTCGCTTTGCTAGGTCTAGGCATTATTGCCACTATTCCAACATTTAAAGTGCTTGATTATTATTCTAATTTTATTTAACCAACTTATTCGACAAACATTACAAATAGAAAAGCCGGTCATTGACAGACAGTTAGTTATGTAATACAAAATAATAGATTAACATAGCTGCCATAGTAACATCAAAACGAATTCGTAAAAATATTACAACTTACAAAGTTAAGCAAGTACAAGCGTAGTCTATAACAGGATGGGTGACCGCCTAAATCAACGTGTTGATAAAATCAGTTTTGTCACATATTTGTAGCAGTTTTACTTGAGATTACTATTTAGTCGGAAACTATAAAAATTAGACTACAATTTAAGCTTAAAATAGCATCAAAATAAGAAGCCATTATAAAAATACAATCCGTATAAAAATGCTTAAAAAATTGATTTATTTTCATGTTTCTTGTATGGGGACCCCTCTTGGGATTTAATTTATTGTTCATTGTATAATTTTAAACGATAGATTTTATAATAACACGCACTCTGTGAAAAATTTAACTGGCTACTTATAACGGTTAAAAAGTTATAGCCCTGTAAACTTACTTTTTCATATAAGGGCGCGTACCGCTGCTAAGCGATGACGTCATCATCCGTGAGCGCTAGCCGCCGGGTTTCGAGCGCCACATACGAAGTTTAAATTTTAATATCTCGAAAACTATTTGACGTATCAAAATGATTTTTTTACAGATATTTTTAGTTTTTAATGAATAATACGGTAAGCCGAAAATCGAAACTGGCTGACATTCTCTATTGAATACATTCAACTTAGATATCTTTTTTTTTTAATCTAATTTTTTATAGAGGCTTTAGTACACATATGTGACTATGCCAGCCTCATGAGGAGACTCTATATAAAAATTAATTAAGGATCACTCCCTTCAGAGCGAGAATCTCTGGCAATAAAGGAGTGCTTTACAAATTTGTAAATCAAAATAGCATCTCCAGACAATGGGTGTGTCAGCACCGTGTTCACTGCACCATTATGTAAGTCAACGTGCCTCAGGTATTTATCCCTGAGACTCTTATTCTGGTGACATTCCATCAAAAAATGTATTAGGTCTTCTTTAGTATTGCACCTTTCACACAATGGGGACTGAACTACTCTCATCATATATAAAAATGTGTTTAAACGCTATCACAAGTAAATCCCTGGGGAGGCTGGCCTGATCAAACCAGGGAACCCAAAACACTTTATTTTGAATTGTGCTTAGATATCTTGAAAGCACGTTTAGAAGATTAAATAAATTTAACTTTATAGTAAAACACATTTTTCTTTCAGGGGATGACAGCCATAAAATAGAAGAATATTACCCTCAAAACGGGTCTAAAGGAAAAGGCAAAGGTAAGAAAACTAAAGACAAGGAAAACATAGACAGCAACGTTGAACGGAGGAGCTCTGTCAAGCGTGACCTGGAAGACATCACTTTTGGTGAAGAGTCTGAGCATGTTAATAAAAGGATTAAAGTTAACTAAGTTGGTTTATGTTCTTAGTGTTTTGAGAACGGATAAAAACAAGACTTTGTGAGTGACCCACCCATGTTATTTGTTCCGTAACAATGCATTTTTAGAATAACTCAATTAAGTCCGGTTATTAATTACATGGATATGTTAGTACAAAACCCAAATGTGAAATATGTGATGGTGATATGATAGTATTACAACTTTTTTGAGATTTGCTAAGTTTTCGTGAAATATATTAGTGTATTATTTTAGTATTAGGTATGTTAGGTTAGGTTAGGTTAGGTTAGGTTAAGGTAACTGACTGGTGCAGTACAAATCTGTTAATTTCATAGTTTTTAAGATGTTTTGTAAACTTTTATTCTTATAGCGTTTTACTATTTTATTACTTGTCACAATCTGAAGACGACAAAAAGACTACCGTTAAACGGGGTGAGTAGGGACACAACCTAAAATAAGTCATAACTTGTTACAAATAAGAACAATTATTAAATGGACATTAACGTTATGCTTATTGAAAAAAATTCAGTCTTATAATTAGTAACATATGCTGCATTTTAGGTTGTGTCCCTACTCACCCCGCTTTGCGGTATCTCACAGCTTTCATATCCGGGCCATATTATTTTTAACTCTAGCGCCAGTACTGTCAAGTAAATAAGAGCTATCATAACGCTGACAATATAATAGAATATGGTTATTGAGTAGAATAGAGCCAAGTATATTTTTTCACCAACTTGTTCCAATAAAATAATCTATTGATAAGTTTCCACAATGTTTTTTAAGGTGAAATAAATCAAACAATACAAAGTGTTAAAAGTTTTTATTTAGTTCCTGTTGGAGTACAAATGGAAAACTATTTCGCCTCCGGCCCTTTAGAAGTTTCTGTTACCTATTGCTGCTAGGGCGCTAGGGTTGCGTCGATGACGTGGCTCGTTAATTAATACGCACGCAACCAAACGCGGCGACGGCGCGGCCCGACTAAACCGGCTCCGGCGTGCAGTCGAGACGATCACATGCAAGCCGCGCGATATATCTTTGTTTGACCACAAACTATTACTTATACTGTGCGTTCTGCCCTCTAAATCATCAACACCGATTCAGTGCGGATGACACTCCAGGGGTGTCATCAAATGTTTTTTACGCATGGCGGATGACACGCTAGGCGTGTCATCATATTCTATGGCATCGTCCTAATAGAACGCGATTGCGCGATCATGTCAAGTTCGCGCGACTGTTTATATGACTGTTTACACACAAAAAGTCGCGCGAACTTGCGATGATCGCGCAATCGCGTTCTATTAGGACGATGCCTATGGGGTATGGCACGCCTGGCGTGTCATGAAATATTTGTTCGCCGCCACAGCCAAAAGTTTTCGGAAATGGAAGACGCAACGAATCGGTGGGGCCACATAAGATGCCACGCCCACAAATCAAATTGCTGTTTACTATAAAACTACAACATGTATTAAAAAATGGTTTAACAAGATTAAGAAGTTATAATTACTCAACTATTGACTCAAAAATCATCGTTAAAGATCGTAGGGTTTCGAAGATGCAACCAAAAACATGCGAAATAGGTGTCATGTTTGAAAAATAAAACTTGTTTTCACGTTTTACAGTCTCAAGGAAATATGCCCAAGTTTAATATAGGCTTTTGAGATTTTCGATTGAGGTTGTCGAGATCCAATCCAGACCCTGGAACACTCGACTTTATCAATTTTATCATATGTGGCCTCTTAATGGGTAACCAAATCTGGGTATTGAAGGGTCATACACATTAGCAAAAACAAAAGTTGTCTTTCCTGTGGTCAATAGTTAAAGGCTTGTGTGCATATAAGTTATGTTTTTATTTGATAGGACTAAAGTTGACCAGGTGCCTGTTTTATAAAGCTACAAATTACAATTTACAGGTTACAAGTTTCCATTTGACACAACCTAGACCAATGACGACCAGCCATTTGAGCAGTGTTGCCAGTTTAGACCTGTAAAATTGTAACTTGTAGCTTTATAAAACGTGCCCCTGTGTAATTTGTAGCTTTATAAAACAGGCCCCTGACGGTGCTTATGAGCATGTGGGGTTCAGCCAGCAAATTAGGCTTTGAAAACGTTAACTTCGGGTATGTCCACAGGAAAGACGGTAACGTAAATCTGTGTATGACCCTGAAATAAAACAACGAAAATTGCTATATATTTTATTGTACTACTTAGCCGAATCGTAAAATGCTTGTAGAAAATTGGTAAAAACTGGAAAACTTCTTACAAAACGTTTCGGAACTTTAATACTAATTATGTTTCAATTGATTATCGTTATAAATACTAATAGTACATTACTTAACAAGGGCTGTAAAAGAAAGAAATCGCAGGTATTTGAGACCCGAGCCGTAGGCGAGGGTTGTAAATATGCGATAGAGGGCTTTCTTTTTTACTGCCCGTGATGAGTACACAATTTTACGTCTTCACCTGGCCACAATGCGAGTTTTACCGTGCGCGCAGCGTGCGATAAAACTCACATTATGGCCAGGTGTTACGTAACGGTTATTATTATTGATGAATAAAACCAACAATGGCAAAGTTTGTTGTTATAGCGTGTTTTTTTAAAGGGGATCTACTTGAAAATCTAAGCTACGAACAAATCCATTGTAATTTAGAAATAACACTTTTTGAATTAAATTCAACTCGGTTGCTTATCTTTAAAAAAAAACCGGGCAAGAGCATGACACACTATGCCCAGTGCAGGGCTCCGACGCCGTTACTAAAAAAAAGTATAAACGAATTTGGTGCTGTCTTAGATGTTTTTAGTAGGTAAAAACACAAGTCGCCTGTATCTCAGGAATCAATCAAATTTACTTAGTCGTGATAGTTTTTCTTTTAAAAACTATTCCAAAAGCTTTGCAGTACCAAGAGTTTCTGAGATTGACCGCGTTCAGACGGACATGGCGAAACTATAAGGGTTCCTAGTTTGACATTGACTAAAAAGTATTATCTCCAAACTAGTTTTAATGTAAAATAAATTTAAAGTCGTTATCCCGGCGAGCTATTTCTTCTTATAGGTACTTGCATTCATTTCAAAAGCTCTAGATTTTGTGGAAGAACAATATATGAAAATATAATTGTACGAAACATTTTTAGACCTTACCAATGTCAAGTAGTGGGACTCTTTCAACAACAAACTATGCCATCATATAAGAGGAATTACCAAGGCGTTTTATTTTTCAATTTAATTTAAGTATTGAAGAAAGTAACATTTTTGGATAGGTTTAATACCTTATCATGCTTTCGATTTGTCTTTTATGCCAAGATTTAAAAATAAAACATTGCAAAGTTAAAAGCCTTCCTTCCGGGGATATAACAAACTCACATGTTTAAGAATTCAAGTCGATAATATACATTATGAGTAATAATAATTTAATTTTAGAGTACATCAAATAATCACAAACAATTTAAACTGACGTCCGTTGTAGTGTATTTTACATGTTGGTAGGCAGGTATCCAGCGTTTTTTAAAGCATAGTACAGGGCCTCTATTCAAAAAGTAAAACCACATTGCTTTTGACCCGTTCATAGTGTGGATATCACATTTGCAAAATATCATAATACAGATACCAGTTCCGTGAAGGAGCGTCTTTACTGAGAGCATTCGCGTGAGTATTCGAGTGGCGTGGACGTTGAGCCGAGCGTTACAAAGCTTAAGGTCTGTTCATCCTTACTTGTCTTATATAGTAAACAACTTTCTAACCTCAAAATGAACCTTTTTTGGCTAAAACAGCTCTTTTATCGTAAATAAAGTAAACTGAATAAACATTATGGACATGACTTGGCTAATGTATTGTCTGTGATTGCTTAATTTTGTTTAAAAAAGCTGTTTTAGCCAAAAAGATTCATTTTGAGGTTAGAAAGTTGTTTACTATATAAGACAAGTGAGAATGAACAGACCTTACACACCACTCGATGTTCGAGCCGAATGCTCATTACACGCGAATGCTCTCAGTGGGGACGCTCCTTTAAGCGTAATGTTGTTACGTAAAGGAAATTTAGCCCCATGTTTTATTCGCTATCGTGCTGTACTTGTTTCCAAATTTTAATATGATTTTAATTGACAGGAGACATAAATAATTGCTAACAGTTTTAATAACACCGGACGTCATTTAAATACTTAAATAATAGTCACAACATAAAACTAAAAAAAAAACGAGGTGTCATTGGTGCACACAATTGCAGTAAAAGCCAAAAAAATATGTTAGAATTTCTTCTAAGAAGAAAATTTATAGGCACTAGCATGAGAATTTTCAATTTACTTTCGGATGAATTCAACACAGCATGCAATGATATTACAGTCTCGAGTGCCAGATCAGACATTTGATAACCACATACTAAAAAAGAGGGGACTATATTAACGCGTGTGTAGTGTGTCTGTCTGTGGCATCGTAGCTCCCAAACGGATGGACCGATTTTGACGAGATTATTGTTAAAAGAAAGCTAGTTTAATTGGGATGATTCTTAGCTAACTTTCATGAAAATCGGTTGGGCCGTTTGAGAGATATCAACTTTGAAAGGTGACAGGATATCGAGATAATAAATATTTAAGATTTACTGCCCTTTACGTACACTTTTTAATCTAATCTTTTTTCATCCAGGAAGATCAATGCATGCAAAGCCACGGGATGTAAGCTAGTGCTGTGTACTTTTTAACGAAATTATTCATTACAAAAGCAGACTTTTAGGCATTAGTCACATTCATAAACATCGGTGGGCAACTCCAAACTTACATTTTTCGAAGTTTTTGAAATACAGTGACCGGCCAAACCCATGGCACAACCATAGAGTATCTGAATATCGATAATGTTCACAATATAAAAACAATGCTAAACTTACTTGTTTCGTGTATAGGAAAAATAATAACCAGGGTTCGGAGTTTTCGTGGCACGGTAAGACTAATTCCAAAATGCTTTTATACTTATTCGCCCTGAGCCCTGATAAAGCAGCTAAGCTAAGTAATGAAAGATTACAATTATAAACAAAATGTTTTCATATACTCAATACTCAATACTTTATTGCAATTCATAATGTGTACAGGTTGGAATACAGTAATTGTATGTGCATTATGAACCCTATCGGGCACTGCAACTTATATGTATAGGTATTTATGATTAGATTTACAATGTCATGCTATAACAAACTATTTACAAGTATCGTATTTGAATCTAGTAGTATTTTTTGATCGATTGTATTAAAATGGCATGAGTTAAGTTGCATTAATTAAATTATTATTACTTTTTTTAAATTATTTTAATCATACATTTTTAAGTATATACCTATACTATAAGTAAATTTTTAAGTATAGGTACATATTATTTAATATTAATCTCATAATATCATGAATAGTAAAAGTGAAAGTTATCATCCCTATTTATAATAAAATTAAAGGATTCGGTCACTTACGGCCACTTCCTTTATTGACCACCGTCCAAATTCCTAGTTCGCCCACATCCTTGAACGACCACTTCTCTTTTCGTACATTTCCCAGTTTGTCCACTTCTCTTTTCGTACATTTCCTTGTTCGTCCACTTCTCTTTTCGTACATTTCCTTGTTCGTCCACTTCTCTTTTCGTACATTTCCTTGTTCGTAAAGCAAAGTGTCGTAGCAGAATATAGGACACTAAAATTTTAATTTTTATAAGGCATCGACACTTGTAAAAGTGGTCGTTCAAGCGAAATGAACGTTCAGGGATGTGGTCATTCAAGGCACGTGGCCTTTTTAGTATTATGGTCGTTCGAGCGACATGGACGTTCAGGGATGTGGGCATTCCAGGCACGTGGTCGTGCGAGGAAAGTTGCCGTAAGTGACCGAATCCAAATTAAATTTTGCAATATAATAATCAAATGAGTATGAGTACGAGTTGAATTTTTATGGTTATGTCGACTCCACAGCTCTTTCGTCTCACCGTGCTATAAGAACTCCGAACCCTGGTAATAACATCATCGTTATACTGCTGTCAGCATTGTCAATAATCAGAATCGTCATGGTTGTGCCATGTGTCAGGTTTGACTTGTTATCGGCCGGGCACTATAGGCATGCGTTAATAAGGATACACCAATGAACTCGTCTAAAAACTAGTAATCGGTTGGATACATAATAACATATTTCGACAGTGTATCGCTGTTTGTCTTATTCCTAAATACAATTATTTATCTAAGTCCGATTAGTAAATTTTGAGAGCTGCTCATAAAACATTGTAAATGATGTTATAAAAATACAAAATATCTCAATAATACTTAACAAAATTATCGTTTTTAAATAAAAATTTCAAGCTTATATCGTTAAAGACAAACAAAAACTCTTAACCTTTTTACCCAAATATCCATTGATATAAAAGTTTCATGTTTGTATGTATATGTAAACTCTTTATTGCACAAACAGAAAATAACGAACACACAAAGAAAATAACATTGTCTGTTGCAAGATATTTTATGCTTTCAGTGTTTAGCTAGCACAACAAGCACAATTTGGTTGCTGAGATTCTTGCGGCGTTTCTTCTCAGCAGTGGTCTCCTCTTGGGAAGCGCTGGTAGATTCTTGACGTGTAAAAGTGCCCGTGCGGCCTACTTACTGAATAAATGTCTTTTATCTTTTTATCTGGTTTGTGTAATTTTGTATAGATGGCTAAACAGGCAAATGCAATTAAAAAAAATGCGGTTTAAAAGTTAAACAAAAAAAAACAACTTAAAAAAATAATTACGCCATAATTGTCAATATCAAAACATAAAAACAAGAGACGAACAGCTCTGTTCGTAAAACCCTTACCTAAGTATATAAATTGTAATACTTTGCGTTACATTTCTTAGTCTAAAATTATATATAAATATTATTAAATGTAAGGGTGGCTTTACATCGTCAAAGATAGTAAGTTTAGGGTGGTCCAAAATAGTATGAAGAAAAAAAAAGTATATCAAACCCTTCCTCCACAAGGCTTATTTTTGTTTGCTATAAATTAGTTACTGATGTGTCAAATTTAAACTTGTTATGTGATCGTTAACTGGTCGCCTAAAGCGTTTAATTTATGCCAAAAGGATCTCATTCTCATACAAAACGATATCTAGTAAACTTAGCAAAAACTAAAAACAGAAGTAGAATATTGTTCGCCTACTGCTGCAACTCGGAATACAGTGTCATGATCTTTCTAAAGTCTTTCTCATTCGATATCTTTAGTGTGACGCTCTATACATTTTTATATGAAAAAAATTTAACATTATGGGCGACCTGTAAAGTTTATTCAATTGCAATAAAACTTGGTAAAGCGGATTTTTGAGTATTTTTAAATAAAAAGAAACTTGTGGAGAAACAATATTACACACTTTTGTTTTTTGGACCTTGGAATTTTCGTTTTTAGTGTTCGGTACCCAAAGGGAGCCCTGTAGGACCCTATTAACATGCCTACGCTGTCCGTCCGTCCTAATTTTAAAGACCCCTTTTGAACCGTAATAAATACCGTAAAAAGGGGTGAATAGGGATTAAGGGGTGAGTAGGGACACAACCTAAAATGAAGCATATGTTACTAATTATAAGACTGAAATTATTTCTAATAGACGTAACGTTATTGTCCATTTAATACTTGTTCTTATTTGTAACAAGTTATGACTTATTTTAGGGTGTGTACCTAGTCACCCCTGGATCCCTACTCACCCCGTTTTACGGTAGCTGTTTTTTTCTCTGAGAATATGTGCTATTACGACGGATTTAATAACTTTTAAGAAATTGAGATAAAAAATCCCAAGAAACTTTTTTCCCACTTTTTTTTTTGTGTATCGTAAAAACGGGAAAACATACAAGTGTCAAATTTATTAAGATTACAAACTGATGAAACCAACAAGTACTAAAAATCAAGTATGAGTTGGGCTCGCATTGATTTAAATAGCAATATAATAATACCTACTGTGTGGTAAGGAACCCTTAGTGCGCGGGCCGGTTTTTTTTTTATAAAACACGAGTGACAAATATGCTGTCAGTAGCGAGTGGAAGTGTGATAGCGATAACCAGCTGAACGGCATTAAGAACCTGGGAGTACTGTTAAGTAACTTAGGGTCGTATAAATAAACTAATCGTGAGCTCGTGAAGCCCAGTTTTCCATAGGAAGTTATCAGTCAATTTAATTTAAACTATACTGTAACGAAGATAATGTTCAATTATCTTTGTTTCAAATTTGAAAATGATATTTTAGTGCGAAGGTAAATAAACTTTATTTCCTTACAAGTTGATTCAAAGGGCATTGGGTAAATTTGTTTGAAGAATATTGTCATTTTTTTTTCAGCGGCCACAGATGATTCTTTTCTTTCATAGTTATTTAGAGGACCTCTAAATACATATAGATATATATAATTTATGGCGTTAAATAATATCGGAGCGGAGATTTTAAAGATTTAAGTGTTCAGTTTTTAGTACAAAAGTACGCCCAAGTATGAATATTTAAATATCTCGGCTCCGATGCACTTAAGAGTATTATATTACATAATAAAATATGTTTATTTTTAATAATTCTATCATAATTTGCCACTTTTACGAATGGCCGCTCACCTTGAAAATGTATGAATTTTACAAATGACAACACTTTTACCCAAACCCCTTTCCACACACAATAATTTCGTTGTTATCAGTATAGTGGGCCTCAACGAGGACAAGATGCTGGTTTGAATTCGAATTACACTCAAAATGCGAATGCTCAAAAATAAAGGAAACCCTAAGGAAGTCGTGATTGTTTGTTGTAATCAATGATATTTTATATTTAGATACGTTATGCTTATGGGTGATTCCACGGGCGTTTCAACCGCCGTCAGTCCGCTGTCATAAATATTGAAAGAATGAGCTACACCAAGCAGCTAACATTCACACAGAGCTATACTGTTATCGTACTTCTTGCCACAATTGATCGAATTTTAAGTATATTATCGCCTATTTCTTAAATACTTACGACAGCGGACTGACGGCGGTTGAAACGCCTGTGGAATCACCCTTATACTAAACGCATTCAAAACCCGTCGCCAATTACTGACAGTTGCTACGTTACCATATTTCTACAGACAAAAACGACAATCCGTAGCGAACGGTATTGTTAGAAAGAGATAAATAGTTGTTATACCCGAATGACGCGACGAGCCTAGATATTGGTGCTCGCCATGGCCGCTATTTAGCTTCCCGTCTTTATCGCACTAATGCTATATCTAATTGTGTATCTCATGTCTCACAGGGGACAGTGCCGCCGGTGCAGATTAAACAAAGTGTGGCGATGTAAACAAAATGTAAAAAATATTTACGGTATTACGAATGAAATGAGACATCCTTTCTGTCTTTTTCAGTTAAAGTATAATTTCGGCAACGTTGAAAAACACAAGACGGTTTTTTTTAAAAATATATTTGTTATTTTTCGGTAATAAAACTTTGTCTTTGACGCGTGTGTGTCAGCGGCCGAGGCGCAACTGAACGGTAGTAAGGCAATTACCTTCCTTTTTGAGGAACGCTTTTGCGCGCAGATGACGTATCTTAATTTAAAATATTATTGGTTGTAATCAAATTTATTTGCTTGCATTGATTTAAAAGAAATAAAATGCAGTCTTGCAATGGGAGTCAATATTTAAAATCGAGGGAACACAGTCCAGTGGGGTATCAAGTGAAAGAAAAGTTTACTTTATAACTCCTAAGAGGCCTCTTACAAAGACGAGCTGACAACGTCGGATTTTCACCGTCTCAATTATTGAAATATTACATAAATACATGTCTCAAATGTAATGTAACCAATTAAGTAGTGCTTGGTGTATTTCAATGTGTCTAATGCAATACTTTCTCTAGATTTGTCTTTTGAAACTATATTTTTATTATATTGCGTACATTTTAGGCCATAGTAAGAATAAATTTTGCATTACATTCATATATAATACGCCAGACGCATAAAGTTTACATAATTACAATTGAAAAACATTATTTCAATAATAAAAAAAACGAAGTTGCCTACTTATCTTTTTTAAGAGGCCTGTTGAGAATGTTTTTTGACGATGTAACGCCTCCTACAAGTGGATACAAAACTCTACTTATAGTTAATTTATAAAATTTGGCTGCCTTATTGTACCGGTTAGGCTCCTTTCGAATCATTGATTATTTCCTTGTATTCGTTTCGCCAAATAAATACTTACACTACGTTTTTGATTAGAATTATACACGCATTGCTATAACCTTTTAACCATTTTCAAAAGTCTATACTTAAGTCTTCTCCTATTTAATGTTTTGAACCATATTCTTAACGTTACGGTACCTTATTAACTTGATCTTAAAAACGATCAGTTTTATGATTTAACCATAATTGTTCACTACTTCGGTCTGTGTGTACATAATATGCTTTAGATATGTATAATTACTGAAGATTTTTAATGATAATGGTACTTTTGTTTTAACTTCTTCAAGCATGTATAATTCTGATCAAAAACAAAAACAGTTAAATAATTTTGATATAAATTTCAATATGAGCGAATAGTTAGTCCAATACATAAAAAAATCACACTTTTGGAATATAAATATGAGCGTATGGTTCAAAAAAATGGTATTGAACACCTACGTTGTGATGAATTCGGTTCCGCCGCTGAAAACAAATGCATAGCGTAAGTACAAGTATATTTTTAAGGAATTAGTATATCTTAAAAAAAAAAAAAGTTGACATGAAAAGATGCAAATAATATAATCACAGAATTATGAATTTATCGTCACTATATTATAAGGTACCTATTTCATTCACGATACTATTTTAGTGCCTACCAATTAAAGGGTTTAAAAGTTAAAAACTTTGAACCTTAAGTTTAAAGGTGTCTTCCCGCACTTGAAATAGACTGTCTTACCGGACTTAAAATAGACTCTAAACAACGTGACAGAAATCTGAAGTGTATCAAATGTCGTCTTTAACTTCGTTCTGACCAAGTATTCAAATTTAATTGGTAATTTTTAACGTCCTCGTTAAATAACAATAAAAAATTTGACCATTTCTGTCCTTAATATTTCCTGAGTTTTGCGCGTTGTGCGTCGTGGTAAAATCCAGATACATCAAACCTTCCAATAAAAAATCAAATAAATCTTAGTTCGAAGGACGTCCGCAAGCGATCCCTTCGATAAAAAAGCTTATATAAGGAGTATTGACGAACTATCCTAGACAGGTTAATAATTAATAATGACATTTAAATACAAAAGGTTAAAAACATAAGGTTAAAAGGTTAAACTCACCCTAGACGCTGTCGGCGGGCGACTGGAACTCAGCGAGCGCGTGCACGGGGCTCGGCTGCTTCTTCTGGCTGCCGCGGCGCACCTTGGCGCGCACCTCCTCGGGCTTCTCGGGCCGCACGAGGGGCTTCTTCTCTGGGGCCTTCATGCGCCAAACTACGATCGGGGACTGAGGCACGGGATATTAATTAATGGATTGTAGGTAGATGACGTGTGGCCGGGTGATTTTAACCGCCGTTATTGTCGTCTTCGCATATAATTAAATTTGGTAATACTAGTGGTGGGTAAATTTAACAATAATGCTCGGATTTTTCATTAAGGACCGGCCGTACAGCAAAGCGCAGCTCAATGTATTTTTCATGTAATGGATGTGTTGAAATAAGATCGAAATTAACTAACACCAAAAATTCTCCGCAAGCTTAAGAAGTAAGATCGCTTTTTACTTGATTCGCCGAAACATCAATTAACCACTTTATTACTTTTGGCTGTGGCGGCGAACAATTATTTCATGACACGCCAGGCGTGTCATCAAATGTTTTTAACGTGTGGCGGATGACACGCTACCGCTAGGCGTGTCATCATATTCTATGGCATCGTCCTAATAGAACGCGATTGCGCAATCATCGCAAGTTCGCGCGACTGTTTATATGACTGTTTCCATACAAACAGTCGCGCGAAACATCAATTAACCGATTCGTTGCGTCTTCCATTTTCGAAAACTTTTGGCTGTGGCGGCGAACAATTATTTCATGACACGCCAGGCGTGTCATCAAATGTTTTTAACGTGTGGCGGATGACACGCTAGGCGTGTCATCATATTCTATGGCATCGTCCTAATAGAACGCGATTGCGCGATCATCGCAAGTTCGCGCGACTGTTTGTATGGAAACAGTCATATAAACAGTCGCGCGAACTTGCGATGATTGCGCAATCGCGTTCTATTAGGACGATGCCATAGAATATGATGACACGCCTAGCGGTAGCGTGTCATCCGCCAAACGTTAAAAACATTTGATGACACGCGTCATCCGCACTGAATCGGTTAACAAGTATCATTTACTTTTTAACGAAATGGAAACCACCTCCTGTTTTAATTTTTTTATATCGATATATTTTCATTGGTATATTGAAGACAACAATGCCAGCGGTTGAAACGCCCTAATAATCGCCCGGCCATTTCGACTGCAAAACCAACATGGTATACAATTAATAAAGAAAGTGCACGCAAAGTTTGAAAATGAGTGTATTAATCGCTAATAAACTCATGATTGACGAAACCACATGTACCACAATGTTTTTGAAATAAATAAACAAATCTTAATTAACACTGACTTATATATTAAGTGGTCAAAACGTGTTAAATTCGTAATATGAAAGTGTATAAAGTATGAAAAGACATGGTGATATTTTCTTTCATAAAATGTCTTTTTTGTGGCATGCAGAACGCAGACGAGAAAACAGGCCACTAAATTGTTACAGTAAATATAAAACAACAAAATTGTTAAGGTTATTGTTACTGTGAGCAACTATTTACTTAAACGCAGTTTTTCACGACCAAAATTACTTTCTATTTTCTATTTCTATTGTGTGAAAGTATGTGAAATCAGGTAGTGTGCGCGGCTTCGTAAATGGGAAACACATTAGCTACTGTGATAAGTTGATAACTACTATTAAGATTCTAGTCTACTCTACTAATATTTACGACAAATATGGACTACCAGCGCTAACACACAGTAAAAAAAGCCAAAGAGAGATACGAAACTAAATATATTGAGAAGCCAAATTAATAAATAAGCCGTATTTCCTAAGACAATAAACATGAGGTGATTTATAACTTATTAGGAATTATAAAACGGAATGGCATGATCTCAGATGATCTTCAACACAATTCCATAGCGAGTATATGTATGTGTCAATAACCAAAAGAAGTTTTAATAATTCCCAATTCAATTTTAATAGCGGGGCGTGCATTCGTTGATAGAAAACACTGGCATACTGACTATAGACCAATGAAAAATAAATTCTGTGATCGTAGAGTCCGGTTCACAATCCAATAGCGACTACAACTTACGTAGTTCTGTCCGGGGAGCATGGCACGTTATCAACACATTAGACACTTAAGCGTACAAGGTTAAAAGGTTAACGAGCACAAAGCTGTTACTTTATAGGTCAAAAAGTTAAAGCCACTTTATACTCGTTTGTACAATACTTATATAAAAATACGTTTTAAACTAAATACTTAAGCGAGTAGATAAGTTTGGTTTATTTAAAGGTTAAAAGAACTAAAAAACAATACCTTAGAAATAGTTTTCAAAATCTTTAAATACAAGGGGATTTAGCTTTCGCGCGGATAAAGCACTCAATTACTACCGTACTCAAAAGCTTCAGTCAATACATTAGAAGCGAAAGCTAAATACTCATCACAGGTATCTACGCAGTTTTTTTAAAGATAACTTTCATTTCCAGTGGTTGAACTAGGGTGAATTGAAATAATATTGAACCTAATAAAATGTGATTAATCTCATCTAATAGCTTAACCTGACCTCCGTGTAGTGAACTGAACGGAAAAGGGTGACCACTTTTGTTCGTTAAGTTGCTCACTCATAGGCCACTTGTTATTAAGGTATGTGGTAGGTATACCCTATAAATAATGAAGCTGAAGCTTTTCCAGTTATGGCTTTTGACGTAGAGACCTCGTCGTGTTGTTCTTCTAGTCATTATTTTTAGTTTCATGTATTTGACATGTAATCTTGATAATTTTTACATTTATTTGTAATGTTTTTAATTTTGAATTTGTATTTTTTTTATATGTGATAGTTCTAATAATTTATATTTGTTGCTTTATTACCTTGTAATGTAACTTACTTTTAAGTATTATTGTATTTTATGTTTGAAAAAATGACCTTCTGCTGGAGTTTCTTGCGGGGCTTCTTCTCCGCAATGATGGTCTTGTCCGAAGCGCTAGTAGATTCACTGTATATTACCGACGTGTAAAAGAGCCCGTATGTGGCCAATTTACTGAATAAATATTTTGATTTTGATTTTTTTGATTTTGAATGTACTCATTTGTACAACAAAAAACCACTCTTCAATTTCAAGAAAATAGTTAGTTTTAGGCATCGAAAAGTAGAATGGCCCAAAATTCCAAAACTTTTTTTTTCAGTTAACTGATGGAACAACGGGTACTTAGTAAGTTAATTTCAATACACAACGGTGTGGCAGCTGTGGTAAACCGAGAACTTACCGCGATAGTCCCCTGGCGGGTGTACTTGGTGGAGGCGACGTAGGACGCCTTCACGGTGAGCACCACGGCGTTCATCAGGTTCTTGGCGGCTTGGATGAGCGACGTGGCGCTGTCGAGCTGACAGACAAAACAATTTACTATTACCTATGCATATTTGATACTACAAGCAACATTAAAAAAACCGGCTAAGTGCGAGTCGGACTCGCCCACCGAGGGTTCCATATATTAACCGACTTCGCAAACAGGGGAAGTAAGTGTGAACATACAACCTTCCCCTTTTAAGTCGGTTAACTTTAATAAAACTCAGACGTAGAGTTGAGTCCCCAAACGAGTTCTTTGATGATGGGATACTTGGTAGAATACTAAAAAATACTAGGTAAATACTTTGGGCTACTAGGTAAAATACTGAAGGATACTAGGTAAAATACTTAAACGAATTTGGGGATAGGTCAATTTGTTGTGATATATTAAGTACATATTTTTACTTGGAAGTATACTTGGTGAAAAATACGAGAGATACTTGGAAAATAGATAGAAAACAATAGGGATAGTGACAGTTTCAGTTTAGAAACTTACCCCACTGACGATGAGCTCGCCCGAGATGTTCTGCACGTCGGCCTTCACCTTGCTGGTGATCTGTATCTGGTGGCAGTACAGCGCGATGCGCTGCAGGTAAGCCAGCAAGTCCTGCTTGGTCGAGGACTCAGGGCACTGGAATAACAGGGAATTATATTTGTATAAACTGCCTCATCAAGAACCTATAGCTAAAGTATACTTAATGGTAAAGCGCGTACGTCGACAAAGAAGAATTTCGTACATTGACCTTTACTGTAGGGTGCCGTGTTACTATGGGGAAAGTATTTACAAACCATGATGCCAGCGTTCAATGTCGCTGTGTGAGCGCGACGGCCATATAATTGTGCGTGCGTTTTTGATTGTACGATAAGGACATAAAGGAGGACTTATGTTTGGACTTGTTTTATCATTCCTCATGTTACTATGGCATGGGCCGGAGACCACTCTGCCTAATCATAAGGTTCCTATTTTCCGGTCCCCTACAATAATGTACTATTTTTACAAGCTAGAGAAGAGGTTTAGTTACGAGGTTTGGTGAGTTGGGACTTAAGTAAGCGTTTGCGTGCCCAGAATTGGTACCTGTTCGGCGATCTCCCTCGTGAGTTTGTCGAGCTTGGTACCGGCCTCGGAGATCTTCTTGGCAGCGTTGATGACGTCCATGGTGGTCTTTAGTGGGCCCCGGCCTCTGCGCAAACGAGAACTGGTTTTAAATTTTAACCAGACTAAATAACCGAAGTTATGAGAGTTTTGCACACGATTTCGCCTTAGGTAAACGAAGTAAAATTTTGAAATTGAATACAATTGGATAAGTAATTAGTCAAATACGTTTCAGAGTTATTTACGTTATTAATGGAATGCGTGTGCCAATTTGACCGTTATTCTAACGTAAAAATAAACAAGTACAGTGGAATCGACTCATCACCTGGTGAAGTCCGTCATCTCCAGCATGATCATGCACATGTGCTTGGCGAGGGTGATGATGTCGTTGCCGGCGTCGTCCCATTTGCCGACCTCGTTGTCGAAGGTCATCTTCTCGCGACGGAACAGCTCCACTTGCTGGAGGATCTTGCGTTTGTCCTCCTCAGTCATCTTGCGCATAGCTTCCTGTATTTAAATTAATTTATAAATGTTTTTTAATGAATGGAGAAGACAAACGGCACACATGCCATAGGTAAGTGGGTTCTGTGACTGATAGACATTTGCAGTCGCGCGACTACAATCTAAAGACTGCAATCCTAAGACCGCAAGTGTTGCCAAGTCTGAGGACTAAGACGGTATAAATACTTATATACTCAATACAAAACATTCAAGACTCAGGAACAAATATTTGCGCTCATCACACAAATATCTGCCCTTACCAGGATTTGAACCCAGGACCGCTAGCTTCGTAGGCAGGTCACTACCAACTAGGCCAGCGCGTCATCATGATGTATGCTATTAATTTCACCGGTTGGGGGGGGGGGGGGGGGGGTCTAGTGTTGGTTGGCGATAGGTTAAATGATATGGCGGTGGTAGCGATCCATACATTCACCAAATCCTGTCGGTAAATAGCTATGTCGCTATCTTATTTATTTGACATTTCAGCCAAGAATTTGGCTCCTGCTTCTTTTGAGCAACCTAATATGCATTTGGAAATCGTTCCAAATACAATCAATCATTTAAATTAAATGAGACGACAAGAGAGGACGTCAACTCTGGCAATCTAAATTGCAATAAATGTAAGGTCAAATCTGGCAGTAAAGTACTTAATAATATCACTCTGGTTCACCAGAATATCCAATGTATAAGAAGTAAAGACCTCCAAATTGAGTTATTTCTTAATAGTAATAGTATTGATATTTTATGTATAACGGAACACTGGTTAGCTAGTAACGAAGCTATGTTTAATTTTATCAACCACCAGGTCGGCAGTTTGTTCACAAGAAATAGCTCGATACATGGTGGGTCGTTAATCATATTAAACAATAAATTTAAATTTAAAGAACGTAAGGACATTGTGTCATTATCTGTTGAACGTACATTAGAACTCGCTGCAATAGAATTACAGCAATTCATAGTTGTATGTGTATATAGGCCACCCTTAGGCAATTTCGAAATTTTTGAAAAGAACATGGAAACTATCTTAATCAATTTATCTCATTTGAGTAAAAAAGTTATTATATGTGGAGATTTTAATGTATATATTTTAGAAAATAGTTCACTAACCAACAGATTAATAAATCTTTTCAGATCTTTCGGCTTGACCCACACTTTTATGGAGCCAACTAGAGTGACTGACACTAGCGCCACGTGTATTGATAACATTTTTACTGATATAATTTCTATCAGTAAAAGTGTGATCAGTAACCTGGAATCGGATCATCTGGGTCAATTAATTAAATTCGAGTCTGTATCGAATAATACTACTAAGAAGGAAATCACTTTCGTGCCGCTTACTGCGAGCCGTGTGGAAAGAATGCGACATAACCTAGTGCATAATCTGCCCTTTTTAACAACTGATAAGGGACCTAATGACATGTACAACTCATTCTTTCACACATTCATGAAACAATTTGACACGATATTTACATCCAAATCGGTCATGGTTGGTGGCGCCAAGGTTTTCAGTGACTGGGCTACTGCGGACTTACATAAACGAAGAACAAAACTGTATAAACTATATGAGGAACGGCGGTTTAACGCAAGTGAAGAGTTTAAGGAATATGTCAAACAATATTCTAAGAATTTCAAGACAGACTGTCGTATAGCTAAGCAAAACTTCTTAAGTCATAAAATCTTGAATAGCTCTGACGTCATTAAAACGACCTGGAAAATAATTAATGAAGAAACAGGTCGCCGGAAAAAGGAAATTAATGACTATCGTTTAAAAGTAGATGGTAGAATCATAGATTCTAATTTAGATGTCGCAATTCAATTTGAAAATTATTTTACCGATATACCAGTGTCCACGACTAAGTGTCTGAACTCTTCGCCTGCGTCTGCCATTTTATTACTAGAAGATAACGTGCCTGAATGCAGTATACACTTTGAATTCAAGCACGTTACTGCCTGGGATGTAATGAAGGCATTCAAGTCAATTAATATTAAGAAAACTAATGACCTTTGGGGGTGTTGGTTCACGTCCTTAAATCCTTAATGGAAGTCATAGCAGCTGACTTAATGGTCATATTTAATCACTGTGTTGACTGTGGCGAGTTTCCTGATCTTATGAAACATAGCAAGATAATTCCATTATTCAAAACGGGTAGTACTTCTGACCCCACTAACTTTAGACCGATATCCATACTACCCACTTTCAGTAAAAATTTTTCACAGTTAATGGAACATTTTCAATATAATAATTTACTACACAATAAACAATTTGGTTTCACTCGGGGTCGCTCGACAACTGAAGCTGGTGTTGAGTTAATTAAACATATTTTTGATGCCTGGGAGGGGTCACATGATGCTTTAGGTATTTTCTGCGATCTGTCCAAGGCCTTCGATTGCGTTAACCATGACACTTTGGTCAGGAAACTACACCACTATGGAGTTAGAAGTACTGCGTTAAACTTAATAAAAACGTACTTATACGGGAGAATTCAAAGGGTAGACGTGAATGGAAAACGATCACCTGGGTCAGTGGTCTCAATGGGCGTACCACAGGGCTCAATTTTGGGTCCATTTCTATTCCTCATCTACATAAATGATTTACCATACCTTATAAAGGACAACCATGATATAGTATTGTTTGCTGATGATACCTCACTCGTATTTAAAGTTAAAAGACATCAGGAGTTCAATGTCGATGTAAACAATGCTATATCAAAAGTAGTAGTAGTAGTAGTAGTAGTAGTACAAACTACTATAACTATTAAAAATGACAAACTAGACCTAGTTAATGATACAGTATTTCTTGGTTTAACGTTAGACTCCAAACTCCAATGGGGTCCTCATCTGGCTAAATTAGCAAATAGACTCAGTTCTGCAGCTTTTGCAGTTAATAAAATTCGGCAACTAATAGACTTGAAAACCGCTCGATTAGTTTATTTTAGTTACTTCCATAGTATTATGTCATATGGTATTTTACTATGGGGTAGTGGTGCTGACGTAAACAGCATCTTTGTTCTGCAAAAGAGGGCTATTCGTGCTGTTTACAAGATAGGTCATAGAGACTTTAGAGATAAGTTTAAAGAAACCAATATATTAACAGTATACAGTCAATATATTTATGAAAACCTTATGCATTTTCATAAAAACATCGTTAATTTTAAAAAGAACTGTGACATACATAATGTTAATACTAGAAATAAACATAAGCTCGCAGTGCCCTTTACACGGATTCATAAAATAAAAAACTCTTTCATGGGTAATTGTATAAGGTTCTATAATAAGCTCCCAAGTAGTGTTACTCATCTATCAGTAAATAAATTTAAAAGTTACGTTAAACGTAAACTAATTTCTAAAGCGTATTATAGTATCAAAGATTATATGAATGATAACAATGCTTGGGACTGAATTGTTTGTATTACAATTATTATTGACCGTGGAGACTATATACATCTCCTTTGTATGCTTATTATTTTAATTTGACATCTGGAGACTCTTTACATCTCCATAATTGACCGTGGAGACTTTCTACATCTCCTATGGATGTTTATTTCTTAAATTTAATTTTAATATGACATTTGGAGACTCTTTACATCTCCATAATTGTATTATTGACCGTGGAGACTTTCTACATCTCCTTACCTATGTCTATTTTTTATTTTTATTTGAAATTTGGAGACTTTACATTTCCAATTTAAATTGAATATACTTTGAGTCTCATAATTGCTCCTGGGACCTGTACATCCCTGTGACATTTAAATTAGTTAGCTTAAGTTTATCATAGTAATACTCATATATAAAAAAAGACTTCCTGTTGAGTTTCTTGCGGCGTTTCTTCTCAACAGAGTCCCTTGGAAGCGCTGGTAGACTCAGACATGTAAAAGTGCCTACAGGGCCTACTTACAGAATAAATGAATTTGAATTTGAATACTTTTTCTATTAGTCTCGGTAACTCACCCGGGCATTGGTGATGCCGCTGATATCCGGGTATTCATCCACGCCGTGCTCCCCGGTATGGGCGCTCGCTATAACATAAACAACATGAGTAACATACTCGTACAGTACGCGAGAATATGAAAAACACGATTAACGAGAAAGACCATTAAAAAAATATCTAGTTTTTACTTTAAAGCAGACTACATTTGGTTAACTAATATTTTCTATAGTTTCTTAAGTCATAACATATAATTTACCATAACTATTCATTCTACTTTTTCCTATTTAAAATAGATAAAATACAACAAGAGGCGTTTGTGAGATATGGAAAATATACGGTTTCAGCATTAAATTAAACAACGAAATTCATGTTTTCAAAATTCGAATGTAAATAATCTGTGAAGTAGAATAGCGTAGACTGAGTCTGTTTCTGTCCATTTGTTTTACGTGTTTTTCATAGGCTCGGGCATTTTTTAATTTTCCGTCAGCATTTTATCTAAAACCGCCATATTTATAAAAACTTAACAAAAAAATCTGTGGATGCAACGTCACATTTTTCTGATTATTAAAATTAACAATGTGCGTCTGGTCATTTTAGTTAACCGTTTATAGCAGGGATGTTGCTAATATTCGCATCCGCATCTGTAAATGCGGAGTTTCCGCATAGATTTGGACATCTGCATCCGCATCCGCAATAACCAATGCGGATGTTCATGCGGATGCGGATGTAATGTATGTTGGGACAAGAGAGAAATTGGGCGGGGCCGGCGAATGGCGCGTGCCGTTCGTTCGTGACCAATGGCAGCGAAAAAATTGGTGACAAGATCCGACGCGTTTGTGGTGGTCCTATTACTAATATGAATATTAGTAAGTGAAGTTAAAAAAAATAGGAGCATTGTACTTTATACTCATTTTCATTACTAAAAATGTTAACAATTACTTTATCATTGTTTTCATTCTTCATTCATATACTATATTTATATAAGATCTTATACATCCGCATCCGCATCCGCATCCGCATTCACATCCGCGGATGTGAAAAAATCGGCATCCGCAACATCCCTGGTTTATACATACGGCAGTTTGTATAAGAAACGAGCACACTCTCACATAAGCAATAAAATCAAAACAATACTAAATGAATATAAAATTCCCAAAGCACGCTAAAGTTATACTGTCATAAGTCATGAAATATCTCATTTATAACCTTGTTAACACAACTTAATTCTACTTACAAACGACAAAATGGAACTCTGATCCAGCATAGAAATGTGCCACAGTAACGTTATACGTTAGACGGGAGTGACGTCATGAGCGCTGGTGACCGCGGTTCGTCTCTATGATTTAATATACACTAGTTTTCGTGTATATTAAATCATAGAGAAGTCAACATGGGCCAATGAAAACCAGGATCGTGGCCCGCCACCCCACGGCATGGCATACTATGAGATAGCCTTTTATGCCTTTTTTTTGTGTGATGTTTCTTGTGTCAAATAAATTTTATTTAATTACACTTCGTGACAACACGCCTTTTGTCTATGTCAGTATTTTGTTGCTTTTGCCTCATCTTTTTTTTTCTTTCTTTCTCTCTATTCTTATATGTCGAATCGTAAAAATTGACCAACCAAATGTCACTGTGACACGGTTCTATATGTTGGGTTACGGTAGGCATCCACCTAACCCGAGAGCGCTTACACTGCTACCGTATACCGTGTACCGGTAGCAGTGTAGGCGCTCTCGTTCCTTTACATACGTTTGATTCGATCGGAAGAGTTCGGACGACGACGCCCGAACATACTTCGGCCGACAACGGATTATGTGGACGCCTACCGTTAGGGTTCCATTTTGCCGATTTATGCCGTCGTGAGTGGCAGATCGTGAAGTTGTAGACTGAAAATACTTTATCATACTGAATTCAGTAACATTTTGAATATAAAATAGGAAAGGAAAGAAATTATTTTTTTAAACCCGCGACGCCAAAAAAAATTATCATTAAGAGTTATCATTATCAGCTCTGAAAATAGGGGTCACCATTATATTCAGGATTTTTATAAATTTAATAGATAATTACATTAGTTATTTATTACTTATTCAGCCCCGGTTCATCCGCCCTTCTATGCCAATAAACTAACTCAGATTCAAATGCCAAAGTATATTCAACCCTCTCCTATTTGTAATGAGGTTGTGATTGCTACAGGAGTTTTATTCGAGATGCTGTTTGGCTCAGCCTAGTCTTGGTGATACTCACATCGGCTCCTGGTCTCCATGGTCATGTCCTCGACCGGCTCGAACTCGGTGTCGGTGTCGAGGTCGTCGCTGGTCTGTCCACGTGCACACGACATTTAGCATGCAATGAGTTACAGCCGAAACAAAACGTTGAGCACTTTAGTACCTTGTCATAGTAAACTTGGAGTTACAAGTATAAATTAATCAGTGACATTTATAATGACAAGGTTTCAAAATGCTCAATGTTTTTATTAGCCGACTGTTCATTCGGCCTTTTGCAAATTTACCAAGTTTTTGATACAGCCTTTTCTTACCTATAATAAATATAATAGATGTTAATGCGTGTTCGTTGGTTTGTTCTGTCATCACATTTCAACCCCTCAATCGTTCGATATGCTACAGGGTAATTTGTAGCCCAGGCTCCAAAACAGACATGAGAATCGCGATGAAAAACTATAATATCGTATATATGTAAAATGCGTCAAAATACCTTTGGTAAAATATGTAAAAGGCCGAACATATAACCCATGACTATTAACAACACAAATGATGTGTCACAATTCATCGCATAACTATACCAATCGATATTGTTTATTCAGAAGAGCATCCTGTCACAAAAGGACTTGCAGGCACCAACATTTCATATGTTCCAATAACTGGCACAAGTTGTCTACGATTTGTTTGTCGCTTGGACATCCCTTTGTGACTACGTAACAATATAAGAATGCATTAAGCGACAAGCGTTCAGGATACGATATGGGATGAATTGTGACGTTTTCTAGCCCTGTAAACACATGACAAACATGAACACGTTAACACAATGAACATGCATCCACCGACATGCGACCGATCGATGTACGCAGCGGCTCTTGAGTTGCATCAATGATATATGTAGAATACAGAGGATATTTTTCAAGTAGCTAGCCGGAAGAACAAAAAGTGGGACGGAAAAGACTACCAGTAAACCAACTACTACAGTGTAGTTAGATTGTTCGAAATGGATATTTAAATCTGATTTGTCGTTTTCACCCCTCAGCTTAATACTCCAAAGGGAGTGACTGAAAAAGGCATTGACAATGCCAATCCGTTTAAATATAAGTTATGTTGTAGCCCTAATTAATAAAGAATCAATAGATAATTCATAGTTATAGCGACAAATGTAATAGCATGTTGCTGATTAACCATTACAAACTATTGACGAAGCTTAATTCAGATATTTTTTTGTAATTGAGAATTGACAACATTTCAAAAAAAAAAAGTATTTCTGTTTTTTCGCGTTTATAATAGCTCGTTAAAAATTAGACTACCCGTGTTTCTCGGTTTTCCTTTATTTAACTTAAATTCGTCGTTAATAATTTATTAAAGATATAGTCATTAAAAAGACCGTATATACAAAGTTAGGAATACTGATGTCGTGATCTTAGCATGATATAAAATAAAAAGAAGTAACTTTAAACAGAAACAGAACTGACTGTCATGTCATGTCACTTGTCAACCATAACAACTGTAACAACATGAATTCGTCGACTTTGGGCAGATTGCGGCTATCCGCTTTTACAAATCCGTTAGTCACTTTCATTTTAAATAGCGTATATCAAAACAATAGTATTACGAGAATCGAAAGCGTGTCGTTAGAATCAAGTAATCCGTCAGACAGATGAAAAATGGACATGACAGTTGTATATTTTTTTCAATTCCTATGGTAATAAATGGACTAAGGGCACTATAAGTGTATTCCTAACATTCTCAATCCAACTTTTTTTACTGTTTTTCCTAAATATAAAAAAAACAACTGCATAAAAAATTACAAAAATATTTTTACTGTAATCAGCAGTGTAAAATCTACAAACGGTATTTTTATTTTACTACCTTAGCACATATGAATTGTTGTCAATTGATTGATTTGGATTGTGAGGTATTAGAAAACACAAACAAAGAGATTACGCACGATAACTTGTATAGACAGGTAATTTTTATTCTATATACCATTTATTAAATTGAGCTCATCAAACAAATCGCGTTTTCTAACATTTCTACTCTTGCCCATGACCTGTTATTTCTAAGTAGGCCCAAAAACCACTTGTATTCAAATATCACTGACGCTGTACTCAAGAGCCCAGGTTAGGCACACCCAAGGCCGAGCGGATGGAATCTCACATTTGCTCCTAGTCTCCAGAGTGTAGTGCTCATCCAATTCCACATCCTCGGGGTCCAAGTCTTCCTCGTCCTATATTTCGTGTGTATGTAATATTGGATTAATATTCCCATAAACAGATTATATTACTAGGAAATAATCGTTTATAAATAGGTTTCCTCACGTTATTTTTATAGTAAAGTTGAGCAATGGCAAACACATTTCTAATAATAGGTATTCAGTAATTTTCAAACTTAAAATCCAGGTAAAATAATGAGGAATACGAGATTTGTCAGGATCGTAGCAGGTGGAAAGAAGTGGTCTCTGCCTACCCCTCTGGGAAACAGGCGTGATTTAATGTATGTATGTAGAACCAGGTATTAAACTAATAATCATTAAATCTTCATTTTGCACACTGGCTATAAAAAAATACAAATTTTAGAAGTATTAGCCTAATACACCTCAATTATCTGCAAATATTATAGTCAGTACCTAATATTTTTTGTTGCGTTAGGTACCCAAGTATATTTTTAAGTATCCCCAAGTATTTTACCTAGTATTCCTCAGTATTTTACCAGCGCCTCTATTCTAGGCGGTAAAAACGATATCGTAGTTTGCCTGTTATGTTATGACGTCAGCCGCCATTACTGTCAAGAAAATAAGTGCTATCAAAACGTTGACAATACGATAACAGATCAAATGCGATATTGTTTTTACCGTGTTGAATCTCAGAGGCGCTGGTAGGTATATGAAATATTTTACCTAGTATATATACCCCATGTATTACACCTATATTTTCCCAAATATTGAACTAAGTATTCCCCAAAAATTTAACCTAGTATTCCCCAGTATTTTACCTAGTATTCCCCAATATTTTAACTATATCCCCACGTATTTAACCTAGTTTCCCCTAGTATTTCCCAATTGCTCACCCGGTTCATAAGCACGGCGCGGCGGATCTCGCGCACGCCGTCGTAGACGAGCCGCGACGCGTCGATGAACTCGTTCTCGTCGAGGCCGGCGTTGCCGCCGCTGCCGAGCGCCGACACCGCTGCGTCAACGCGCACCGCGAACTTGGACATCACTGGGGGAAGGAGAGAAAAATAATTTAACGATTTTGAACCTTATTTTAACCTCCTGTGAATACTTATACTAAAATTTGTACGTAATACAACTGAAAATTGACTCTATTTCATTCACAATAGATTAATATTCCAGTGACAAATTTCGTTGTAATGAGGATAAAGAAGTCTTAGGCGCTTGTCCAACCACCGGCGAGGAAGCATTTAGCTATCGACTATTTTTTCTCTCAAGAAACGAACCAAAGATATAGATCCCGTGTACATAAAAGAGACACATTTATTATTGACCTTGCACAAGGTCTTATCACCACTAACTTGACGTGCTTCGAGATAAGCTTCTCACTCAGGATAAAAGAGTAATCGAAATCAAATTAATAATCGTTTCTTAGACAGCCATGCCCATATTTACATGTGGCGTTATGGGTACCCTTCATCTGGCATAACTTTTTTTGGCATAATCATCATTTGGCATAATCATATTTTAGCATAGTCTTTTTTTCTGAAACCGTATACTTTTCAGTATTATTTAAAATACCATTGCATAGAACACATTAGGTTAGGTTAGGTTTATTTTATAACAAACCTGAAAGTACACGGTTTCAGAAAAGAATACTGTATGCTAAAAGATGATTATGCCAAATGATGATTATGCCAAAAAAAGTTATGCCAGATGAATGTAGACCGTGTCGTTATCTGTGAAAAGGGACCTTATTGTCGATGGCGCTTACGCCGCACTGCGTCACGCGACGGATCGGAGCATCTTTAATAATGGCGGAAGCGGCATTGACAATAAGGTCCCTTTTCATATAAACCTTACGAACATAAAAACCTAAGAACTAATACTGTGGTAGTGACACCAGTGACACAGTGAGGTTCGATTCCCTGTATAGACAAAAATATTTGTGTGATGGATGTACTTAAGTATGTATTTCTCTATATAAGCTATATTTGAGACTAGGGCCATTTGTGTAATAAATAAAATAAATATCAGGGGACAATGTCACACCAATTGACCTAGTCCCAAACTAAGCTCTAGGCTTGTACTATGGGTACTAGACAACGATATAAATACTTATATAGAGAAATACATACTTAAATACATAGAAAACATCCAAGAATCGGGAACAAATAATCGCGCTTATCACACAAATATCTGCCCTTACCGGGATTTGAACCCAGGACCGCTAGCTTCGTAGGCAGGGTCACTACCAACTAGGCCAACGCGTTGTCAAAAATAATAATAATAATAATAGTAATATTGTCCCCCGATATTCATTTAAAAAAGAATAGCCAAACTTAAGTGGCAGTGGGCGGGGCACATTGCTCGCAGGACTGATGGCCGATGGGGTCAGAAGGTTCTTGAGTGGCGTCCGCGGACCGGGAGACGAGCTGTAGGTAGGCCTCCAACAAGATGGAGTGACGACCTTGTAAAGATCGCGGGAACGCGGTGGATGCGAAAAGCACAAGATCGGTCTGAGTGGAGAGCCTTGGGGGAGGCCTATGTCCAGCAGTGGACGTCTTTCGGCTGACATGATGATGATGATGATGATGATGATATTCATTTTAATACATAATGCATATTATTTCAAAGAAATATCTTTTTACTCAACTGTACCATCAACACTTTAAATGTTGATCCACAATAGGACCTCATCATAATGACAGCATCAAATAACGAGACAGAAATTACATAGGAATTAATCGTTGGTTTTATGCGACTCATCAATTAAAGTCCGTGACCGTACGTTCATCTTATACCGACCTTACTAACACATAATTATATCTATATCAATTAAAATTAAACGATAACAAACAAAAAATATCATAATATCACTAAAACACCGCGTGTATACAACCTATTCCATGCTCTAAACTCTGGAAATAATTCACATTGGACTCCACACGGCCTTTCTGGGCCCTGGTATCATCATTATAATAGAACGCAAGCCTTGACTGGCCGGCAGTGACATTTGGGCCGCCTTGACCTGACACAGGCCACATTAATATGTTACAGCCAGTGCACGTCATTAAAAGTTCTGCGAAATGTCTACGGAAAAAATGCGTAGAATATGTGACGACACGCGGCCTACTTGGTAGTGACCCTGTCAATGAAGGTAGCGGTCCTACGCCTCTATTGTATCCAAATATCATAAACCCTCCATTATGCGTTCAAGAAGGGCACATTATGACCACCATACATAGACTGTTTTGTTAGAACAAATTTCTTATCTGTAAAAATGTTATTACTGCTAAAGAATAACATCGATTTCGATATTATTTCATTCAAATTTCGAACATCTCTGAAAAACAAAGAAATTTGATTTGACCTCTGTTCTAATATCAGTCGATGTGACGTTTAGTTCGAAATGAATTGTCAATTTGCATACAAATTTGACAATTGTCGCACGTAAGTAAGATATCGAACGATATGACAGTTGGAGCCGACTCTAGTTTGTCTCTGAATGTCACTGAATGCATCCACATGGAGGGTTATGATATGTGGAATTAATGTATGTTAAACCCACACTCGTGTTTAATGCCCTTCATTATGTACAGTCACATAAACTACTAATTTGACATGTTATGGTATTTTTTTTTACTCGGCCGCCAATACTAGCAAGTTAATAAGAGCAATCAATACGTTGACAATACTATAACAGGTCAAAAACGATATAATAATATGATTTTCACTTCTCATGCTCTAAAAGTCCGTCTTTATGTCGTGCGTAGGCGACATAAAGACGCTTTTTATGCTCTAGTGCATAAAGTAAAATCTTCGTCGAAGGCCAAGGCAATCGGTCCAACAGCCACACGAACAACTTTAACTTCATAGAATAACCTCTTTATTTTATTTCGTTTCGTTAGTATTCTAAGACCAAGGCAAGGATACCAACAGCCAAAGTACACAATAAAACTTCATGACATAAACTTATAATTTTTATTTTGTCGCATTTATTATTATTATTATTATTATTATATTTGAGTAAAACAGTATATTTAAAGCATGACAATAAGTTATCATAGATATAAAAAACCATACCATAAATCGGCAACCATATTACAATAATTTACATGTTTCATTTCCTCGCAATCGAAGTGAAAATTAGAGTGTACCACTCGTCCATAAAACCCATTTAACACTCGACTTTATATCCATCCTCGCTCGCAAGCTCGCTTGGATGGATAAACGTCACGTAAAATGGTGCGTTTTATGCACTTGTTGTACAATCTACTATTTTAACGTGTTAAATAGAGGCCTAGGGCAACTTATATGTGTGATGCGCAAGAGTACTTGATCCTGAGTCTTCGTTGTTTTCTATGGATTTACAGTCTGTGTCAATTTAAATTGTCAAAGATGTAAACAAATTAGTACTGTTTGACACATAACCTCAAATATTCATCAAGCGAGTTTTTGTTTAAAGTAACGTATAATGAATAGTTTTTTAATCTTAAACTTAATGTGAGAGTAAAGATCAAGTGTATAAATCATAGCTAAGACCTCACTTGATCTTTAAAAGTGATTATTGAGTAATGATTTGCCAATTCCAATTGGCACAGAGTGTATGTCCGTTTATCAGCTAACTCTTCTGGTTTTAAATTTATTAGGCTTAAAAACTTCAGAATTATTATGCGAATTGCAATTTGACCGATTTCGTGCAATTCTAGGCGTTTTAAGAATTAACCCAATTATGTTTGACGGCAACATACGTATTTGATCGACGCAGTTCCTTAGTTTTATTTTTAAAGAATACAACAAAACCGTGTATAAGAAAAACTGGCATAGAGTAATTAAAAATATGAATGCAAAAAATTATGTTAAAATGTATTTAACGTGTAAGTAGAATTTTGAAGCCAGATATTTAAATTACGAATTACAAATCACATTTTATGCAAGTAATTTAAATACAAATACCGAATACGTATTAGTATTTCAATTACGTATTCTAATCACTAGTAATTCAAATACTGCCCAACCCTGTATGTTCTTGATACGCGGCAGCGTGTCCAGCCAAGTTCACGCAAAAGGAACTGGCGAGCGCAGCCGTGTGTTATTTACGCGAACCGTTTGGACGACTTTTGACGCCTCAATAACTCCAAATATATTTATCATAAAAACATGAAATTTGGTTAATAATAATAATAATAATAATAAATGTTTTTATTCAGATAACTAGATCCATGTGTTAGTGTACAATTTTTAAATCTAAGTTAGGAATAATACTAATAACTACTTAGCTTAGCATATCTACTACCGGTTTCTTGTCACCCAATTATTGGTGACTATTTGGTTGAAGTGTTTGAGGATAGGAGAATCATACTTGTCCTCAAACACGTTGATAACGGAGTTGAGACTGCCGCGCGTCCTGTGCAGCAATGAAGCGGTCTTTTTACGCACGACGGCGTGGAAGCCGTCGGTGCGCGCCTCCGCGAACAATGTATTAAAACCCTTTAGATCAACTAGAACCCTAAATTTCATAAAAAAAAGGTGCAACGGTTATTGAGATGAACTGTAGCTTAAAATTTGACTTGGCTAGTTTTCACATACAAGTTATAATACATTTGGCTAATCAAGTTATCTACTTTATGTTTTACGCAAGTTACTGTATTTATATTGTGTGGTTATATCTTACTCTTCCAAACAATTGTCTTGCTGGTAAAAACTAGCGCCGTCAAATCTTAAGCTTCAGTTTATCCTAAGTTATCTGCTTTGTGTAAATAATTCGAGTGTTCAGATTTAAGAAGTTATACTTTTAAATAGCAAACATTGTTGTAGCAGAAAATATAAGAAATTGTGTTTTTAATTTATTTTAGAATGTCGTATGTTCTTAATAAATAAATATCAGGATTATCTACGGAACTTGGCACCCATTTAGATCTCAATTATTTTGTCGGTGAAGTCGATAACCATGCATCGCATATTCTTAAAATATTGAACTTGGCTCCCATTTTCACATTTTTGTTTTTGATGGGATTTATTATTCAGTAGCGTAACGCTTTGTTGTTATTTCTCAAATGGTTGCTTCCGTTAGATACAGTTCATTTCGAAATACAACAGACATGCAAGACAAGATAATTATCGTATTATAATATTTGAATAATAAAACAGTAATATACAATGAGGATTATGAAACATGGCCTACTCCATTAGGAAACCTCGATAACATTGATTTGTAACATGAAAAAAAAGTTTTTTAGCTTTACTTTCTCAACCTCGTATCTGATCGAATAGTTAGATAGGAAAGTAGTCTTTATTCTTTAGGGAACACGAGTGCTTATCCTATCTAACCATTCGAGCAGATACGAGGTTGAGAAAGTAAAGGGACGATATTGAGACGCGAAGGACATAGTTTACTGACAGATCTCAAATCAAACACAAGCCCGCAATGTTGCATACAAATTCCATTATATAGCTTGTAACTTTTTAAAAAGTGAAAAGGGCCATAATAAAATGATGGCACAAGTCTTATACATCAAAATTTTATTCGAAACATAACTTTTTTATCTGTGTTTGGAATACATATGCTTTTTAAAAAAACAAAGCTTGCGATTCTCCTTGTCATAAACAAAAAGGCGGTAAAGAGTGATAGTTTTTTCACATGAAGTTTGTTTGTATGCAATTAAAAAAATGAGTTCAAGCGATGAAGATTTCACTGCAACACAGAAAAAACTTGCGATTTTTGAGAAAAGCACTATATTTGCCTCGGCAGGAACAGCAATTGCGGGCTTCGTATTTTTAAACGGACGAGCTTGCGAGAAAACAACAAAACTCGGCCCGCAATTGCATACTTCCATGCCTAGGCAATAATGTACTTTTTTTTAAATGAAAGAGAAACATAAATACAGTCCCATATCAACACGATACGGTAGCCTAGCTGGTAGTGCCCCGCTTTCGAAGCTAGTGGTCCCAAGTTCAAATCCCGGTATGGGCACATATTTGTGTGATAAGCGCGATTATTTGTTCCCGAGTCATGGATGTTTTCTATGTATTTAAGTATATATTTATCTATATAAGTAAGTTTAACGTTGTAGTATCATGTCGTCTAAAACGCAACTGGTCTACGGCAGCTAGTCTAAACAAGTATTATCAAGTCGTCCAAATTGCAAATGGTCTAAATCGCCACTAGTCTAAGTAGCAAGTGGTCTAAATTAAGCTTGTCTATGTAGCATTAAGTCTAAAATAATTACAAGAGGCACGATGTGCAGTTCAAAACACAGACACACACAAAGTAGGCAGGTTAGGTTCGTTAGGCAGCTTCAGACGCCCGAAGGGCAAACCGCCCATAAATAGGAGCCCCGCCTGGCGGGGCTCCGTCAACTTGTTGTATAAGAGAGGAATTATGAAAATACATAGGGCAGTTTGCGAACTTAGAGCGTGTGCTAGATAAGACCAGCTGCGTTTTAAACCACTTGCGACTTAGACCAGCGTTTTAGACGAGATGATACTAACCCGTCTAGTACCCATAGTACAATCCTAGAGCTTAGTTTGGGACTAAGTCATTAGGACCTTCCTCTTGAACCATTGTATAGCGGCCTTTACACGTCACAGTTTGGACCGCGGGAAACGCCACGCGCCATTCCACGCGCCAGTCCAAACCGTAGGTTTTTACTATTCACCCGACTGCCGAAGGAGGAGGGTAATGTGTTTCACAGCCTATATATGTATGTTTGTTCCTTTGCGTCACTATAAAAACTAAACCCGTTGTCCGATTTTGATGATTCTTATGTCTATCGATTTGTCTTAATCTGGCTAGTGTCACTGAAGATATGTCAGTAATCAGAATTCAATATGGCGGAAACCTGACGCCAAATAGTGCAAAAAAAAAACTCGTCTAAGTATGACAAGTGGGGTATCATTAAATAGGGATTTAAAAATCATCTTCAGGTTTCTTTCATCATTTTCCATTTTGAATGATCATTCAGGATTTATAACGATTTAAAGTTGGTTAGCGACAGTTGGGTTTTGAAAGCTTGCATTTATACGTAGGGTTCGGAGCGAAGATTGGAATGGCCGCAGTCCGAACTTTACATGTGCAGGCAGCTTAGGTATCTACTGATGAAAACCGCAGTAGTTTGAGAGATCGAAGCGTACATACAGAGGGACAGACGGCGGGGAGCGACTTTGTTTTATCCTCGTAAGGCCCACTAAAATCAGACAGTTTTTTGTGAGTGGGACTTTGAATCTACCGTCCAGGCAATAAAGTTCAATTACGTTTGTTCGATAATGCCATTTACAGTTTATGAATATCTTCAGAGAGAGGAAAATAAACGTTATTCTTATTGCAATACAGATCAAATTAAATTGCCTTGGTAACGTGCATCCTATTGCACACTGGGCTTTACGAGGTTATACTATGTAAAGACTATGTCATTAAAAAAGTTTTTTAAAACATTTATTCTATTTTATACTTTTTAGTGATCATAATACGCTGTTACGTAGTCCCCACCCTCTTCTTGGTTGATATGAAACTTTAAGTTATTTCAAGCGCGCCGCAAGCAACGACGCGGGAAAGTCATAGTCATATTTCTACATGTAAATATTCTTCGTTGTAGTCGCTCAACTATCTTAATCGAGATATATTATCGCGACCCTTGAAATCGGTACCGTTGAGGAGTTCCGGTGGCCATCTGTGGTCTTCATCATCAGTTCCACTTCACCAAATGATACTTTCTGAACGCAAATGCCGGACTTGTTACTAAAAATACTAAAACCGCTACATGCCTAAAATATTAGAGGAGTTCCCTCATTCCCATTGTCACAGATTTGGTGACAATGGGACCACCTCGGAAGTATACTCTCTCAAAACAAAAAAGAGTTTTTAAAATCAGTCCACAATTGACGGAGTAATCGGTGAACATATACATTTAAAAAAAACATACAGTGGAACGTACAACCTCTTCCTTTTTTGAAGTCGGTTAAAAGTTACAGTTTTGTAGCTGATGCTGTTTTTACGCGACTGCCGGAGGGTATTGTGTTTCACAGCCTATATATGTATGTTTGTTCCTTTGTGGCGCTCTAGAAACTAAACGCGTTGACCGATTTTGATGATTCTTATGTCAATCGATTTGTCTTAATCTCGTGAGTGTCACTAAAGATATGACAGTAATTTAAATTCAATATGGCGGCAACCAGACGCCATATTGTGAAAAAAAAAAAAAAAAAGTCGACGAACTATGACAAATGGGGTATCATTGAATAGGTATTTAAAAATCATTTTTAGGTTTTCATTAGTCATTTTTCATTTTGAACGATAATTTAGGATTTATAACGATTTAAAGTTTTTTGGTTTTAGCTTTTACACAACTATTATCGCCTCATAGCCATTTATTATAGTTCTAATCCAAAGTAAGCAGCCATATATAAGAGTTATGACGGCCCAGACGTCGGTTGTGCAACGGCTTGACATTATAAACTTATTATATTACTTAGTTGTTACCGAAATAGCGCTGGGGGCGTTTATACAAGGCGACCCACGCTAGAGAGGAATATTCTGTTAGGTCCAAGTTAAGCTGCGCGTACTTTGGGTGGAATAGGCAGGTAAGGAGCGGATGGATTTGTTGCTTGGTATTCATTTCTATACAGGGGTACAATTACATAATTCCGAATTGATCGAAATTAGAGATGGGCCGACTACGGATTTTGCCTACTGGCCAGTCGGCCGACTAAACGGTTTTCAATTTGAAGATTAATCGGCCGACTAGTCGGCAATGCCGATCGTAGGATTTTGCTAAGTTCGGGTGAACTCGGAAACGTTCGTTTCGCTTCGTCCGTTGCGCTTTGTTACCTACCTTTGACCAGTTTTGTTTACGTTTTTTCTGCACCACAAAAAACAATTAGAACCCTAATTATAGTATTATAACTAACTACCTAGTGCTTTTTATAACTATTTCGAAAAGAAAATCGCATGTGTGGACATTTTTTGACGATATTTCGCATAGGCAATAAAGTGCCGAATATTCGGCATTTTTTGCCGACTAATCACCGACTAAAAATCATGCCGAATAGTCGGCTTTCCCGACTAATCGTCGACTAGTCGGCCCATCTCTAATCGAAATCCCGAATTTCCATAAGCTATGTTTTGATAGAAGACATTTTTATGGTAACGATTATTAATCAAACCGACCCTAACCTATATATAACAATAAAAATAATCAATAACTCTATGAAAAGCAAGCTTTAAAAACCCGACTGCATTTTTTATACTGTCGTCGATATACCTACATATGTTAATATTTGTCATTTGGCCATTGTTGTTATTTCAATTTTAACAGTTTAGGTATCCTATGACACTCTCGCTGCGAAGACGAATCCAATCATACCTCATTTGTCAAAATCGTCCAAGTTATATATAATAATTGTAGTTGTTTATTTTTAAGCTAAAGTAGTTGTTTTTATTATCAATGTACGATATATCAGCTGTATATTTGTCAATAAAAAATCTTTCAGTTGGGGGCTCATGCGTGGAAAACTACACTAACTCTATTGGGGTCTGCATCACCGCACAGCATTGTCCATCTGCAAAAATTGCATACGAGTAAGTTTTTTTTTTGTTAACACTCGCAGGTAAAATACAACTTTCCCCCCCTTGTATAACAAATAACTATTACCCCGTTGATCCCGATTCAATAAAACCTACCCATATACACTCACCGGCAATAACTCTATGAAAAGCAAGCTTTAAAAACCCGACTGCATTTTTTATACTGTCGTCGATATACCTACATATATTAATAACTGTCATTTGGCCATTGTTGTTATTTCAATTTTAATAGTTTAGGTATCCTATGACACTCTCGCTGCGAAGACGAATCCAATGATACCTCATTTGTCAAAATCGTCCAAGCCGTTTTTGCTGTAGCGGGGAACATAGAACTGGAGCAGTCGGGTAAAAATAGAACAAGCATAACATAGCCTTCGGAACATTGAAAATTCTGACAATAGTACATTGTTGCAGAGGATAGAAAGTACGCGATTTTTGGACGAGTCAATAAAATCTAGTGTACGAGTCCATAAATTGCACTTTCTACCGAGGCAGACATAATGCTTTTCACAACTACTGAGAGGAAATAAAATAAAAATTCATATTCAAAACTCAAATTTTAATTCATGTTAATGTGACATCACCGCCAATTTTACCATAGATAACTTTTTTTTAAGCTGGAACCCTTTCTCGTGGCACTCGAGATTAATAAACTAACATGCGAGATGAAGATGTCAACTCCATATAAAATTGTATCAGTTTCGCCATATCTCCCATGCAATTTCATCTCTAGTGGTTCGATATTAGGGGCCAAGTTTGAATTACATTAAAAAAAAAAAGTGACATAGTTTTTAGTCAATGTATCTTTTAGCAAAATTACACCTAATATTTTACGACACAAAATGGTGTGTTCTGATTGGTCGATTTAAATTTTTCATTTTAAGGAGCTATGACACGAAAATTGATTGATTGATTTTCATTGGTTCTTAAAGTTGGCCAACAATGTTCTCGACCAATCAGCAAACACGCCGACTATAGGTAGAACAGAAAAAACAGTAGAAGTGTCAAGCGGGCGTGTACCGTTTAGCATGGTTACGAGTATGCGGAGTTCCGCGCAACCTACCATACTTTTGCCGCGATCGCTTATTTCGATATTTCTAAAAAAATAAACAAAAAACCCGACTGCAGTGAAAAAAACAACTGAAAAGCGAAAAAAAAGCTATATAATCTAAAGAAAATTGTTAGAGCATGTACTTATTCATATTTATAACAATTTAAATTTAACTTGAATATTGGAAAAGGTGTTCCAGGCGGGACAAGATAGTCCAAATGTTATTTTTTTTCAAGAAATAGGTTTTGAAATTTATTGCTTGTCCCCGCCTGCAATACCTTTTCCAATATTCAAGTTAAATTTAAATTGTTATAAATATGAATAAGTACATGCTCTTACAATTTTCTATAGATTATATAGCTTGTTTTTCGTTTTTTAGTTGTTTTTTTCATTGCAGTCGGGTTTTTTGTTTATTTTTAATAATTTAATTTATTTAACTCTTTTTAGTTTTTATTAATAAAATTGTGGTTTAATTAATTATTACCTTAGTTATATATGAGCTCTGGAGCTTAATTTTTTTTAATGTCGCGAAGCTACAAGTGACAAATTACAAGCGAAACTCTATTTCTAGCGAAAGGAGTTTATTACTTAACATTTACGTATTTTTTTGACTTTCCTGTCAAAATAGTAGCATCAAAGTGTTATGATGTATATATATTTGGAATGGGCTATTTAATAGCTTTCATTTGATACCCATATTGTTATAATATAAAAAAAAACTTTTCTTCCCCCTCCGTATTTTTTTTCGCGGACGCCATATTGAAATATTATATACCCTATGTCACTTCGGCAATAAAGACGAATCGAATGACACCTCGTATATTAAAATCCGTCCAGCCGTTTAGGCTGCAGAGCGTGCCCAGAAATAGACATACATACATAAATACATACGCTCGAAAAACATAACCCTCCTTCTGACGCAGTCGGGTAAAAACGAAATAAATCCAGAAGCGTCGAAGCTCTGTCCCTCGCAGTATTCTTATATAGTGAGGGACAGAGCATTCGACGCGCTAGAGTACGGTAATTGTAACTCATGGTAAGGGCACAGGTCAATGGCGATATGGTTTTTACAGTTTAGAATAGAGGCCCTGGGTTAGCAGTCGTGACGTGGTCGTCTCTTCGTCGTCTCGTGTCGCATAAATGCTTTTCTAATGAATTGCTAACCCTTTAAATAACTATTTAGGCAACGTCGAATATAATAATAGAATACAATGGATTGTGGCTTTTAAAGTTACCACATTTATCCTCGTAAGGCCCACCATACTAAAAACAGGTAGTTTTTGTGAGTGGGACTTTGAATCTACCGTCAAGGCAATAAAGTTCAATTAAGTTTGTTCGATAATGCTATTTTCAGTATATGAATACAGGAAAATAAACCTATTCCCATTGGAACACAGTTCAAATTAAATTGTCTTGATTATGTACATCGTATTGCACACTGGGCCTTACGAGGTTATTATACGTCAGTGATACTACAATATCTCGTAACTAACAAATTAAATAAGGTGAAAAATACACCTTAGCAAGTAAGTCAGTAAGGTACATTTTGCAACGTATTGAATTTGTTAGTTAAGAGGTATTAGAGGATCACCAACGTATAGCCTTATCCATCTTACTAGTACGACAAATATTATACTTAGATGTGAAACTTTGTGATGGATGTTTGCTTTTCAATCAGCAAAAACGGCTAAACTGATTTTGATGAAATATCCCTTTTTGTAAATTGGTGTCCTATTCATACGGACATAAAAATAAATGTTTTAAAAAACAAAAAAACCGCCTTCAAAAACGCAAAAAATAACTTCTTTAAAATTGTAGGCACCTAATAGGTTAGTCCAACTGAAGTCGGCGACCACAACATTATCAACAAAAAGCCGACATCAGTTGGACTAACCTATTAGGTGCCTACAATTTTAAAGAAGTTATTTTTTGCGTTTTTGAAGGCGGTCTTTTGTTTTTTAAAACATTTATTTCATTTTATACTTTTTAGTGATCATAATACGCTGTTACGTAGTCCCACTTCTTAGTTGAAATGAAACTTTAACTTATATCAAGCGCGCCGCAAGCAACGCCGCGGGAAAGTCATAGTCATATTTGAACAAGTAAATATTCTTCGTTGTAGTCGCTCAACTATCTTAATCGAGATATCTTATCGCCACCCTTGAAATCGGTACCGTTAAGGAGTTCCGGTGGCCATCTGTGGTCTTCATCATCAGTCCCACTTCACCAAATGATACTTTCTGAATGCAAATGCTGGACTTGTTACTAAAAATACTAAAATCGCTATATGTTTGCCTACAATATTTGAGGAGTTCCCTCAATTCCTCACTGATCCCCTCATCAGATACAGATTTGGTGACAATGGGACCACCTCGGAAGTATACTCTACGGCTGCGCCGCTGAGTCGGTAATTCGGTATTATTATATTCAGATTTGAATTCGATTTCGGATCGAATCAGCGCGAGCCCGACTCACACTTCACCATTTTTTAGTATTTGTTGTTTTCGTTTAGGGTGGTTAATAATAATAAGGGTCTATATTGACTGACATAATTAGTTTTAGTCATAATGTGCTTTAGGTCATAATCATCGCAAGTCATAACGTGTTTTTTTAAAGAAAATGTTACTTTTTCAGGATTTTTATAAATCAAACCTAACCTAACCTAGCACTGTCTACACGTTAGATACGTCAGAACTTCTGAAAAGTTTGCAGTTTCAGCGATATAAAAAATTATGACTATCAAAAATTATGTCAATAATTACATTATGACCAATAAAATTATGGGAAACAAAAGGCTACCGGTTAATAATCATACCAAAATTCGTTTTTACGATAAAACAAAAATAAAAACAGTATGAACAAACAAAGAAAGTTCTGGTATGGGGACCACTGTATTACTTCACACTCGTTAGAAAAAAATTTGTTAATAAATCCGCCACAAGAACACATATTCTGAAAAAACTCGAGCTGCTATCGACGGACGAACAGCGTAGGCGGGTCGGGCTCGAGTCATACACAGATATGTTACCGTCTTTCCAGCGAACACACCCGAAGTTAACGTTTTTAAGGCCTAATTTTCTGGCTGAACCTACATCCGCAAAAACGAATCGAATAAAAACATAATTTACATGCACACAAGCCTTTAACTATTGACCACAGGAAAGACAACTTTTGTTTCTCCGTGTGTGTATGACCCAGGCATGTTATTAAAATTGACCGATCCTACATTGTTACAGAGTTCAAATTGCAACAGTACCTAATAACGCCCAACTTTCTAAACGGCGCGTTTATGAAAATAATAATTTCGTAATTGATTGGATTATGTATGCAACCTTCAATATAACTGTAGACCTAAAACGGGCATGCAGTGTTACAGTATTCGCGATGCAGTATACTCGTTACATAATTAATTGTCGTAAAAGTTCGGTTTTAATATAATCGCTGTGACAGGTCATATAAGTATTATTAACTCTAGTTTATTTGAATGTTTTAAACCCCTACGCAAAAAGAGGGGTATAAGTTTGACCGCTATGTATGTGTGTGTCTGTCTGTGTCACCGAAGCTCTTAAACGGGTGACCCGATTTGGATGCGGTTTTTAAAATTTAAAAGCAGGTTTTCTAGCGGTGGTTCTTGGGCCATTCTACTTTTCGTTGTACATAAGTTTTAGCGACGTGCTCACTAAACTATTTTTATTTCAAAAACCGGTTAAGTGCTGCGTTTTTTAACTTGAAACTCGAAAAGGGACATAAATAAGCTTATATTTAGAATTATCCTGATTCATAAAAGATAAAAAAAAAAAGATGTTTATTCAGTAAGTAGGCCGCACGGGCATTTTTACACGTCAAAAAATCTACCAACGCTTCGCAAGAGACCACTGCTGAGAAGAAACGCCGCAAGAAACTAAGCAGTCAGTTGTTTTTTAAATATTATTTATACAATTATAAAACTCAACCTAGCATTATATAAAACAATGAATATAACATTAAAATATATAAATCATGCGTAGTTGAGCAGGAAAATGTGTCACAACTCAGTATGTTCAGAAGAACTCATAAATAGTAATAATAATAAATAATAACGATAAAAAGTTATTTGTAATAACTATAAAGTGAGTAACGCAGTGGACGTTGATGTCCCCGCCTTTTCTATGGAAAAAGTGCAATTTACCACTGGGTTACCGAGATTCTTCAACGATAATTACTTAAGTAATTTAAAAGTCGTTTCTTTGAAAACCGCTTAACTTAAACATTCTAAGTTCATTATTTATTTATACGCGGATTCAAAATCAGGTATACTTTTTATCGGACGATAACAAAAATGTACACTAAAAAGTAGAATGGCCCTCTTAGCTTATCATGAAAATCGGTTAAGCAATAAAGAAGATAACAGGTCTGAAAGAAGGAGTAACCATTATATCCGGGGTTTTAATCTATGTAATAGTTATAATGTATTTACTCGGTAAAACCATAACGAATCAAAAGCAACATGGTTTTATCTAATGGAATAGACTGTCAGATGTAGGGAATGAAGATACGACATCGCTCTTGGTCGGAAAAGGTCGTATTTATCTTGCTTTCTCAGTCTGATGACGCGTTAGCCTAGTTGGTAGTGACCCTGCCTCAGAAGCTAGCGGGCCCGGGTTCGATTCCCGATATGGGCAAATATTTGTGTAATGGATGAACTTGGATGTTTTCTATTTATTTAGGTATTTATTTCTCTACATAAATATTTTTATCGTTGTCTAGTAAATACTAGGTGACTGATTGCCTTAGACAACGCCATCTATCGAGAAACTCTTGTTAAAGATCACTAGTGATAATGTGGCCAGTGCTACTAGCGCTAGCGTGTGCTAGCGTGGTAGTAGAGGGAGCGCTGTACGACACGTTTACCGGGGAGCCTGTCTCGCCGGAAAGAGAAAAGGAACTGGCAAGATTAAATATCACGCTGTAAGTATATTACTTTCACTGGAGAAGGTTTCTTAAGCCATCTATGGACAAACTCTCGTTAAAGATCACTAGTGACTATGTGGCTCGTGTTAATAGCGCTAGCGTGTGCTAGCGTGCTAGTAGAGGGTCGCTGTACGACACGTTTAGCGGGGAGCTTGTCACACCGGAAAGAGAAAAGGAACTGGCAAGAATATTGCTGTAAGTATATAATTACCCGACTGCCGAAGGAGGAGGGTAATGTGTTTCACAGCCTATATATGTATGTTTGTTCCTTTGCGTCACTATAAAAACTAAACCCGTTGTCCGATTTTGATGATTCTTATGTCAATCGATTTATCTTAATCTGGTGAGTATCACTGAAGATATGACAGTAATCAAAATTCAATATGGCGGCAACCAGACGCCATATAGTGCAAATTAATTTAAAAAAGTCGACCAAGTATGACAAGTGGGTTATAATTGAATAGGGATTTAAAAATCATGTTTAGGTTTCTTTCATCATTTTTCATTTTGAACGATCATTTAGGATTTATAACGATTTAAAGTTGGTTAGCAACAGTACGCACCGAGGTTCCGCACCATCACACAACACATATTTGTGTAAATGTAGGTATTTAACACAAAAGTTTGTAGCATACGCTACTGATTTTCTATGTAAAAACATAACCTTTCGTACGTCACATTTTACGATGCTTATATTTTCAAAACTAACATGTTTTGCTAGGAACTACCTATATAGGGAGCTTGCTCACCTCTTGAACTTTAGAATTAAAGGCATTCCTGAAGCTTTTGAGCAATGGAAGTAGATGTTTTCAACGAAAGTAAACACGTGATAAACACAAACTTTCGAGGCACTTTGTAACTTATCTACAAGTCCGAAACATACGTTATGTATGTCAAATTGATCGTCACGATGTGTACTATCTTTCTATTACACTTCTAACACTCGATGTATTTTCGAGAATTTACATCACGTTATTTACAAATATTAAAAATACTTTACGCCGGGTACGTTTCTGTTTTAAAACGATATGACAACTGAATGTCAAAGGGGTGCGTTCTGAATAGCCGATTTATTTGAGATATATCATGAGTTAATAATCGAGATATTATTGGCCATGAAATAGCCTATGAGCTAATTTTGAGTAATAGTTGTTAGAAACGTAATTAGCCGTGACCTAGGTATACATTCGGTAAAATATTAATTAAATCCTAGGAACTTTTACAACATTTCGGAACGGAACGTTACGATACCTAACTCTGGAAGAGCATTTGACTTGACAGGAGAGTTGTCACAGAGTTGTCACCGAGCCCTTGACGGATAAGGACGTATCGCGCATTGGCGCAGGCATTTTGACAGCTGACGATTTCGCGGGGTCGGCGTCCGCGCCGTTCCCTCGGGGGTCCTGAGTGACGTCAGCCCGGCCTCCATGTTAACTCGGACGAACAAACGCCCGATGTAATTTAATGTGAAACAGTATTGGTGAAGTTCTAGTTAAGGGGAAGTGTAAGTGCAGTGTTCGCGGTTCTTTGCGTTACGCCCGCGGCGTTTATGCGCTCATGGCGCTGCCGAACGATCTCCCCGTAGGCGTAGGGTGTCGAGAAGCGAGGCCCTACTGCCGATGTCTCCGGCGTCTGCAGGTGTTGGGTGACGCCAAGCGTTTCGTGATGCCAAGGGGCTTCACGCTTCTCCCAAAGAGGAGTCCACGCTGTCCACGAGTTCCTTCGGTTTGCCTCGCCCTGATAGCCTTACCAGCCAGCTAGCATCTTTTAGAGACAGTGCGCGTCCCGTGATTCCGAACGTAGTGAGACAACCGCGTCTCCTCGCGACACAGCACCGCCGCTGGTGCTTGTTTAATGTAAATTGTCCTTTGAATTTTGCATGTTCATATTATACATGAAGTTTATATATCATTTGGCCTTTTCATTCACTCTCCCTTAGTTACACCAGTATAGGATTCCACAACAAGAGGACCCTTGACAACAAAGGTTCGTTGCGATACCGCTGAATCCTGTCCGTGCATTCATCAAAATAGTCTGTCATTAACGACTGCACCCATTATTCAGGACGGAATCGTGGGTGCGGTTGTTCTATTCACGACAAGTTCACTGCGCTGATTTTTAGGGATCCGTACCCAAAGGTACGGTACGTACGGTGACAACGGGACCATATTAGTAAGCCTCCGCTGTCTGTTCGTCCGTCTGTCTTTCTGTCAGCCGGCTGTATCTCAAGAACCGTAATAGGTAGTAAGTTTTCAGAGTAGAAAAATAAAATAAAAATTAAAGTGAGGCGATTTATGCTCCATCTTAATATTGTATGCTGGTTCAGCATAGCGAGCCAACACAAGCAAACTCAACAGGACGCACCAAGTCGGTTTAGTCAGGGCCGTTACGTGCATATTAAGTAGGGATGTTACGGAGGCGGCTTTACCGGAGCCGGAGCCGGATCCAGAGTCTATTTTATTTATTTAACGGAGAGGATCCGGAGCCAGAGGCGAAGTTGGAGCCGTATCCGAAGCCGGATCCTGAGGTTTACCGGAGGCGGAGGCGGAGCCGAGTTCCTTTTATTTAAATGAATTCCTGGACAAGTCGAAACTTGTAGGCAAGCGCCGCGCTGCCGCGGCAAATGCTATACCTTCAGCTCCGGTTTAACTTCGGTAAAAAAATAACGTAGGCGGAAGCGGAGGCGAAGGTGTGAAATCAAAAATAGCGAAGGCGGAGGCGGATCCGAAGGTGTAAAACCAAACGGAAGTTCCGTCTTAAAGGATCCGGAGGCGAAGCTCCGTAACATCCCTAGTATTAAGTATCGAGGCGACGCGCATCAACCCAACCCTAGCGCCAGAATGGCAATACTACTTTTAGCTGTAGACATCTATGTTGATGAATGATGATTGTTCTCAGATGGTGTTCCATCGAGATAGCCGATTGCAATCCGCAGGAGCACCGGCGCATCGACAACTCGTGCAACAACCTCCACTCCCCCCCGCGCGGGGCCACCCTCACACCCTACGGGCGGCTGCTTACCCCGGAGTATGGGGCGAACTTTAAACCGCGACGGGCTAAGAATGGGGATGAGCTGCCTAATGTTAGGGATATCAGGTAATATCTCTATACCTAGACCTTAATGATTGATCTGATAATTGGTAAAGTACCTACCTACTTACTTTCTGATTGGTAAACAAAACGCTTCAGCGAGCGTCACACGCAGCTCGTGACGCACATCGGCGTGTTTCTGACGGGCGACACGTGTCTACCCGACACCGTCAACTACGTCGTATGCTTGTCTAACTATAGTGCGTGTTACGGTGCAGGGTGGCGATAATGTCGGACGGGCGAAGCTCCAGCGAGCGTCACACGCAGCTCGTGACGCACATCGTCGTGTTTCTGACGGGCGACGCGTGTCTACCCGACACCGTCAACTACGTCGTATGCTTGTCTAACTATAGTGCGTGTTACGGTGCAGGGTGGCGATAATGTCGGACGGGCGACGCTCCAGCGAGCGTCACACGCAGCTCGTGACGCACATCGTCGTGTTTCTGACGGGCGACGCGTGTCTACCCGACACCGTCAACTACGTCGTATGCTTGTCTAACTATAGTGCGTGTTACGGTGCAGGGTGGCGATAATGTCCGACGGACGACGCTCCAGCGAGCGTCACACGCAGCTCGTGACGCACATCGGTGTGTTTCTAACAGGCGACGTGTCGGCTGTACACGACACGATCAACTACATCATAGGTACGTAACGTATCATCGCTTACTTTCTATTTACATGACCTTTATTATTAACATAATAAAGCCAGAGTATCTCGGAGTCCTAGATCCCATTTTCATTTCATCGCAAAGCATTTCTCGCCGCACGAGTTTTTTTTTGGTTGTCACAAGGCTAACCTAACCTAACCTACCAAAATTAATGTTTTTCTACTCGCGTAATATAAACCGCTAGTATTGATATCGTTAATGGTACCACAATACCACCTATAGCGTAACCGAAACGTGAAAACTATTCTATAATAAGCGTTGCCATGGTAATAACAGTTCTATAATAATTATTATAGCATTGTTATTACCATGCTTACGGTCATTCCGGATGTCAGTCTTGGCCTTCAGTGAACACTTGACGTTCTAATTTGTATAATAAACCGTTTAAAATATTTTAATTTCAATTATAATTAAGTATACTAAAAACAAAATTAATTTTGAGACTAATTTTGTGTTTAAAACTACATTTTTATCAAATTACTAAAAATAGATGATTAATATCCATCGATTTGTTATTTGGTTACCATGGTTACGTTCAATATGGATACCAACAAAATGGCGTTTCAGTTGGCATTCCAACTTGTATGATAAATTGTCAGAACTGTTTTATTAACTATTAAAATTGTCATGAAAGTAAACATATTATAAACAGTAAAATTCACAAACTATTGACGCCAATCGGAATAATGAAAATGACTTTGCTGACAAGTAATTTGTTAGCAGAAAAATCGAGGAAAGTATACAAGAAAATTTAGCGATTGTTTATTTTTGTCATAATCATTTTAAGAGGCCACCTATGCTAAAGTCTGGAGTGTTCCGCGATCTGGATTTCAATAACCATAACGCCTTTGTATCTGTTTTTTGGATATACTCATATCAAACTTGCGGGCCGATTATGGTCGTGTTTATCGACGTAGATAAGCGTAGATAAAACATCTGTCACTTTCTGACCAGTATGTAAGTGCGAGAGTGACGGAAGCTTTATCCACCGCGATAAAGGCGACCATAATACGGGCCCAGATCATATTTGCTTGAGACTGTCGAACGTGAAAACACGATTAGAAATAAAATCCTCGATACTTTTATTTTTCTAACATGACGCCTTTTTTGCATGTTTTTGGTTGAATCTTCGAAACCCTATAATCTTTAACGATGATTTTCGATTCAATAGTTGCGGATATGTAACTTCTTAATCCTGGGAAAACATTTTTTCAATAAATGTTGTGGTTTTAAAGTAAACAGCGATTAATTGAATTTAACGCTGCCGTCAAGGCGCGAGCGAACTATCTCCATCTCACATTCTTCGCGCGGAAGCACATAAAGCCATCCCTTTTTATTCTTGCGGGGGCGCGGCACATAGGTAGCCTCTTAAGCTTGTAGGAAAAGTTATGTATGCAACGGTACATAATTAGCTCTTAAGGTACTTGTGCCTGTAATTAGAGCGCTCGCAAGCTCGCGCTCTAACCTCGGCCCTCGTACCTTAAGAAGCTTCATTATGTACCAGTTACATAAATAACTATTAAGATATTCTGAAAACATCATGATTTCAGAAGATAAGCGTGCGATGAAGTGTAATCCGATAGAATGATGGGATATCTTAAAAAGTTACTTGCAAGAATTTACCATTTAAAGTTCTTTTTTACATTTTAGTGACCACAGATTGTTGCAAGCCTGATGCGGAGCAGGACCCTAGATGTCTACCAATCAGGTAAATAATGTAAATTCTCTCCGACACGTTCGGAAATGTTCATCGTAAGGAGCGTCCCGATTTGTAGATATAAATGATCACTATCAATGACGCTTTCGACCTGTATCGTAAAACACGACTTATTGTTTTGTCATATTCGACCAGTTCTATTCCCAGTTAAGGTAGAGGTTTTTTTTTAAATCCAATAATGCAGTATATACTGTTTAAAAAAAAAAACTTAGTCTAGTCTATTAGTAGTAGCCGTCCATGCGGCATTAGTTTTTCCGCCCTGTAAAAATAGTAAAAAACATATATATTTTTTAATGGAAAGGAGAAGGCACGCGATCACTCAGGCCACCTGATGGTAAGTGGGATCTGAGATCCATAAACATTTGAAATCTCAAGACTACAATCTCAAAACTGCAATCCTAGGACTGGAATGCCTCTATGCTAGTAATTTCACCGGTTGTCTTATCCCCACACCGGAACACAGCAATGCGAACACTACTGCATGGCGGTGGTTTAATGGATAAGATGGTGGTAGCTATCCGGACGGACCCTGCACAAGGTCCTACCGCCACTAAAACATGCAAGAATTAGGAAAAAATAGGTACCCGTGCTCATCACACAAATATCCCTTACAGGGATTTGAACCCAGAACCGCTAGCTTCGTAGGCAGGGTCACTACCAACTAGGCTATCGAGTCCTCGTATTATTCGTATCATTGGGATTTATTCGTAGGGTATCTGAAGAAGATGTCCACCTGCGGAGAAGCAACGTGCGCTGCCTGAACCTCTCGGCACCGATAACCTACCAGAGGCTGGGATGCTTACCAACGAACGTGCCGCCTGCCAGGGTAACTACAGTAGCGGCATCTAGTGATGCCACTTTAGATAGCTGACAAATAGTGTCGCGAAACACTCCATTTTATTATCGTAAAAAATTCAGTCAAGGGCAAGAAGTAAATTTGTAAAAAGTTTTTAAAGATATAACGCATAAAAATAAAAGGCCATAAATTGTAGATCAAACTCTCGAAATAAACTGTGTGGCTAGAAGAAGACGACATTGTCAGTAATTTGAAATATTGTGTCAAAATATACAAAATTTGAAATTATTGATAAATGTGAGAAAAAATAATCATTAAACGACGTTAACTCAGAGCCAGGACGCGAGTTTGCCAGCGGCGGTGACGTGAAAGTGCAATGACTTCATTGTCATATGTTGTTGTACCAGTCAGCGGTTTTTTTGAGATGTTTTTGTTAGTTATGATTAAAACGATGAATGCTAGAGTGCGAGCAAATAAAAACATCCTCAAGATGAAGCTAGTCACGAAATGCGTTTCGGTAAATTATAGCCCCAGCAGTACATCACTATAGGCTAGTGTCCTAAAAAAATCTAATTAGTCCGTATTTTACATTATCAAAAAATATTAAACATATATTTTTTCTTTTGTCAATTAATCAAAAAAGTTACAGTGCGTTAAGTTTCGCGTGACGTCACGCCGTGGCACACTTTATACCACATTGTGACGTCACGAGCCCCCACTCCCGAACTTTGATGCGCGCTATATTTGTCAACTTTGATCGATCTGAAAAAGCTAAAAATACGTGTTCAATATTTTTTGATAATCTTACTGACGGACTAATTAGAATTATTATTTTTTTACCCAGGACACACCCCTATTCCGGTACCTGCAACAATAAAGTTTGACATCTGTTCTTTTATACTTGTTGTCAATATTTACGGAACTTGAGCGAGCAAACGTCAAAAGTGCCATCACTCGATGCCGCTACTGTAATGCTTATGTGATAAATGAAGTGTAAGCTACTCGCCAACAGATGGCGTTAGTAATCGTAATTGATCTTAAATCTCGATAGATGTCGCTGTTACTCGATTCCTACATCGCGCTGACAAGATTTTCCCAGCAAATAATATAAGGCTCGGAAACTTACTCTTTGTTAACCTATTTCACTAGCTCACTCGAGATTAATTACTGATACGTGTTGAAGTATAGTGCTGTGTCAAAATCAAAATATTTATTCAGTAAATAAATTGGCCACATACGGGTTCTTTTACACGTCGGTAATATAAATCTACTAGCGCTTCGGACAAGACCATCATTGCGGAGAAGAAGCGCCGCAAGAAACTCCAGCAGAAGGTCATTTTTTCAAACATAAAAGACAATAATACTTAAAAGTAAGTTACATTACAAGGTAATAGAGCAACAAATATTAATTATTAGAACTATCACAAATAAAAACATTACAAATAAATGTAAAAAGAATGTGTGTTTTTTGGACCCCTTGTTCACTAGTTTTTTTCAGAATATGTGTTATAAAGGTAGATTTACTAACAAATATAAACAATTAAGAAAGTGAAATAGTAAAGGGGGTCCCCATACAAGAAACTGTTTTTTTTTTCAACACTTTTTTTATTTTTGTTGTATCGTAAAAACAGTAAAATATTCTAAGTGTCAAATTTGGTATGATTATATGACAAACCTTGAAGAAAAACAACAAAAACTAAAAAATGGTCAAGTGTGAGTTGGGTTTGCGCTGATTTGATTCTAAATCGAATTTAAATAGGAATATAATAATACCCACTGTGCGGCGGTACGGGACCCTCGGTGCGCAAGTACGACTCGCACTTGACCGGTTTTTGTACTTTTAATTAGTTCATTTTTTTTTACATTAAATTGCTCACAAGAGGGCTCTTTTACACGTTGGTAATATACAGTGAATCTACTTGCTATATATGGTAGGGATAAAAAAGTGTTTCTAATTATGTGACCACCTATAATACCTACATTTAATTGATTTATTTTACAGATTTATAAATTTTACAGATTCGACGCAGCTCCGCTTTTGCGGAGCTCCTATTTCTGGGTGCACTGGCCCTTCGGGCCTGTTGAAAAACTAACATTACCTGAACCTAAACCATTTCCATTGTAATAACAACAGGAAAATATGCCATTAAGAGAAATTCGTAACGGAAAATATGCGACTGGGTAAAATCTTAAGTGGGCAAAAGTACAACTAGGAAAATTGCTACGCGGAATTAAAGCATTTGGGAAACAGATAGACACACTCCCTAAAATAACCTCGTAAGGCCCACGATACTAAAAACAGATAGTTTTTTGTGCGTGGGACTTTGAATCTACCATCAAGGCAAAAAAAGTTCAATTACGTTTGTTCGATAATCCCATTTTCAGTTCAGCAAGATAGGAAAATAATCCTTATTCCCATTGCAACACAGTTCAAATTACATTGCCTTGATAATGTTCATCCTATTGCACACTGAGCCTTACGAGGTTAGATATCCCCAAGTAAATCTATACAATCTGTCTTTTAAGATAAACACAACTCCGCCGTTGTTGGAGCTGTCCATCCTCTACGGCAACACCGCGGCCGCCGCGCGCCGGGGCCGCGAGGGGAAGGGGGGGAGGATCCAAGCTGAGACGATAAATGGGAAGGAGTGGCCGCCGAGTGGGTCGGCCGTGTGTTTTCAGAACGACCTGGGGCGGGGGGAGACGCGGTGCCACGCTTCTGGTGAGACTTTGCGTGTGTATGGAGCAAGGACGCAGGAGGTGATGATGGAGTCGGAAGGTGGCGACAGGTTCTCCGCTAGTCTTAACGTAGACCCACCGTGTTAGGACTCAATAGTTTGGTCTTGATAAGCAGATAAAGATTTTGCAAAGAAAAGTGAAGTCTGCAGGAAAATCTTGTCCCATAAAGGTTTTTTTTTACAGAAGCGTATTATTCCAAAATAAGTATACCAAATTTTATTGCAGTTGAATAAACTTTACAAGTCGCCCATACTGTTAAAATTGTTTCATATACATAAATGTATAGAGCTTCACACATCTAATAAAGATACGAAATGAGAAAGGTTTGGACAGATCATGACATTGTATTCTCTGTTGCAGCAAAGAATATTATACTCCTGTTTTTAATCCTTGCTAAATTTACTGGATGTCTTTTTGTATGAGAGTGAGATCCTTTTGGCATGAACTAAACGTTTTGGGCGACCAGTAAACGGCCCCTTAACGCATTCACTGCCAGTACTGTTTTTTGAACTTTCTCCAGGTGCCACATCTTTTGTTTTATACGGAGCTTGCCTACTGTAAGAACGCACATATGCGTTGATGGCACTGTGCGGAAGTGACGGTGACGCATATATGCGTCGGTGGCAGTGAATGCGTTAACAAGTTTAAATCTGACACACAAGCAACTAATTTATAGTAATCAAAAATAAGCTGTGAAGGAATGATTTGATATACTTTATTTTTCTTCTTATTATTTTGGACCACCCTAACGGAAGTCTTTACTCATTATCGCTCTAAGTCCATTCTTTTTTTAGCAAATGGAGGTCTGAACGGGATCCTGGGCGTCAACATGTTCGGGCTGTGGTTCCTGCGGCAGCACAACCAGATGGCGCGTGCGCTGGAAGCGCTCAACCCGTGCTGGGCCGACGAGCAGCTGTTCATGACGGCCAGAGACATCAATATTGCGCTGTGGCAACAGTTGATGTATTACGAGTTCATGCCTTCTATTGTGGGTAAGTGATCAATCCAAATATGAGTATACAGTCAGCTGTAAAGAAAAGAACCTGTATAGGACTTTCCTAGCTAAGCTAATTGCTAAACTCGACCCTAAGAGGTGATCTGATAATTATTTCTGCTGTACATAACGTTGTGGCGACCTAGCGACATCTAGCCACAACTTGTATCAACCAACTCGCCAGCGCGACCAGCGACAGACAGCGCAAATAAAGTGTTCTACATCGCGCTAACGAAGTTTCTCCAGTAAGTTGATATATATACCACTTCCAACTTCATTCGCATTGACTTCGGTGCCCAGGCATAAACACCCGCCTGGAGAGATCTCTCTATTAGCCTCTCTTTCTAAAAATAATATCTACCGAGTATAGACTCGTCGACTAGGCTCAATAGTCAATTAGACAGGTAATGACGGTGGAAAAATGCGTACTCGTACAATCGGCAAGAATAATTAAGAAAATTCTGGTTCGCCAGGATACGACTACTTGCTGAAGCAGAGGATACTGTTCAACACTTATGGCCACGTAGACGACTACGATGAGGAGTTGAAGCCGGAGCTGAGTCTGGAGTTCGTGATGGGTACCAGATGGTTCCATGTTATGCAGGAGGGACGGCTCAGGTAAGCAATTAGACGACGGGTTGGTTTAGTATCAGTGACCCTGCCTACGAAACTAGCGGTCCTGGGTTCAATTCCGGTAGGGCAGATATTTGTGTGATGAGCGCATTTAAGTAAGTTTATAGCTGTCTAGTACCCATAGTACAAGCCTAGAGCTTAGTTTGGGACTAGGTCAATTTGTGTGAGATTGTCCCTGCTATTTATTTATTTATTTCAATCATACTTATAGATTATATAACCGCCAAGGCAAACTGGTCGACGAGAAAGCGATAGTAGACTACACATTACGCACCGGGGCGCTGGTGATCAACAACACGCTAGAGGGCGTCACTCTTGGAGCCTTCAGGCAGCCGGCGGCCGCTGCCGACTACGTCGTGGACCCTGATGTGAGTTTAAGGATCTGTAGAAGATGGCTGGGCGGATAAGGAAATATGCATGGATTTTTTAAATCTCATTTCTCAACAAAATATAAAAATACCGTAATAGTGATCACCAAAAGTGAAATTAAAATTAAAATCGGCCCAGAAGCCGCCTTCTTTGATATTACGTTATCACATCGAACCAGCTCCTGTTATGGCTACTGCAACCTTTTACTACACGGTTGCGTCCCTTGTCTGTTTTTTGCCAGCTTCTGCTAACACTCATGGCCATATTCCTAAGGTAACCATGGCATATTTACCATCCTAAAATAATTCCCTTCCCTATTCTCCATAAGGTGGGCGAACGCATCCTGGGGCGGCTGCAGTTTGCATCCGACGTGGTTTCCACCGACATCATGAAGGGCCGCGACGCTGGACTGCCATCCTACAACCACTACAGGCACTTTTGCGGTTTACCCCAAGCCACGACCTTCCAAGACCTCAAATACTGGATGCCAGAGGAGGTAGGTATCTGTGTGTATACATGAGATCGCATTTAGGTCTCCTTGGATCATACTACCACTACAGGCATGTCCACGGTTTATTCTAAGCCAGGACCTTCCAAGACCTCAAGTACTGGATGCCCGAGGAGGTAGGTATCCGTGAGTATATGTATATCAGTTCGCATTTAGGTCTCCTTGGACCATACTTCTACAGGCATGTCAACGGTTTATTCTAAGCCAGGACCTTCCAAGACCTCAAGTACTGGATGCCAGAGGAGGTAGATATCTGTGTGTATACATCAGGGGCCTGTTTCATAAAGCTGCAAATTACAATTTACAGGTTACAAGTTTCCATTTAACACAACTTCGACCAATGACGACGATATATGTCTGCGGTTTATCCCAAGCCAGGACCTTCCAAGACCTTAAGTACTGCCGAGGAGTTAGATATCTGTGCTCTGTATCTGTATGTATACACCAAATCGCATTCACTTCTCCATAGACCTTACTCTACAGGGATTTCTACGGTTTAACCCAAGGCAGGACCTTCTAAGACCTCAAGTACTGGATGCACAAGGAGGTAGATCTATGCTCTATTTATATGTACGGTTTTTATTGTAAGGAGAAGGTAGACGAGCACACAGGCCTCCTGATGGTAAGCGGGATCTGAGACCCAAAGACATTTGCATTCTCGAGGCTACAATCTCAAGATTGCAATCCTAAGATCGCAAATCCATTGCCAACCCTAAGGGGCCTCTATGCTAGTATTTTCGCTGGTTGTCTTATTCCCACACCGGAACACAACAAAGCGAATTCTTGGCGCTAGGTTAAAGGATATGGTGGTAGCGATCCGGACGGCCCCTGCACGAGGTCCTACCACCGCAATATGTATGTGCATGTAACTATGTACATATAACGAATCGCGTCGAGGTTTCCATGGACTTTGAAGACAACGCCGAGCAGCCATTTTTAACCGACTTCAAAACAGGAGGAGGTTATACGTTCCACTGTTTTTTTTTAAATGTATGTTCACCGATTATTCCGTCAATAATGGACCGAATTTAATTTTTTCTATTTTTATTTGATAGATTATACTTCCAAGGTGGTCCCATTGTCACCAAATCTGAATCTGATGAGGGGATTAGTGAGGAATTGAGGGAACTCCTCAAATATTGTAGGCAAACGTATAGCGATTTTAGTTTTTTTAGTAACAAGTCTAGCATTTGCATTCAGAAAGTATCACTTGGTGAAGTGGAACTGATGATGAAGACTACAGATGGCCACCGGAACTCCTCAACGGTACCTATTTCAAGGGTGGCGATAAGATATCTCGATTTAGATAATTTAAGCGACTACAACGAAGAATATTTACTATGACTTTTCCGCGGCGTTGCTTGCGGCGCACTTGAAATACCTTAAAGTTTCATATCAACTAAGAAGTGGGACTACGTAACAGCGTAATATGTTCACTAAAAAGCATAAAATAAAATATATGTTTAATAAACACCCCGCCTTCAAAAACGCAAAAAATAACTTCTTTTAAAACGTAGTTTTTTTAAAATGGTGATTTGAAAATAAATAAATATAAGGGGACCATATCACACAAATTGTCCTAGTCCCAAACTAAGCTTTACGCTTGTAGTACTTAAATACATAAAAAACATCCAAGTCTTAACAGAAAAATACTCCCTCATCACACAAAATATCTGATCTTACCGGGATTTGAACCTGGGACCACTATAGACTCCAGTCTGTTTTTGTAACAATAAACGATCTTTGAAAGGTTATAGCGCCATTACGCGAACAAAATTTCGGTCAGATTTTGCATAATTACTTGTTGATTTGTACAATTGAATTGAATATGTACAACGTTCAGCCATTTCCGCTATCGTTATTTTTTGGAACGATAACACGTTTTTCAGCCGCCATATTATATAGATAACGCGACCACTGTGCGCAGGCAGACCGACATATTTGGCATCAGGGAGTTGCCCTCTATCCAGTCAGCCTAGAATAATCCATTTTCGAGATCGTGACCTCCTGTCCCGTCCTTCGTAGGCAGTCACTACCAAGTATAGCCTAATGTGTGGCCATAGTAGTTTATGTGACGGTTTCGTAATGACAGGCATTACAACATGAGTGTGGTTTATGAAACGAGCCGCAAGGCGAGATTGATTATACATAAAAACCTTCCTCTTGAATCACTCTATCTATTGCTCAAAACTGCATTAAAATCCGTTGAGTAGTTTAAAAGATCTGAGCCATCAGACAGCGGAAGCGGCTTCATTTTATACTATGTAAAGATTAAGATATTTATGGCAATCCTTAGGGTTAGGGTCACCGGTAAGACGCACGGGTTGCACGGGTTGCACGGAGCGGGTTGCACGCCTATCGAACTAGTATGAGCTGTGCTCACTCGGGCTCACCACAACTCGCGACACGTGCAACGAATTATTCATATTATTTTACGACGCGCGCACCAGCTCTGTACACCCGCGCGACTAATGGTGCGTTCCTATATTCAAAACCGTTGGTAGAGTTGTGACCTCTCGTTAAAATTTGACACTCTTGTACCTAGCAAATGTCATGACGCTACGGCCCGTAACGAAAACGATTCGTTTCTTAAATATAGGAACCGGGCATAAGAAAGCTTTAACTATAGACTATAGGTAGTAACCAAAGCGTGCACTGCATAAGGTCCCACTACCACTGAAATTATCACTTATTTGATGTACCTAATGATTTCAGCAAGTCATCGCTCTTCAAACCTCCTACCGCGACGTTGAAGATATTGAGCTGATCCCGGGGATACTATCCGAGAGGCCCATGAGGGCCTCCGTGATGGGCCCCACCCTGGCCTGCATCATTGCGGAGCAGCTGAGGCGCTGGCGCCGTTCCGATCGGTTCTGGTACGAACATTCCAGGCAACCCGGGGCGTTCACTGCAGGTGGGTCTCTGTCTGATATTTTGAAAACACTGCAGGATCTTTTGTACATCCATTTTTCATGCTCTATCATAGCAGGTTTTTTTAGAATATGTATTTCTAGAGGACGCCCGTTACTTTCTTTCTTCCCGTTGGGGGAAGATTTACGGAAAATCCTTTCTTAGTGCTCACTTACATCATGAAAGAACCCCTGTACCAAATTTCAAGTTTCTAGGCACAGTAATTTCGGCTGAGCGTTGATATATAAGTCAGGTTTCCCTATTATATACATAGATTACAGCGGATTTAATTTAAAAAAAAATGAAGTTATAACGTATTTCGTCATACAAAAAACTTTTTTTTTCAACGTAGTTACCGGTTTTCTCTTAAGCAAGTACCACCGAGGTAGGCATTCTATCATTCGATTTCCATGACGGGAAGAGCTCACCACCTAGGGCATTCTCTCGGGAAATCCCGGTTCCGTAATTCCCGGGAAATCCCGGGAATTTCACAGTGCCTAAAGAACCGGTACTAAAGATTACATCCCGGTTCTCCCGTTAGCGAGTCGAATGCTCTGTCCCTCGCACTCTTTAAGAATACTGCGAGGTGGCGAGGGACAGCGCATTCGACTTGCTAGCGAGTACGTTTATTATCACTCTTGGTAAGGGTACTGGGGGTTTTAGAACAATAATGAATGGAATGATTGAGTGAACCCTTGTTTCCAGAGCAACTGGGCGAGATCCGCAAGTTCCTACTGTCTCGTCTGATCTGCGACCATGGCGAACAGGTCGACTACATCCAGCCGTACGCGTTCCTGCTTCCCGGACCAGGGTAAATAAATCATGTTTGGTCGACCAAGAAAGCTGGGGCCCGTTCCAGAAAGCCACTCTGCACTTTGCAAATCCACGATAACGCAATCCCAATAATACAGCCAATCCCGGAAAATCCCGCATTCAATAATAAGAAATAATTATTTTTGGTGGTTGTAACCACTCTTAGTTACGTCCTCCCGCGAAGTTTAGGTAAATAGCACAAAACAGATAGGTACAGAAGTAAATCACATGTATGTACTTCACTTTTCATACCTACGCTCGGCGGTCGTTCTAGGGTTGTCAACTATGGCTTATGCACAAAACACTATCGTGGTAGTGGCACTCGTATCTAGTAGTAACAAAACAATAAACCTACCTACTATTACAATACAAAAAGTTTACAAAGCAGAAACGTACAAAATTTTACGTTTGTCAATGTTCACTATGGAAATTCCCTAATAACTTCTAAAGGATTACCCTAGTTACACAATTTCCATTGCCTCATCCGTTTAAGACCTAATTTTGTTCCATAATTGCACAAAAAAGTTCACAGACGCGTGTCTCAAGCGAATGTCACTCGCGCTCGCACTGGTCCCAACCGGTCCGAGATATCGTGTCCGTGAGTGAGCAGTGTCTATGTGTGCGTTGCTCGAGCGCAGTTTGTATGTAGATTGACTTCTGTACCTATCTATTTTGTGTAAATAGGCACTACCTATTCCGAGCTCTGGTTATAAGACGTGTATCTGTATATGTATATATCAGTGCGTGCCTAGGGTTTCAGGATAGGGCAAGCCGAGATATATGATTTTGTAGTTTTTAACCGACTTCAAAAAAGGAGGAGGTTATACGTTCCACTGTATGTATTTTTTTTTTTATGTATGTTCACCGATTACTCCGTCAATTGTCGACCGATAGCAAAATTTTTTTTTTGGTTTGATAGTGTAACCGAGGTGGTCCCATTGTCACCAAATCTGTATCTGATGAGGGGATCAGTGAGGAATTGAGAGAACTCCTCAAATATTGTAGCCAAACATATAGCGATTTTAGTATTTTTAGTAACAAGTCCAGCATTTGCATTCAGAAAGTATCATTTGGTGTAGTGGAACTGATGATGAAGACCACAGATGGCCACCGGAACTCCTCAATGGTACCGATTTCAAGGGTGGCGATAAGATATCTCGATTAAGATAGTTGAGCGACTACCTACAACGAATAATATTTACTTGTTGAAATATGACTATGACTTTCCCGCGGCGTTGCTTGCGGCGCGCTTGATATAAGTTAAAGTTTCATTTCAACTAAGAATCGGGACTACGTAACAGCGTATTATGATCACTAAAAAGTATAAAATAAAATAAATGTTTTAAAAAACAAAAAACCGCCTTCAAAAACGCAAAAAATAACTTCTTTAAAATTGTAGGCACCTAATAGGTTAGTCCAACTGAAGTCGGCGACCACAACATTTTCAACAAAAAGCCGACATCAGTTGGACTAACCTATTAGGTGCCTACAATTTTAAAGAAGTTATTTTTTGCGTTTTTGAAGGCGGTTTTTTGTTTTTTAATTAAAGTTATTGTGGATAAATGTCTCAATTCGCTTTTTACCAAAATTACTAAAATCGTTCGTGTCTTTTTGGAAATAAAATTTATATGCCTTTTAAGCGTGCCAGCTAAGTTATTTGATTTTTCATAATCAGATAGGTATATTCCAAACTTTTTGTCGTTCGATAATAATACGAGTATACCTACAACAGCAGCAATATTGTGTTTTTTACACTGATGCGAGAAATGTGAAATAGATACTGAAAATCAATGTTTTATCAGCAAAATTTAAAGAGTTTACCTTATACTCGCCAAGCAAAATTTGTGCACACTTTAAATAATAACAATCACAAGATTCACAAGGGAATACTTCCTCCATCGCCAATCCAATTGAACAACACAACAAACAAAATACTTAGTGACCGCAGTTGACTCAAACAAAACAATTCACAACAAACAAAACAAAACAAGTAAAATTATTGAAGTAAGCAAGCAAATAAATAGAAGTGAAGTCGGGCGTCAACGCGGCTCAACACGCGCATGCGCGAATTTCGCATTTTACTCGACTCGCGTACAACTTCAGACGCAAGCAGGGCTTAAATCTCGTACTATTTGCTATATGAACCTATAAATAGTTATATCTCATTGGCAGTTCTAATGCGTAAGAAAGAGATATACCGGTTAAGATAGACGCCCGCCTCCAAGCCACCGCGTGCGAGCGGGATGACTAGCAGTGTCTCAAGCGAGTTCGGGTCGTCGCAGCGCGCAGCAGTGCTGCCCGCCGTGCGGCGGCGAAGCGCGATCAAATTCGGTACTACGCTGCTGTTGCATTATTTGAAAAATTTAATGAGAGCGCGAATTGAAATAGTTCGTGATCGTGACCTTTGATTTTTGATCGTTGTTATATTTGTAAGGCAAGCCCGGCTTTTGGGCTTGTATGGCAGTACCGCCACTGGTATATATGTGTATCTGTATGTGGCATCGCAACTCCCAAACGGATAGACCGATTTGCTAAGTTTCCTTAAAATCGGGGGTTTTATCTATTCACAATACAAAACACTTTATTGTACACCAAACAAAAACATTACAGAGAAACAGCACAGGCAAACAACAGGCGGTCTTATCGTTGATTAGCGATCTCTACTTGATTTTATAAACTTTTTTTCAGAAATGAAATGCGCCTATGCTCAGAAATACCAAATATGGACTTGGAGCCGTGGAAGAGCGAAGAGTGCGAGAGGAACTCCACTCATTCAAAAGAAGATTACAGTAGTTATTTTAACAGATATTTTGTTAATTATGGATGATTGAATAAATACTTTTTACTGTCAATATGCCTTACAATATGTCGATTGACAACGTTAAATTTCGGTTAGGTAGTTTTATTCCGTACCCAAAGGGCGAATGTGCACTACAAGGAATTTTTGCCCTTCGCGTACTATAAACCGCTAATATTAATATCGTTAAAGGTATCAAAATACCACCTATAGCGTAACCGAAACGCGAAAACTATTCTATAAAGAGTGTTGCCATGGTAATAACAGTTCTATAATAATTATTATAGCATTGTTATTACCATGGTTACGGTCATTCCGGATATCAGTCTTGGCGTTTAGTGAACACTTGACATCCTAATTTGTATAATAAACCGTTAAAAATATTTTAATACCAATTAAAATTACGTATACTAAAAACAAAATTAATTTTGAGACTAATTATGTGTTTAAAACTACATTTTTATCAAATTACTAAAAATAGATGATTAATATCCATCGATTTGTTATTTGGTTACCATGGTTACGTTCAATAATGATACCAACAAAATGGCGTTTCATTTGGTATTTCAAATTTTAATATAAATTGTCAGAACTGTTTTATTAACTATTAAAATTGGCATGAAAGGACATTGGGTTAATTTGTTTGAAGAATATTGTCATTATTTTTTTTCAGCGGCCACGTTTGATTTTTACATAGTTATTTAGAGGACCTATAAATACACATAGATATATATAATGATGGCGGTAAATAATATCGGAGCGGAGATTTTAAAGATTTAAGTATTCAGTTTTTAGTACAAAAGTACGCCCAAGTATGAATATTTAAATATCTCGGCTCCGATGCACTGTAGAGTATTACATTACATAACAAAATATGTTTATTTTTAATAACTCTATCATAATTTACCACTTTTATGAATGGCCGCTCACCTTGAAAATGTATGAATTTTATAATGACAACACTTTTACCCAAACCCCTTTGTAAAAATTATAACAATTAAAATTCACAAACAATTAACGCCAATCGGAATAATGAAAATGACTTTGCTGACAAGTAAGTAATTTATTAGCAGTATGCAAGAAAAGTGAGCGATTGTTTATTTGTCATTATCATTTTAAGCTTGTAGAAAAAGTTATGTATGCAACGGTACATAATTAGCTCTTAAGGTACTCGTGCCTTAAGAGGCTTCATTATGTATCAGTTACATAAATAACTATTACCGTCCGGCAGTTCGATTTTGCACAAACTAGTCCTTATGGTTTAGTATTTATGGCGTAACCGTAAAAATGAACTGCTGGACGGTAAAATTCCTTGTTGTGCACAAGGTCCCAAAGGGTGCCAATTGGGACCTTCTATAGAGCCTTCGAATTTGTTAGATGAATTTCGCGAACGCATTATTCAGTTGCAGCGAATTTTAGAATCGCATTTTTTTGCGAAAGCTTTATTTATGTTCCTATAATTTATTATTAGACGAATTTCGCGCCCTCTTTTTTAGTTGCAGTGAATTTGTGGGTAGCATTATTTTCGCAAAAGCTTTATTTGTGTTCCTATAATTTATTATTAGATGAATTTCACGACCTCCTTTTTTAGTTGCAGTGAATTTGTGAGTAGCATTATTTAGCAAAAGCTTTTTTTATGTTCCTATAATTTATTATTAGATGAATTTCGCGCCCTCCTTTTTTAGTTGCAGTGAATTTGTGAGTAGCATTATTTAGCAAAAGCTTTATTTGTGTTCCTATAATTTATTATTAGATGAATTTCGCGCCCTCCTTTTTAGTTGCAGTGAATTTCCGAGTAGCATTTTTTAGCGAAAGCCTTATATATATTTTTTCCATCTATGTAAAGGCCTATAGGTAGATTCACTAAAACTGGCACGAATATAATGAACAAAAGCAACGCCACCTATCATTGTACGAGTGCTGCCCGATGTTCGCATTTCAAACCGAAAGCCTGTTATAACAAATAGGCGTCATTACTCGCAATGACTCCAAATATTTTAATTGCATACATACATACATACATAAAATCACGCCTGTTTCCCAGAGGGGTAGGCAGAGACGACTTCTTTCTAGAGATTTTAATTAAACAAATTATATTACAATAATTTAAAATAGTTTTGATCATTTGCAAGTAATAAGAAAAGACTTGTTATTGTGTAGATTTATTAATTTTAATATTTTTTCCGTGGTTAGTTTATTCCTGTTCACCGCTAAAATAAACTTATGAGGTGAAAAGCTCTTTTCGCAATCCACGGATGTTAATGGACCAAACTGAAGTAGATAAATATTAATGGCCACTCCTAACGTCTTTGTATTATTTATTTATTACTCTCCTGCAAAGGACCAAGATTAAAGTCCAGGTAAGAAATCAATTAATTTAATCTGTTTAATTAAAATCTTCGAAGTCATGTCCACATTATTGCGAGTAGTGACACCCATTTCGCACCTTCAGAACAATAGTGACCCAATTCAGAAATTTTAAATTTCGAATTAGGTCTCTATAATAATAAATTTATGACTTTAAGTTTGAAAGCTGAAATTTTGAATTAGGTCATTGTTCTGAAGGTGCGATTTGTCCGATCTCTGATTATTACACACGCTTGTATACTTTCGTTCACTGCTTGACTCACTCATTCAATCCATTCGTGCCAGCTCTTGTGAATACCTACTTATTTTTATTATACCTACCTACGTTTTTATTTTTTTTCTAACTTAGTTGAATTAAAATTTCATCTTACGGTAATAAAAATATCTACTCACTGTTAACTCTTTATTTACTAAACCAAACTGTACTGCACCATAAAACTAAAAAACTTTTTCTTTACTTAAATTATTAATTATCACTTAATAACTAAACTGTTCTTCACTGCTCTTCTGGTTATCCATTTTTCTATAGTTTAAGTCACAGAATAAGTACTAGCATAGAAGGAGTAATAAAATAAAAAACGATCAAACAATAGCGGTCCTCTTTACTCTTCAGGGAAATTGAATATGCTAAAAAGAGAGCACTATATGTCTGAAAAAGGAAGGTTGTACAAGGTTTTCTTTTGGTTTTTGGAGGAGAATTGACACATTTGTCAAAATTTCACATTATGTAAACATGGTCTAGACATGGGACTAGGCAATAATATCGATATCGACACTACTCGATTGCGACTTGTATATAAATAATTATTTTTCGTAGTTCTGCCGTTTTTGAAGTGATAACTTCTTAACGGAGGGTAAACCATTTCGTTACGTAACGCGCGTTACTAGACAGCCTGTCTTGGCTTCCCTTTCTCTCACGCATACGGCAGCGGCAGAACTAATTTGAATACAAAAAGATACTGGAATCGGATGGGATTTGAACCGCGGCACTATGGCGTCATAGACCTACCTCTCAGCCGCTAGGCCAATCGTAACTTACAGGTATGGATAATTCCGAGGTGGTCCCATTGTCACCAAATATAAATCTGATGAGGGGATCCATGAGGAATTGAGGGAACTCATCAAATATTATAGGCATTCATATAGCGATTTTAGTATTTTTAGTAACAAGTCCAGAATTTGCATTCAGAAAGTATCATTTTGTGAAGTGGAACTGATAATGAAGACCACAAATGGCTACCGGAAATCCTCAACGGTACCTATTTCATTTGTGGCGATAAGATATCTCGATTAAGATAGTTGAGCAATTGTAACGAAGAACATTTAATTGTTTAATATAACTATGACTCTCCCGAGGAGTTGCTTGCGGCGAGCTTAAAATGTATTAAAGTTTCATATCCATTAAGAAGTGGAATTGCATAACAGCTTATTATGATCACTAAAAAGTATATTGTAGATGATGTAGATATGAAAATAAAAATTACTAGTTTTTTTTTCAAGTTTCCTGTTATAACGCAACTTAGACAAGATTGCACTGCTGCACTAATTTTCAATATTTATTTAAATATACACATAATTCGCATGCTTGTGAGATGGTTTAATTTAGGACAATTCACAGTTAAAACTTGAGGTATGTACCACGCATTATTAGACCAAGGGCCAACTCTGCACTCTGCACTTTGCAAATCCTCGATAATGCAAAGTGCAGAGTAAACGTGTTCCAGAAAACACTCTGCGTAATTTGCAAACTCTGCAAAGATTCTGTTCCTATAAGCTACTTTGCAAATCCAAATCTACTCTTTGTCTTTAACTCTGCCTCTTCAATTTTGCAATTGTCTTGTGGAACAGAATTACTTTGCAAATCCACAATTCCACACTCTGCATTTGACTCTGCCTCTTCAACTCTGCAATAGCTTTGTGGAACAGAAATACGTTTGAAGAGTGGGAATTGTGGAGTGCAGAGTTGTAGAGTGGCTTTCTGGAACGGGCCCCAGATGACGTTATATTTTGGTGTCTAAAGGGCCTCCGTTCTACTGAGTCAAACAAAGCTTTCGACGTGTTATGGTATTATTTTTCTCCCACATGCTCGGAAATGTTAACCTTACTGTTGTAAAATCAGTCCGCGAAGTTCTGAGTCCCAGGTCCAGGCAAAATTAAAAAAAAAGTTCTTATTTATAAACGGCAACGGCCGCGAAAATGTATGAAATTTCATTACGTACGTGGTGTTTTACTTTTAAAAACCATGTTTGGACTAGGATAACTATCTCCAAACAGCCAAACACTAGTGCAATCAAAATTCTTCCTTGTAAATTTTACTTTTAAATGTCATATACCAAAAAGTTCAGCCTTTTCAAACAGCGTTTACAATGTATTTAAAAGTGTGTCAAGTAGTTTGACTTTTTTAAACAGAAATTGCGTTCATAAACAAAATAAATTGCCGAAATAACATAAACGTGTAATAAATGTTATAGTTTAAACTATATTTTATTCAAATTGAATTTATTACGTTTAAATTTGTGATTTTATGTAATGCTTTATTTTAGTGTTATACTAAATCGTACGTTTCTGTTTCTGTTCTGTTTTTCAAGGAAATGTCGGGACTGTGTTTAATATTATCAACAATTGTGTTGTATTTCCTCACATTGTTGGAGAAAAGCACTATACAAGCCTCGACCGGGAAGGGCGGTTGCTGGACTCGTATATAGCACTACCTGTACTCGTCCCGCAACGGCCTATTTCCCGGTCTGTGCAGTAATATACTATTAACTCCGGCCGCCATTACTGTCAAGTAAATAAGGAGCTATCGTAACGTTGACAATACGATAACATGCCAAAGACGGTATGGTTGTTACCATGTTGAATCTGGGCCGAGAATTTAGGCGGTAAAAACCGTATCGTCTTTTTTTTTAATTTATTTATCTTAAACACAATTAAATTTTACAATCAATAGCACTGATAAACCACAGAGAGGTTTGTCTCGATGCCTGAGCCAACTATGTTAAATAAGTAAATTCCCTCCGTCCACTAGGATCCATTGATAGGATCCAGTAATGGGGTTAATGGGGTCAAGGAGCAACCTAAGCACCTGCAGGCAGGCCAAAGAAGCCCTCCCGACAATAAATCCCGGATTGTCACGGAAACTACGGAAGTTGAAAAGGACTCAACTTAGACTCGTAACTGGGGCAATAACCGGCCATGCCCTATTTAACAAACACTTACACACTTTAGGTGTTACAGACAGCCCCCTGTGCAGAGCCTGCATGACAGCGGAAGAAACCGCTGCCCACGTCATCATGGAGTGCTCAGAGGTGGCAACATACCGGGCGCGACACCTCGGACTGGTACCGAGGTCGCTACCAGAAGTCGTCGGCAACGTCAAGGGTCTGCTAGGCTTCCTGGTGGAACTGGGTTGGCAGGAGTAGGACCAACCCTCTCACGCAAAATAGGCGCACATTTAAGTCGTCGAGTTGCGGAAAACAGCCCGCCACAACCTATAACCTATATAGGGTCAAGTGAACTTTTTGTACGTTAATAGTACATTACTACAGAGGCCGGGACAAAAGGGGTTGCCGGCCGAAGACTTATAGACGGATACGTCTGAGGCGGGCAACTCCATATTTCCCGCCGAGGTGTTTTTCTCAAACATAATAATAATTCATTAAAAAAATTAAAACAAAAATTACGAAGTCAAATTACTAGGAGTGCATAAACATTAAAAGTAACCTAGAGTGCTCAGTCATCCGCGCTGTGTCGTGTGCATCCGCCCGCCCGCCGGTGCTCCGCAGCGCACCGCCTGCGATCTAAGTTTCGCTACGCACCCCTAATTACCTTTGTTCTCTTGGTACTTTACATAAACATGCAAACGCTTTGGTTGGATGCATGCTTAGTATATTAAAAAAAAAGCTATCTAGCCTGCTCATAAGCCGCCATATTTACATTGAAATTTAAAAAAACCTTTATTGTTTTTTTTTATACGCATAGTGGCAGAATGTCATAATGCCTGTGCCACAAATTTATGTGGAATGGATCTTAAAAAAGAGGACTTTGTCGGCCTAGACCTGCACGATTTGTATAAAATTCCATTAGCGACCTCTTGTCCTAGCCGCACCTGAAACGTCATACTTGGCGGCCTATTATAAGGAACATAACATCAATATTTCATGGCAAGTTTGAGAAAAATCCATTAATTGAGTCGAGTGGGCTTTAATGTACACTTAAATCCATTTGGAGTCATTTACACTTTTTAAGACGCTGGGATCCATCAATGGATTTAAATATACTATGAAATCTACAAAGATCCATTAATGGATTGTATTGAAATTTTTATATACCGGGATCCGTCAATGGATACTAAATGTCCACGAGTATCCATCAATTGATGGAATCAAGTGTATTAAAAGGTTAATAAAATCCATTGATGGATCGAAGTGTAATTAAGAGTGCAACAGAATCCATTGATGGATTCCAAAGTATTAAAAAGTGTAAACGAGTCCAAATGGATTTAAGTATACAATAAAGCGCACTCTACTCCATTAATGGATTTGAATGTACAAAAAGTCCTCTTGATCCTATCAATGGTTCCTAGTGGACGGAGGGAGTAAATTAGATCTGGCTAAACTTATAAAAACCTAAAATTAAATTACAAAAACACGCAAAACGAACAAATTGCGAACATTGTTAATTAGTTTAACATGTGTATTAGAGCCCGCGTTATCTCTGGTCGCCGAGCACTGCACCGGGGAAGGGAAACCAACCAGTTTCCGCCCACGTGTACAGGCTGCTCCAACCATGATAATAAGAACAAAACAAAAAAAAAACTTATTTTTTATATAAGTAGTTGTTTTAACGTAGGTAAGTAGTCGTTTTGACCATTTTTTAGTATTTGTTGTTTTTCTTTAGAGTGGTTAATAATCACACCAAAAGTCATTTTTACGGTAAAACAAAAATAAAAACATTTTGAACAAAATAAAAACGTTTTCATCACACTTGCACGTAAACAGTATCTGAACATATAGGTTAACTTGGCCGTAATGCCCCATATAAAACCCTCGAGCTTTTTTTTCTCATGAAACCCTAGGTCGGTAAGTATTTTTTTTTTAAATATTATACTTGGACTCAAACTATCACAATACGTTAGGACCCCAATTCTTGTGCCATTCGATATGAAGTTTCATTCGAAATGAAATGTCAATTTTCTAAAAATGTCGCATATAAACTATTGATCTCGACTGTCACTAGAATCGGACTCCTGAACACGTTTGAGATTATCTGTGGTAAGTCATAGACAATGATGTAGTCTGCCGCTAATTTATAAATACTGATTATAAACTGTGTGATTCCAAAATAATAATTAAAAGGGTGTCTTTGTGCACATATTAAACGTTATTTATATATCAATAAATAACGTGTCGTCGTGAGAAGAAATGGATAATGCGACTCCGCCGGACATCGCCAACGTGGCTAAAATTATTAGTGAGAATCTTAAGTTAAAAATATGATCTTTTGTCTGATAACATTTCCTCGCAATGGTGATGAAAAACATTGTATGTTTCACGGGCGGTACGGGAATTACGAACCTCGACTCAGAAAGCCCTCAGTCTTCGACTTAGGGCTAGTAATTCCTTACATAACGCCCTTAATACACATGTACTATTCTTGTATGAGGACCACTTTATTATTTCCCAACCTTTAGAAAAAAAAAAAACAGTAAATCCGCCGCAACAACACTTATGCTGAAAAATAAAAACAACCCGCTGTCGACGGACGAACAGCGTAGGCGGGTCGGGCTCGGGTCATACACAGATTTGTAGTCTTTCATGTGGACATACCCAAAGTTAACGTTTTCAAGGTCTAATTTTAGACCTCAGGACAACGTCAGGTCTATTTTAGTCCTATCAGATAAAAACATAATTTACATGTCTTTAACTATTGACCATGTTATTGGCATGTTAATAAAATTGACCGATCTTACATTGCTACAGAGTTCAAATTGCAACAGTACCTAATAACGCCCAACTTTCTAAACAGCCTGTTCATTAAAATAATAACTTCCTAATTGATTTAATTATGTTTACAACCTTCAATATACCTGTAGCGCTAATTGCTTGCAGTGTTACAGTATTCGCGATGCAGTGTACTCGTTGCATAAATAATTAATTACCGTAAAAGTTCGGTTTTAATATACTCGCTTTGACAGGTCATATAAGTATTATTAACTATAGTTTCTTTGCATGTTTTAAACCCCTGCGGTAAAAAGAGGGGCCCATTCTACTTTTCAGTGTACATTTTTGTTATCGTCTGATAAAAAGTATACCAAATTATGAATCCGCGTATAAATAAATAACATGAACTTAGAATGTTTAAGTTAAGCGGTTTTCAAAGAAACAACTTTTAAATTACTTAAGTAATTATCGTTGAAGAATCTTGGTAACTCAGTGGTAAATTGCACTTTTTCCATAGAAAAGGCGGTTACACCAACGTTACTCACTTTATAGTTATTACAAATAACTTTTTATGAATCAGGATAATTCTAAATATAAGCTTATTTATGTCCCTTTTCGAGTTTCAAGTTAGAAAAAGCAGCACTTTACCGGTTTTTAAATAAAAATAGTTTAGTGAGAACGTCGATAAAACTTATGTACAACGCAAAGTAGAATGGCCCGGGTATATGTTTCACCGCTATGTATGTGTGTGTGTGTGTGTGTCTGTGTGTGTATGTCTGTGGCACCGTAGCTCTTAAACCGGTGAACCGATATGGATGCGGTTTTTTAAAATTTAAAAGCAGGTTTTCTAGCGATGGTTCTTAGTTTATCATGAAAATCGGTTAGTAAAGGATATATCAGCTGTGAAAGAAGGGATAGCCATTATTATCGGGATTTATATCCTTGTAAGGCCCAACGGCCTAATTTAAAAACATTTGTCAAAGTTACTTTTTTACTTTAATTGACAGACACTACAGTAGCGGCATCGAGTGATGGCACTTGTGAAGTTTGCTCGCTCATGAAGTTCCCTAAATATTGACAGCAAGTATAAAGGAACAGATGTCAAACTTCATTGTTGCAGGTACCGGAATATAGTCATGTACTGCTGGCGCTGTAATTTACCGAAACACATTTCGTAACTAGCTTCATCATGAGGTTGTTTTTATTTGCTCGCACTCTAGCGTTCATCGTTTTAATCATAACTAACAAAAAAAAAAAACAAAAAACAATTCGCGCGATTATAAAAAGGACCGCTCACTAGTACAACAACGTATGACAATGAAGTCACTGCACTTTCACGTCACCGCCGCTGGCAAACTCGCGTCCTAGCTCTGAGTTAACGTGGTTTAATGATTATTTATTCACTCATTTATCAATAATTTCACATTTTGTATATTTTGACACAATATTTCAAATTTATCAATGTGGTTACAGAATTATCAACAAGCTTTTAGAGTTGTTGGCAATTCTGTAGCTCTGCCTACCCCAAACTGGGAATAAAGGCGTGAGTTCATGTATGTATGTATGTATTTCAAATTTCTGACATAGTCGTCTTATTCAAGCCACACAGTTTATTTCGAGAGTTTGATCTACAATTTATGGCCTTTTATATTTATGCGTTATTTCTTATTAAACTTTAAAAAAATATACTTCTCGCACTTGACTGATTTTTTTACGATAGTAAAATGGAGTGTTTCACAACACTATTTGTCAGCTATCAAAAGTGCCATCACTCGATGCCGCTACTGTAAGGATTATATTTGGACGAAATTTGACGTGGTCCTTACAAGGTTATCTTGTCATCTATCTAATAATTATAAGTTCATTATTCGGTAAAACCATAACATATCGAAAGCAATATCGTTTTCACTTCTCATGCTCGTAAAGTCCTTCTTTATGCTGGGTATAGGCTGCATAAAATCGCATTTTATGCACTAGTGAATAAAGTGTTGTCGTCATCTAGACTAAGACAACTAAGCCCTACAGCGAGACAGACGAGGTAACTGCATTAAATAAACTTCGTTATTTGAATAAATTTAAAACTATTAAAAACAAGCATTATTAACAAAAGCATTACAAAATCAACGTATGACTTGGCAATATTGCGTTCGACCTAAGTCAAAAATCTCATGCAGAAAATAAAAATAAAAAATTTTTAGAAAAACAGTGGCGGGAAAGAGGAGGTTAAGGTTTTTGTTTCGTTTTGGACTATTAATTAGTTGTTTTCTTTGCAAAACTTGTTGTGTTACGGATTTTACATTATTTATCACTGTTTTATTTTCTCGTAATCTAAGTGAAAAGCAGAGTGTAAAACTCGAGCATAAAACCCATTTTACCCTCGACATGACTGTCCACGGCCCTCGCTGTACCGGCTCGGGTGACTATATGCACGTCTCGCGTAAAATGGCTCGTTTTATGCTCTCGTTGTACAATCTACTATTTATCTAATAGAATAGACTGTCAGATGTAGTGAATGAAGATACGACATCTTGGTCGGAAAAGTTCGTATTTATCTTGCTTTCTCAGTCTGATGACGCGTTAGTATGGTTGGTAGTGACCCTGCCTAAGAAGCCAGCGGTCTCGGGTTCGATTCCCAATGTGGCCAAATATTTGTGTAATGGATGAACTTGGATGTTTTCTATTTATTTAGGTATTTATTTCTCTACATAAATATTTTTATCGTTGTCTAGCAAATACTAAGTGAGTGATTGCCTTAGACAACGCCATCTATCGAGAAACTCTTGTTAAAGATCACTAGTGATAATGTGGCCAGTGCTACTAGCGCTAGCGTGTGCTAGCGTGGTAGTAGAGGGAGCGCTGTACGACACGTTTACCGGGGAGCCTGTCTCGCCGGAAAGAGAAAAGGAACTGGCAAGATTAAATAATACGCTGTAAGTATATTATTTTCACTGGAGAAGGTTTCTTACACCATCTATCGACAAACTTCTTAAAGATCACTAGTGATAATGTGACCAGTGCTACTATCGCTAGCGTGTGCTAGCCTGCCAGTAGAGGGAGCGCTGTACAGTACAACACGTTTACCTGGGAGCCTGTCTCGCCGGAAAGAGAAAAGGAACTGGCAAGATGAAATATAACGCTGTAAGTAAGTATATTATTTTCATTGGAGAAGGTTTCTTACGCCATCTATCGACAAACTCTTGTTAAAGATCACTAGTGATAATGTGGTTAGTGTTACTAACGCTAGCGTGTGCTAGAGGTGTGCGCCGCGCCGGTTTCACGCCGATTTTACGCCGCCGTTGTCATTTTTTCTACCGCGTCGGTTAGATTCGGCGTGAACGGCGTGAAACCGGCGCGGCGTACACCACTAGCGTGTGCTAGCGTAGCGTGCTATTAGAGGGAGCGCTGTACGACACGTCTAGCGGGGAGCCTGTCACGCCGGAAAGAGAAAAGGAACTGGCAAGATTGAACATAAATTGCTGTAAGTATATAATTTTACTGGAAGTTTTTTACCACATTTCACTTGATTTAAATGTGAGTGCCGGTTCACGCACCGAGGTTCCGTACCATCACACAATACATGTTTGTGTAAATGTAGGTATTTAACACAAAAGTTCACTTCGCTGATTTTTAGGGATCCGTACCTAAAGGTACGGTACATACGGTGACAACGGGACCTTATTAGTAAGCCTCCGCTGTCCGGTCGTCCGTCTGTCTGTCTATCAGCCGACTGTATCTCAAGAACCGTAGTAAGTTTTCAGAGTAGAAAAATAAAATAAAAAATTAAAGTGAGGCGTTTTGTGCTCGATCTTAATATTATATCGTTACTACTTTAGACAAAAACTCGTATCTGATATTTCGAGATGTATGAGTTTGAACTTAATTGTCTTCACGTTTAAATTTAAAATCATGCGTCACGAAATATGAGGTACGAGGTTTTTCCAAAGTAAAGTCGATATGGTCACAGTGTAAAGAGTAACTAACAGTGGGCCGACGCCTATGATGTTTTCGTAAATGCCGACACCGCACAAGGCCACAATACTTACCTAGGGTTGTCACAAACTTTACACAACTGCCCAAAAAAGGAGGGTAATGTTTTTAGGTTTCATATATGTATGTATGTACGTTTCTTTGTTCCGCTATAACTTCTAAATGCCTCAACAGTATGGCATGACATGACAAAAATGTTATAAATTAAGCACCATAAAATAATATATTGACCTTTCTTCTGAGTGGAAATTGATAATATCGTAGCTCTTTATTTGCGCGAGATGACGACTTGCATTCTCGCACTGCACATGTCGTATGCACCATTTTTTCACACATCAAAACACGACACGCGTCAGCCCTGAAAGATATGTCCCGAGCTACTAACAATGGCGACGTATGCAGCTCGGGCAAGCCCTACCCGCCCCTCGCCCCTCACACCCCGCACGATTGCCCTGTCTAGACGGCTTCGTCGGACGACTGTATTGAATTCTAGGCTGTGATATGGTGTAGCAATAGGTAACTGAAACTTTTAAGGGCCGGAGACGAACTACTTTTAGCTGTAGACATCTATGTTGATGATTGTTCTCAGATGGTGTGCCATCGAGGTAGCTGATTGCGATCCGCACGAGCGCCGGCGCATCGACAACTCGTGCAACAACCCCCACTCCCCACCGCGCGGGGCCGCCCTCACACCCTTCGGGCGGCTGCTAACCCCTGAGTATGGGGAGAACTTCAAGCCGCGACGGGCTAAGAATGGGGATGAGCTGCCTAATGTTAGGCGTATCAGGTAATATCTCTATACCTAGAACTTAATGATTGATCTGATAATTGGGCAAATATGTACCTACTTACTTGCTGATTGGTACAGAAAACGCTCCAGCGAGCGTCACACGCAGCTCGTGACGCACAACGGCGTGTTTCTGACGGGCGAAGCGTCTCTACACGACACCGTCAACTACGTCGTATGCTTGTCTAACTATAGTGCGTGTTACGGTGCAGGGTGGCGATAATGTCAGACGGACGACGCTCCAGCGAGCGTCACACGCAGCTCGTGACGCACATCAGCGTGTTTCTGACGGGCGAAGCGTCTCTATCCGACACCGTCAACTACGTCGTATGCTCGTCTAACTATAGTGCGTGTTACGGTGCAGGGTGGCGATAATGTCGGACGGGCGACGCTCCAGCGAGCGTCACACGCAGCTCGTGACGCACATCGGCGTGTTTCTGACGGGCGACGCGTGTCTACCCGACACCGTCTACTACGTCGTATGCTTGTCTAACTATAGTGCGTGTTACGGTGCAGGGTGGCGATAATGTCAGACGGACGACGCTCCAGCGAGCGTCACACGCAGCTCGTGACGCACATCGGCGTGTTTCTGACGGGCGAAGCGTCTCTATCCGACACCTTCAACTACGTCGTATGCTTGTCTAACTATAGTGCGTGTTACGGTGCAGGGTGGCGATAATGTCAGACGGACGACGCTTCAGCGAGCGTCACACGCAGCTCGTGACGCACATCAGCGTGTTTCTGACGGGCGAAGCATCTCTATCCGACACCGTCAACTACGTCGTATGCTTGTCTAACTATAGTGCGTGTTACGGTGCAGGGTGGCGATAATGTCAGACGGACGACGCTCCAGCGAGCGTCACACGCAGCTCGTGACGCACATCGGCGTGTTTCTGACGGGCGAAGCGTCTCTATCCGACACCGTCAACTACGTCGTATGCTTGTCTAACTATAGTGCGTGTTACGGTGCAGGGTGGCGATAATGTCGGACGGGCGACACTCCAGCGAGCGTCACACGCAGCTCGTGACGCACCTCGGCGTGTTTCTGACGGGCGACGTGTCGTCTCTACACGACACCGTCAACTATGTCGCTGGTACGTATCTTTTTGTCCACATGACGCCTATTATTATAATAAAGCCTGAGTATCACGGAGCCCCAGATCCCATTTTCATTTCATTGTAAGACATTTCTCGGCGCACAATTTATTTTTTTAGGTAGACACAGGTCTAACCTAACCTAACGTAGAGTAGAAGTAACGGTTTTGGCAACCTTTACACCGTTTTTGGCCACTCTAAATTTTAACTTATATTTAAAGCATTATGAATTTACAAACATATTATTATATTTTATCTTTAAATTAATCTTCATTCTTAACTACTTATGAATATTATTTTTAATTTTACGATATTTTTGATGCTCATTTCGACCTTCAATGGCCAAAAAGGGTACAGTGGCTACAAACGGTACTTTTACCCTACGTAATTAGAATAGAATAGAAAATATTTATGCAACCCACACAAAAGAAAAAACAATAGAAAAATATAACCTCGCAAGAGCCCGCGTACAAAAAAATGTACATATTATGGCCATTCCAATAAAGCTCTATTGCAAAGGAGATAAAGTAGAATTTCCCTTGTTTTTATGACTGACAATTAAAATAGAAAATTGACTTTATTGCAATCACAATAAGTTCCTTTTCCTTTGGCAAATTTCGTTGTCTTAGGACAGTGAAATGAAGACATTACGCTGAACAGGAATAGGATCCCTCTCAGCATTGTGCTGCAGTGAATTAATGTTTAAGATATCCTGTAAAGATCACGTTTTCAGAAGAAGATAGCGTGCTATGAAGTGATATTCGATAGAATGATGAGACATCTTAAAAAGTTACTTGCAAGAATTTCTCACTTGATTTTTTTTAAAATTTTAGTGACCCGAGATTGTTGCAAGCCTGATGCGGAGCAGGACCCTAGGTGTCTACCAATCAGGTAAATAATGTATTCTCTCCGACACGTTCGGAAATGTTCATCTTAAGGAGCTTCCCCACTCATGAGCGTTCGCGTGTAATAAGAATTTGGCGTCGAATATTCGAATGCTCTCAGTGGGGACGCTCCTTAGCTGTTGTAAAAACAACACCGGAAAGATTGGATATACGGGGAGGCAAAAGCATAATTGAAAAAAAAAACAACGTTTGCAGCCGCCGCGAAAATTATATGAAGTTTCATTTACAGGTAGATTCACTAAAGTTGGCACGAATGGAATGAACAAAAGTAATGTCACCTATCACTGTGTCAGTGCCGTCCTTTGAACCGATGTTCGAATTTCAAACCGAAAGCCTGTTATTATTTCACACACTTGTATAGTTTCGTTCACTCGTTCAATCCATTCGTGCCAACTCTCGTGAATCGACCTGTAATCACAGTTTACTTTTAAACCAGCTTTATTAACTGTCGAAAAAAAAGAGTAAGTTTACCGTGTGTCACAGGCATTACAAACCTACCTCTGCTAATTACGCAGTCTCGTACAATACTTTATCTACACACATATTATAAGTACTCTAAGATGGGTTCAGAAGCCGAAAGGCAAATGACCAGCATTACCTTACCTGTGGTAGTAGATGACAGCGATGACAGCTGTAACGTAATTTTGAAATTAAGTTATGGAATATTGTAAGGTAATGAGAACCAAATTTGGAACATCTTCCAAAATTAACAGGTGTCATCGCTGTCACCTACTACCACAGGTTGCCTACGGGTTTTGAACGCATAATCGAGGACTTATGATATGAGTGTAGATAAACGTTTTTTTTCAACGTATTTTTATTTTAGTTGTATCGTGAAGAAGGTAAAACATACAAGCGTCAAATTTAGTATCATTATGGTACAAACGCTGAGGAAAAACAACACTTGCGCTTGCGCGGAATATGATGAAACCTACTGTGCGGCGGCACGGAACCCTCGGTGCGCGAGTCCGACTCGCACTTGACCGGTTTTCTCTTGTACTTTGTTTTAAGCAACTTGGCCAACGAGGTAGGCATTCTATCATTCGACTTCCATGACGGGAAGAACTGACTGCCGCCATGATCTGGTGGTCGATCCGTTGGCGGCCTTTAAGAACAATAATGAATGAATTAAATGATTGACTGAACCCTTGTTTCCAGAGCAACTGGGCGAGATCCGCAAGTTCCTACTGTCTCGTCTGATCTGCGACCATGGCGAATGACGTGTAGTGACTTATGATGTGTAGATAAACATACTTATATCTCATTCATCATCATCACTCAAATATCTGCCCTTACCGGGATTTGAACCCCGGACCGCTAGGGTCACTACCAACTAGGCTATCGCGTCATCGTATTACTCGCATTATTGGGGTATTAATTCGTAGGGTGTCTGAAGACGATGTCCACCTGCGGAGAAGCAACGTGCGCTGCCTTAATCTCACGGCACCGATCACCTACCAGAGGCTGGGATGCGTGCCAGCGGACGTGCCGCCTGCCAGGGTAACTAGATCCATCTATCAGACGTTTAAATGGGTTAGGTTCGTAAGGACTAGATTGCAAAACAACTATGAAAGCAAAACGTCGTTGTTGCATAGCAACCAACTAAACAAAACGCCTTTTTTAACCGACTTCAAAAAAAGGAGGAGGTTCTCAATTCGTCGGGATATATTTTTTTTTTTTATGTATGTTCCCCGATTACTCAAAGACCCTGGACCGATTTGAAAAAATTTTTCGTTGTTTGAATGGGTATACTTTCTAGTTGGTCCCATTGTCAACACGTCAGGATCTGATGATGGGATCTTGGAGAAATCAAGAGAACTCCTCAAATATTATAGGGACACCTATAGCGATTTCGGTATTTTTCACTGTAACTCGTGCATTTGCTTTTGAAAAGTACTATATGGTGAAGTGGAACTGATGATGAAGACCACAGATGGCCACCGGAACTCCTTAACGGTACCTATTTCAAGGGTGGCGATAAGATATTTCGATTAAGGTAGTTGAGCGACTATGAGGAAGCACATTTAGGTTTAAATATGACTATGACATTCCCGCGGCGTTGTCTACAGCGAGCTTGAAATAGGATCACTAAAAAGTATGAAATAAAATAAATGTTTAAAAAAACAAAAACCCGCCTTCAAAAATGCAAAAAATAACTTCTTTTAAAATGGTAGGTCAGTCCAACTGAAGTCGGCGTCCCACAATATTTTAAACCCAAAGCCGAATGCAGTTGGACTGACCTACCATTTTAAAAGAAGTTATTTTTTGCATTTTTTGAGGCGGGTTTTTGTTTTTTTTGTACAATGCCCTAGTAAGCAAAATGTCTAGGTTGTAAGTAATGCCTAATTAAGCATAACATCATGGTTGTAAAATGACCAAGTAGCATTGGATCCAAATTGAACATGGCCTTAGTTGTAATATGACTCATTAACCTTTTCAACGCCACAGTCGGCTCTGGCCGTCAACTAAAAGTCGTGCCACTGACGCCACGTCGGCTACAGCCGACAAGAGTTCAAGATTAAAAGAGACTTTGTTTGGTAGCAATAAGGTGTAATTTGCATAGCATAGCAAACATGTTTGGCGTGTGGGTGGCACATTTTGTATTCGACGTATGGCCTTCAAAAGGTTATGCAAAGTGTCTGGATAGTATAAGGTCTTGGTTTTAAAGCGTCTAGGTAGCAAAACGTCGTGATTGCATAACGACTAGGTTATATTCGATTAATTTTAACATTAGTGGCTATTTTTTTATCAGTAGGGATACAAAGAGTTCCTTTACAAACGACGGTTTGTGATTTCCTTGTCATTCAACCATCTAGTCGTTTTGCCACTTAGACGTTATGAATTTTTTCATCACACTTGCTCGTAAATGGTGTTATTCCATGCCTGTATACAGAAGGACAATGGCCTAAATTGTTCCCGCGGGAATTATGGCGAGTTTGTCATCCCTAGGGAGTAATGACTTTCTTTTTTAAATTTGCAACTCTTTCGTACATCATTTCTGACTAAGGAGGTATAATTTTCAGCCAAAAATTAAATCGGTTTCTAATTTCATCTTTAAAAATTAGCTATAGACTAACTTACATTACACAAAACCTATACGCTTCATTAAACTTCATTATTTTTATACCTATTTCAAGTTTATATCAACATTTATCATTAATTTTAGTAATTATACATTTTTATCAAATTGGCTAAATCTGGCTCGAATCCAGGTCGAAACTAAACGCAGTTATTATCTGTGGTAGAGGTCACAAAAAAAATATCGTTTCCATTTACGTTCCCGTTCGTCAAAAGTTATTTCTTTATATTTTGCAGAGTTAAATAACTTTTTAATTTTCTCTTTGTTTTTTTTCCTCGCAAATGTGATGAAAACCATTGTGTGTATCACAGGCAGTAAGGGGATTACTAACTCGAGTCATTAAAAGCCCTCCGCCTTCGGAGTCGGGCTTCTAACACTCTCGTTAGTAATTCCCTTCATACTACCCTTGATGCACAATGTACTATTGACGATATGCCTACCTAGTCGTTTTACTGTCAGTAAGTTCTGCATACCTTGGCGTTTTGCAACTGGGACATTTTGTTATTTGGGCGTTATACAAACAAAACGTTATAGAACTAAGTCCAATATTCAACCCAGGCATTCTACTATTAAGACGATTTACACAATACGACATTTTGCAACCAAGATCTTATGAAACTACGTCGTTTTGCTTACATGGTCGTTTTGTAATCTAGTCCTTACGAACCTATCCCGTTTAAATCCATTATCTATAATATGTGGCGTTATCTATGAAAAGGGACCTTATTGTCGATGGCGCTTCCGCCATTATTAAAGATGCTCCGATATAAATACAACGTCGCGTGACGCAGTGCAGCGTAAGCGCAGTCGACCATAAGGTTCATTTTCATAGATAACGCCACATATTGCTTTAGTTTAAAATGGCGATCCGCCCTCGCTTCGCTTTCATTTTGTGTGAGTTTTCCGTAACACCCGTACATAATCCAGGGGCCCTAACATGGTTGCATTTATCGCCTGATAAAGTTTAGATAAGGCATCCGTCACCTTCTGACACGTAAATAAGTACGACAGTGACGGATGCTTTATTCACATTTCACACGCGATATAGACGCAACCGTACTAGGCCCACAGAATTTATCTAAATATATAATAGTAGTTTACGTGACGGTTGCGTAATGACAGGCATTACAACATGAGTGTGGTTTATTAAACGAGCCGCAAGGCAAATGACCAGCATTGCCCTACCTGTGGTAGTAGGTGACAGCGATGACAGCTGTAACGTAATTGTGAAATTACTTAATCGAATATTGTACGGTAATGAGATCCAAATTTGGAACATCTTCCAAAATTAACAGCTGTCATCGCTATCACTACTTCCACAGGTAATGCTGGTCATTGCCTACGGGTTTTGAACGCATAATAGAGGACGGAGGAAGAGGAAGGTCTTTATGTATAATACATTCTGGATTATGTTCGGGTATTACAAAAAACTGGCATAAACCGAAGCGAAGCGAGGGCGGGTCACTAGTAATATAATAAATGCGGAAGTTTCTCTATTTGTTTGTTCCCTACTCACGGCAAAACGGCTGAGTGAATCTTAATGAAATTTGGCGAGGAGATAGATAGTATCCTGGGCAAGGACATAGCATAGTTTTTAACTTGAAAAGTTAGACAAATTCCAAGTGAATAGCTTTAAACGACTTCTAAGCGAACAGTCAAGGAAATTGATTCCTAGATCACTTTGGACCATGTCAAAGTGACACTGTAAATAAAATCCTATCAAAAACATAAATGTGAAAATGGCAGCCAAGTTCAATATTTTAAGAATATGCGATGCATGGTTATCTACTTCACCGACAAAAGAATTGAGATCTAAATGGGTGCCAAGTTCCGTAGATAATCCTGATATTTATTTATTAAAAACAAACGACATTCTAAAAATAAATTAAATACAAAATTTCTTATTTTTTCTGCTACAACAATGTTTGCCATTTAAAAGTATAACTTCTTAAATTTGAACACTCGAATTATTTACACAAAGCAGATAACTTAGGATACATTAACCAAATTTCATGTTTTTATGATAAATATATTTGGAGTTATTGAGGCGTCAAAAGTGGCTCCAAACGGTTCGTGTTAATAACACACGGCTCCGCTCGCCAGTTCCTTTTGCGTGAACTTGGCTGGACATGCTGCCGCGTGTCTAGATCATAAGAAGTCTCTTACATTTTGACTGATAACAATTATAACGTCAGTTTGACATACACCCGTATTCACAAACGTCACTATGAGGTCTCACAGTGTTCACGAACGCACAGGGTGGTTCAAATCGTCTCATAAACAAAAGGTCGGTCAAAAAGGACCAATCACAAAGCTGTATTGAACGGAGTGCGTTTACTCAGTGAAGGATCCCTTAAGTATTGTTTGTGAATACGGGTAATAGTCTAAATTGGTCAAGGAAAACCTTCCTTGACCAATCCTCGTGTGGTTGCCGAGTTAGAATAGTGCCACTCCATGTCTTCCCGTGGATGTCGTAAGAGACGACTAAGGGAATAAAGGCTTGTAGTACTGTTAGGCGATGGGCTTGCAACCTGTCACTAATACGCTGGTAAACATCTTAGCCTAATTGTGCAAATTGTGGTTATAGAATTATCAACAAGTTTTTAGAGATGTTTGTAATTCTGTAGCTCTGCCTACCCCACTCTGGGAACGAAGGCGTGAGATTATGTATGTATGTATGGTCAAGGAATCATTTGTATACTGTAGGGTCACGAGCGTTAATTTGGGACCCATTTCAAGAAAAATATTCATGAAGTCGTCAATGTCATTAGAGGTGTCAAGTCATTTGTAATTTTTAGAAAACTCAACCTTATTGTTGAATGTCAGATTGACTTTGGACCTAAGGTGGGTACCAAATTTAATCTCGTGACTGTACAAGTCAGGTTTAAAAGTTCAAATAAAAGCAACAGAGTTACGCATATAATCTTAAAATAGTCACAAAGCATTATTTACGATGGCATTAAAGTAATTATTAATGACGCGTCAATTAATCAGTAGTTACGAAATTAGTATGTCGAGATTCTTTGACGAGACAATTTCGTAATCATTTCGTCATGTATAGTAAAACTGATATAAAGAATGCTTTTTAGGGTTCCGTGCCTCATGGGGGGGGGCTCCCTTACGCCCACGGAACCCTATCAAGATGCCTACGCTGTCCGTCCGTCCTGACTTTAAAGAGCTGTGTCTTTTGAACCGAAATAGATCCCGGTTTGATTTTTTTTTCGGCGGATTAACGAACAAATGAAAGAAATTAAACAATCTATAGTAGATTGTACAACAAGTGCATAAAACGCACCATTTTACGCGAGACGTTTATCCATCCAAGCGAGCTTGCGAGCGAGGATGGATATAAAGTCGAGTGTTAAATGGGTTTTATGGACGAGTTGTACACTCTAATTTTCACTTCGATTGCGAGGAAATGAAACAGCAACATGTAAATTATTGTAACACAAATATTGACAATGACAAAATAAGTATGGTTCCCGGCAATTAACTTTTTTTTTTCATTAGGTACGTGACATCTGACTTAGGTCGTTACATACGGCTCAGTTATAAAAACATTTTGTTTTTTATATCGATGATAACTTATTGTCATGCTTTAAATATATTGATTTACTCAAATATAATAATAATAATAATAATAAATGCGACAGAATAAAAATTATAAGTTTATTTCATGAAGTTTTATTGTGTACTTTGGCTGTTGGTATCCTTGCCTTGGTCTTACAATACTAACGAAACGAAATAAAATAAAGAGGTTATTCTATGAAGTTAAAGTTGTTCGTGTGGCTGTTGGACCGATTGCCTTGGTCTTCGACGAAGATTTTACTTTATGCACTAGAGCATAAAAAGCGATTTTATGTCGCCTACGCACGACATAAAGACGGACTTTTGGAGCATGAGAAGTGAAAAAATAATTAATAATACATCTATACTAATATTATAAAGCTGAAGTGTTTGTTTGTTTGTTTGTTTGCTTGAACGCGGTTATCTCAGGAACTACTGGTCCGATTTGAAAAATTCTTTCAGTGTTAGATAGCCCATTTATCGAGGAAGGTTATGGGCTATATAATCACGCTAAGACCAAAAGGAGCGGAGCACCAATGAAGAATGTTTCAACCTTCGACGTTAACAAATTCGCGGGTTAAAGTTAGCGTTAGCCCAAGGTAACTATTTCACGGGGACGAAGTCGCGGGCAGAAGCTAGTACCTTCATAAAAACTTAGTATGAATACCAAAGATTGCGTTCACAGAAAGTAGTAAACACTCTTGAGTTTTTAAATCCGTATAAAATATAATGTCCGTAAGCCTTGTAAGGCCCAACGTCCTAAATTAGGACTTTTGTCAAAGTGAATTTTGACTTTAGTTGACTGACATAAGATTCTTTTTGGAACTAACGAAATTTGACGTGGATCTTACGAGGAACGGAGCTCCGCTTAGCGGAGCTCCTGTTTCTGGGTGCTTTAACAAAAGGGAAATATGCCATTAAGGGCCTGTTTCACAAGTACGACGAGTGTGTGTGAGTGACGAGTAAATTTATCTGTCATTTAAACTCTCTCCTTGTCTATTTTCAAGTGTAAGAAAGGGAAGGGGCTAAATTTATCCGTCAAATATGTTTTACTTGTCGATTGTGAAACAGCCTGTAAGAGAAATTCGTAGCGGCAATTATGCGACTGGGGAAAAATGCCACTAGAAAAATTGCTTCGCGGAATGATATTTATCCTCGTAAGGCCCACCATACAAACAAGGAGTTTTTTGTCAGTGGGACTTTGAGTCTACCATCAAGGCAATAAAGTTCAATTACGTCTGTTCGATAATGTCATTTTCAGTTTATGAAAATAGGAAAATTAACCTTATTTCCATTGGAACACAGTTCAAATTAAATTGCCTTGAATATGTACATTCTATTGCACACTGGGCCTTATGAGGTTATAGTTGGGGCAACAGACCGATACATACCCTAAAATAATACCCGGCATAAATCGATACTCTCCTCTCGCTTTAGATAAATACAACTCCGCCGATGTTGGAGCTGTCCATTCTCTACGGCAACACCGCGGCCGCAGCGCGCCGGGGTCGCGAGGGGAAGTGGGGGAGGATCAAAGCTGAGACGATAAAGGGGAAGGAGTGGCCGCCGAGTGGGGCGCCCGTGTGTTTTCAGAACGAGCCGGGGCGGGGGGAGACGCGGTGCCACAATTCTGGTGAGACTCTTGTGTGTGTAGAGTCAGATGCTTTTGGCATAAATTAAACGTTTTGTGCGACCAGTAAAAATTAAAATTTGACACATAAGCAACTAATTTATAGTAAACAAAAAAAACTGCGTAGGAATGATTTGATATACTTTATTTTTCTTCATACTATTTTGGACCACCCTAACGGACGTCTTTACTCATTCACGCTCTAAGACCATTCTTTTTTTAGCAAACCCTGGTCTGAACGCGATCCTGGGCGTGAACCTGTTCGGGCTGTGGTTCCTGCGGCAGCACAACCAGATGGCGCGTGCGCTGGAAGCGCTCAACCCGTGCTGGGCCGACGAGCAGCTGTTCATGACGGCGAGAGACATCAATATTGCGCTGTGGCAACAGTTGCTGTATTACGAGTTCATGCCTTCTATTGTGGGTAAGTGATCAATCCAAATATGAGTATACAGTCAGCTGTAAATAACCTTTATAGCACTTTCCTAGCTAAGCTAGTTGCTGAACTCGACCCTAAGAGGTGATCTGATAATTGGAGCGAAGCTCCCTTTTTCCCCGATTCGGATTTTCGTTTGTCCGCATACTCCTCCCAAACTATTAGAGATAATTATCAGGATCAAACTTAGCCCGTAATACGACATCTAGCCATAGATGGTTTAGAAAAAATAAAATTGAAAATCGGACATCATCAGTTCCCATAAATCTTCAATGGGAAAAATGGGAAAAGTACCGAAACTTCGATTATAAGCGGCGCTCTTCGCTCGTAACCTTTTTTGAAGCTTCATCTTTAGCTTCGCTCCATTTAGACTTGCCCGGGGACTGCAAGTGCACCTAGTTATTTCTGCTGTACTTAACGTTGTGGCGACCTAGCGACATCTAGCCACAACTTGTATCAACCAACTCGCCAGCGCCACCAATGACAGACAGCGGAACTAAACTGTTCTACATCGCGCTAACGAAGTTTCTCCAGTCGGTTCACATATATACCACTTCAAACTTCATTCCAATGTACTTCGGTCCCCAGGCATAACGCCCGCCTGGAGAGAGATCTCTCTATTAGCCTCTCTTTCTACAAATTAGAACTACTGAGTTTAGACTCGTCGACTAGTCTCGATAGACAGATAATGACGGTGGAAAAAAGCGTACTCGTACAATCGGCAAGAACAACTACATACATACATTAAATCACGCCTGTTTCCCCCCAGAGGGGTAGGCAGAGACTACTTCTTTCCACCTAGAATAACTGGTCTCAAAAAATCGATTTATCATAGATGTATACTATTCTGGTTCTCCAGGGTACGACTACTTGTTGAAGCAGAGAGTACTGTTCAACACGTATGGCCACGTAGACGATTATGACGAGGACTTGGAGCCGCAGCTGAGTCTGGAGTTCGTAATGGGTGCCAGATGGTTCCATGTTATGCAGGAAGGACGACTCAGGTAAGCAGTTTGACGACGCGTTGGCGTATCAGAGACCCTGCCTACGAAGCTAGCGGTTCTGGGTTCAAATCACGGTAGGGCAGATATTTGTGTGATGAGCGCGAATATTTGTTGGCTGCGTCTTGGATGTTTTCTTTGTATATTGCTATAAACATACTTAAGTTTATAGTTGTCTACCTAGTACCAATAGTACAAACCTAGAGCTTAGCTTGGGATTTGGTATTGTTTTGTGACATTGTCCTCTGCTATTTTTTTATTTGTTTAAACATATTTATAGATTCTACAACCGCCACGGCAAACTGGTCGACGAGAAAGCAATAGTAGACTACACGTTACGCACCGGGGCGCTGGAGTTCAACAACACGCTGGAGGGCGCCACTCTCGGAGCCTTCAGGCAGCCGGCGGCCGCTGCCGACTTCGTCGTGGACCCTGATGTGAGTTTAAGGATCTGTAAGATCGCACGCTGGGAGGAAAAGAGAATAGGCATGGATTTTTTTAAATCGCATTTTTCAACAAAATTGACCGTAAAAGTGACCACAAAAAGTGAAATTATAATTAAAATTGGCCCAGAAGCTGCGTTCTTTGATATTACGGTAGCATATCGAACCAGCTCCTGTTATGGCTCCCGTGACCTTTTACTACACGGTTGCGCCCCTTGTCTGTTTTCTGCCAACTTCAGCTAACAGTCATGGCCTTATTCCAAAGGCAATCATGGCATGTTTATCATCCCAATAGTACATTGTTGCCTAGGCGCGGAAAGTAAGGGATTTCCTGACGAGGTGGTTAGCAGGCCGAGCAACAGCGAGGCCTGCTAAAATACGAGTCAGGAAATCCTCGTTTCCGCCGAGGCACACATAATGCTTTTCTCAAACAATGCGAGGAAATTATACAAATACATGATTATATGTATTTTTAATAACCTTTGACAAATTCGGAGAGAATGTTTGTTTGCGTCATACGAGTATTAGGTAAGATAGTTTCACGCACAACGAGCCGCCGCGGCCGCCGCCGCTCCGCAGAGCCCCGCCGCGCCGCCGCCCCTCACTGCGCCCCCACAAGTTGGGTGTACGGGATTTTTTTCATGGTCCTTTCGATTTTATACGCAATAGAGAGCACTTTTGAAAAAACAATATGGACATGGACGGAAAGTGTTTTCATATGGTTTTTTTACTCCTAGGAGTAAAAAGAGGCATTTTCCGTCCTTGTGTTTCAGTCGGAAAACCGTTATTTCCGAGCATGTTTGAGAAAAAATAATTCCCTTCCCTATTCTCCATAAGGTTGGCGAACGCATCCTGGGGCGGCTGCAGTTTGCATCCGACGTGGTTTCCTCCGACATCATGAAGGCCCGCGACGCTGGACTGCCATCCTACAACCACTACAGGCACTTTTGCGGTTTACCCCAGGCCAGGACCTTCCAAGACCTCAAGTACTGGATGCCCGAGGAGGTAGGTATCTGTGCTCGTATCTACATGTATACACCAGATCGCAATTAGATCTGCTCGGACCACACTACCACTACACAAGCCCGAACCTTCCAAGACCTCAAGTAGTTGATGCCCGAGGAGGTAAACTGCTTACCTAAATTATGCTCTGTATCTACATGTATACATCAGGTCGCATTTAGGTCTCGATGGACCATACCACCACTACAGGCATGTCTGCGGTTTATCCCAAGCCAGGACCTTCCAAGACCTCAAGTACTGGATGCCCAAGGAGGTAGATCTATGCTCTATTTATATGTACGTTTTTTATTGTAATGAGAATGTAAGGAGATCTTAGACCCATAGACATTTGCACTCTCAAAACTAAAATCTCAAGACTGCAATCGTAAGATCGCAAATCCGTTGCCAACCCTAAGGACTAAGATTAGAATGCCTCTACGCTAAAAAAATTACCGGTTGTTTTATCCCTACACCGGAACACAACAATGCGAATGCTGCTTGGCGGTGGGTTAAATTGATGATGGTATCGATCTAGACTTCGGACGAACCCTACACAGTCCTACCACCACAGCATATGTGTATGTAACTATGTATACATCGAATCGCGTTCAGGTCTCCTTTGAAGACGACGCCGAGCAGCCATTTCGGTGGCTCACACAAATTGCCTTGCCCCAAAATATAGGTAAGCTTTAGGCTTGTAGTATACATAAATGTCGCATTATCTAAGGACCTTATGGCGGATGGCGCTTCCGCCATTGTTAAAGATGCTCCGATATAAATACAACGTCTCGTAAGCGCCATCCGCCATAAGGTCCCTTTACATAGATAATGTCACACATAAAAAACATCCAAGACATAACAGAAAAATACTCGCCCTCGTCACACAAAATATCTGCCCTTACCGGCCTTTGAACCCGGCACCTCTAGCTTCGTAGCAACCACTGCCGACTATACTCTGATTAATCTAAGATGAGACCTGTGACAGCTCATGTAAACACTTATTACACTTACTTCTTTAACTTTAAATAAATACTACATACATCGGTACAAACCTCGCGACGCCATTCAGGAATTTAAATAATTAATCGCCTATTTTTAAACACATCGCTTGTGAGTAAAGTAAATGATTGAAATTACGAAATATGGCTGACATAATCATCATCTTAGAATAATCAGAGTATAGGCTAACGTGTCGTCAAATATAGTACATTGTTGCAGACGATAGAAAGTACGCGATTTTTGGGCGAGTCATATAGAGGGCCGAAACGTAGTTGAGGCTCTCTAGTGTACGAGTCCATAAATTGCACTTTCTACCGAGGCAGACATAGTGCTTTTCACAACTACTGAGAGGAAATAAAATAAAAATTCATATTCAAAACTCAAATTATAATTCATGTTAATGTGGCATCACCGCCAATTTTATTACTACTCGTGGCACTCGAGATGAATAAACTAACATGCGAGATGAAGATGTCAACTCCATATAACATTGTATTTGTTTCGCCATTTCTCATATGTAATTTCATCTCTAGTGGTTCGAGATTAGGGGCCAAGTTTGAATTACATTTAAAAAAAAGCAGTGAAATAGTTTTTAGTCTGTGTATCTTTTAGCAAAAATACACCTAATATTTTACGACACAAAATGGTGTTCTGATTGGTCGATTTCAATTTTTCATTATAAGGAACTATGACACAAAAATTGATTGATTGATTTTCATTGGTTCTTAAAGTTGGACAACAATGTTCTCGACCAATCAGCAAACACGCCGACAAAAACATTCTTGGTCTGTCCTTATAAGTGACATTTTGTGACCCCAAACAAGACCATCTATGGCCATATTTCCGAGCAGTGTTGTGAATAGTACATTATTGCCTGTGTGGAAGTAGGCAATTGCGGGCCGAGTATTGGATTAAACGGACGAGCTTGCGAGTCCCTTTAAAAATACGAAGCCCGCAATTGCTGTTCCTGCCGAGGCAAATATAGTGCTTTTCTCAAAAATCGCAAAAAAAAAATGTGTTGGAGTAAAATCTTCATCGCTTGAACTCATTTTTTTAATTGCATACAAACAGAAACTTCATGTGAAAAAACCATCACTCCTTACCGCCTTTTTGTTTATGACAAGGAGAAATGCAATTTTTGTTTTTAAAAAAAACATAAGCTATTTCAGGCACAAATAAAAAAGTTATGTTTCGAATAAAATTTGGATGTATAAGACTTGTACCCTCATTTTATTATGGCCCATTTCACTTTTTAAAAAGTTACAAGCTAGATGGTAATGGAATTTGTATGCAACATTGCGGGCTTGTGTAGCGAGCACGCAATGTTTTTTTTTAATTTGAGAACTGTCAGTAAACTATGTACTTCGCGTCTCAATATGTAGATAGGAATGTCAACATTTCCGGTCATTTTTGAGAAAAATAATGTTAATAACTAAGATGTACACGGACTGAACCGGGAAAAATGATAATGGAAAATTTAAGCTTGTAAACCAGTTATTCGAGATATTAAAATAACAAGGGAATTAGCATAATACTCACATTTGTTGACATTCCATAATATTCGATATTGTATTTAATTTAATATAAGCAGCTTCCGTAAATACCTAGTGATTATGTTAATGTGTAATATTACTGTTAATATAATAACACTTGGGAGGTAGTTTTTGTTTAAATGTGATTATTAGCACCAGCGATATTGTACTAAAGTAAACAAAGAAGATTTTTATTATTTCGAAATTATTATTAACACTTGTAACTAACCCATACCACTTAAAAATGTATGGCCGCCCTCGGTACGCTTCGGGTTATGTGAATTTTCTGTAACACACGTACATAATCCAGAATTTATTATACATTATAGACCTTCCTCTTGAATCAATCTATTTATTGATGATAAAATAAATGTTTAAAAAAAACAAAAACCCGCCTTCAAAAATGCAAAAAATAACGTCTTTTAAAATGGTAGGTCAGTCCAACTGCATTCGGATTTTGGTTTTTAATTATTTATTGTGGGACGCCGACTTCAGTTGGACTGACCTATCATTTTAAAAGAAGTTATTTTTAGTTTTTTTGAAGGCGGGTTTTTGTTTTATTTTATTTTATACTTTTTAGTAATCCTATTTATGCTGTTACGTAGCTTCACTTCTAAATATTAATGAGAAACTATAGAACATTTCAAGCTCGCCGCAGACAACGCCGCGGGAATGTCATAGTCATATTTAAACCTAAATGTGCTTCATCATAGTCGCTCAACTGGTTTTTAATTATTTATTGTGGGACGCCGACTTCAGTTGGACTGACCTATCATTTTAAAAGAAGTTATTTTTAGTTTTTTTGAAGGCGGGTTTTTGTTTTATTTTATTTTATACTTTTTAGTAATCCTATTTATGCTGTTACGTAGCTCCACTTCTAAATATTAATGAGAAACTATAGAACATTTCAAGCTCGCCGCAGACAACGCCGCGGGAATGTCATAGTCATATTTAAACCTTTATCGAAATATCTTATCGCCACCCTTGAAATAGGTACCGTTAAGGAGTTCCGGTGGCCATCTGTGGTCTTCATCATCAGTTCCACTTCACCATATAGTACTTTTCAAAAGCAAATGCACGAGTTACATTGAAAAATACCAAAATCGCTATAGGTGTGCCTATAATATTTGAAGAGTTCTCTTGATTTCTCCAAGATCCCATCATCAGATCCTAACCTGTTGACAATGGGACCAACTAGAAAGTATACCCATTCAAACAACGAAAAAAATTTTCAAATCGGCCCAGTGGTCTTCGAGTAATCGGGGAACATACATAAAAGTATAAGTTATCTACATATTAAGTATAAGCGACAACATACGTCTAAGGTCGCTGCAGCTTTGAAAAATATTTTTTCTATTTTAATCGTCAAGTGTTGACAAATAATTTGGTTCACGTGCTCTTGGATGTATTATCTGTTCATTTGATAAGTTAGTTTTCCATGTGTTAACGTATTGTGAGTGTAAATCACAGCGAAAAGTTTTGCTTAACTGAGAATAAAAGTGAGTGTACCCGTGCAAATCTAAAAAAGTTGGCCTTATCATGTGCAAACGGATCATCGATCAGTAGATCACGGGAGTGTGGTCACTAAATTCGCCTAGTCGGTAGAGTGCGGCGTGGCGCAGGCCGTGTAAGGTCGACTGTGGAGCGGAGTGCGCGGGTTCAATCCTCGTCTTCGACTTACTTTTTGTATTTTATTTTTTGTTGTCTATGAATCGGATGCGTTCATGGGTTCGATCCTCCGTTGCGGAACTTTCTACGTATTGAAAAAATAGAAATATATATTTTTTATTTTTTATCTTTTTAATTTAAAATCAAGAAAAGACAATATCATAATGGTGAATTGCGCTTCGTGTCATAATGCAGTGCTCGTCACACAAAAGCGTATAAAATGTACAAATGGTAACTGTTCCCATAGTTACCATCATGAGTGTGTAAAATACACTAATGATTCACCAGTTGCGCGATTCAGGTGGACCTGCCCCGAATGCAAGGCATCACGGCTAAAGGGAGGTGACAACACCAACCCCCCGGTAGATAGCAAGACCCAAAGATTGTCTGAAAACAGAGTCGCTGAAATTACGGAGTTACTGTCTCCTCCACCCCCATTGCAGAATCAGTCTCTTCAAACTTGCTCCATTGATGACGTCAGAGACCTTCTTAGAGCCGAAATGAGCGCCATGTGTGCGCACTGGGAAACAACATTTAAAAAAATATTTCAAGATGAATTGAACTCGTTAAAAACCCAATTTCAAGAGCTTAAGGATTCCGTCACATTTATTAGCTCAAAATATGACGATTTTGGCAAGAGGATCGATGCTGTTGAGAACAAGCTGGGCTCCATTGGTGCCGCCAAATCTGACATTAAGGACCTTAAAATATCTATTGCTAACGTTGAGTGTAGTCTGGACTCCGGGGAGCAATGGGCTAGACGTTCAAACATAGAGATATTGGGAATTCCCGAAAAAAAAGGCGAGAACTTGCTTGAGATATTTAGTAAAGTTACTGAGCTCACTGGTTCACCTGTTGATGTGAACTCTGATATCGACTTTATTACTCGTGTGGCTCCGATGAAAAGTGACACTAAAAAGCCAAAGGCAATCGTTGTCCGGTTCCTTGCCCGCTACAAAAAAGACGACTGCCTTAGTCGTTTGAAGAAGCTTAAGGACCTCAAGGCATGCGATATTGGTTACATTGGTAGCAACAATGCGATATATTTTAATGAACACCTTACCAGTCGCAATAAAGCTTTACTGAGGGATGTGAAGTGGGTCGCTAAAGAGAATAACTTTAAATATGTTTGGGTCAAGAACTGTACAATTTTGGTGAGGCGCGACGACACTAGCCCAGTTATAAATGTCGTGCGTCCTGAGGATTTAAAAAAAAAAAAATAAGTGTTTTGTATGTTGATATAGTGATTTCTAAGCTGAATATTGTATCTATTTTCCTGAGACTTTTTGGATTTTTGCATGTATCTAATTTTGCATGTTTTAAGCAATATCTATGCCTGTTGTGCTTGTATTTACTTTGGTTAGGAGTTAAAAATATTGTTAAGTTCGTCAGTTGTGTTCACTACACTAATTTGGTCATAAAATGGAATCTTATTGTACTTGGTCATAAATATATTGTGGCTGATAAAAATAGAATAATAATGAAGTTATTGGGGGTCAAATTTATGAGAGCATTCTCGAATTTATATAGATATAATTTAAAATGTATAACAACAATATAACCGTTTACTATCAAAATGTGCGCGGACTCCGCACAAAAACATCTACTCTCTATAATGGCGTTCTCAACTCTAATTATCATTTGATATGTTTGAGTGAAACTTGGCTTCTGCCTGGTGTTATGGACTCTGAGCTTTTTGATCCTAGGTACACGGTTTATAGATGTGACCGTGACTATGCCACTAGGGGTGATAAAATGGGCGGAGGTGTTTTAATCGCGGTTAGAGGTGGGCTTCAGGTTAGAGACGTTGCTTGCTTGCCCTCAACTGGTGCAGTCGCGGATTTGCTCACTATTTCGCTCTCCATCAGAATCGGTTCTCAAGATGCTCGCTGCCGTGTATATTGTTGCTATTTCCCTCCATGCCCCGCGATGCACGATGCTCAACTCGAATTTTATGAAAAGGTCACGGAAACAATATTGAAAAACCCAGAAGAACGTTTCTTAATTGTTGGGGATTTTAACCTGGGTGCGGCACAGTGGTATCCATCGGCGTGTCATAGTTTTGCAGAGCTAAAGGCCGACAGTGGTATAGCGCCAAGTATAGTCTCTCTTAAAGCTTTTTTGTCATTTAATAGTTTGCTTCAATACAATTTAGTTTGCAATACTACGGGAAGGGTTTTGGACCTTATTATTGCTAATCTGCAGTGCCTCTTGACCGCAGCCCCCTTTCCTTTCATAACAGAGGACAAGTATCACCCATCTCTTGTTTTTACTATTTCATGTGCTAGTTTTAATGCTTTGTACGAACCACCTCGTACAGTTCGTGTTTTTAAAGCTACTGACTTTGAAGCAGTCAATGATGCATTAGCGGACATTGATTGGGAGACTTGTCTGGCCTCTGATTGCATTGATGTATCGGTTAAGATCTTTTATGATATTTTAAATAAGATTATTTCCGATCACGTACCATCAAAAATTGTTTATAATAATGACAAATATCCGGTCTGGTTCTCAAGAGCACTTATAAAAATCGTTAAAGAGAAATTAAAATTTCACAAAAAGTGGAAAACTTATGGTCGTCTAAATGACTATGATACTTTTGCGCTCCTTAGGAATAGGCAAAAGCAAGTACAAGACACATGCTACCGTAAGTATTTGGTTTATGCAGAATCTAGGATCAAACATAATTCTAAATATTTTTGGCGGTTCGTAAAATCTAAAAAGTGTGCGTCCATTATTCCAGATTCAATGTTTTTGGGTAATAAGGAGGCTTTTGATGGAAAAAACATATGTGACCTGTTCAATGTCTTTTTTAATTCTGTTTATGAACCACCTGATACCCTATCGCATAGCAGAACACCTCTTGCTGTTTCAAATTCCTGCGAGGAGTTGGTAAATCTTAGCAGTATTAATATATCCTGGGAGACTGTTTGTCAGTATTTAAAGAAACTCGATATTAGCAAGGGAGTGGGTCCTGATGGGATTCCACCTCTGTTTCTGCGTCAATGCTGTAATCAATTATCCAGACCGATTTGTTTATTGTTTAACATGTCTTTGAGATTGGGTGTGATGCCTGTGTTCTGGAAGCAGTCATTTGTGACACCTGTTTTCAAGGCTGGGGATAAGCATGATGTTGAGAATTATAGGCCCATTTCTAAATTAAGTTCAATTCCAAAACTTTTTGAAAAGATAATTTACGACAAGATTTTTCCTGTTATTAGACCTGTTATTATTCGTGAGCAGCATGGTTTTATAAACAGGAAGTCCACTGAATCGAACTTGTGTGAATTTATCGATCAGGTTCTTATAGCTATGGATCAAGGCTACCAGGTGGATGTAGTGTACACGGACTACTCAAAGGCTTTCGACAAGGTTTCTCATAATATTTTACTTATTAAACTAGAAACGGTCGGTGTGCACGGCGACCTCCTTCGTTGGGTTAAGTCCTACCTACGAAATCGCAGTCAGGCTGTTGCGGTCAAGGGGTACTGCTCCAGTTTTGTTCCCGTAACTTCAGGTGTTCCGCAGGGATCCCACTTGGGCCCGCTTTTCTTCATTCTTTTTATTAATTATATCGTGTCGTATATTTGTTCTTCGAGTTGTCTATTATATGCCGATGATAAAAAGCTATATAAGATTATAAGATCGGAGGAAGACTGTTCTCAATTGCAAGAAGACCTTAATAGGCTTAGCCATTATTGTCAATTAAATCGTTTGCACCTGAACGTTAAAAAATGTAGCGTGATTTCCTTTTCCAGAAAAAAACAAATAACTTACTATAAATATTATTTGAATGATGAACTGGTTGAAAGGAAATCTGTAGTTAAAGACTTAGGTGTTTATTTGGACAGTAAGATTAGTTTTTGTGTCCACTTGGATAGTATTGCCAATAAAGCGTATAGACTTTTAGGTTTTGTTTTAAGGATTGGCAAAGAATTCAAAGACGTTGAAACAATTATCGGTCTGTTTAACGCTTTAGTACGACCAATCTTAGAATATGCCTCTTGTGTATGGAACCCTCAATATAATATTTATGTAGATTCCATAGAGAGGATTCAGAATAAACTTTTAAAGCATTTAGAGTATAGAGCCTTTAAATCTGGCCAAATTTTTAATCCCAATAGTTTAGTATCTCTCGAGAGTCGGCGCACATATAAGGACCAAACATTATTATTTAAAATTATTTCTAATAATATTGACTCCCCTTATCTTTTAAGTAAAATAGGTTTTAGAGTACCTCGCCCCAACACACGACGAACAAATTGCTTGTTTCATGTCCCATTTACACGCACTAAATACGCTGGAAACTCATTTGTTAATAGAGTGTGTAGTAAATATAATAACTGTTTCGGTAATATTGATATGTTTAGCCTGTCACTTCCTAGATTTAAGTCATCCCTTAGAGTATGTAAGTAGTGTTGTCTAGTTGCATGTTTGAAATATTGTTTTCTTTTGCTGTTACTCCTATGGTTGTACCTACGCTTCCTTAAATTTTAATATGTCTCTGTAACTTGTGGCAACTTTGCTGGTTTATGTTAAATTCATGTTCTTCTTTATCTTTAAGTTATATTGTACCGTTTGTGCCCAAATAAAACATTAAAACATTAAAACATTAAAACATTAAAAAAATATCCCGACGAATTGAGAACCTCCTCCTTTTTTGAAGTCGGTTAAAAACCGCATTAAAATCCGTTGCGTAGTTTTAAAGATCTAAGCGTACATACAGAGGGACAGACACCGAAGCGAAGCGAGGGCGGGTCGCTAGTAGTATATGTTATAACTAGCGACCCGCCCTAGCTTCGCTTCGGTTTATGTGAGAACCCAGTTTGATAATCCAGAATGTATTACACATAAAAACCTTCCTCTTGAATCACTCTATCTATTGATAAAAACCACATCAAAATCCGTTGCGTAGTTTTAGGGTGCGGCTCCACTGAGGCGGAGACGAGAGGAGCGGAGCGGAGCTGTGCCAATATTAACCAATAGAAGGCTCATGCGGTCACGTCGAGCGCGCCTTGCGCACGTTAGTTTATATTCTATTGGTTAATATTGGCACAGCTCCGCTCCGCTCGTATTCGCCTCAGTGGAGCCGCACCCTTAAAGATCTAAAAGCGTAAATATAGGGGGACAGCCGGCGGGAAGCGGCTTTGTGTTATGGTGGTGATACCCACAACAATGCGAACACTGCTTGGCGATAGATTAAAGAATAAGCTGGTTTGAACCATCCGGAAGGGCCGTGCAGAAGGTCCTAACATCACTGAACTTGTCACTTTTTACCCGACTGCAGAAGGAGGAGGGTAATGTGTTTCACAGCCTATATTATGTATGTTTGTTCCTTTGTGTCACTATAAAAACTACACCCGCTGTCCGATTTTGATGATTCTATGTCAATCGATTTGTCTTAATCTGGTGAGTGTCACTATAGATATGACAGTAATCAAAATTCAATATGGCGGCAACCAGACGCCATATTGTGCAAATTAAAAAAAAAATAAGTCGACCAAGTATGACAAGTGGGGTATCATTGAATAGGGATTTAAAAATTTAGGTTTCTTTCATCATTTTTCATTCTGAACGATCATTTAGGATTTATAACGATTTAAAGTTGGTTGGTTGGCCTCGTGTGGTTGCCGGCCTCGTGTGGTTGCCGAGTTAGAATAGTGCCACTCCATGTCTTCCCGTGGATGTAGTAAGAGACGACAAGGGAATAAAGGCTTGTAGTACTGTTAGGCGATGGGCTTGCAACCTGTCACTAATAAGCTGGTAAACATCTTAGCCTATTTGTGCAAATTGTGGTTATAGAATTATCAACAAGTTTTTAGAGATGTTTGTAATTCTGTAGCTCTGCCTACCCCACTCTGGGAACGAAGGCGTGAGATTATGTATGTAAGTTGGTTAGCAACAGTCGGGTTTTGAAAGCTTGCTTTTTACTTTTATGTAATGATTCCAGCAAGTCATCGCGCTTCAAATCTCCTACGTCGACGTTGAAGACATTGAGCTGCAGGCGGGGATTATGTCCGAGAGGCCTATGAGGGGCTCCGTGATGGGCCCCACCCTGGCCTGCATCATTGGGGAGCAGCTGAGGCGCTGGCGCCGTTCCGATCGGTTCTGGTTCGAGCATTCGAAGCAACCTGGGGCGTTCACTGCAGGTGGGTCTTATCTTATCTTTTGGATACACTGTAGGATCTTTTGTGCAACCCTTTTTCATGCCCTATCAAAGCAGGTATTTTTTTCAGAATAGGTGTTATTTTTTAATTATTCAATGGAATTACAAAAATTCGGTGAAATTACAAATATTTTTAAGGTTATTCTCATACAAAAATAGTAGTTTACGTGACAGTTACGTAATGCTAATTACGGAGAGTCTCGTACAATACTTTGTCTATACACATATTATAAGTACTCTAAGATGGGTTCAGAAGCCGAAAGGCAAATGACCAGCATTACCTTACCTGTGGTAGTAGGTGACAGCGATGACCGCTGTAACGTAATTTTGAAATTACGTTATCGAATATTGTAAGGTAATGAGATCCAAATTTGGAACATCTTCCAAAATTAACAGCTGTCATCGCTGTCACCTACTACCACAGGTAATTGCCTACGGGTTTTGAACGCATAATCGAGGACTTATGATATGAGTGTAGATAAACGTTTTTTTTTTCAACGTATTTTTATTTTAGTTGTATCGTGAAAAAGGTAAAACATACAAGCGTCAAATTTAGTATCATTATGGTACAAACGCTGAGGAAAAACAACGCTTGCGCATGCGCAGAATATAATGAAACCTACTGTGCGGCGGCACGGAACCCTCGTTGCGCGAGTCCGACTCGCACTTGACCGGTTTTCTCTTGTACTTCGCTTTAAACAACTAGGCCAACGAGGTAGGCATTCTATCATTCGACTTCCATGACGGGAAGAAATGACTGCCGCCATGATCTGGTGGTCGATTCGTTGGCGGCCTTTAAGAACAATAATGAATGAATTAAATGATTGACTGAACCCTTGTTTCCAGAGCAACTGGGCGAGATCCGCAAGTTCCTACTGTCTCGACTGATCTGCGACCATGGCGAACAGGTCGACTACATCCAGCCGTACGCGTTCCTACTTCCCGGACCAGGGTAATCGAATCATGCTCATTGTGCTAAATTAGTTTCTTCAGAGGTGTACATGATATGTATGCTCTATATATCTTTTTCTACTTGCGTACAACAAACCTCTATTATTGATATCGTAACCGAAGCGTGAAAACAATTCTATAATGAGCGTTGCCATGGGAATAACAGTTCTATTCCATCTATCGCAAGGTCGCGCTCTAACCTCGGTACTCGTATCTTAAGAAGCTTCCTTAATTCAATTATGTACCAGTTACATAAATAAAAATTGTGACATCCTGAAGACTAAAACATTACTCGTGTAACTCATAAAGTCGGCATACAAATTAGGTACCTAATTGGTTTTAAGCCCTTGACAAAAAGAGGTTTACTAATGCACTAATTTTCATATTGCATAACGCAAATTGCATAATTTCGATCTCTATAACAAACCAATGATACAAGAATTACAATGCATACCAACGATATGCAAAATTTCTTAAAACATAATGTTAATAGGTTTTTAATATTTCTAACGTCTTTGATTACTACTAATTTGGTCACAGTTCTAACCTAACCTAACCTAGTTAGAAGAAATTGACTTAAAATGCATAGCAAAAAGAAAATTATCCTTATGATAATACATAGTAGGTTATGTTATATGCATACTGACAGGCATTAATACACGAGTGTGGTTTTATGAAACGAGCCGAAATGCGAGTTGCATAATAAGATCACACGAGTGTTTTAATTCCTAATAATGTGCATAGTCGCATACATAACTTTATCTAAATGCATATCATAAGCTTTCTACAATATGTGAGAAATATGTATCTGTGGTTGCCCTGTATCTTAATGTACCTGTATCTTAATGTTCACACTAAAGTATCGGTCACCAATACTTTAATGACATGCAATACTTAACATTAAAATACAACCAAAGATACAGGTTTCTTAATATAGGCCAGTAGCTTATCGTTTCTTTACATATGGTAGGGAAGTTATGATATAGATGTAGATAAATGAGTTTTATGTTATATGATCGTATGCCTGATAAAATTATACAATTTGTTTTTATGCTAAAAAATTATTATGCTTTTCGAACGCAGTTAAATCAAATTATGTGAACGCATTCACTGCCAGTACTGTTTTTCGAACTTTCGCCAGGTGCCACATCTTTTGTTTTATACGTACCTTGCCTACTTTAAGAACGCACATATGCTTTGAGGGCACTGGGTGGAAGTCACGGTGACGCATATATGCGTCGGTGGCAGTGAATGCGTTAAGCGTTTTTATGCAAATTTAAATGAACCCGTGTGTATGTGTGTATCTGTGTGTCCTTCTGTGGCATCGTAGCTCTTAAACGGATGGACCGATTTGCATGCGGTATATTCAAGATGGTTCTTAGCTAAGTTATATGAAAATCGGCGGTTTTCATCTATTTAATTTTAAGTTTTTTTTTCAGAAATGAAATGCGCCAATGCTCAGACATACCAAATATAGACTTGGAGCCGTGGAAGAGCGAAGAGTGCGAGAGGAACTCCACTCATTCAAATGAAGATTACAGTAGTTATTTTAACAAATATATTGTTAATTATGGATGATTGAATAAATTCTTTTTACTGTCAATACGATTGGACTTGTTTAAAGAAGGGTTGTTAATTGACTACGTTAAGTTTCGGTCAATTTTTATTGCGTAAATTTAAGGACTTTAATTGTTAGGCACTATGGAACCCTGTCGCATAACGTTAATCATTCATTTAAGCGTAATTTCTGTCATGTGGTTTGACGCTGTCATTATGACAGGGTTCCATAGTGGCATAACAATTAAAGTCCTTAACTGTACTTTGGGTGACAAACGTAACCATTTATTATGAAGCCTTCGTTGTCCGTCGGTCCGACCGTCAGAACGTGAAAGGCAAGAAAAAACTAAAGGAAATTATGTACCTAAAAGAGTGCTACCAAATTTTATGTAAAAACTTAATTAAATGCGTTAATATAGGTACAGCATTTGTTTTCATGAATTATTCCTTACATTAAAGAAATCTTCTTTTTACACGACTGCCCCAAAAAAGGAGTGTAATGTTTCCAGGGTTCATGTTTGTATATGTATGTATGTATGTATGTATGTGAGTTTTTTATTCCACTCATCATCATCATGATCATCAGCCTATATTAGTCCACTATAGGCCTCTTCCATTGCATCCAACGAGCACGATTCGTGGGCACTCTCATCCAGCTCTTGCCAGCCACCTTGCGAAGATCGTCACTCCACCTAGTCTGAGGGCGTCCTACACTACGTTTGCCGATTCGCGGTCTCCACTCAAGAATACGATAACTCCAGCGATTATAGGTTCTGCGGCACTAATGACCGGCCCACTACCACTTCAAGCTGCTAATTCGATTTATTCCACTAACTTCCAAATCCCATGACCGATTTAGATGTGTGACGTATCGTTAGAATCCTTACGTCATGACATACGATACCTAAACTGTTAAAATTGAAATAACAACAATGGCAAAATGACAATTATTAATATATGTATGTATATCGACTACAGTATAAAAAATTCAGTCGGGTTTTTAAAGCTTGCTTTTCATATAGTTATTTATCACCTTTACGTAGTATTTACGTATAGAAAACAAAGTCGCTTTCCGCGTCTGTCTGACCCGCTAACTCCTCCAGCACGTAACGGATTTCGATGCTGTTTTCGTTAATGTATAATAAATTCTGTTTTATCTACACCCATATCATAACTTCCCTACAATATGTTCAGAAGCGATAAGCAAATCGCCTATATTAAGAAACCTGTATCTGTGGTTGCATCTTAATGTTTACATAAAAGTATAGTGCATCGTAATGTTTACATTAAAGTGTCGGTACCTAAACATTAAAGTATCGGTAATACTGTACCACTAACTTGAAAATGCAAGGCATATCTGTACATTACAAATAAAGTTTTTTTTTTTAAAGCTTTGGTACTACAAACAAGTTAACAGTAACACTAACTTAATAAAAATACAGGCCATATCGGAACATATTATAGAAAACTTATGATATGCATGTAGATAAGGTTATGTATGCGGCTATACATAATTAGGCATTAAAACACTCGTGTGATCTTATTATGCACCAGCCACATAAACTACTATTATGTACGGGTGTTACAGAAAAGTCACATAAACCAAAGCGAAGCGACGGCGGGTCACTAGTAATAGATAGAAGATAGATCAAAATACAAACATTACAACTTTCACATTTAAGATATTTAAAGAAAGGATTGCAAAAAAATAATAATATTGAATTTGTACCTCTCATCTCTCATGCAATAACTATTACCTAACAATTACGGAGATCACCCGTCAAGCGAAAGGTCGGGCGTATTTAGCCGTACTTGAGAAATATACAATAGGTCGAAATTTATTATAGTTTTGTTTGTGACGAGCGCAATATCTTTTGATGAAGATAGAGGTTAGCTGGCAGTGACTCTGGCTACGAAGCTAGCGGTCCCGGTTTGGGTGAACACTTGAATAATGACACCGCTCTTTTTTCGTGGGAGGTTTTAGGGACTCCGGACGAGCCCGAAATATGTCGAGCGTTTTTCGACAATATTTACGTGGGTAAGCCGGTGTGATCTCCTTAGGTAATATGTCTGAGTCTCACGGAAGTTTTGTTTAAAAAATAAAGGGTTTTTTTTTAATCAAACCTCTATAGATTTTTTTTTAAACAACACTTATAAAATTTACTGTTGTTATTTCAGTACGCAAAATATGTTGTTTGCAATCTCTGATTCAATTGAGACAGACTATAGAATGTGTGAAATGTGAGCTGTCCACATTTCACACATTCTATAGTCTGTCTCAATTGAAAGATGAAAGATGTAAACAAATTAGTACTGTTTGACACATAACCTCGAATATTAATCTAGCGTGTTTTTATTTAAAATATCGTATAACAGTTATTTAATCTTAAACTTAATGAAAGTAAAGATCAAGTGTATAACTCATTGCCAAGACCTCACTTGATCTTTAAAAGCGCGTGATTATCGAGTAATCATGGTGAATTGGTTCGTCTGGTTGTGTTTACATCTTTACCAATTTCAATTGGCGCAGACTATACTGCCCTCCTTAGAAAAAAGGGCTTATGTCTCATAGAACCGCGTATTCATTAGTGACCTTATTTCTTAACATGGAGGGTTAAATTTGCTTTAACTATCAAATTGCACATACGTCCTTTTTATTAAGAAGGGCAGTATAGAGCCTATAATCTGATGATGAATTCGGAAGGTATCCGCAGGATCTCCGTTGTACAGTCGAGTTCATAAATATATGTACACTTTAGTACCTTGTCCATTTAATGTCATGTTAAAACTGCCATACATGAATTGTCACAGCGATTACAGTGACAAGGTACTAGAATGTACACATATGAACTCGATTTTACCTAACGTAGACCCACCGAGTTCCCCTTAGTGTTGGCAACGACTCGTCTTTTTAAAGTCTACATTGCAAGAACTCGAGTCATATTTACGGAACTCTGAGCTTAAAAGACTTCCGAGTCTTTTTAGTCGTGAGTCGAGTCCTTTATCGAGTCTTATCGAGTCCTGAAATCACAACTCAAGTTTTAGAAAAGACTCGAGTCTTCATTATACTGCCCTCCTTAGAAAAAAGGGCTTATGTCTCATAGAACCGCGTATTCATTAGTGACCTTATTTCTTAACATGGAGGGTTAAATTTGCTTTAACCATCAAATTGCACATACGTCCTTTTTATTAAGAAGGGCAGTATACGACTCGAGTCTTTTTGATGCACAAATGAAAAAGATACGATACCTAATGAAATTGACACGGTCATGCATGTTGCACAAAGGTTTGAAATAAAAATGAATACATGAAATGATTTTAAACAATAAGTAGGAACGAACTAAATATTAAAACAAAACACTCGAGTCTTTATAGAAGACTCTAGTCTCTATAGAAAACTACAGAAGACTCAAGTCCCTCCCAAGATTAAAAGAACTCGAGCTTCGATTCAATGACTAGTGTCTAAACAAGATTTCATGAAAATTGGTTGGGCCGTTTAAGAGATATCAGCTCTGAAAGTAGGTGTCGCCGTTAAATCGGGCGCTTTTAACCCCCTAAAAGCTCAATATCTCGAAAACGGCTGAACCGACTTTGATAAAACGTATCTAAGAGCCACCGCTAGAAAACCTGCTTTCAAATATAAAAAAACCGCATCCAAATCGGTTCATCCGTTTAAGAGCTACGGTGCCACAGACAGACAGACAGACACACACCCACACACACTTACACGTCAAACTTATAACACCCCTCTTTTTTGCGTCGGGGGTTAAAAAAACAGTAGAAGTGTGATGTGGGCGTGTCACGTGTGGCATGGCTATGCCGAGTTCCTCGCAACCTATACCTTGTTTGCCGCGATCGCTTGTGCGTAATGGCTCGTCTACACATTGGCGTCCCTTACGTTGGCCCATGATGGGCCATTGTGTGGAAGGGCCATGAAACGAATAATATTCCTAAAATAGGAAATAAATCCAGAAGCATGCCTTTTTGTGCTATTTTGGAATGTAAAAACGATAGCCGCACCAAAAATTCCATGGAGCGTGTTGTTTTTATAGTGTTAGTATCATGGCGACTACAGGGGCACGTTTTATACTACAAGTTACAATTTTACTGGTCTAAACTTACTTAGTCGAGGTTGTGTCACATGGAAACTTGTAACCTGTAAATTGTAATTTGTAGCTTTATAAAACAGGCCCCAGGTCTGATACTAAGCGAATCTCATGGCACTTCCACTGTTTTTTCTATTCCGTGTGATAAGCCGAGAAGCCCCGAGAACACCCGAGAGACGTGAATGTGATGTTTCTCGCTTTCTCGTTCTCGGGTTCGTGTGTTCGCCGTTTGTTGTCAAGAAAGGGCGCGTGAGCGTAGATACCTTCTCGTTTCTCGGGTCGAGACTTCGCGCCCGAGTCTGTATTAATCTTCTAACCCCTCCTATTTGTTATCGGGGGTTAATGATTACGCGCGCAAATTTATTCTGATTCGAACGATTTTCATTCAGTCATGATGAGATGAATATTATAAATTATAATTTTTATGACGCTAATTAAAATCCAAGTTTGAGGCCATATTATACAAAATAACACGTAATAACCAGTCAAGGATGTAAAAAAATCAATATTCAAGGTCGAATCGGAGCATATTTAAGACGGACCAGATTGGCAACTCATTTTTAGGTTTCCGTAGCAAAATTATAAAAAAGGAACCGTTATGGTGAGACTTCGGTGTCTGTCCGTCTATCTGCTATAGCTCTGCCCTTGTAAATAAAAAGGACGCATTCGCAATTTGATAGTCAAAGCAAATTGAACCCCTTGTCTTAAGGTATAAGGTAACTAATACATTCGCGATTATATGAGACATACGCCCTTTTTTCTAATGGGGGCAGAGCTATCAACTTGAAATTCAATAGACACACACATTTTAATTACAAGACTGCGGCTACACTGAGGCGGAGCGGAGAGGAGCGGAGCTGTGCCAATATTACCCAATAGAAGGCGCATACGGTCACGTTGAGAGCGCCTTGCGCACGTTAGTTTATAGTAGGAGATCCGAATAGGAGACGATTTGGACCGGGCTGTTTATTAGATAAAAAGTATTTTATACCAAATTTAATATGCTAAGTAATATATGGCGAATAGGTAGGCTGAAAAATTTCAGTCCAGTATATAATTAATAAAAAAAAAAACTTCATTTTAAATAATTACAATAGCTTGTTTAATGGACAAATTACATGACGAAAGTATGAAGCCTATAGAATATGCAAACGTTAGTTTGATTATTTTTTTCTCGACAAACTATTGGGTAGGCAGGTATAAACAGGTAAGTCGGTACTAGTAATTTGCACCAAACCTAACGTTTGCATATTCTATAGACTTCATACTTTCGATTAGTATGTAATTTGTCTCTTAAACAAACAATTGCAATTTAAAAAAAAAGTTCATTTTTAATTATTTTTTTAATGATATAAGTAACTACTGGACTGTAATTTTTCAGCCTACCTATTCGCCACATATTATTTAGCGTATTAAATTTGATATAAAATACTTTTCATCGAATAAACAGCCCGGTCCAAATCTTCTCCTATTCGGATCTTAGACCATTAGATTCTATTGGTTAATATTGGCACAGCTCCGCTCCACTCCGCTCATCCCCGCCTCAGTGGAGCCGCAGCCTAACACCAGTATTTTTTGTAGCGGTTACAAATAGCTTATACTTATTATTCGGGGATAATGTAGCATCCTATTGGTGGTTTTACACGCAATATGTGGCGCTATTAAAAGGGACCTTATGGTCGATGGCGTTTCCGCCATTATTAAAGATGCTCCGATATAAATTCAAAATCGCGTGACGCAGTGCGGCGTAAGCGCCATCGACAATAAGGGCCGTTTTCATAGATAACGGCACATATATAAGTTTTGCATTGCTTTACTGCTGCCAACATCTTTACATAGTATAAAACAATGTCGCTCCCTGCCGTCTGTCCCTCTCTAAGAATAAGGACATAAAGCATGGAAACCGGACTATAAGACGTACTTTGCGTCAGCTATCTTTCTCTACTTTTTAGATTACGTATTATACATGAGAAAAAACGAAACAAAAAGTAGGCTGTTTTTTCTTCTTTAACTGTCATTGTCACACGGTTTTACACAGGGACTTCTTTGTCCTTCCTGTAGGAAGGATTTGTCTTTCCTTGGCTAGAGTCCAAATACTATAGGTGCTTATAGATCCAAATCACACCTTACTTGTGACGATGTACCAAATAACGAAAGAACAATTATAGATTCATCTCTTTCCAACTCACTATGAAAACCATAAGTAAAAAATAAATGTTTTAAAAAACAAAAAACCGCCTTCAAAAACGCAAAAAATAACTTCTTTAAAATTGTAGGCACCTAATAGGTTAGTCCAACTGATGTCGGCTTTTTGTTGAAAATGTTGTGGTCGCCGACTTCAGTCGGACTAACCTATTAGGTGCCTACAATTTTAAAGAAGTTATTTTTTTGCGTTTTTGAAGGCGGTTTTTTGTTTTTTAAAACATTTATTTTATTTTATACTTTTTAGTGATCATAATACGCTGTTACGTAGTCTTACTTCTTAGTTAAAATGAAACTTTAACTTATATCAAGCGCGCCGCAAGCAACGCCGCGGGAAAGTCATAGTCATATTTCAACAAGTAAATATTATTCGTTGTAGGTAGTCGCTCAATTATCTTAATCGAGATATCTTATCGCCACCCTTGAAATCGGTACCATTGAGGAGTTCCGGTGGCCATCTGTGGTCTTCATCATCAGTTCCACTACACCAAATGATACTTTCTGAATGCAAATGCTGGACTTGTTACTAAAAATACTAAAATCGCTATATGTTTGCCTACAATATTTGAGGAGTTCCCTCAATTCCTCACTGATCCCCTCATCAGATATAGATTTGGTGACAATGGGACCACCTCGGAAGTATACTCTATCAAACCAAAAAAAAAAATTTGAAAGCGGTCGACGATTGACGGAGTAATCGGTGAACATACATAAAAAAAAAAATACATACAGTGGAACGTATAACCTCCTCCTTTTTTGAAGTCGGTTAAAAATAAGTGAAATTTTCTGCTTATTTAGTACGGTTTCTATGCCTTTAGTCCTCGTTCTTTGGCCCCTCTGTATGTACGCTTAGGCGCTTTACAAAATGCGACTTTTAGTAGCGATGCAGTCGCGCGTTTCGTATCACTGCCACTTTTCCTCCCTAATGTGTGAAAGTGACAGCGATACGAAACGCGCGACTGCATCGCTACTAAAAGTCGCAGTGTTTAAAGCGCCTTAGATCTTTCAAACTACGCAACGGATTTTAACGCGGTTTTTATCAATAGATAGAGTGATTCAAGAGGAAGGTTTTTATGTGTAATACATTCTGGATTATGTACGGGTTTTACAGAAAACTCACATAAACCGAAGCGAAGCGAAGACGCATCGCTATAGTTACTTAGAAATATTCAAAAATATTCAAATTGCCAGGATTGACTTCGTAGGTATTATAGTATAGATATGGATATTAAGTTCTCAAAAAGAGCTCGCTATGACCTTGGGGTGAGATACTATATAAGGCCGGGGTCACACCGGAGAGCGCAGTCTACTCATCACTTCACTAGTGTACACACAGCTTCAACATGGTGAGTACAAAAAACCGGTCAAGTGCGAGTCGGATTCGCGCACCGAAGGTTCCACCAGGACATGACACGCCGTTTGCTAGACTACACCCATTTGCAAAAATAATTTCTTACTGTTTTTACTAAAAACAGATGCGGGCAATCAAGTTGTACCACAACTATGCTAAATTTCAAGCTGAGAGCTTCAATAGTTTCAGAGAAAAACTGCTGTGACATACAGACAGACACCGAAGTCTCACCATAAGGGTTTCTTTTTTACCATTTTGGTACGGAACCCTAAAAACGCGCGATTAAACAAAAGATTACGAAGTTAACCCGGAAAAACTTTAATCGATGACGCAGGCACCAGTATTAATATATTCAACTATCTGACTTTATTTTATTGAAAATCACATGGACATGTTGATTCCAATAGTAATTATTGAGACCGTGCATGAGTCTTCGTGGACTGATAGTATAGGGGAAGATTTGGACCGGGCTTTTTATTCGATGAAAAGTATTTTATATAAAATTTAATACGCTAACTAATATGTGGCGAATAGGTAGGCTGAAAAATTTCAGTCCAGTATATAATTAATTAAAAATTTAAAAATTAACTTTGTTTTAAAAAAATACAATAGCTTGTTTAATGGACTAATTACATACCAATCGAAAGTATGAAGCCTATAGAATATGCAAACGTTAGTTTGACTATTTTTTTCCCGTCAAACTATTGGGTAGGCAGGTATAAACAGGTAAGTCGGTACTAGTAATTTGCACCAAACCTAACGTTTGCATATTCTGTAGACTTCATACTTTCGATTAGTATGTAATTTGCCTATTAAACAAACATTTGCAATTTTAAAAAAAAGTTCAGTTTTAATTATTTTTTTAATGATATAAGTACTGGACTGAATTTTTTCAGCCTACCTATTCGCCACATATTATTTAGCGTATTAAATTTGATATAAAATACTTTTCATCGAATAAACAGCCCGGTCCAAATCTTCTCCTATTCGGATCTTAGACCATGAGGTGCCAAGATGCATTGAGCTAACTAACGTTTCTATTCGTTTAATTTTTAAACCAATCGCGTCACTGGTAGACCACGTGACTTTTCGTATCACGTGATCTACCAGTGACGCGATTGGTTTAAAAATGAAACGAATAGAAACGTTAGTTAGCGCAATGCATCTTGGCAGGGCCCTCTGGATTAAAATAAATACTCTTTTATTAATCTCATTAATTACGATTTAAATATTGTATTGTTCAATTCTCACTGTGATTCTAGCTTCTCTAGATTGGGGTATGAGGGAGGGTGTCATCTAACCATGGACATAACTAAGCAGCATCCCAAATTCAATAACCAAAGCAGTTTTAATTCTATTCTGTTAATAATGAGGTTGATATTGCTACAGGAGTTTTATGTGAGATACTGCCTTTTGGCTTGGGCAGCTTGGTTTTCTGTCGGATCACATTTCTCATGCAATCCATCGGACTCCAATAGCCCTTTCCATAGTGCGCTAAGCTTTTTAGGGTTCTATACAAAAAATGAAATTAACAAAAAGCAAGCTTTCAAAACCAGACTGTTGCTAACCAACTTTAAATCGTTATAAATCCTAAATGATCATTCAAAATGAAAAATGATGAGAGAAACCTAAAGATGATTTTTAAATCCCTATTCAATGATACCCCACTTGTCATATTTGGTCGACTTTTATTTTTTTAATTTGCGCATTATGGCGTCTGGTTGCCGCCATATTGAATTTTGATTACTGTCATATATTCAGTGACACTCACCAGATTAAGACAAATCGATTGACATAGAATCATCAAAATCAGACAGCGGGTTTAGTTTTTATAGTGACACAAAGGAACAAACATACATATATAGGCTGTGAAACACATTACCCTCCTCCTTCGGCAGTCGGGTAAAAACGGAACCCTAACGCCATCACTCGTGCGTCTGTCTGTCCGTCTGTCTGTCTGTCACAGCCAATTTGCTCCGAAACTACTGGACTGATTGAATTGAACTTTGGTGCACATATGTAAATTATGACCCAAACAAAGGTGTGCAAAGAATATATATTTTTTTAAATAAGGGTCTCTTTCGGGGAACAAATTAGAAAATCAAAAAAAAGTTTTGAACACCTTACTGTGTCATATATCAAATGAAAGGGCTCGTTATGAGGATCTCGAATATATTTTTGTTATTATTGTAAAATAAATAGTTTTGATTTTATTCATGAGAGAAGACGAAAATTAACCGAAATTACTGAGCCTAAAATTTGGTAAAAAATACAAAATATAGTACAAGTACAGTATTCATTGCTTGTACATTACAGAAAAACCTATAAACATTATATCAACAAAAAAAGTATGTACGGAAAACTCAACTCGCACTTGGCCGGTTTTCAATTGTAATTCCTCATGTTGTAGAAACTCCTGATAATCTCCTGCCTCGTGGCGTTGGCTGCTGCCGACGTGTCCCACCTGAACCAATCGCCGGACGCCGGTGCCGTGATCCAGTTGCAGGAGGCGGAGGTGAACCCTGACTCATACGCGTGGAAATTCGAGACCAGCAACGGCATAAAAGCCAACGAACAGGGCCAGCTGGTCGGACAAGGGGTAAGCTATCAAATCTACACTAATATTAGCAACGGTTTTTAAGCTTTAAAAACCGTTGCTAACCAACTTTAAATCGTTATAAATCCTAAAAAATCGTTCAAAATTAAAAATGATTAATGAAACCTAAAGAGGATTTTTAAAGGTTCTCCTACGAGGGGCGGCTGATAAGTAATCTCCTTGGTCAGAAATATATACAAAAATAATGCTGGCTGGTATGGATTTATATTCGTTTGTTATTCTATTTTCAAAATGTATTACATTCATTTGTTTATTGCATCACGTTTATTTGTCTCCTACAATTGTTTCAAACATGTCGGTAGAAAAAGTGAAAATGGATAAAATCGAGCAGCGTGCGGTGATTAAGTTTTTGACTAAAGAAGGGAATACGCCTTCGGAGATCAGACAGCGTATGTTACGTGTGTTTGGCAGTTTGTGTTCTTCCGAATTTGTTATAAAGTTTTGGTCAAAGCAGTTTAAGTTAGGTCGTGAGAGTCTGGAAGATGATCCTCGTAGCGGAAGACCAGTTTCGGCCGTCACCGATGAAAATGTAGCCAGGGTGAAAAAAATTATATTAGAGGACCGACGAGTGAAGCAGTGGGAGATAGCTAGAGATGTGGGCGTCAGTAAAGAGCGAGTCAATGAAATAATTCATGAGCATTTGAACATGTCCAAGGTTAGTGCACGTTGGGTCCCCAGAATGTTGACTGCATTTGACATGGAGAGGCGTGTCAAATGTTGCGAAGAGTTTTTGGAGATGAGTCGAGGGAAAGAGGAAGAAATAATTTCTAGAATTGTAACATGTGATGAGACTTGGATTCGACAATGGGACCCGGAAAGTAAGCAAGAGTCGTTACAGTGGAAATTTAAGGATGAGAAGCCGCCTCGGAAATTCAAGGTCTGTCCATCGGCAGGTAAACTTATGGCTACAATCTTTTGGGACACAGAAGGGATTTTGCTCATAGATTATTTACCGAAGAAAACTACAATGAATGCTGATTATTACTCAAACTTACTATACCAACTAAGAGAGACAATAAAAGAAAAACGGCGAGGTAAACTAAACAAAGGTATTCTGATTTTGCACGATAACGCACCAGTGCATACCGCCCGCACAACGAAGCTAGCAATTAAAGACAATGGCTTCGAAACCATTGACAACCCCCCTTATAGTCCAGATTTAGCCCCCTGTGACTATTTTCTGTTTAGACTTCTCAAGAAAGACCTCAGGGGACGAAGGTTTATGACCGATGACGAAATGAAGGCTGCGGTTACTGACTTTTTTGACGACAAACCGAAAAAATTTTTTTTTAATGGTTTAAATTCAATATTTGAAAAATTTAATAAGTGCATTTTACTAGCAGGGGACTATATAGAAAAATAAAAAAAAATTAGCCACGACAGTCTTTTGTTTCATTGTTAGGTAGATTACTTTTCAGCCGCCCCTCGTATGGAAGCCCTAATCGTCATTTGTCCTAATGCATCGTTTGTCCGAATTTTCATTTATCTTAACGCCATTTCCGCTAAAATTTTAAAACTTTTTAGTATTGTTATAATACAATCGTAACGTAACCGAACCGAAGAAATAATTGGAAATCTTAAAAAGTTGCCTGACTCTTCTGAAAACCAGTTTAGGGCAAATGAAAATTCGGGCAAACGATGTGTCAGGACAAACGTTGTTAGGGATTGTGAGGACCCATTTTTAAATATCTATTCAATGATACCCCATTTATCATAGTTATTTATTTTTTATTTAACTTGCTATGTATGTATGTATGTATGTATGTACGGGTCAAATCTTGCGAGTTCCATTTGACCCACTTCCCGGTTTCCGATGAAGCTGAAATTTTGCATACTCCTTTAGTTCTGATGACAATACAATAATATAGCACCATCGAGCTGGTCTGATGATGGAGACTCAGGGTGGCCATAGGAACTCCTTAATTACGAGGGCTGTTTGATAAGTACCAGTTTTTGGAAAAAAAAAAACTTTTTTTTTGTATATAATGCATTCATTTTTCTACGTAGTCACCTTTTAAGTCTATACATTTGTTCCACCTATACTCAAGCTTCAATAAATCATCCAAAAAGTATGATTTTGGAAAGTCATTAAAATAGGCCTCTGTGGCGGCAATGACTTCGTCATTTGATCCAAATCGCTTACCACCGAGCCATTTTTTTAGGTTGGGAAACAAAAAGAAATCACATGGGGCCAAATCCGGAGAATATGGGTGGTGAGGCAATAGTTCGTAGCGTAACTGTATTAATTTAGCCATCACAACTCTGGACGAATGAGCCGGGGCGTTGTCGTGATGAAACAGTACTTTTTTATTTTTTAAATGGGGTCGTTTTTCCTTCAACACGGTGTCAAATTCATCCAATAAATTGGCATAGTACTGCCCTGTTATCGTTTTCCCCCTTTCTAAGTAGTCAATATGTATAATACCCTGGGAATCCCAAAAAACAGTCGCCATGGCCTTTCCAGCCGATGGGACGGTTTTTGCTTTCTTTGGAGCAGGTTCACCCGGTAAAATCCACTGCTTCGACTGCTCTTTCATTTCCGGGGTGTAGTGGTGAACCCACGTTTCGTCCACGGTCACGAAACGACGCAGAAACTCCTTGGGGTTACGTTTGAACACGGCCAAACTCTGCTCCGAAGTAGTCAGTCGGTTCCGTTTTTGCTCATCCGTGAGTAAACGCGGCACCCACCTCGCCGATACTTTCTTCATACCCAATTTTACTTCTAATATGTGTTGAACCCTCTCGATTGAAACGTTTACAGCATCAACGATTTCTCGAAGTTTAATTCAGCGGTCAGCTAAAACGATATTTTCAATTTTCCTAACCACATCGTCTGTAGTCACCTCAATTGGCCGGCCTGGGCGATCCTCATCAAAGACGGTTGTTCTCCCCCGCTTAAACTCGTTATACCAATATCTGACGGTTGTCATAGAAGGAGCACATTCATGGTACACCGCTTGCATTCTTACTTTTATTTCATCACATGTTTTTCCATCCAAAAACAAGAATCGAATTACAGACCGATACTGTTCTTTCTCCATTTTAACAATTTTAAGTTCACGCTTTCACTGAATCGCTGTCAAATGAAAAAAAAAAACAAAAGAACGCCATTTTTTTTTAATTTTCCTGCCTCTGAAAAATGGCTTAAAAAGGTGGTATACTTATTTTCAGCCAGTGATATTAATATATTTAGAAAACGGGTACTTATCAAACAGCCCTCGTACACATGATAAACCCGTCGGGCTCGTTAGAGACGTCTTGACGAGTAGATGACGATTGTGCAAAAAAAAAGTACAGTCGGCAACAAAAGCTTGTCGCAAAAATGATTTGTTTAACAGAAACTTATTATTTTTTACAATGTATGGCGTCTAGTTGCCGCCATATTGAATTTTAATTACTTTCGTATATTTAGTGACACTCACAAGATTAAGACAAATCGATTGACATAAGAATCATCAATATCGGTCCATGCGTTTAGTTTCTAGAGCGCCACAAAGGAACAAACATACATATATAGGCCGATAAACACAATGGCCATGGTTTTTATTTTTACGGTACGTTGATGTTTTATTGATGTTTTTTTTTATAGGAGGGAGCCAGTCTGGATGTACAAGGTGAAAACACCTTCATAGCCCCTGGAGGAGAGGTGATCCACACTCAGTACGTGGCCAACCAAAATGGCTACCAACCCACGGTAAGGGCTATTCAAAGGATAAACTAACTAAATGAAAAGCAAGCTTTAAAAACCCCTTTTGCCATTGTTGATATTTCAATTTTAACAGTTTAGGTACCCTATGTCACCCAGGATAGTGAAAGTATTCTAACGATAAATCGGCTTTAGAAGCGCTCATTCCTTAAATGCCAGAATTTCAAAAAACAATATTATGCTTTTTACCAGGTTCTCAAACAAACCAGATTCGAAATATTTGTTGAAGATAATAAACAATGTCCTAATTTTAGTGTTTAGTATTCGGTTTCCGATAAATGTATCTACTATTTTATTTGAATAAAATAAAATGAAAAATTACAAAACATTTTAAAAAACTAACTATGTAGTTTTTGCGGTACTTCTAAAGAAATACTTTATTTACATCCAACTAAGTACAGAATTCAACATTAATACAATTAAAAATTAAAACTAAACGTATTAAAATTAAAATTAAACTAAGCTACTCAAATATCAAAGACATAAATAATAATCACCACTATAAAAAGAACACCCCCTCTAGCAGGTCCGCTCGCGGCATGATCCCCATGACACTGGCTGCATTACCCCTCTGGATAGCTAGCCCAATCCTTTGGGAGAGGTAAGCACCAGCTCTAGGATCTCCGGAGGATTCTATATAGTTCATGCCGATATATTGAAAATGTTGTATTTTAAAATTCTGGTATTTCGGGAATGAGCGTTTAGAAGTTAATGGTGGAATAAAGAATCGTACAATCATACATACATGAACCCTAAAAACATTACACTTTCTTTTGGAGCAGTCATGTAAAGATCCGTAATGGCGACCGTTCTTTGCGAGCTTATATCTGTTAACCGGCTCAACCGATTTTCATGAAACCTAGCTAAGAACCAACCCGATTTAACTAGCTTCGTTTTAAAAAAGAACGCGTCCAAATCGGTCCATCCGTTAGGGAGGTACAACGCCATAGACATACACACATACACAACACTGCTCTTATTTTATGTGGAGTTAAAAAGACAACATTTATATATTAAGGGATCAAGACTTGTTTTTAAGGTTCCGTAGCCAAAATGGCAAGAACCGAATCCAATAGTTTCGTCAAGTCCGTCGGTATGACACAGGCATTATACTAACAGTAACCGAAGCTGATATTTTTTTCCAGCAAACATCAACTTGTGGACCATTTTCGACAGTCCTTTAAAAAACACCAAGGTTCCTCAGCATTTTTTTGATTAAGTGAATATTTTCGGAAATCATCGCCTCGAAAGTTGCATAAAATATGTCTTTTTTTGTTTTTTTACGGATCGGATATGCCGATTTTGACTTATTACCGAAAATCAGCATCTATCGTCTTCCAGTTGAATAAGCGCTCCACTTGTTAACCTACATTTATTTTGTCCACAGGGCTCCCACATCCCCACGCCTCCCCCCATCCCGGACGCCATTCTGCGCTCCCTGGCGTACATCCAGGCTCACCCCCAAAAAGAAGACAAATACTAAACCTAGACGACCTAGAGTATCGATGCCCAAAGTTCCAGAAATTAATCCATTGTAACAGTTTATGAAACGTCATATAAAAAGTGTCTTAATATGGCCGATTTGTGTGAAACTTTGTATATGGACTGAATTTATACATTGTAAACAAAAAACGCCAATATGTTTTGTTAATAAATCAATTTTAAAATGTCTATTTATTTTTCTTAAAAATCTTGCATTTATGTCTAATAAATTCAGAAATGAAAACAGTTTAGCGTTGCTATGCCGGTGGCGGTTTCGTAATGACTTTAATAACATTATTATTACCATGGTTGCACTCGTCAGTCGTCACTGATTTCAGTTATTTAGATATATATTTTTATATTTTATCAAAACTATTTAATAGTTATATTATAAGACAGCATTATATAATTTAAACATTGAGAAAATGGTAATGTAAAATCGACTTGTCATTAGTTACCATGGTAACGCTCATTAGTAACGGCTATCAATAATGACGTTTGATGAACAATTGGTAATCCAGTTTTATCACATTTTGGAATAAAATCTAACTATTGCCAGGGACCGCCGCAGACCACGCCTAAACCATCAAGTGCCGCAAATATGCTTTTTTAAAGCCAAATTACGTATTTGCTGCACTTGCTATGGAAACGTTTGGGCCGTGGTCATCTGACACAAAGAAATTTATCAAAGAAGTGTCAGACAAATTAATCGGCGTATCTGGCTACCACATGCAAGGCTCCTTTTTTGCCCAAAGACTGAGCATCGCAGTGCAGCGGGGTAACGCTGCGATTGTCCTCGGCACGATGCCGCAAGTGGGTGCAATGGAGGGCTTTATTTTATAAGTTATTTTTTTAGGGTTCCGTAGCCAAATGGCAAAAAACTGAACCCTTATGGATTCGTCATGTCTGTCTGTCTGTCTGTTCGTTCGTATGTCACAGCCACTTTTTTCCGAAACTATAAGAATTATACTGTTGAAACTTGGTAAGTAGATGTATTCTGTGAACCGCATTGAGATTTTCACACAAAAATAGAAAAAAAAAAACAAGAAATTTTGGGGGTAATTACTTAGAACTGAAACTCAAATATATTTTTTTCATCAAACCCTAACATGTGGGGTATCTATGGATAGGTCTTCAAATGATATTGAGGTTTCTAATATAATTTTTTTTCTAAACTGAATAGTTTGCGCGAGAGACACTTCCAAAGTGGTAAAATGTGTCCCCTGTAACTTCTAAAATAAGAGAATGATAAAACTAAAAGAAGAATATGATGTAACCACCATGCAAACTTCCACCGAAAATTGGTTTGAACGAGATCTAGTAAGCAGTTTTTTTAATACGTCATAAATCGTAAACCGCAATTTACCTTTCACGGAACCCTTCCTGGGCGAGTCCGACTCGCACTTGGCCGCTTTTTTTTATAAAGATTCAATAAATGAAGTTTATCTCCTTCCACTTAGATAGATAAACACCCCCGATATAATGGCGACCCTTTCTTTCAAACCTGCTTAAAAATAAAAAAAATCTGCATCCAAATCGGTTCACCCGTTTTAGAGCTACGGTGCCACATACAGATACAGAGATACACACGTCAAACTAATAAAACGCCTCTTTTTGAATCGTGGTCTAAAAACAATTGATATACAGTGCCACCATTTTGAATATTCGTTTCTCTATGACACACGAGTGACAAATCGCACCTTCAGAGCAATAGTGACTTAATTCAAAATGTCTGCTTTCAAACTTCAAGTCGTAAATTTATTACTATAGAGACCTAACTCGAAATATAAAATTTCTGAATTAGGTCACTATTGTTCTGAAGGTGCGAAATATACTGTCAGTTGCGAGTGCAAGCGGGTTGGGTCCTGAAGGCCTTACTTCTATTTAGCTTTGGCGAGCAAATTACCTTAGTATAATATTTGTCCGGGTAGCAAAATGTCTTGGTCTGTAAAACGCCCTCATTGCTATAAGGCATAGTAGACGGAATGACTTGGCTGTAAAACGACTTAATGGTATAATGTTTAATAGGTATCAAGACAATACAACCAAGACCTTACACAATTGAGTCATTCTGCCTACTTGTTCATTTCACGACCTAGACGTTTTGCTAACTAAGTCTTACTGAAACTAAGACAATTTCGTAACCATGTCATTAGAAAAACAAGTCATTTTGTATACTTGGTCAGTGTACTACTGAGACATTTGAATGCCAAGGCTAAATGCAAGTAAGGCTTTCAGGACCCAACCCGTGCAAGCGTGATAGCGATAGCCGGCCGAAAGCTATTATGAAGCACAGGGCTCAGACAAGATGCACTACGCTAACTAACGTTTCTATTCCATTCGTTTTTAAACCAATCGCGTCACTGGAAGATGAGGTGATACGAAAAGTCACGTGGTCTACCAGTGACGCGATTGGTTTAAAAACGAATCGAATAGAAACGTTAGTTAGCGTAGTGCATCTTGTCTGAGCCCTCTGGGAATACTGTACAGGGTGGAAAGTTGGGATGTGGCAGTAAGGGAAGCTACTAGATCCCTTGCTGCTACGCAAAAATGCTCTTTACTAACTTTTTAAGTGATAACAATCGACATTCCCAGATTTTTAATAAAATGTACCGTCAGCCTCGTGTGGTTGCAGAGTTAGAATAGTGCCACTCCATGTCTTCCCGTGGATGTCGTAAGAGACGACTAAGGGAATAAAGGCTTGTAGTACTGTTAGGCGATGGGCTTGCAACCTGTCACTAATACGCTGGTAAACATCTTAGCCTAATTGTGCAAATTGTGGTTATAGAATTATCAACAAGTTTTTAGAGATGTTTGTAATTCTGTAGCTCTGCCTACCCCACTCTGGGAACGACGGCGTGAGATTATGTATGTATGTATGTATGTATGTACCGTCAGCGAAAAAATCGACAGTTTTGAGTAAAAATTTTAATGCCGTTCGGTCCCATTTCTATCAAGGAATAAAATACTCTTTGAGACAAACTAAGGTAAGAGTACTAGAACACCCATAAATCAAAGAAAACTTTTTCCTTGCATACAGTTCGTAGGGTAATTCATTACAAAGTGAAATTTTCCTTAGCTTAAATATCATTAAATATGGGGACAACTACAATTAGGATATTAGAAATGAGAAAAATCGGTATCATTGTAAAAAAAAACAACTAGAGTTTGTACGGAAAGAGAACTCTTAATATGAACATTTTGCTACACAGATAACGCTGGCTGTCAAGGATGAAACAGGTTGATAATTAAAAAGAATGTAGATACTGAATTTAAATTTTAAAATTAGAACGATAACGATCTCATGCTTTATTTGAATTTTCGTTTTTGTCTGAAACGTTCTGTTAAGTGTGTTTGTTAGTCAAAAATGGGTTCGAATCAAGAGAAGTTAGATTTGCTCTCAAGCATCTTAAACGCTTAACTGACTTCACTCTCGGCGTACTAAGCATATGCTTATTCCAGAATATTATATGGAACATATTGTGGGGAAACTGGTGTGAGGTAGATACAATATATATCTTGCAAAAAAAGTGCATTAGGATACTGGCTGACATTAACCAAACGGACTCCTGTAAACCTCAGTTTATAAAGAAGAAATTACTTTATCTACACTCATATCATAAGTCCTCTATTATGCGTTCAAAACCCGTAGTCAATAACCAGCATTACCTATGGTAGTAGGTGACAGCGATGACAGCTGTTAATATTGGAAGATGTTCCAAATTTGGATCTCATTACCTTACAATATTCGATAACGAAATTTTTAAATTACGTTACAGCTGTCATCGCTGTCACCTACTACCACAGGTAATGCTGGTCATTTGCCTTTCGGCTTCTGAACCCATCTTAGAGTACTTATAATATGTGTGTAGGTGGATAAAGTATTGTACGAGACTCTGCCTAATTAGCATTACAACACTCATGTGATCTATTGTGAAACTCGCATTGCGGCTAGTTTCATAAACCACACTCATGTTGTAATACCTGTCATTACGCAACCGGTACGTAAACTACTATATCCTTACATCCATCTATATCTTAGAATCATGTAAATTCGTTAGAAAACAAACATTTGTACCAGGCAAATACAATTATTAAATCGAAATCTAAATAACCTGAAATTACCCTTTACCAAATTAAAAAATATATCGTCCAGTCCCCAACAAATGGTGATAAAAATATAACACCACATCCCAAACTCCATCAAAAACATAGATAAGTCGACATGATTCATAAGACAATTAAAATTATTCTTAAGTAATAAATGTTTCTAGTAGGTATATGTGAATTTATCAATATTATGGAAATGAATAATTCTATACTTGCCTCTTATTATATTTATTATTTTATTTTAATTTAAACACTGGTAATTGTCAATTCTGAGTGCCATATTTAAGTTAAGTACAGTTGTAATGTAACGTAACGTGTTGACAATAAGCCCCCATGTCTTACGTTGCTATGCCCCCGCAGGGCGTCACATGAATACCTTTTTGTAATTCCATCTTTAAATACTTGAAATGTGACATGCAATAAACCGTTTGAATTTGAATTAACCTAAATTATGGGTTGCCGGTTTTTTGTTGTACAAATGTATATTTATCCTCGTAAGGCCCAATGAGCAATAGATTGTACATAATCAAGGCAATTTAATTTGAACTGTGTTACGAAAAGAATAAGGTTTATTTTCCTATGTTCATTAACTGAAAATGGCATTATCGAACAAACGTAAGTGAACTTTACTGCCTTGACGGTAGATTCAAAGTCCCACTGACAAAAAAAATTGGCTGTTTGTAGTATGGTGGGCCTTACTAGCGTTGAAAATTGCGGAAAAAATCAAATGTTTTTTTCAGAAGTTTATAAAATTTTCGTTTTTTTCCGTTTTTTTCGGGATTTTTAGGAAAAATAACAATTGAATATGACAATTTATTCATAGTCAATCACTGTCACTCTCGCCACCTATTTCAATTGCTTCTGCCTCCATGTCGTCGATGTCGCCCTTTAGTAGGTGCAAATAAGACGGAATATAGATTAAAATAAGAGCAGAAAATGTCATTGTATTTGTCCATAAAAATCCGAAAAAAACGATTTATTTGGAAAAAAACGGGATTTTTTCCGGACTTTTTCAACGCTAGGCCTTACGAGGTTAAAGCATTTATGAAAACCAAGGTTTAGTTCAATGCCTTTAACCTTCGTGTAGTCAACATAACGGAAAAAGGTGGTCATATCATTATTATATACCCCATAAATTGTGTATTCATTTGTGCAAAAAATAACCAATATCTGATTTCAAGAAAATACTTTAGATTATCAGAAAAGACAATAATAATAGCGATGAATCCCGGAATTTTGGGGGCGGCTTTTGATAAGTTTTAGGGAGAGAATACTGCTGGTTATCGATGGTATCGACAAATCTATAGTTTTATTTATTTATTTTAGTCTTTATTAAATAAAACCTCAAAGGGCATTGGGTAAATTTGTTTTAAAAATATTCTCTTTTTTTTCAGCGGATGATTTTTACATAGTTATTTAGAGGACCTCTAAATACACATAGATATAAATAATTTATGGCGTCAAATAATATCGGGGCGGAGATTTTAAAGATTTAAGTATTCAGTTTTTAGTACAAAAGTACGCCCAAGTATGAATATTTAAATATCTCGGCTCCGATTGCACTTAAGAGTATTACATTACATAGTAAAATATGTTTATTTTTAATAATTCTATCATAATTTACCACTTTTACGAATGGCCGCTCACCTTGAAAATGTATGAATTTTACAAATGACTACACTTTTACCCAAACCCCTTTTCCGATGATACGTACTCTTTTCAACGGTCGATGATAAAAAAAAGTTCTCTAAGCCAGAGTACGGATGGACCGCGCAGACATATTAATAAGCTAACGTTGGGCTACCCTTCGGGTACGAAGCCCTAAAAACTATTAAAATAGTTAAACGTAGTGCGTACACGCATATAATAGAAACCAATAAAGCTCGCCGTGACCTCGCAGCGAGATCGTCCCCAACTATATAAGGCCGGGGTCACACCGGAGTGAGCAGTCGACTCATCACTTCACCAGTGTACACACAGCTTCAACATGGTGAGTGTCAATATCTTGGACTATTTAATTATAAAAATGTATCTATTAAAATATTAGATTAAAAAATCAAAATTTATAATCTATACTAATATTATAGAGAGGTAAGAATTGTGACGTTGTAGGGGTAATCTAATTTTGAAAATTATTTTACCAATAGAAAGCCACATTTGTGAGTGTCATAGGCTATATATATTATTAACCTAAAAATGTTTATTGCCCAACAAAGCGGGCACGGGAACAGCTAGTGGAACATAACTCGATTAATGGGTAAAAAAAAAATATGTTTCTGTACTTTTTAGAGTTATTTTTAATTTATCAAACTTACTGCGTATCACAATACAATATGTACGTTGTATAATTACTTATTGACGTCCGCGTCTTCGAACGTGTAGAATTATTTTCCGGCTACTCCCCGTATTTTAACCCTTTAGAGGATGAATTCCCAAAAATCCCTTCTTAGTGCTCCCGTAGGGTATCCAAGGAACATTCCCTCCGAATTTCAAATCATTAAGTCCAGCGGTTTCGGCTGTGCGTTAATTGATCAGTCAGCCAGTCAGTTTCTTGTTTCAAAGAATCAATCTATCTTATTAGTATTGTATTTAATTATTTATGTATATAATTAACCTATATTTGTTTATTCAATTTAAGATTAGTAAATTATTAGGGTACATTGCAAAAAATTCAAAAATACGGAACCCTTATAGGATCACTCGTGCGTCTGTCTGTCCGTCTTTCTGCCACAGCCACATGCTCCGAAACTACTGGACCGATTGAGTTGAAATTTAGTGCACATATGAAAATTGATGACCCAAACACAGATGTGCAAAGTAAATAAATATTTTTTTAAATATGAAAGATGACGAAAATTTACCATTCCCACCTGATCTCAAAAACTACTGAGCCTATAATTTTGAAAAAAATACTAAATATTGTTCATTGCTTGTAGATTACAGGAAAACCTATAAAAATTCACCACACTCTCCACGCGAGTTCAACTCGCACTTGGCTTGGCTTGGCTTTTCATTAACTTGTATTGGCACTATCTTGTTCCTTTTACCATATAGTATGTTTTAAATATTTCACAATATATATTTACTTTTAATTAGAGATATCTTAAAGAAAAGTTCGTCTTTGTACATACCCTTTGTTGTCTAACTTGTTACTATATATTTTCCTGTTTGTACAGTAAAGTATTTTACATAATTCCAAATGCCACGGTTAATAGATTCGATGCTTTGTCCGGAATCGAACCTCGTCCTTGAGCCTCTTTGCGGTCATAGGTCAGACGGCTGTGACATTTGACGGAGGAACCACGGCGCTGTGGTGAGCGGCGCGGACTGCGATTTATTTACTTATAAAACAAAGTCGCTTCCCGCTGTCTGTCCTTCTGTATATACGTTTAGAACTTTCAAACCACGCAGCGGATTTTTTATCAATAGATTATAATGATCCGAGAGGAACGTTTTCTCTACATAGTATAAAAATAAATAATACATATATACATTAAATCACGCCTGTTTCCCAGAGGGGTACGCAGAGACCACTTCTTAAAATAAATAATAATAATATCAAGGGACAATGTCACACCAATTGACCTAGTCCCAAACTAAGCTATAGGCTTGTACTATGGGTATTAGACAACGATATAAATAATTATATAGAGAGATATAATCATAGTTAAATATATAGAAATACATAGTTTTTAGAGTTGTTGGTAATTCTGTAGCTCTGTCTACCCTACTCTGGGAATGAAGGCGTGAAGGCATGTATGTATGTAAATACATAGAAAACATCCATGACTCAGGAACAAATATTCGCGCTCAACACACAAATATCCGCCCTTACCGGGATTTGAACCCAGGACCGCTAGCTTCGTAGGCAGGGTCACTATCACTACTACTGATTTGCCAAAGGAAACTTTCCAAAATTGCGGAACATTTCACGTAGGAAAATTTTAGAAACTTCTCACAATCTTGTATGGGGATGGAAACTTTCCGTTTCTTAAATTAAATTTCCTATATTTCCAGTGAAAGTTTCCGGAAAATTCGTGGAGCTTTTCTTTGCTTCTTGGAAACTTTCCGCAACTTGCACATCAGTAATCACTACCAACTAGGCCAGCGCGTCTTCGTCCAGACCAAAGTCGCTTCCCGCCGTCTGTGTCTGTATTCACGCTTAGATCTTACAAACTACTCAACGGATTTTGATGTGGTTTTTATCAATAGATAGAGTGATTCAAGAGGAAGGTTTTTATGTGTAATACATTCTGGATTATGTACGGGTTTTACAGAAAACTCACATACACCGAAGCGAAGCGAAGACGCATCGCTATAGTTACTTATAAATATTCAAAAATATTCAAATTGCCAGGATTGGCTTCGTAGGTATTATAGTATAGATATGGATATTAAGTTCTCAAAAAGAGCTCGCTATGACCTTGGGGTGAGATACTATATAAGGCCGGGGTCACACCGGAGAGCGCAGTCTACTCATCACTTCACTAGTGTACACACAGCTTCAACATGGTGAGTACAAAAAACCGGTCAAGTGCGAGTCGGATTCGCGCACCGAAGGTTCCACCAGGACATGACACGCCGTTTGCTAGACTACACCCATTTGCAAAAATAATTTCTTACTGTTTTTACTAAAAATAGATGCGGGCAAGCAAGTTGTACCAGGGCGTTTTCCAAAAAAAGTGTCCCAGATTTTACTATGTAAGTTTTTTCTTCCAGTGCGTCACGACCATATAAATAAAAAAAGACTGCATACAAAAATGTGACGATCTGGATTATAAATTCTGGTTTATGTACGGGTTTTACAGAAAAGTCACATAAACCGAAGCGGAGCGTAAGAAATAAAGATCAAGGAGAAATTTTAAATTAGCAATAGCTCTGGACATCGTAGTTATATTTACTTGTTTTGTCTCTAGCACAAGCATTTCTTTTTAACCAATTAAAAACTTGAGGGACTTATCACTATATTATATTTATAGTATAAAACGAAGTCGCTTCCCACTGTCTGTCTGTCCCTATGTATGCTTAGATCTTTAAAACTACGCAACGGATTTTGATGAGGTTTTTTTGAATAGATAGAGTGATTCAAGAGGAATGTTGTTATGTATAATAAGTTTTGGATTATGTATGGGTACTACAGAAAACTGGCATAAACCAAAGCGAAGGGTCACTAGTATAGAGTATAATACTTAATGGATCTGTCTAAATTCATCAAACTAACGAAGCTACATTTGTTTATAACCTCAAAAAGAAACGTCCGTTTTCCCGTAAAAAAAGTAACAAGAGAAATTTTGCACATAATTTGTCCGATTTTACTAGGAACTTTTTTTTTATTAGTAAATTGTTAGGTATTTCAGATTTTAAGGTTATAACAGGGTTAACAATGAGTCAGTTAGAAATCCATAATATTAATTGATTAGTGTAAAAAAATAGGTATGCATAATCAATCAGTAAAGCTACTTTAATGTTTAAAGTTTAACCAAGCCGCTCTCGCTTCCGCTTCCGCGTATCAGTGTGCACACGGTCAAAGTTAAACTATTTTCCATCGTGTCGTAATATTATATTATACCGTGTATTTATCAGGCTCATGCATATTCAAACGTTATTAGTATGACTGTTAGTTTTAAATTGATTTTTCCTTAACATGAATCTTTTGTATACCCACTAGGTGACGCCGACTTCGAAGGCGTAGAATTAGTTTGCCATTACTCTCCTTATTTTAACCCCTTATGGGATGAACTTCCCAGAATCCCTTCTTAGTGGACCAGTGGATAACGAAGTAATATTCCCTCCAAGGCACTAGGTCAAGCGGCTGGATCTCAATTAATCGCCGTTCACAATAATAATTTAAAATAAAATATGTCTGACCATGCTCAGTGTAGGGTTCCGAAGCCATTAATACACAAAAACTATCTCAAAAAACCACAAGTATGAAGTAATTCTCCATTTAAAGTTATTTGGTGCTGTCTTTGGTAATTTTAGTAGGTTTAAACACTTTAGTCACCTGTATCTCAGGACCAAATCAAGTCCACTTAGATGTCATAGTTTTCCTTTAAAATTCGTTATATGTGCTTTCATTTAAGATATTATTCAGATGTTTAGTATTTGTAGTTTTGGCTGTGGGGGGACACTCGACTCTAACAAACTGACCCTTAATCGAAAAATTGTTTGGACAAACCCGCAATATTTTTGAAAGACCTATCCAACGACACCCCACACAATGGGGTAGCCAAGAAAAAAAAAATCAACGTTTTATTTTACCACTTTGTTGGCGTGACTAATATCATGCCAAATTACAGCTTTCTAGTACTAAGAGTCTCTGAGCTAGGCTGCGGACGGACGGAAGACATGGCGAAACTATAAGGGTTTTTGAAAAAAAAACAGGGGACAATGTCACACCAATTGACCTAGTCCCAAACTAAGCTCTAGGCTTGTACTATGGGTACTAGACAACGATATAAATACTTATATAGAGAAACATATACTTAAATACATAGCAAACATCCGTGACTCGGGAACAAATATTCGCACGACAACTTACAATAATCAAAAAGAGGTCTTATTATATATATATATACATATATATACAGTGGTGGTCACATAATTAGGGACACTTGTTTTTTTCCCATACAATTGCCTACAAATATGGCTTTTCAATTTTGACAACCAATCAAAACTTTCTTAACCAATTATATTTTTAGTTACATTTATCGTTAACTAATAAAGTAAAGTTTAAATGTATGTACAATTTATCTCTGTTGAGATCGGATCTTTCATTTTATAAGGATTTGGAAAAATAAATATTCGCCGCTCATACAAAGTTGTAGAATTTTGTATGGATGCGTCAGCACTTAGTTTTTAAATCCTTATAAAATATAAGGTCCGTTTTTAATATTAGTTCACTGTACATCAGTTTAAACCTTAGTTCATTATGTAAAGTAAAATGTATTTAGCAATAAAATTGGTCGAGAACTTTTTGATTAGTGGTCAAAATTGAAAAGTCATATTTGTAGGCAATTGTATGGGGAAAAAACAAGTGTCCCTAATTATGTGGCCACCACTATATATATATATATATATATATATATATATATATATATATCTATTGTACCAGGATTAAGTACGTTTAACAGTCTCAAAGAAATATGATCAAGTTTAATGTATCCAAAGAACAGACACATAAGACTTAGGGTGTTTCACATTTGAATGGAAAAAAATAGGTGTCTTATTTTTTGCAGACTTCGCTTACGCCCTAACTCTTTCTATTGTTTCTAGTTTCAAGGTGAATGGACAATATTTAGAGGTTTCACAAACTGACCACATACGAGGAGCAGATTTTCAATGTTTATTGTTTTTCCAAAAGCAACAAACAATAACTAACTTTCCTGACAACTTATGTCAAACACTAATGATATTGACCATCATCTCCATTTCTTTCGCCTGTTGTGGCTTTGAAGGCTTGCATAATCATGAAAATTGATTCAAAATGGTCGTCCTGAATACCAACTATAGTCGAAAATCTAATTAAAGACCAAAATCTGACAGTTCCCATCTTGATTATTTCGTTATTTTAACATAATTTCATAAAAATATGAATGAGAACTCGCGTAACCAGTAATATTAGGTAAGTTTTATTGATAAAAATACCTACACTTAAACCAAAATACAGCAATCACAGCGAATGTGCGCCCGTTGAGGTTAGGATTTTGGTCTTAAATTAGATTTTCGAGTATAATTCTTTTATAATTTTGAATACTGGTCTTTTAGATAAGTAGGACGACCAAGAATTCGATGGAATTGATTTAAAATTGCAATGGGTCAAAAATAAAACACCCTAACATAGGTGTTATGGTTATTGAGATCCATGTCGCGAAGCACTAACGACTTTAGCATAATTATGTAGCCTTTTAAATTTAATTAAACTTGTTCTAGAAATTCCTATTAATCGCGTGCTTCGTGGCGCTGGCTGCTGCCGACGTATCGCACGTCTTGAAATCCGGAGAGGCAAACGCCGATATCGTGAATCAAGAACTCGACGTGAATCCCGACGGCTCCTACGCGTGGAGATTCGAGACTCAAAACGGCATCAAAGCCGACGCACAAGGGCAAGTGCAAGGCCAAGGTGTAAGTATAGTAACACCCCTGTCACTTTAATCATGGCAGTTTAAACATGACATTAAATAGACAAGGTACTAAAGTATGCACATATTTATGAAGACTGTACCTCTCCCAGCAAATCGAGGGTAGTCTGGCAAAACAGAATAAGTGCACAAATTTAATAATGAAAAAGGAGAACTTTAAGTTTTGAGCGATCACCGTAGCCTTACGTTGAAGCAGATTAATATCATGATATCAAAAAAACCATAGTACCTAAAAGTTTCTGCGGTTACCTATACGGTTTTGCTAGATAAATAAAGCAGAAAAAACCGATAATGTCTATGTACGCAATTATTTTTTAATAAATTTGCACTTATTCTGTTTTGCAGCAACTATAATAGTAATTTATCTACATTCATATCATAACTTCCCTATACTGAGAAACGATAAGCACATGGCATATATTAAGAAAGCTGTATCTATGGTTGTATTTTATTATGAACATTAAAGTATCGGTTATCGATACTTTAATGCGAACATTAAGATACAGGTACATTGACATAGGAACTTGTTTATCTTCACATAGTATAAAATGAAGTCGCTTCCGCGGTCTGATCTTTCAAACTACTCAACGGATTTTAGCCTCGTAAGGCCCAGTGTGCAATAGGCTGTACATAATCAAGGCAATTTAATTTGAACTGTGTTGCTATAAGAATAAGGTTTATTTTGCTATGTTCATAAACTGAAAATGGCATTATCGGTCAATCGTAATTGAACTTTATTGCCTTGATGTTAGGTTCAAAGTGCCTTACAAGGTTAATACAGTTTTCATCAATAGAGTGATTCAAGAGGAAGGTTTTTATGTGTAATAAGTTTTGGATTATGTACGGGTGTTACAGCAAACTGGCATAAAGCGAAGCGAAGCGAGGGCGGGTCACTAGTTTAATTATAAATTGATTGTTTGAACAGGACGACGCCGCTGTAGTTGCGCAAGGTAGCGCCTCTTGGCAGTCTCCCGAAGGCGAAAAAGTTCAATTTTCGTACGTTGCTGATGCGAATGGGTACCAACCCCAGGTAAATATGACACAGTCCTTGAAATAGTAACCTAATAAGATACATTCATTTTTTTTAAGTTTTAATACGCTTTTGAGACAAACGTCTATAAGCATGACGTCGTAGACCGCAAAATCCACCTTATGTTAAGTCATTAACGTTTATTTTCAACTTATTTTATTTGGTACGTGCTCGGGACGTACCCCAAGGATTTTAACCAGCGATTCTAGACGCTATTTGGAGTATATAATGTGGTATAACATGTAGTCCAATAACGCGTAATTTCCGAGATTTTTATTATTTAAAAAACAATTCCATAGTTAATTTAATTTGCACTCTGTCACCTTAACCTAAAGCATTATTTAACAAGCAAGATTCATGTTGTAAGTAGCAATATCATCAAGGTACAACATAAAGGGGCTTCTAAACGGGCCATATTTTCACTGCAATATGTGGCCGGCAACTATTGGTGTCTTTCTCTAACATACGAGTAAGAGAGGGACACCAATAGTTGCCGGCCACATATTGCAGTGAAAATATGGCCCGTTTAGAAGGCCCTTTAATTAATTTAATCAATTTCTTGGTAAATAATGCTTTAAGTTAAGGTCACAGAGTAACCTATACCGTGTGGTTACCGGGTTAGAATAGTGCCACTCCATGTCTTCCCGTAGAAGTCGTAAGAGGCCACTAAGGGAACAAAGGCTTCTAGTGTTGTTAGGCGATGGGCTTGCAACCTGTCACTAATATATCAACAAGTTTTTAGAGTTGTTGGGAATTCTGTAGCTCTGCCTATCCCTCTGGAAATGAAGGCGTATTCTGCCCTTCTAAATAAAAAGGACGTATGTGCAATTTGATAGTCAAAGCAAATTTAACTCACCACTTGAAGAAATAAGATCACAAATAAATACGCAGTTCTATGAGACATACGCCCTTTTTTCAAAGGACGGCAGTATTGTATATGTATGTAAAATAACCTTGTTTTTTTTTGTCCACAGGGCTCCCACCTCCCTACCCCTCCCCCCATCCCGGAAGCTATTCTGCGCTCCCTGGAGTACATCAGGGCCCACCCCCAAAAAGAACAGAACTAAACCTAGATATACTGACCTTCTGAATAAAAAGGACGCATGAGGAATTTGATAGTCAAAGCAATTTTAACCCTGTATCTTAAGAAATAAGATCACTTATATATATGCGGTTCTATGAGACAAGCGCACTTTTTTCTAAGGAGGGCAGAATATAATATAACCTAAGTTCTACAAATTATGTCGCCATAAACCCAAATCAGAGAAAAGACCGTACGTCCGTTTGTCGATTTTTGTATTAAACATGGATTAAATTCATACAAAATTAAATGACAATTATTATTAAAGTTAGAGTCAGTAGCTTGTTATTTGCAGTTTTTTTTGTTGTGTTCTAGTCGTATACATTTAAAAACATTTGTATAATCATCTTGTTTTTTTATTTAGTTTTCTATAGAATATAGGTCACTCCATTTAGTTTTAATGATTTAAATACTCAATCCTACGAACTTACTGTAAATAAAGAACGCTAGGATGTTTTTTTAAATAAATCAATGTTGTAAAACGTCTATTTATTTTTATTAAAAGAAACATAGCCCCCCCCCCGCATTCATAATTGAAGCAAAATCAGAACTAGAAAACTATCATGAGCGTTGCTATGATAACAACAGTTCTATAATAACCATTATAGCATTGTTTTTACGATGGTGATCGAATTGTTTACAAATCAATTGAAATGTGTCAAAATACGCAAATTGACGCACTACAAGTATTTACGACTTTCGAAATCAGGAAAATGGTACACCTTATTTGCCAAATTTTCACATTTTATTATTATTTGACGACGCGCTGGCCTAGTTGGTAGTGACCCTGCCTACGAAGCTAGCGGTCCTGGGTTCAAATCCCGGTAAGGGCAGATATTTGTGTGATGAGCGCGAATATTTGTTCCTGAGTCATGGATGTTTTCTATGTATTTAAGTATATATTTCTCTATATAAGTATTTATATCGTTGTCTAGTACCCATAGTACAAGCCTAGAGCTTAGTTTGGGACTAGGTCAGTTGGTGTGAGATCGTCCCTTGATATTTATTATTGTACTTCGTTATTATGGCCTGAATGTGAACTCGTATTAATTATGACAGTTTCATAATAGTTATTTATGTAACTAGTGCATAATGAAGCTTCTTAAGGTATAAGTGCTGAGGTTAGAGCGCGAGCTTGCGAGCCCTCTAATGACAGACACGCGTACCTTAAGAGCTAATTATGTACAGTTGCATACATAACTTTTTCTACAAGCTTAAAAAGGAAACTGCATAGTTTGTCGTATTTAGTTTATTTCTTACAGGTGGTTTCTATATTGACAGCGACCAGTCGACCACAAAGCAAAACTATAGCGTCATACGTCATATAGCCTAGTTGATTTAAGTATAGTACCTGGAAGACCGAGCGTCGCTCGGGTAGAAAACGAAATTTCCCGAAGATGACAACTTGACAGATCGATTTTTCGCCCCTGTAAACCCCTATATTTCAAATTTCATCGAAATCGTTGGAGCAGTTTCCGAGATTCAGATATATATACAAGAATTGCTCGTTTAAAGGTATTAAATATTTTTTATAGTTTCTTTGTTATTATTAAATATAATGCTCTTTGTTAATAAGTAAATAAAAGAAGTAAGATGTCAGGTGATCACCAAACACCGTCACTGACATTGTTCATGAGCGTAACAATGGTAATAACAATGCTATAATTATAATTATAGAACTGTTATTACCGTGGCTTATTATACAGTGGTATTCCTTAATGATATCAATATTAGCGATTTATAGTTCACTAATACAAAAAAGCAATTAAAACATCGATGTTTTTTTACAACAGGCGAGGTTATCATGGGAGCCTAAAAAAATATATATTTGACTGTTGAATGGTGTTTGCCCAGTGCTCGCTTTCAATAAAAAGACCTGGATAAAAGAAATACCGTATTTTATATACCTTCTACCTTCCCAACACGTATAAACAATAAAAATATACTTTATTTGAATTTAGTAGTAAAATTGGGTATAAAAGAACTTGTATATGGATGGCTTGCACTACACACAAACAGACAACTTCTAGAGGCCACTAGTTGAATCTAACTACTTAGGTACTTTTTATCTTGTAATTCCTACTAACACGATGTACACGCACACAAATACATACACACTCACACTCACACCCATCTTTGCATTCACCTATGAACTCAACTCCAGCAGATTCCAGCATCATCTAGACTTTTGTTTAGTTAAAAAAATTGGTATCCCTTCATTTTTCATAATTTCATTTGCCATAATGGTCACTGGCCATAACATTCATTTTCCCTAATATCACATACCATAATTTTTGAATGCCATAATACTCCAGTGTCATAATGTTCAACCTCCCTAATATCAGATACCATAATAACACTTTCCATAATGGTTACTTTTTATAATGTTCACAATCCATAATATGCCATATCACTTCATTTGCCATAATTTCGGAAAAAGCAGACAGACTGTATCAGTGTCAGCGGGTATAATGAAGTACTGTTACTATCTGGATTACGTACTACTATTATAATTACCTATTCTAACCTACCTACTGTAAGGAAGGTCTCCGTTAGGTACGACGACGAGAGAAGCGAGGAGGAGTGTTAGGTAAAACTGCGACCTTGCAGCGCGCGAGCCGAGCGAGCGAAGCGAGCGTCCCGCGGGAGCGGCCGACAAAGCGCCAGACCCGGTTTTTTTTTTACGACACAAAAAAACAAGAAGAAGATAATGCGCATTCTGAATGTTTTATGGCAAATAATTATTATGGCGTTTAAAATTTATAGCATACAATTTTATAACATTTGATAATAGGGAAAATGAAAAGTATGTCATACGTATCGTTATAGCACCTAACAATTATGTCAAGTGAAAAAATACCAAATGATCATTATGGCATATGATTCATTATGGCATATAAATTTATGTCATATGAAATTCGGGCAAATGAAATTATTGCATATGAAATTCGGTCAAATGATAGAGAACCAAAAAAATTAGCTATCTTAACCAGCACAAGCGCGGGTCATTTGTAATTGGTAACCTGTGGTCCTGGCCCCACGAGCGGGCGGGCGGGCGGGCGTCGCCTAGTGTGGCGTTCATAAGCAATGTATTTCAAAATGTACAAATGTTTGGTAAATAAACAATGTTTATTTATTTATATATTTTAATTATTTAAAAAGGTTTCTACAAGATGGTCTTGAAATAAATCCTGAAGTATTTACGGTTTCGGAAAAAAAGCGTTTTTTAAAATGATATGTTTGTGAAATGTTGTTTAGCAAGTGATTGGATATGTGCGACCTAGCGCCATCAACCAACTCGCCAGCGCCAGACAGTGCAACTAAAGTGTTCTACATCGCGCTAACGAAGTTTCCCCAGTCGGTTGACATATATACCACTTCCAACTTCATCCCAATGGACTTCGGGCCACAGGCATAACACCCGCCTGGAGAGAGATCTCTCTATTGTACTCTCTTCCTACAGATACATTGTAATAACTAGCACTGACCTTGGTCTCGCAGAACTGTGACCGCCTCCAGGACGCGCTTGGTGTAGATGCAGGGTTCATAGTTATCCATCTCCTGAGTTACCACGGAGCACACCCTGTAGACAAACGATTGATGTTATTTGTGTGTACACGCATTAACGGTGTTATAATGGCGCCCATTATGAAACCGAATCGTTTTGATGGTAATAACGGTTTTATAATAAATTGTTGCGTAATGTTTGGTATAGTGTTGTAACATGTTTAAATTTTTTGTTGTATACCTACCATTAAACACGTGATTATACCTATTTTGTTTTGGTTGTTCTTATATCGTGTGATGCTTGTTGTGCATTTATGAGCTTGATGTTGATGTTGTTGTTGATAGATACATGATAATGCGTATCACCACGCACTTGTTCCCGTCCTCCAGGATGTGCTAGTGTTGTGACATGTTGCGTGTAGTGTTGCAGCATGTTGCGGCGTGTTACCTGGCGGCGCGGCCGCGGATGGCGCCGGCGGTGCGCTCCAGCGAGTCGGGGTCGCCCTCCTGCAGCGCCACCACGCACTTGTTCACGTCTTCCAGGATGTGGTTCTCTGAATAAATACAAATTTAATAAATTTCTGGATAAAAAACCGTTTTTTTCTACACGCGTACTATAAACCGCTAATAATGATATCGTTAACGGTAACAGATTCAGAATACCACCTATAGCGTAACTGAAGCGTGAAAACAGCTCTATAATGAGCGTTGCCATAGTAATAACAGTTATTTTATAATTATTATAGCATTGTTATTACCATGGTTACGCGCATGAGCAATGTCAGTGATGGTGTTTGGTGATCAGCTGACATCTCAATTTTTATATTATACTTCATCAAAAACTGTTTTAATAACAATTTAATATTTTTAATTTTTTCAAAATACGAAATATATTTAATAAATTACCATTTATAACACTATGGCTATGGCGTCATACAGCCTAATTGATTATGATATATATACGTATATTATTTATCGTTTAGAAGAACTATTTCTTTATTTGATTTTTTAAGTCTTTAAACAACACATATATATATTACTAACCGCTGACGGCAAGGAAATCATCAATAGTGGTGATGTCGTCCACCGCTTCCGTGAGCAGTTTGACGGCCGCCTCCCAGGCCCGCGCAAAGGCGGTAGCGTTCTCTTGAGCGACGCGGGAGCGGGGGCGGGCGGCCAGCACGCGCGCCGCGTTTATTACCTGCGTGAAAAAAGACAAATTTATGTTAAATAACAGTTTTAGGACATTTTTTGCAGCCGGCCAAGTGCGAGTTGAGAGAGATCGGGGGGGGGGGGGGGGATCAATTTTCATCTTCTTCCATGAATAAAATCAAAACTATTTATTTTACAATAATAACAAAAATATATTCGAGATCCTCATAACGAGCCCTTTCATTTGATATATGACACAGTAAGGTTTGCAAAAGTTTTTTTTTTAATTTCCTAATTTGTCCCGCGGAAATACCCATTATTAAAAAAAAAAATACTTTGTACCTCTGTGTTTGGGTCATTGGGTCATATTTCATAATAGGATCACACGCGTGTTATAAGGGCTAATTATGTACAGTTGCATACACTACTTTATCTACACACATATCATGTACTCTAAGATGGGTTCAGAAGCCGACGACTTGACGTCAAAAATGGCGGCAAAACAAACGTGTGATGTGTCAGTGTCACGAATATGAAGGTTTTTTTTAAATCATAGACAAACGAATGAAGTCCCTATTCTCATGTCATGTCACTCGAGATCAAATGTCGTGCGGCTTATATTAAAAAAAACATACAGAATTGACATTTCGTATCGATAACTGTTTTAATATCTATGGATACTAGAACAGAGACCCTCTTGAGTTATGACAGTTGTTCCAAATTTAAACTCATAACCTTACAAAAATCAATACCGTAATAACATTACATTGCAGATTTTACCTACCACCATAAACAAGAAAGTTCTCATAGTAAAATTGTGTATAATAATGCTGGTAATTTCCTACGGTTACTGAACACATAATGGAGGGCTTATTATATGTTCGTAGATAATAGTACATTACTACAGAGGCCGGGACAAAAGGGGTTGCCGGCCGAGCATAGCGAGGCCGGATAGGTCTGAGGCGGGCAACCCATATTTCCCGCCGAGGTATGTATAGTGCTTTTCTCAAACATAATAATAATTCAATAAAAAAAAAAAACGAAAATTACAAAGTCAAATTACTAGGAGTGCGTAAACATTTAAAGTAACCTACAGTGCTCAGTCATCCCCGCAGCGCCACCGCCTGTGATCTAAGTTGCGGTACGCACCCCTAATTACCTTTGTTCTCCTAGTACTTTAGATAAACATGCAAACGCTTTGGGTGGATGCACGGCTTAGTATATTGAAAAAAAAAACAGCTATCTAGCCTGTTCATAAACACAGCCGCCATGTTTACACTAAATATGTAATGTGCTGACCTGCGGGCAGAGCGCCTCGATCTGTCCGGCGGCGTGGCGGACCATTTTGACGCCGTCTTCGTTGTTCGACATTGAACAAACCAAATTGGCCACCTGCATAAATAAAAGAAATATATAACATTATATTATATTATAAATTTAAGGATGATTTCCACCAAACGTCTGGTAAAATTATTATTGTCTATTTATGACGGAGCCGATCGCGCGTCGCAGCATACGCTCGGCTACGATCGCGTGTCGCGTGAGACGCCCGCGGTCAAGTTGCTGTGCGCGGCTTGGTAATATAGACTTTAAATACTGTGAACATGATTTAATATCGTTTGAACACCATAAAATTCTTTCCGTTCCGATCCGTTGCGGGCCGTTTGGTGGAAATAGTGCTTTACAAGTAGGCAAATTTATATTTAAATACAGGTTTGTATAAGACTGACGGACGGACAGCGTAAGCTTTGTACTGTGGTGTTATCTATATAAAGGGACCTTATTCTCGATGGCGCTTACGCGCACGCGACGTTTTATTTATATCGGAGCATCTTTAATAATGGCGGAAGCGCCATCGACAATAAGGTCCCTTTTCGTAGATAACGCCACATACGGTCCCGTATGACACGGAACTCTGCAGCTGGTAGGTACAGCCAGCATTAAAAGAAGCTACGCAGAATAAAATGCGCAAAATTATCTAGACACGACTTTATTCTCTTGACAATAGAGTCGAGTGCAGATCATTTTGACCTTTTTGGTTGAGTAGCTACTTTAAAAAAAATTTTTTTATAGATAATGAATGATGAAGAAAAATAAATGGCTTTACAGCGGCCAAAACAATACCAAGTTTATTTGCCGCTGTGTTCACTCGTGATTAAGAAAGCTGTGTTCGCTCCATCTGACGGCGCTTCAGAGACAGCTCGCCGGCTCGCGGATTTACACATATGTCAAGATATTCGCGCATGCGTGAGGCGCTAACCAATCACATGAGCTCACCGCGGACCAATAGCGTGGAGTCTTCGGAAAGCCTAGAGCTGCCGCCGACCGCCGCCATCGCCCTCTTCTTCTCTAACCACCAAACCTTACACACGTCGCGTGTCCTACCTAATTACCTAAAGCTTATACCGCAAAGAACCAACTGTTGTGATGGTAATTAACTTGTAAACATTATTATTGTTTTGTTTCTTCTATGGCGCGACAAGCTGTTTTCATGATTCGCTTACAACGGTGTGGGTTACTACAGACTCGTTCATATATTTCGGACGATAATCCATTTAAAATATTAGTAAGTAAATATTGCCACTTACGCGTCCCATCAAAATTATTCATTTTCGGCAAAACAAAAAATGGGCAAATGTTCCAAAATTCAGCTGCTGACTGTACCTCGGCGTGCTTGTTTATCTAATATGGTTTCAAAATTTAACCATAACTATAAATATAGGACAGATAGCGTAGCCTTAATAATACGGTCCCGTTTGGCACCCTCTGGGTACGGAACCCTACAGCTAGTAGGTACTTCGACGAACTTATTGACTATCTAATAATTCGGTTTAAAGGTAGGCAAGAAGACAGACCCCTTTACTCAAACTCGTATCTGATCGAATAGTTATATAGTTAAGTAGTCCTTATTCTTTAGGAAACATGAGTGTTTTTCCTATCTAACTATTCGATCAGATAGGAGGATGAGTAAGTAAAGAGATGATATAGTTCCTGACTGGCACCCGTTTGGCCACCGAACCCTGGTAGGTACCTCGACGAGCTTGTTGGCGTGCTCGGTGAACACGATGGCGTACTCCTCGACCTCCTTTTCGTGGCCGTTGCGCGCCGCTTCCATGAGGACCAGGAGAGGCACGTTGCTCTCCAGAAAACTGAAAACAAAATGATATACGAATGAATGAGGATGGGTTTTAAGCAGGGATGTTGCGGATGCCGATTTTCACACATCCGCGGATGTAAATGCGGATGCGGATTTTTGAAGGCACACATCCGCGGATTCGGATGCGGATGCGGATGTTTATGATCTTATATAAATATAGTATACGAATGAAGAATTAAAACAATGATAAAGTAATTGTTAACATTTTTAGTAATGAAAATTAGTATAAAGTATAATGCTAATATGTAATTGCCTCGTGTGGTTGCCGAGTTAGAATAGTGCCACTCCATGTCTTCCCGTGGATGTCGTAAGAGACGACTAAGGGAATAAAGGCTTGTAGTACTGTTAGGCGATGGGCTTGCAACCTGTCACTAATACGCTGGTAAACATCTTAGCCTAATTGTGCAAATTGTGGTTATAGAATTATCAACAAGTGTTTAGAGATGTTTGTAATTCTGTAGCTCTGCCTACCCCACTCTGGGAACGAAGGCGTGAGATTATGTATGTATGTATGTATGTATGTATAATGCTCCTAATTTTTTTTAACTTCATTTACTAATTTTCATATTAGTAATAGGACCACAACAAACGCGTCGGATCTTGTCATTGGCACGTGCCATTCGCCGGCCCCGCTCAATTTCTCTCCAGTCACCAATAATTGAAGGGATTTTAAATATAATATACACACACTCTTTTAAGTAGGTTGTGTAACTGGAAATTAAGTGCGCAAATGTGAAAAAAAATAATTGGAACCAAATATATTACGATTGGTTGACGTATCCAGAAGTCTCGTTTACATCTTAAAAATGGGTGGAAATCATTTTAGTAACATGGCACGGAAATTACTTATGACAATCAAGCGACGTAAATGACATATGTGACGTGTGCGCGATTTATTTTAATATGGAGATGCAGGTTGCTTATCAAAGAGGTCAAATGTTACAGAATAATCGTATAAGTCGATATGCGATAATATTCCGTAAAATCGATAAGTGGAATTGTCGATAAAACAATTTGGTCAAACCCTATGACAGTTTGATTTTTGCTATGAAGAATTCCGGTCCTTGTTAATAATTCACAGACACACATCGTCGGCATCATTCGGAAGTAGTCGTGTGTTCCGAGTTTTCACGATGGGAATGGATTATTCACTATGTCTGTAACCCGTTTTATTCTACTTTCCGCACTTGCATCAAAATGTATTATTATTTCTAACCTGTCAGATACGTGGTCGACGACGGCCTTGCGTAGCTGCCGCCTCAGGTCGCGCGTTTTGCGGCACATGTTCTCGATGGCCCGCTCCAGACCGGACGACTGCTCCGGTTTGCCCGCCTGAAACATTACGATACAATACAAATTTAGTTGAATTGAAATAGTAGTTTACGTGACGGTTGCGTAATGACAGGCATTACAACACGAGTATGGTTTATGAAACGAGCCGCAAGGCGAGTTTCATAATAGATCAGACGAGTGTTGTAATGCTAATTACGCAAAGTCGCGTACAATACTTTATCTACATACATACTATAAGTACTCTAAAATGGGCTCAAAAGCCGAAAGGCAAATGACCAGCATTACCTTACCTGTGGTAGTAGTTTACAGCGATGACAGCTGTAACGTAATTTTGAAATTACGTTATCGAATATTGTAAGGTAATGAGATCCAAATTTGGAACATCTTCCAAAATTAACAGCTGTCATCGCCGTCACCTACTACCACAGGTAACGCTGGTCATTGCCTACGTGTTTTTAATGCATAATAGAGGAGTTATAATATGAGTGTAGATAATATAATGTACATAATCATGGCAATTTAATTTGAACATGTAAAAAGATAATTCGCTCAAATAGCTACCTTCCCTTCTAAGCTATAAGGTTCAAGTTGTAATGGCTATGATATGTCGAGGTCGGAACTCACCCAGGTAGATGGTGGATGGCGTGGCAGGGGCCGCTACTGATTTAATGTCAAGCCATTACAACTTAAACCTTATAATTTAGGAAGGAAGGTAGCTATTAGAGCGGATTATCTTTTACATATTTCCTTTCGTTCTGAACTACTAAAGATAAGCTCTTAATGAGTAGGGTTAGGATTTTGGTGGCATATCGTGGTTCTAGAATCCATGGAGTCGCTATTTCCTAATTACTATAATACATGACACTTTGATTTTGACCTTCACTATGGTCATATTTCAAATGAACTAAATACATTTTTAGTTCGGTTATTCCAATACCTACTAGTATGAATGAATGAATGATATTTATTTATGTCAAAAGTACCAGAAATTACATTGGAATCGTCAAAAATATACATAAATTCATAATCAAAAATATAAATAAGAAGTCAGGATAACAATAAAAATACAAAACTAAGGAGTTATCACCGTTAAGGATCGTCTTAAAAATAGCATGCAACCAAATTATTTTTTTGTAGTATTTGCTTGTTTGTAACGCTTTCACAGCAGAGATATCCTCCATACCAAAATTCATTTAAATTGGTTGGGCGGTTAATTAATAAATACATTTTGAAATACCAAAATACTGGATGTCAAAATCAAATTGGTATGTATTATAATAAATAGGAAATAGCGACTCCATGGATTCTAGAACCACGATTTGCCACAACAGTCTTAACTCTTATTAATGATGACAATAATGACCATTCGGACATTTTAGAAAAATGCAACTATAGCAATGTGTACGTTTCTTCTTACGATTTTTTTTTAAATTCCATTCATAGCTTTCTCCATTGCCCTATGAATGACCTTGAGCTTTCTTATGAAACATATCAACAACACTCTGTCGAAGACTTTCGACTTGAGTCATAGGGTAGACCTCCAACAAGGTGGATTGACGACGTGGCTCAGGTTGCGGGAATCCGATGGATGCAAGCGACGCAGGACCGGTCCTTGTGGCAAAGCCTGGGGGAGCCCTATGTCCAGCAGTGGACGTATTTAGGATGACGATGACGATCACGATGATGACGACGACGACGACGACGACGACGACGACGACGACGACGACGATGAGTACTGTTGTTGTAAAATCTACTCACATTAGTCATGTATTCATGCAGCAAGTCCTGCAGCGCTTGCCGGACCGCGTTGCACTCCGCCACGATGCGCTCGCGTCGCTCGTCCCTGCAATTATACAGTTCACCAACTTTAGTCCATTGATACGTCACAAATTAAAAATAATAAAGCGATCTTTTCTATGAGAGCTGATATTTCTTAAACTGCCCAACCGATTTCCATGAAACCTAGCTAAGAACCACTGCTAGAAAACCTTATTTGAAATAAAAAAACCGCTTCCAAATCAGTTCACCCGTTTAAGAGCTATGGTGCCACAGACACATACACGCAGACACACACACACAGACACTCACGCACATACGCACGTACGCATGCATGCACTCACTCACGCACGCACAGACAAACACACATAGCGATAAAACTTACAACACCACTCTTTTTCGTCAGGGGTTAAAAAATTATAACCCGCCTCCTTTTTTTTTCGTGCACTAAAAATGAAGTAGGGGGCGCCTCATGACACAGACCTGGTGCAAGAGCTGTCGGCCATGAGGGCGGCGCCGGAGATGATGGACTCGAGCCGCTCTTCGAGCGAGGGCCGCGTGCGCAGCTCCGAGTACGCCAGCGGCTCCATCACCATGCGCTCCTGGGGGAGCATAATGTTTTACTTATAACACGAACATAAAACAGACATTTTCAACTGTTGTATAATGCTAGATCCCTACTTGCTTACTATAAACCGTTAATACTGACATCGTTAACCTAAAGCGTAACCGAAGCGTGAAAACAGTTCTGTAATGAGCGTTGCGATGGTGAGAACAGTTCTTTTATATTTATTATACGACCGTTATTGCCATGGTTACGCGCATGAACAATGTCATGGTGTTTGGTGATTAACTTAAATCAAATTAAAATTTAACGAATAACTTGTTAAAAGCTGTTTTTGTAATGGCCGCAGTTGACAATATGTATATTTAAACAGGGATGTGAATTGCTTACAAAACACAATTCACGTTATGAGGGCAACTACAGAGGAAACAATGCGTGGTTATTATAGAACTGTTATTACCATGGCAACATTCATTACAGAACTGTTATCGCCATGACAATACTTTGGTTATTATTATAAGGGAGGGGGTTGACCATTGCCCGTTGCATCCCGGAATTTCCAAATCATTTGGTAACGCTAATTATACCAACAAGCAAGTGTGTGGAGGTGAATTTCATTGACGAGGCATCTAGGCCTAAAGGGGCGGCGGGAGAACGAGCAGTCCCCCCCCCCCTCCACCTGCCTAACGTCTGCCCCCCGCAGGAGGGCCTCTCGGGAACTTGTTTGCGTGTGACATGCAACTTACGTCAAAATCGTCCAAAGCCTGTGCAAGCTCTCCTGGTCCATCGACGGGCGGACGAGTGTTACCTGAGCAAAAAACAATTAAATTATATTTACTTACACTTATTCATATTCACTTATTGATGAATTGCATTGAGATTAGATATTATCTGTACGTGTATCTAGTGCACATTAGTTAGTACTGTAGTAAGTTAACATTGTATATATACGCATGTGTAGTTGTAATTAAATTAGATTGAAACTGACTGACAAAGTGGTTACTCTCTCACCCCCCATCAACATGGACATCTCCGGTAAACTACATAATTAATGTTCAGGATATTTTGAAACCATCATGGTTTTAGCAAAAAATAGTGTTCGATAAAATGATACAGTCAGCCTCAAAAGTAGCTAATCAGAATAACATGCTCAAAATGATCTAGACACGACGTCTTGACAATAGAGTCGAGTGTAGATCATTTTGACTTTTTCAGTCGCAAAGCTACTTCTGCTGCTGACTGTACAATAGATGAAGTGGAATTAGATAAAATGATAGGTATATTACCAAAATCCATATGAGACATACTGTTTTTTTTTATGTGGTATTAATTACATTACAATAACTTTAACAAAAAGCAAGCTTTCAAAACCCGACTGTTGCTAACCAACTTTAAATCGTTATAAATCCTAAATGATCATTCAAAATGAAAAATGATGAAAGAAACCTAAAGATGATTTTTAAATCCCTATTCAATGATACCCCACTTGTGATACTTGGCCGACTTTTTTTTTAATTTGCGTCTGGTTGCCGCCATATTGAATTTTGATTACTGTCATTCACCAGATTAAGACAAATCGATTGACATAAGAATCATCAAAATCGGACAACGGGTTTTGTTTTTATAGTGACGCAAAGGAACAAACATACATTATAGGCTGTGAAACACATTACCCTCCTCCTTCGGCAGTCGGGTAAATCCAGTTTGGTGCCTTTTATTTGGAGAAATAGGGAATAAGCATGGATTTTTAAAATCGCATCTCTCAATAAAATATGAAAATACAGTAAAAATTCGGCTAAGAAATACGGATGATACAAGCATTTTAAACTGCTAATTAGACAGCGATTAGACAGAGAAATACGATATGCACTGTGACGTCATGTAACAGGTCGGCCATGTGAACTCCATGTTAAATTCTGTTTTGCTAGAAATTTTTGCAAATATTTGTTGGCTTATTATAGCTTGGTAATTCTTATAGCTATTAAAAAAAACTCATCTGTTTGACTGAATTAGTTTTTTTGAAGCTTTGAAAAAAAAACATGAATATTCCTTATTAGTATGCATTCACCAGAATTTGTCCCCAATGCAATACGCAGATTTATAGTAAATAACCTACATTTACATTTGATATTTCTTTTTTTTCAACCGACTTCAAAAAAGGAGGAGGTTATACGTTCCACTGTATGTATCTTTTTTTTTCTATGTATGTTCACCGATTACTCCGTCAATTGTGGACCGATTGTAAAAATCTTTTTTGGTTTGGCAAAGTATACTTCCGAGGTGGTCAAATTGTCACCAAATCGGTATCTGATGAGGGGATCAGTGAGGAATTTAGGGAACTCCTCAAATATTGTAGGCAAACATATAGCGATTTTAGTATTTTAAGTAACAAGTCCAGCATTTGCATTCAGAAAGTATCATATGGTGATGATGGAACTGATGATGAAGACCACGGATGGCCACCGGAACTCCTCAACGGTACCGATTTCAAGGGTGGTGAGAAGATATCTCGATTAAGATAGTTGAGCGACTACAACGAAGAATATTTACTTGTTGAAATATGACTATGACTTTCCCGCGGCGTTGCTTGCGGCGCGCTTGAAATAACTTAAAGTTTCATATCAACTAAGAAGTGGGACTACGTAATAGCGTATTATGATCACTAAATAAAAAGTATAAAATAAAATACATGTTTTAAAAAACAAAAAACCGCCTTCAAAAACGCAAAAAAATTACTTCTTTAAAATTGTAGTCACCTAATAGGTTAGTCCAACTGAAGTCGGCGACCACAATATTTTCAACAAGAAGCCGACATCAGTTGGACTAACCTATTAGGTGACTACAATTTTAAAGAAGTTATTTTTTTGCGTTTTTCAAGGCGGTTTTTTGTTTTTTAAAACATTTATTTTATTATAAAATCCGGTATCCGGCCGAATACTCGCTTATTATCCAATATCCGGCCGGGAGTTAATTTTGGCCGGATACCGGATATTAGTTTGATCTGTAATGATTACAATATCCCCGGGTCCCCGTCCTGGTATATGGAGCCGAAACTTGGACGCTCACGCAGAAGGTGATCAACAAGCTGCAAGTCACGCAAAGGGCGATGGAACGGGCGATGTTGGGACTCTTTCTCCGCGACAGAGTCCGAAATACGGAGATCCGGAGACCAACAAGGCTCACCGATATAGCCAAAGTAATCACTCTAAGGAAGTGGAAGCGGGCTGGACACATATGCCGCAGGGATGATGGAAGATGGGGAAAGGCTGGATGGCCGACGATCTGGTCAAGGTGGCAGGAAGATGCCGGATGAGGAGAGCACCTGACTGAGATGGGTGGCGAGCAATGCAGGATGTCTACACTTAGCAGTGGGTGGCTATAGGCTGAAGAAGGAAGGAGGGGGGATTACAATATAATATGATGTGTAGTGGTATGTATGCGGTGGTACCGGCGGGCGCGGCCTGGCGGCCCTGCGCGACGGTGGCGATGGTGTCGACGGCGGAGCACACGGCGCGCAGCACGTAGTCGCGGTTGGCCTTCGCCGCCGCCAGCTCCGGGTGCCGCACGTACACCTGCGGGCGCGGGGCACCACGTTATTGGGATCGTCGTCGTCGTTAACATTGTCATGGTCGTCGTCATTAGCGTCATCATCAACATTATCATGGTCGTCGTTTTTGTCACGGTCATCGGCCATAGCCGCCATCATCATCGAGATTTTCACGGGTGTCGTTGTTGTTGTTGACACGGTCATTTATCAACATTAGCATTGTCGTCGTTCTAGTCATGGTTGTCATCATTGCCGTCATCATTGTAGTCATGGGCATCGTCATTACCGTCATCATGAACTTTATCACCGTTATGATTGTTGTCATGAAGATCGTTATTGCTATCATCATCAACATTTTCACTGTCATCGTTTTTATCACAGTCATAGTCAACATTGTCATGGTCGTCGATGATGTCAAAGTCGTCGTCATTGTCGTCACCGTGAACATTATAATCGTCATCGTTTTTGGGACCGTCATCGTCATTATGTACGTCGTCACCGTGACCCTCATACCTTGGACGCGGTGAGCAGCATGGTGGAGTGTTTCTTGAGCACGGCGCGCGCGGCGGCCAGCTCGTCCTTCATGCGCGGCTCCTTGAGCTCGTGCTGCCGCCGCGCCGCCGCCGCCGCCAGCTCGGCGGCCGAGCGGCCCAGCTGCCGCGAGCACTCCACCAGCTCCGACTGGGACGAGGCCGACTTCAGCTTGTCCAGGTCTGTCTCCACCTGGGCAATGAAAAAGAGTAGTTGAGAGGAATTCACATAGTTACTAACCCATACCCACCACCCACCCATTTTTTTATGTTTAGAATTATTTTTTATGACATGTAGAAGGCGAACGAACACACAGGCCTCCTGATGGTACGTGAGATCTGAGACCTATAGACATTTGAATTCGCAAGACTGAAATGAAACATGAGGATCAATGAAATGCCTCTATGCTAGGAATTTCTCGTAGAACTCTGGTGTAACTGCCGGCACTTACGACTATATGACGCGACAGCAGCTCGTGGACGTCCACGCAGTCAGCCAGGATCAGCAGGCTGGTGACGGCAGACAGCAGGTTGCGCGCGGCGCGCAACATGGCCGAGCACTCGTGGACGCGCAGGGCTCCTCGGAGAACTCTGGTGTAACTGGCAGCACTTACGGCTCTATAGTAGCTGGTGAACGTCCACGCAGTCAGCCAGGATCAGCAGGCGGGTGACGGCACACAGCAGGTTGCGCGCGGCGCACACCATAGCCGAACGTACGTGGACGCGCAGAGCTCCTCGGAGAACTCTGGTGTAACTGGCAGCACTTACGGCTCTGTGGCGCAATAGTAGCTGGTGGACGTCCATGCAGTCAGCCGGGATCAGCATGCGAGTGACGGCACGCAGCAGGTTGCGCGCGGCGCGCACCATGCCCGAGCGCAGGGTGGACACGCAGGGCTCCTCGGAGAACTCTGGTGTAACTAGCAGCACTTACGGCTCTATGACGTGAGAGCAGCTGGTGGACGTCCACACAATCAGCGAGGATCAGCAGGCGGGTGACGGCAGAGAGCAGGTTGCGCGCGGCGCGCACCATGGCCGAGCGCACGGTGGACGCGCAGGGCTCCTCGGAGAACTCGCGCGCGGCCAGGCTCATGGCGGCTCCTGGAAGAAAAAAAGGAGTAATGAAGAATTTAATCGTCACGCTTGGTTAACGTCACCGTCGTAAAGTCACATGGGACGTGGCGTTCCTGTTCGCCGCACTTATTAAAATCGGTCTCTCAGAGCTGTTTTAGCCAATAACAAAAAGCAAGCTTTAATTTTTTTTTAATCGTTATAAATCCTAAACGATCATTTGTGAAAAATGATGAAAGGAACCTAAAGATGATTTTTAAATACCTATCCAATAATACCCCACTTCTCATAGTTCGTCACCTTTTTTTTTACAATCCAAATTGGTCCGCATGGTTGGTTTCTAGAGCGCCACAAAGGAACAAACCTACATACAAACATATATAGGCTGATATACACATTACCTTCTTTCGGTAGGCGGGTAGAAAAGGTTCATTTTGTGGTTATACATGTAAGGATGAACACGGTATAGGTAATTCTCTGTCTCTGTAGAGAAACCTCACAGACTCACCAGCCTTGCGTACTTCCTCCACGGCAGCGAGCATCTCCCGCGTGATCTCCGGGTGCTCATATGCGATGAGCTGACCACGCTCGATGAAGATCTCGGTCGCTCTCTCCACGGTGGCAACTAACGCACTGGCACGCTTTGACTTTCCCGCTGAAACATAAGTTTTAATCTCCTAAGTTTCTTATCTCCATACAAACAATGTTCATCAATGGAATATGAATCTATTGTGAATAAAGACATAATTGTAATTTGATTGTAATAAAAACCAAAGATATTCCACTTTACTTTCGCACTAGATCTTTATTTCAATGGCCGTATTATGTGCTATTTTTAGTACCAGGAACGTCAGGTGCTTAAATAGCATAAACGGCAAACAAGCGGACTACCTGATGGTAAGCAGGCATCAACCATAAATGTCAGCAAAGTCAGGGAATACTCTTTTTAAACTGCTTTAAAAGGGCATGTCATACTGCTAATGAAAAACTGTAAAAGAAGTTCGGTTCACTTGAATTTTTTTAGTGCACGGGAAAGGCTAATTATGGCCGACAATATAGAGCACCTACCACCACTAAGTTTATTGTGATACTCACGTCTCTTCTTCTTGGCCGCCTTGTCCTTGCTGTTGACGAGGGTGGTGACCTGAAGCACCAGGGGTTCAAGGGTGCGCTCCACGGAGGTGGTGCGGATCTCCAGGTTCTTCGGGTCCCACTTGAGCGTCAGCCCCCCGGTGCCGTATGTGTCCGCCATGCTGGAAGATACGAGCAATTGAAATATTATTAGTACAACTGCCTTTGAGCAATGGTAATTTAGTACTTAGAATTTACTAAAAATAGTAGAAGATTATTACAAGACCCATAAAAAAGATTCTTTATTTAGGTATTAGCCCATCAATTAATTAACTAATAATAATATTTAAACATTCAAAAATTTTACATTCATTCATAATTTATAATAAGTAAAAAACTACTAAGTAACACATACCAAATACTTGAATCATTGATAAAACTTTCAACATACCTAACTTGATTATAATGTTTGATGGAATTCAAGTAGTGGTGATTGTTTTCACAAATACTATGACTCACACGATCTCAATTTACTAAGAAACAACTTTGGAACACAGACAAAATATCTTCATGTCTTGAGAAAACGAGCAGCATTTTATTTTAGAATATAACGAGAATAACTTAACAGAAATGAAATTTTAAAACAAATAAACATATAATAGTTCTATACAATAATCCTGCTAGTGTAAAAATACAGGGCTACAACTGACTAATAGAAGAAACAGATGCCTTTTAAATCGGTCGGGTGCATTATTGACAACATTTAGGTCGAAGTTCTTTGCGGTTTTAACGACATTAGTCTATGTATCTCAGGTTATATTACTGACCACATTAACATTTAAAATATAAAGGTTAACTACTCACCTAAATAATGATAATCAACACACAAAATCACACACAATTTAATAAAAAATGCAACAACTATCACCAAGGCGTGTCAAAAACCGTACTAAAGTGTTACCAGCTTAAATATTTGGATTGTCTTGTTTTTTTTTTATTGAAGCTTTGGCGACTTGGCCATTAGCTTAAAACGAAACAAAACAACAAACTACTAGAATAAACTTATTCCAATAACATAAAAGTTCCCTTACCTCAGAATGAATAGGATATCAATATATAAAATAACCAGGGGCACGTTTTATAAACCTAATAATAATAAAACATGTACGTCCAACGTTAGATACACAAGTTACAATTCTCCAGATCTAAACTGGCAATGCTGCTCAAGTAGCTGAGGCCCTACTTTGAAATTCGAAGTACGAAGTTACGTTAGTTTCATCCCTTTCTCTCGATTTAGTCTCGAATGACGAATGACAGGGACGGAGCTAACGTAACTTCGAACTTCGATTTTCAAAGTAGGGCTCCTGGACGTCATTGGCCGAGGTTGTTTCAAATGGAAACTTGTAAATTGTAAATTGTAATTTGTAACTTTATAAAACAGGCCGCAGTAGGTATACTACTACTACTAGTCCTTTAACTGGATTTAATTATGTACACTGTATTTTATAGTTAACAAGTAGGTACCAGAGGCCCGTTTCACGAAGCCAAGTTACAAATAGGAATATTTTGTGATCTTTCTAAAGCTTTTGATTGCGTGGATCATACGACCCTTATTTTAAAATTAGAACATTATGGATTGTCCAATAAAGCTTTAAGCCGCCATCGTCTTCTTATCTAAGTGATAGAACTCAAACAGTTGTTGTAAACAAAACGCAATCTGTTGGAGCTACAGTGAAAATAGGTGTGCCTCAAGGCTCTATTTTAGGTCCTTTTTTATTTTTGGTTTACATAAATGACTTGCCACCAACAGTAGATAAACTTTGTGACATTGTACTTTTTGCTGATGATAATTTTCAAGGTAGATAGAAAATCCGTAGACTACAGTAGGATTAACACCACACTAGTTAAAGTACTTAATTGGTTTAGTAGCAACAATTTGCTACTAAATGCTAAGAAAACGAAATGTGTTAGGTTCGCTTTGCCTAATGTTAAACCGGTACATTCTAGTATTTTTCTAAATGACGAGTGTTTGCAAATGGTAGATAAGGCAATTTTCTTAGGCATAACATTAGATAAATATTTGCAATGGAGTCCCCATATAGCTGTACTGGCAGGTAAACTAAGTTCGGCAGCTTACGCCGTTAGGAAAATTAGACAACTAACCAATGTTGAGACAGCTCGCTTAGTCTATTATAGTTATTTCCATAGTGTCATGTCGTACGGTATTCTGGTTTGGGGTAAGGCAGCTGACATACAAACTATATTTGTGTTACAAAAAAGAGCCATTCGTTCTATTTACAATTTAAATTCCCTTGACTCATTAAGAGAACTTTTTAAAGAAATTAATATCTTGACTGCAGCGTCTCAATTTATTTATGAGAATATTATTTACGTTATTAGAAATTTAGATTCTTTCACCAAAAATTCTGATATACATAATTTAAATACCAGAAATAAAAATAAAATCGCTATCCGAAAATTCCGCGTCCGTAAAGTATATAAATCATTTGTTGGTCAATGCATTCATTTCTATAATAAATTACCTGACGAAGTTTTAAAGTTACCCTTTCCAGCACTTAAAAATTACTTGAAAAGGTCGTTAATGTCTAAAGCGTATTATAGGATCGAGGACTATCTAACAGACAAAAATGCATGGCCTAAACCCGAAACTTAGTCAATAATAATTTATTCAAATGCAAAATCTTTATCTTGTCTAGGGGACACCGTTGATGTAGGAAAACATATATCGAAACTTTTATGTGGTCGTCTCGAACCATCTTATATACACATAAGTATGTGTTTGTTTTTTTTTCTCTATCTCCCGTAAGATTCTTAATTGGCATGTTTTCCTGCTGAACTACGCATGTTATTTGATACTTTATTTAATTTAATATTTATAGCTTTATATAATGCTAGACTAAGTAGTACCATTGTAATAAGAAATATGTTTAAAAAATGACTGACTGCTGAGTTTCTTGCGGCGTTCAGCAGTGGTCTTCTCTTGGGAAGCGCTGGTAGATTCTTGACGTGTAAAAGTGCCCGTGCGGCCTACTTACTGAATAAATTTATTTTATCTTTTTATCTTTTATCAAACAGGAGGCGGCCTCGAGCGCTGTACGTCTCAGAAAACTAAACCTATGGAAAACCACCAAGGTACCACACACCGAAATCCTATGTGAGTTGGTAAATAACGAACAACTAATAGAAGCGGTGACCAACAGAGTGCCGAATACATTTGTCTTCGACAAGAAGTACAGAATACAACTCCACGAAGACCCCTGGGCCTTCAAGAAGAAGAAGAAGAAGTAAGAATCTTCACAGATGGATCCAAAACAAGTTTAGGGTCCGGTTCCGGTACATTCTCGGAGGACCTAAACATACACATCTCAACACCATTAGGGGCCCACGGTAAAGTCTTCCAGGCAGAATGCATGGGCATCATAATGGCTACGACAGCAATCGAGGCACGAAAGGTAAAAGAACTCCCGATCCGAATACTCTCCGACAGCTGATCAGTGCTCCAGGCCCTACAGAGCCACACCGTAACCTCAGGGCTGGTACTCGAGTGCCACAATGCCCTGACAAAGGTAAGCAACCGCAACCCCATCACACTACAGTGGATAAAGATACACAGCACTCACGTGGTAATGACGCGGCCGACGAGCTGGCGAGAAAGGGCTCAGAGATGGTTGCAGTGTGTCCCGAGCCCATTTGGCCTCTCCCGTTCGGATGGCTGCGTAAAAAACTGCGACGTACTCGTATAACCAAAGTAGAACACCAGCCGTACTGGAGAAACCTAAGCACCTGCAGGCAGGCCAAAGAAGTCCTCCCGACGATCAATACCGGATTGTCACGGAAGCTACAACAGTTAAAAAGGACCCAACTTAGACTCGTAACTGGGGCGAAAACCGGCCATGCCCTATTTAACAAACACTTACACACTTTAGGTGACAGACAGCCCTCTGTGCAAAGCCTGCATGGCGGCAGAAGAAACTGCAGCCCACGTCATCATGGAGTGCCCAGAGGTGGCAACATACAGGGCACGACACCTCGGACTGGAACCGAGGTCGCTACCAGAATTCGTCGGCAACATCAAGGGTCTGCTAGGCTTCCTGATAGAACTGGGTTGGTAGGAGTAATGTCACCAACCCCTCACGCAAAATAGGCGCACATTTAAGTCGTCGAGTTGCGGAAAAGAGCCCGCCACGACCTATAACCTATAACCTAAAACACCGTTCCCTACAACTATGCAAAAATTCACTTATACACGAGATTTTTCCCCTGATTTTCCTTGGTTGGGTAGTCTATACAGGGTGTAACAATCGATTTTACCCCCATGAGATTTTCTACTGTTTCAAAGTTATTTATGTTTTTGTGAAATTTTACTGACACCCTCTATTACCATCTAATTTTGCTAATGGGTCATTCTAATAAAAGTGGCACGGACAGGTTAAAGTTTCTCCAAAAAAAAAGTTGTGTTTTTTTACCTTCTTTGCTTAAAATAAGCTTCCTGGTGTTTCAATTGTTACATAATTATAAAAGGGAACGGAATATACATGAAAATATAAGAATTATGGCTTGTTGAAATATTGAGATGCAGGTGAAAGTTTCATTAGACAGGTTAGAAGAGAGAAGTTTTCAGGTTAAAGAGAGTTATATTAAAATACAAATTACTTTAAAAAAGCAATTCCCTACATTTACTTTGGTAGATCACTGTTAATGGGTACTGCTTGATAAAGCATCTGTAAAGTTTTTCTGGGAAATTATATGCAAGTTATTAAAATAAAATTATTTAAAATAGTTATTCACTTTAGCTTGCCAATAGTCACACTAACCTGCACATTAGTGCACATATGTCTCTTTAACCCGCCAAGAGTTACATTAACCTGTGCCTAACCTAATCTATGCTAGTTACAGGTTAAAGTTGCACAGGTTAAAGTTAAAAGTAGATTTACAAGACATTTACTCTTAAACCGGTGATAATTTGAACGTTCCACTCTTAGTAATATAAGTATATACATCAGAATACCACGTTCAAATGATTAGTTAATTACGTCCCATACCGTTAACATTAAATAATTGAGACAAGATAAAGTTAACATACCCGTTACAAACTCCAGATTACTGCATTTGATCACTAATCTCCACAAAAGTATGACAGATCGTATCCAACCGTTTCGTATAGTGGTGAGCCACATACTGGCCGAATGTTTATCGAGGATTATGGTGTGCCTATTATTTTCCGTATGTGAGTGAGATACACTATCACGGACACACAGGTTAAAGTAAAAACATCACCGGACAAACTGTCGTGTGTTAATATTGATATATAAGCATATATTTTTGAAACCATATCATAACTAATTGAATGTCATAATATTCTTCTTGCAATATATTGTAAAATATATATAATAAAATATACACAAATAGTTCAAAGACCTAAAAAACGGAAACATGTCTCATTTGGACAAGACAGGTTATAGTAAAAAATAGTACCTACCATTTTTTTTTAACAAAATTAAGGAGAATAAATAAATAAAATGGCTTGGCCTCGATGTAAAAGGTCTGTGCTTATCTATGAATGTTTTTACTTTTTCTGTAAAACAAACATTTAACATACTTTGTATTCAAAAACTCATTGACAGGTTACGGTGCCACTTTTTTTAGAATTACCCTAATATATTCTAAACAGTTGAATCTACAGCTGTGATTTTTGTTTTATGGATAGTCGAATAGTTGTTCGTGAGTCTCCAATTAACGTCACGGTCAAAAGTATTACCAATTTTTAACAAAATAATTAGTTCTTGAATTATCGCCGTAAACCCAACTTTAACTCCAACTTTCTGGCCCTTAGCCAATAAAATTAATATATATATTTTTTTACAAACTGTTCCAAAAACTGCCCTAGTTAATGATAAATCTTCTGTATACATTTTATTGCATTCAAATAACAGGATCATTTGAAATTTAGTTAATCACGCCAACAAGTGTGAAATTAACAATTTCTTCTTAAGTATAAACTTGCGTGAAAACGAAATTAAAGTATGTTGTTGAACTTGAATTCCATCAATAAGTGAAATATCGTCAAATGGGTCTTAATTATTAAAAAATTAAAAATTTTTTTGGCTAAGGGCCAGAAAGTTGGAGTTAAAGTTGGGTTTACGGCGATAATTCAAGAACTAATTATTTTGTTAAAAATTGATAATACTTTTGACCGTGACGTTAATTGAAGACTCAAGAACAACTATTCGACTACCCATAAAACAAAAATCACAGCTGTAGATTCAACTGTTTAGATTATATTAGCAAAATTAGATGGTAATAGAGGGTGTCAGTAAAATTTAACAACAACATAAGTAACTTTGAAACAGTTGAAAATCGCTGACGAACATGGGGGTAAAATCGATAGGTCTTGACGTCCTCTATCGACCTGCTTCGTTTGGTCCACTCCTCCTGTTACACCCTGTATGTTTGAATGACGTTCGTCTATTATGATTTAAAAATCGTCTTTCTAAATAATTCCCCCATTTTGTTATAAGTATTATAGGCGAGGATATTTTTATTTCATAAAATTATGTTGAATAGCAATAAGTAACACTTTTAATCATGAAATGCTTCAAATTAAATCCTTAGAAAAGGCTATTCTGTCGAATAAAAATGTAAAAGCAAGCAGTTATTTTTTTGGTGTATCCCAACTGTAGATACCTTCCCGTCCTGTCCCTTTATTTATTTTATTATATTAAATCAAACAAGATTTTAATAGTTCATTTAATTCTTTTTTAAAGTTAGTCTGATTACTACATATACATATCTTCATCGACAACATAATTTCGTGTTGGGTCTCCTTCTGGCGGTATCATGCCACTTCTGTTACTTGTTAACTCGTCTTTAATTATTCCAATGAATTTTCTCGCATCTTCATTTTCAGTTTTATTGATAAAACCATTCATCATCGGAGTAGAAAGCGATACGTTCCCTATAGTTGTTATAGTTGCTGTCTTAGATCCATCCGGTTCGCCTTCATTATCGTGTGACTTTGTTTCGTTCTTATCTTTTAGTAATAACAAGGACCCCTCTCCTATATTTTCTTCAGACACTGTCACATTTTCGCCTTCCTCCGAGGTCTGGACTTTTTTAACCTTTTCTTTAGACACTGTCGTTGTTTCATTTTCAACTGACGACTCCTTCTTTAATTTTTCTTTAAGCACTGTTCTATATTCATCTTCTTCCGAAGACTGGGATCCTTTTCCCACCTTTTCTTTGGATATTGTTCTCATTTCAATTACTTTCACAGACTGGGTTTCATTTTTCACCTTTTCTTTAGACACTGTAGTTTTTTCACGTTCTTCCAAAGATTGTGATGCATTTTCTACCTTTTCCTTAGAGACTGTTATATTTTCAGCTTTTTCCAAAGGCTGTGATCTGTTTTTAACATTTTCTTCAGACACCGTTATTTTTTCCCCATCTTCCAAAGACTGAGTTCCTTTACGTACCGTTTCTTTGGATAGCGTTTTTTTTTCACCTTCTTCCAAAGACTGGGGTCCTCTTTCTGGTTTTTCTTTGGATTCTATTTTATTGTGACCTTTCTCAAATGACTCTTGTGTAGATTTAGAGACGGTGGTAACCGTTGTTGTAGTTACACTTTCAGTCCGTTCGTTTGATTTTGATAGGTCATCGGATAGGTCGAAATCTATATCTTTCGCATTATGTTTATTTTTATTTGTATTGATACTTTCGTTTATATATGAAGATATTTTTTCCATTGTTCGATTTAAAAGGACTTGAAGGGGAGAAATAAATTTGGAATTGTATGTAATATTATTAGACTCAAATAAAGTGTCTCCTAAGTTTTTTGAACCAGTTTCTGTAAATTGGTCCCTTCTACCGTTTTGTATTTCCCACGATACGCCTTTCAAAGTTGTAGCTCTAATTGTTGTTTTCTTTGCAGTTTTGGCTGCAGTCCAGAAAGGCAATATATCTCCTCTGGAAACAGTATCGGTTGTTGACTCGATGGAATGACTTTCAGGGGTTGCACCAGCTTTCTCAGTACTAGGCGTTGCATCATACTTAATCTTTGCTTTGACATCTTCTAATTCCTTTTCTAACTTGTGAAGAATACTGACGACATTGCTGTCTGTCGCTGATTGTGGATTCAAGTTCTCGGTAACGCTTTCTGTTTCACCTTCCTTAATACGAACTGTTGAAGGCGTATTTCTATGTTCATTTTCATAACTCTCTATTGACATTCCTTCGTTTGATGCGTGTGCTAATGACTTACTAATACTTTCACGTCGTGTTTTTTTGGCGCTTCTTAAGTTGGACATAGATGTTTGGCTTTTGTGTGTTTTACGATGTTTTTTGAGTTCCTTCCAGTTATATGGTGTCCTTGATCTGAAACAAAAACAACGTTATAGACGTTACACATATGCATACGTAAATTTAAAGAGGGGGCGAGACTTCGTGGATTGAAAACACTATGGATACGGCTCGCACGTTTTTTCCTAGGTAACAAGCACCCAAGCCACTTGATGGTGAGTGGGATCTTAAGACTGCAAATGCGTTGGCAACCCTGAGGACTACGATGGAATGCCTCTATGCTAGTAAATTCATGCATGGTTGTTGTATTGTATACCCATTAAGATAAGCAAGCAATATAGTATAACCCGACCTAATCACATATCACCTTTAGCAGACAAAGCTGCTGTCATGGAGTGCCTACCTTATTAAAGCGGTTTATCATGATAAATGATTATAGGAGAAAGTTTGTTTCCATCATTTCATAACAGTCTACGAAACCTACGAAAAAATAGTTAAAAGCAACAATTCACTCTATTGTTTGGCACCACATTAGGTGACAAACAACACCGGCCTTGATAAAACGTATACTCGTAGTGAGATAGAAAGTAAAGATGCTGTCTTCTTTCGTTATATTTCCGTATAATTGCTTCTCTTTTACTCTTTTTATTTTTTCGTGCCCTGTCTACAGTGGCTCAATGCTAGTAATTTTACCGGTTGCCTATAAAAATGCAAACAGTGCTGCGATAGTTTAAAGGAAAGGAGGTGGTAGAATGCTACTCGGCCAGCTACTCGACCGTATCTCTATCATTCACTACGTACCTTATTTTGGGCTTGAGCTCTTTTGATTCCGTAACTTCAATAACAGCTTGGTGGTCTGATACTATATTTGCCTCACCCTCTCTTCCCAGAGTTTTTTTGGAGCGAGGCGTATGCTTATGCTTTGTTTTCTTGTGCATGTCTTGAATCTTTTGTCCACCAATTATAAACTCTGATCCACTCGTGTCCTTCTCGTTAATACTATCTTTATTAGTGGCTTCTTCTGGACTGAGATCTGATTGTAATTTTATCAGCTTATCATATTTTTTTTGAATTTCATTTAAGTCACGGATTTCTGAATGAATTTCAGATTTTGAGTTTAAGAAGTTGTCTAAACTCAATCGTTCTTTGTTTCTAGATTTTCTGTCACGTTTTTTCTTTGTTGTTGTTGTATCATCAAACGGTAACATCATTGTTCTTGGTTTTTCTTGACCGGCGTCACCCTCAGAAGCTTCCAAGCTATCTGGCATTGGCTTCGCTTGAAAGAAGCTATCAACAGCTTCCTTTTTCGAATGTTTAACATGCTTGTGTTTAGTTTTCGTCTTATTTTCTTTTATTGGTATTATATCAGCGCTATCCTTCTGCTTATTTTCTGTGCCGAATGCAATTTTTTTGAAAAACGATTGAATAACAGGTTTCAAAGAGTTAAAATCAACAGTCAAACCCAATGAGTCTCGCTTATTCGAGTTAGCTTTTTTATTTATTGATTTAGGAAAATGTAAACTGGGTGTTGTTATCATAATATGTTTAGTTCGTTTAGCTCGTGCACTCCATTTGTGCATATCATTGTTGTAATACCTTGTATTGTCGACCAAGTCGATAAAATTAGATCTAGGTTTTGCTTCTCTTTTGGTACTAGCACCGTTTGAATGTTTATCTTTGCTACCTACGAAATGTCTCCAGTAGTTATGAACCGCCGATTTTAAAGTCATTCTTGCGTTGGGACTAAGGTTAGAATAGAAGTCAAAAATTACATTTTTTAGTCCCTTTGATATAATATCTCTTAGGTTTGCTCCCGGACTGAATCTTCTTGTAGCATAGTTATTCAGGTTAGATAATACTTGGGTGAATCGTTTCTCCGAGCCAGAGTACAAAGAATTAATCAGATTTAGAAGTTTTTTCTCATTTCTCTTAAGTTTTTCATTTGTAATACCAGTCGCTACAACGTCGAGAAGATTCCTCAGGTCCTCAAGAGGTATTTCTTTGGCATCTTCTAAATTTCTAGACATGAACCTTCTTAAGGATCGATTATCCAACAATTCATAAAACTTACATCCTTTGTAGTTATATTTTCTTGACTCATCGTCTAGTACAGTAATAACATGTTTTAAGTCGGAATCGTTATAGGATCTTACTATATTAACTACTTCTAATAAAAAATCTGTGAATTTAAGGCTTTCGTCGTTAGTCCGTCTTGAGGGTGTTGGATCATCATATACGGACATGACATCTTTTATGTTGTCTAGGAACTTTTGCACTCTGGTAATAACCTCTAAGTCGGCTTCGTGGTTCTTTTTGTCGAATTGTAGAACTGTTTCCAGCGCGAGGTTGACGCTTTTCGGCTGAACAGTTGCAAGTGTCCCTCCTGAAACGAAGTGTAATTAAGTTTTTAGCTTGAAATAAATAAGCTTTTGTTGCCGATTATACTTTTTTCCCCTCAGACAAGACATCATCTGCTTATCAAGAAGAAACTAACGAGCACCAACTCGGCAGGTACATATTATGCGCAGGTGCTTTAATCGCTTATATTAATTAGATTATTTTATTTATTGCATTTTCCATTCCGAAAATTCAATTTGACAGAGTCGAAGGAGCTCCGTTCGCCGGAGCTCCAATTTCTGGGTTGTTATGGCCCTCCGATCCTGCCTACATTTAAGGAATACATTTTAGTGCATTGTCACTTTGGCATCATGTTTAAACTGCTGTACTATGCTGTTAAAGGCGTTAATGCGACAAGGTACAAAATTGTGCAGCTTCTTATAGTCTGATAAAAGGAGACGAACCTATGATACTTTGTAAGTCGATACCCGCTAAGAAATCTTATTAAAACTGGATATAAGATTAATGCTACTCGACAAGAGATGGCGCTTTCTTCTACTCTGTTACAGAAAATTTAAATGTTTGCAAACTTAATACTTTTAGATAAATTTAAAACCCGAAGACCCGAATTAAAATTTTATTCAGGGATGTCTACGTAAAGAACTTTTTTGACGAGTATTTATAAATTTGGACAGGACAGTTTAGGAACCCTTATAGTTTCGCCATGTCCGTCCGTCCGTCCGTCCGCAGCCTAGCTCAGAGACTCTTAGTACTAGAAAGCTTTAATTTGGCATGAATATACATATTACTCACAGCAACAAAGTGGTAAAATAATATCTTTAAAAAAAGTTTTTTTTGGAGTACCTGCCCTACACGTGTCGTGGGGATGTATTTTTCTTTCTCGTCTACCCCATAGTGTGGGGTGTCGTTGGATAATTCTTAAATATTTTCGATTAAGGGATCCGTTTATGAAATATTAAGCTTTAAAGCGCTAATTTTTGTTAGAGTCAAGTGTCCCCCCTTACAGCCAAAACTACAAACACAAAAAATCTGATAAATATCTTTAATAGGAAAACTATCACGACTAAGTAGACTTCATTGGTTCTTGAGTTACAAACGGTTTAAATTTTAATACCTACCAAAAACTCATTGCAGTGTTGGTAAACTGACCGCGACCTATGTCGATGTATGGGGACAACAGTTTTCCAACGGCAAAGTTAAGTTTGTCGCGAGGTCTAATTTGTTTGTAGTAACGGCTTCGGAACCCTCCACTGAGCATGTTCCGACATGCTCTTGCCCGATTTTTGTTAATACTTTCGCAGCTAGCGGAATTTATTGTGATGAAATTTGGTATGGGGAAAACTTGAATCCCGGGATAGTGTCGAGGTAGCGTCTTATATCGTGGAAAATTGGACAGATCCCAAGGGAAAAGCGATATACGACTTCTACGTGTTGTAGTAGCTATATTTTTAGGTAATATTGAAAATTTACCAGTAAACACAAGGACGAGGTAACACAATATTTTCATTTTTACAAATGGCTTCACGTTTTACGATCAATTTACTCGTAAAAAAGTTATAACCGTAATCATTTATGTGGAAATAAAAAAAAACTGTAGTTATATTACATTTCTGCTACATACAAATATATAGTGTTAGAGTTTGTTTTTTAAAGGATTTATACATTTGATTCGGTTAGCAAAGTGTTTGGTACAGTTTGTAATAAAGAACACAAGAGAAAAACTTTAAATTTCATCATTAAAAAAAAATCAAAATGTCAGGTATTTATCCCACTACTATTTTTTAATAAAACTAGCAATAGATTAATAGGTCACATATGCTGACACGCCCACACAAGAATGAAAAGTGATTCAGTGATCCCCAAAGTGGTCTTTATCGACCCCCAGGGGTCGACGACGACCTGCAAAGGGTCTATGTGAGCGGAAAAAATAAATGGGGGTCCACCATAGTGGATCCCATTTAAGCAGGTCGTGACTTTAATTTTGGCTTTCCATTAATGGAATAGTTATTTCATATTCATACTCGAATAGTAGTCTTCATCATCATCATCATCATGTCAGCCGAAAGACGTCCACTGCTGGACATAGGCCTCCCCCAAGGCTCTCCACTCAGACCGGTGTTGTGCTTTTCGCATCCACCGCGTTCCCGCGATCTTTACAAGGTCGTCACTCCATCTTGTTGGAGGCCTACCTACAGCTCGTCTCCCGGTCCGCGGACGCCACTCAAGAACCTTCTGACCCCATCGGCCATCAGTCCTGCGAGCAATGTGCCCCGCCCACTGCCACTTAAGTTTGGCTATTCTTCGGGCTATGTCGGTAACCTTAGTTCTACTGCGGATATCATCATTTCTGATTCTATCACGCAGAGAAACCCCGAGCATAGCCCTCTCCATAGCCCTCTGAGTGACTTTGAGCTTCCTTATAAGGCCCATTGTTAGCGCCCACGTCTTAGATCCGTAAGTCATCACTGGCAACACACACTGGTCAAAGACTTTTGACTTCAGACACTGCGGTAATTTGGACGGAAAGGTGCTGCAAAGCTTCCCGAACGCTGCCCAGCCGAGTCGGATTCGACGAGTGACCTCTTTCTCAATAGAATAATAGTCTTATAAATATATAAATAAACAAATATCTATTTATATAAACGTCTCTATTTTTCCGCGCTAAATTTTCATTGTACCCTGTGTAAAAAATTTTTGCCGGCTAGACTTCCAACGTTATCCCTGCAAAATAGCCCGAAGATTTTTTGCTTAGGTTTTACGTGATAACGTAAATATTAGGTAAGCAGGGGGTCAACCCAAAACCGAAACAAATGCCAAGTGGTGTATAGGACAAAAAAGTTAGGGGACCTCTGCTTTATGTGCTCCCGCGCAAGTAACGTGAGTTTGCGCGCGCCTTGATGGCAGCGCCATCATACAGGGTGGTACTCGATAAACTGTACATATTGAAAGGGATAAAAATTTAAGATAATTTATAGGTAAAACAATTTTTTTTTTTAATCTTCTGGTTTTTTTTTACAGATTGTCAATTTTTTTAATAAAGTTTGTAGTACACTTACTTGTGACGGTGTAACTTTTGATCTAATAGCCCAAAAAAGATAAAACAAAATGCATAGTATTGTCATTAGTTAGGTTTATAATAATTGATAACAATATTAGACCAATTAAAAAAAATAACTGAGTAACTGCTTATTTGTGGAAAATTACTGCAAAAATATCATTTTGTTTTCATAAAAACACGATTTTCTTAAAATTCTGCAGATATTTTACAATTTTTTTTAACGTTGTTAGATCTAAAATGAAACGAGGAATAATAATAAGAAAAAAAACAAATGAAATATCTACAAAATTTTGAGAAAATCGTGTTTTTATGAAAACTAAATGACATTTTTGCTGTAATTTATAAAAAAAATTAAGAAAAAAAGGGCATTTTTTTAAAAATTGTTTTACCGATAAAGAAACCCAAAATTTCATCCCTTTCAATATGTACAGTTTATCGAGTACCACCCTGTATAACTGTTTACTTTAAAACCACAAAATATTTTTATAAATGGTTTACCAGGGTTAAGTAGTTATAAATACGCAAATATTGAATTAAAAACACGCGAACAAGGTGTCATGTGTAAAAATAAAACAATCGAGAATTTGGTTTCTAATCGTGTTTCACGTTTTTTTTAAAGTCTCAAGGAAATATGATCGAGTTTAATACCTATATCTAAAGAACAGGCACAAAGGCGTTATAACTTTCATCTACACTCATATCATAAGTCCTCTATTATGCGTTCAAAACCCGTAGGCAATGACCAGCATTACCTGTGGTAGTAGGTGACAGCGATGACAGCTGTTAATTTTGGAAGATGTTCCAAATTTGGATCTCATTACCTTACAATATTCGATAACGTAATGAAATTACGTTACAGCTGTCATCGGTGTCACCTACTACAACAGGTAATGCTGGTCATTTGCCTTTCGGCTTCTGAACCCATCTTAGAGTACTTATAATAATATGTGTGTAGATAAAGTATTGTACCCGACTCAGCGTAATTGGCATTAGGTACAGACAAATTCATAAATATGTGTACACTTTAGTACCTTGTCTATTTAATGACATATTTAAACTGCCATATATGAGGCAATGAATGTGACAAGTTAATAAAATGTACACATATTTATGAACTCGACTGTATATCACTCGTTACGTACTATTACGTGTCGGTTGCGTAATGCCAATTACGCAGAGTCGTTAGGTTTTCAAAGGTTTTGTTAAAATTATAAAAATCTGTGATTGACCAAAATTTTGTAATTATGTGTGAATAAGCCTTTATTGTAATTTCTGCTGTGAATTGCAAAAAAAAAACGCATCCAAATCGGCTCACCCATTTAAAAGCTACGCACGCACTCACGCACGTACACGCACACGCACACACACACACACACACACACGCACACGTACACGCGCACGCACACGCACACGCACACACACACACACAAACACGTCTTCTTTATGTCTGTCTGTCCTAACTTTAAAGAGCTGTATCTTTTGAACCGCAATGGAAAGCTGGTCGGTTTGTTTTAACTGCTATAGACACGCGAGCGACGCCACGGTTAAAATCTAGTCATAGATGTTATAAGGTCTAACTTTACAAACGTTCACGTTAATTTTATTTTGTAAATTTACAGGGTAATATTATAATTTGGAAAATGAAAATGGCATTTGCGTAACAGATGAGAGAGTCATAACAAGCCAATATCTCAAATATCCCAGCGAAAACGGTGAAGTTCATGAAATCTCTCTCAAAATCGAAGTGAAAAAGGTTAAAGACGAAAGTCCTGATCTGAACTTACAAAGAGCAAAGACAATGATAAAGACACTTTCGACGCAAGAAAGAATACAAGAACTGTAGCGAGAAAGGCTGATTAAACGATGCTTGACACAAGCTGCATGTTGGTCATCTTGATACAAACCAAATGTATTACAATGATAGCAGCAGAACAGGCCTACCCGGATTACTTCGATCATGCCGCTACTATGCCAGGTTCAGACTCTAAGGAGAGGACAACGAAAGAGTTCCCCTTACCGAACCTTAGGCCGTGGGTCACTCTTTTTCCAACCCCAGCACCAAAACCTAACACTACAAAAGCAAAACTTACAACGAAGGCACTAGTAACTAAATTTTTCTTTGTTGCACAGTCCAATATGTCCGATATTTTCACGCTCACTAAGAGTACAGTGCAAACCACAATTAAACCGTATCTTACTGGATTCATGACAACCCCAGACCGCAAAGTAACTTTCCCGCCATATCTTTTTATGAGCACTATTGTACCGCCATCGACAGACATTATTATTCCATCAATGATTGCAGCACAATACAAAATAAGCAAATATACCACATTATCCAAAAAAGGTCCTCCTTTCGCATTACCTAAAAAACTTCTTCGTATCACATTACACAATAAAGTTCCTCCTATTACATTGCCTACAAAAGTTCTTCCAATTAAATTACCTACAAAAGTTCTTCCAATTAAATTACCTACAAAAGTTCCCCCTATCTCATTACCTACGAAAGTCCCTCTTATCACATTACCTAAAAAACTTCCTCCTTTCGCATTACCTAAAAAAGTTGATATAGTCCCTTCCACATTACCTAAAAACGTTGATAGAAGTGGCTTAAATAGTTCTACGTCCACGACGATGAAACAACCTAACGAAGTTTCTCCAACCGTTCCAACAAATACCAGTCAAACTGTGACGACAGAAGCAGATAATAAGAATACTACGAACGCAAGCGAGAAAGTATCAACCACAGTAAAGTTGACAGCAAACACTACTACAAGCCCTAACAATATTAGTTTAACCAATCCTATACCTGAATTGAATAACGTTACGACAGTCAATCCAGGGTTGAACAAAACAGCCAACTTGACAAGCAAAAATGAAACTGGTGAGCCAACCGTTAGTCACAACGGAACAAACGTGCAAATATCGAATACTACAACTACAACTTTAGGAATTGTAGAACGGACACCAAAACAAGAGGCCCCAACCACAACGCCAGTATACGAAGACGTTATCGAGTACGAGGAACTTACGACTGAACCGTTCACGAAATTTATGGAACGATTGCTGTTTCTGGTAGCTAAAATGAATAAAACGTACGCGACGAGATTTATCCGCAACTTTGAAAGGATTGTGACCACGTAAGTTTTTTTAAGGCATAGAGAATGGTGATGACATATGATCATTCATACCCAAACACATTTGCATTCTCAAGATTACAATCGTCAGAGTGCAATAAACTCGTCAAAGTAACCGTCAAGTCATAGGCAACTGTCAGTTCTGTGGCATCTCGATGGAATGTCTCTATGCTAGCAATTTCACCAGACGGACCTAAAAAAATACGGACGCAACCTCGTCTTATCATGAGTGAATGCAAAAGGGGCTGTCTGAGTGCGTGCACACGCACGCACGTAAACTGTCACTCGTGCTGTGTCTCGGCGCGTTGTCTTACCTTGTGTATCTGTGTGCGTGCGGTAAGTCGTCTAACAACAAAAAAGTGCCGACCTTGCATGCTTCACACCTTTTTAGTGCTAAGATACGTCCGTATTTTTCTTAGGTCCGTGTTTCACCAGTTGTCTTATCCTCACACCGGAAGACAAACGAAAGCTTCTGCTTGGCAATACGTTAAAAGATAAGAAGGTAGTAGCGATGTGGACGGACCTGCACAAAGTCCTTAAACCACTACACAAATTTCCAGCAGCCTCAGCTTACGGACCCTTCCCCAGCTGCTAATACTTTTAAGTTCGATTTCGTGTAAGTTTTTTTTTAAAGAACTTCGGAGCCCTGGTCCCTTAGGAGGTCGCCTCGTGATCATAATGTATCGAGTTCGAATCCCGCGGTCACCGTGTACCAATGAGTTTTTCACGACTAAGTAACTGGAGAAAAATAAACCGGTGAAGTAGACTTCATTAGATTAAGAGTTACAGGCGCCTTTAAATATTCCGGTTGATAGGGATAGTTTTTTTTAGGAACGGCGACGGAACCTACAATGAAAATTACAGGACATGCTCTTGCCCCAGTTTTGAATAAAACTTTTTATTTTTAGGAAGTCGAATGGGGGAGCTTTTCATAATTTTGGGGGAATAACGATTAGGTACATAGATGACATGCTGCCTGGATTGGAAGAAAGCACTGATATTCTGCAAAGTAAGTCTACGCATATTCATTTATTCATAATATGTAATATTGCACTTTTTTATGATATAAATTTGATGGGGAGTTTCAAAAAAATAGCCCCCGATTTTTTTTCCACATCTCGAAAAAAAAAATGGTGCCGTTGGGACCATCGTTCTGAACACGAAAAATGGAATTCCTGATTTGTCCCTGAAATATATGTAATTGTCAGTTTTTTACCAAGAAATGTATTATAGATTTTGACAACAAGACTGACGACAAAGAAGAAATGTCTGGGGACATATCGGAAATACTGTTTTTTTTTTTGTTCAGAATGATGACCCCAACAAACGTGCATGTTTTTTCCAAAATTTGGAGTAAAAACAAATCGGGTGCTATTTTTTTGAAACTTCCCAAATGTAGGTACATAAAAAAACAGTTTTTCCATTTACCGAAATCGAAGCCTTTGTTTCCAAACCGGAACCGGTTTGAGGATAGCGGATGATATCGTTTTTATAACCAGTATAATTTCGATTATCCCTTAACCGGTTAATAAAGGTAAATAGGAAGAACAAAATTGAAGAACTGGGGCCTGTTTTATAAAGCTACAAATTACAATTCACAGGTTACAAGTTTCCATTTGACACGCCCTCGACCAATGACGACCAGCCATTTGAGCAGTGTTGCCAGTTTAAACCTGTAAAATTGTTACTTGTAGCTTTATAAAACGTGCCCCTGCTATAAACATTTACTTACCGTTTAGTTAACTCAGATCTATAACTTCTCATTTTTTAACCGACTTCAAAAAAGGAGGAGGTTATACGTTCCACTGCATGTATTTTTTTTTTATGTATGTTCACCGATTACTCCGTCGATCGTGGACCGATTTTAAAAATTATTTTTTAGTTCAATAGAGTATACTTCCGAAGTAGTTCCATTGTCACCAAATCTGAATTTGATGAGGGGATCAGTGAGGAATTGAGGGAACTCCTCAAATATTGTAGGCAAACATATAGCGATTTTAGTATTTTTAGTAACAAATCTAGCATTTGCATTCAGAAAGTATCATTTGGTGAAGTGGAACTGATGATGAAGACCACAGATGGCCACCGGAACTCCTCAACGGTACTGATTTCAAAGGTAGCGAAAAGATATCTCGATTAAGATAGTTGAGCGACTACAACGAAGAATATTTACTTGTTGAAATATGACTATGACTTTTCCGCGGCGTTGCTTGCGGCGCGCTTGAAATAACTTAAAGTTACATATCAACCAAGAAGTGCGACTACGTAACAGTATAAAGTATAAATCACTAAAAAGTATAAAATAAAATAGATGTTTTAAAAAACAAAAAACCGCCTTCAAAAACGCAAAAAATAACTTCTTTTAAAATTGTAGGTACCTAATAGTTAGTTAAGTTCTTTTTTACGTTTTTGAAGGCGGTTTTTTGTTTTTTAAAACATTTATAATAACTATAATGGTACCTAACTATGTGAACCGCGCACTTTAAATGTGAATGCTGTACATGCCTGTAATAGGGTTACCTATCTGAAACACTAAAAAACGTTTGCCAGCTGTTTCATTTGCCATAATTTTCATTTGTCCGAAAGTCATTTTTCTCTGAAACCGTTTAACTTTCCTGAATTGTTATAAAATAAACCTAAACTAACCTACAGGTTCTGTAAGTATATCCCATAAAAAAAATTGAAAAGTTATTGGGTTCAGAATAAAATGAAAATTATGGGAAATGAAAATTATGGCAAATGAAACAGCTGGCAAACGTTTTTAGTGGTTGCGATAGGATACCCTGTAATAGGCTTACATATAATGAATAATGTTGTCAGGTTGTATTATAATATGTATGTATGTATGTATGTATGTAAACTCTTTATTGCACAAAAATATAAATATTACAATTATAATACTAAATTAATGTCCAAAGGCGATCTTATCCCTAAATGGGATCTCTTCCAGCTAACCCTGAACCAAATGAGTAAGGACAATGCATGGGGTTGGACACATACAAGTTTGCACAAAAAGTAAAAAGAAATGATAATACTTATAAATAAATAATTAAATTTTAAACAAATTAGCAAGTACACAAACTAATATAAACGTACATGTATAATACACACATATATACATATATACATACATATATACTTACATAAATATATAAATAACAACTCTAATCATTATAGGAACCTGACTTCACGACTCATTCAGCCACAAAGTTTTTAAATTCCTCTTTAGAGAGACATGAATGATGGATATGTATGCTGTTGGCATGTCTTTAATACATAGATAAATAAATAAACTCAGACTCACGCCAAGCCTACGTTGACCTTTGCGTGACGTAACGTAACGTAAAATCACTTAAACCGGAGCTAGTGAGTAAAAGAGATAGCATACGTCGCTCTATCTATATATAGTTCGTCATTATGACCTCGTCAGCAATTGCACAGAAAAAACCTTCGGTTTCCCCAAAGAGGTCGCCAAACCGCAGCCAATTCACGGTCGCTAAAACGTCTTCGTCGGGCTTGCTCTTCCATAAGTTCTTGCGGTCTCCAGTGCTCGACACCGTTGGTGTGCGGCAGTTCTCGTTTGCCAGTGAGCGAGGCGTGAGGCTCCTGTGTAAGTACTGTAACCACATCGTTATGCATCCCACACTCATTGCCAAGAAAATAATCACTGAGATTGCACACCTCGCGGTTGTGGAGATTCTTAGCATTTGAAATGCCTCGAACTCCACATTTCCTCGGGATGTACAATCTCATAACACATGAGCGTGAGTGCAACATGCTATGTGATTTAAACACTGCGTCCAGCTCAGTCTGAGTCCACATTAGTATGCCAAAGGAGTATGTGAGCAGCGGCATCACCCAGCCATTGAAGGCGCGCTCCTTATTGCAAAGACTTTTAAGAACTTTTATCAAGCGGCAGAAGAAGCACTCCTTCACTGACTGCTTGACATCGCCGTCCGTAATACCCAAAGACTGTGACATACCAATATATTTCTAGGTTTCAACTTCGGAGAAAGATCTGAGAGTCATTGTCTCGGAAAGCATGACCGACGTTGAAGTAGTTGAACAAGCATGACCGCACACTTATCTACACCGAATTCCATCTTAATCGCACTACTGAACTCTTGTGTGATTTTCAATAGTGCGATAAGATCTTGGCGATTCGATGCAAATAGTTTGAGGTCATCCATGAACAATAAGTGAGAAATGACTTCAGCTTCTCTACGCAGTTGATAGCCAAGCTCGGAATCCGTCAGCAAAGAGCTGAGAGGAGGAAAAACCACAAAGAACTAAGACTGTCACCCTGGCAGATGCCTCTTTCACTCCTTATCAAGTTAACGAATGACCTGGTCTGGCCTGGTGGTCTCGGCCACCTGGTTGACGAAGGACTGTGACCAACAGCTTCAAACACACTCTAAAAATGATCTCAAAATTGCATCAACTTTATACAACTCTGAGATCCTTTCGAGCCATGAGTGAGGTACCGAGTCATAAGCCTTCTTGTAGTCAATCCAAGCAACCGAGAGGGCCGCCTTGCTTCGCCTGACTTGCTGACAAATGGTCATTTCTATGAGGAGGATCTCCTTAGTACCGCGCGGGACCCAACCTTACGTCCATTTTGAGCAGAGGCCAAAACGTTGTTTGCAATAAAATGTGCATTTAATTTTGTGCTCAAAGAGGTTTGGGTAAAGGTGTTGTCATTTGTAAAATTCATACATTTTCAAGGTGATCGGCCATTCGTAAAAGTGGCAAATTATGATAGAATTATTAAAAATAAACATATTTTATTATGTAATGTAATACTCTTAAGTGCATCGGAGCCGAGATATTTAAATATTCATACTTGGGCGTACTTTTGTACTAAAAACTGAACATTTAAATCTTTAAAATCTCCGCTCCGATATTATTTAACGCCATAAATTATATATATCTATATGTATTTAGAGGTCCTCTAAATAACTATATAAGAATCATCCGTGGCCGCTGAAAAAAAATAGACAATATTCTTCAAACAAATTTACCCAATGCCCATTGATGTAAAGAGCTCGTAGATGGTAGGCAAGCATGTAATGGGTCGGTAGTTCTTTGGATCCGCGGTACTACCGGACTTGTGGAGCAGGGAGGTTAATAAAAGTGGCAAGGAACCGTTCTCACGGGCGTTTACGAGTTGCGCTGCTAAACACTCATGTGAGGCTTTGAACCATTTAATCCAAAAGTTGTGCAATCCGTCCGGCCCAGGACTTTTCCAGTTCTGAGCCATTCGAATTGCACAACTGACGTCTTCGGCGCAGATGGCAATAGGCCCCATTGGATCAATAGCCTCACACGAGTGTTCAACAGCACGCATCCAGTCTCCATCTGTGTGCACGACTGGCACCGACCACATGCTGCGCCAGAAATTAATCATAGCAGCAGGATCCGGTATGTGTCCGTCGCTCACACCTTGATCGGTTCCTTCCCACTTTCGATACACCTCCCTCTGATCACTTTGGAAGAGGCGATTTAGTTGGTATCTATCCATACGCTCTCTATAGCATCGAATACGGCTTGCCCACGCGTAAACCTTCTGCTTCAGGAAGTCGATACTTTCCGTGATACGGGCCATAATAAGGTTCGTTATTCCGGACCCAGCAAAGGCCTCACGAAACGCATGACTCGGGGGCGATTGTTGCTCCCCCTGAAGCAGATTAGCTTTGCTAGGAGAGTCCTAAACTTATCAATACGCCGCTCAATTCGCACTTCCCAAGCTGGGACAGACCCGCGCGGAGTTCGGTCAGTGTCCGAAAACTTGACTCCAGCTACGCAGCACGCAGCTATTTTTACAAGCTTTTATTTAACCTGCAATGTATGTATGTACGGATCAAATCTTGCAAGTTAAATTTGACCCACTTCCCAGTTTCCGATGAAGCTGAAAATTGGCATACATAATATGTAAATTGGATGACAAAGCATAGTATTATGACATGGAACTGATTTGATTATGGAGTGAAGAAGGTGGCGACAGTATCTCAGGTATACTTAACGTAGACCTACCGTGTTGGGGCTCATTTGTTTGGTCCTGATAACCAGATAATGACTGCAAAAAAAAAAGTACAGTCGGCAACAAAAGCTTGTCCTAAAATGTTTTTTTTGACAGAAGCTTATATTATTATCAGAGATCAATAAGAGTAATGATGGAGTGAGTAATGGGCTTCATTACTCGCAATAATGTGGACATGACTCCAAAGGTTTTAATTAATCAAATTAAATTAAATTAATGGATTTCTTAACTGAACTTTAATCTTGATCCTTTTCAGGACATTAATAAATAAATAATACAAAGACGAGAGGAGTGGCCATTAATATGAATCTATTTAAGTTTGCTCCATTAACATCCGTGGATTGCGAAAGGAGCTTTTCACCTCAAGTTAATTTTAGCTATGAAAAGGAATAAACCAACCACAGAATTTAAAAAAAAAATACTGTTTATTTGCTTTAACCTGTGTAACCACCGGCTCAAATTTGTGACCACCCTTTTTTGCCTCATTTTGAAATAATGAAAAAAAAATGTTTTTTTTTCTACCCCGAAAATTAAATTAATATTAAGGATAAATTATCTCAAATTTAATTTCTAGAAAAAAAAATGGTTTTTTTCTATTTTTTTTTGTTTTCAAAAAAAATATTCTAAACTCCTTGGGAGACCACAGGTTAATAAATGTATACAATAACAAGTCTTTGTATTATTTTTTTATTAATGCCTCTCAAAGGAACAAAATTATTTTTGGGGTAAGTAATCAATTAATGTAATTTAATTTATTTAATTAAAATCTTTGGAGTCATGTCCACATTGTTGCGAGTAATGACGCCCATTTGACCGGTCTCTGATTATTATTAATATTTAGTTTGGTTTTGGTGCCGTGACCAGGATTTCAAAATTTTATTTGTCTTAATCAGGAATGTTCACTTTGGGCTATTCGAATTTGAAGAGCCGCCGAAAGACCCTGGCTGTCGACACCAACGAGCTTCTGGACTACATGGATATGATGTTCATACCCGAAGAGGAGAAGTTGATGCAGGAGATACTCAACCAAACTATGAGGTATCCTAACACGAGCAAGTCCTCCGCGGACATATGTACAGGTAAGCATGTTAATGAGGTTCAAAATACTTTGTCAAATCATAGCAAAAAGGTTCATCTTTTAACTTTCCAGTCGTAAGATTTTCGAATGCAACTAACTAGCGAGCTCATTGACATACATTTCCCGAATTGGCGGGCAACGCATCGACAACTCTTCTTGAGTTGCTGGTGTTATGGACAGTGGTGATTATTTAATACACTTTTGAACACATACCAATATACTACATGTTCCAGCGCGTCTTTCATTTCAAATGCGAACCAAGGTGGAGACACGCCCGACCATGTGCATAAGTATACATGAACATGTAAATATATGTAAGTACAAGTAAGTATGTGTATGAGTCAACCAGTGTTAATTTGTCGACGAGCTCGCTAGGGACGAGTTATACAAGACGAAGACGGCAGAAAAAGCCCCTTAAGTAACCTTCATAAACCATACTTAGTAAAACTTACTTTGCTACCAGCTTCTGCCCGCGACTTCGTCCACGTAGTAGGTAATTCGCTACAGCTGCAACGGGAACAAGACAATACGATACAATACAAAATATTTGTATTGTTTATCATAAAAAAACACGAAACAATCAATTTAATTATCAGTCTGTTTCAATGTTAAGGGAGTTACAGACTAACTAACACACACAATAACAAACTTTCACATTTGTTGAGTGATAAAAACATCGGTCTCAGGGTATGCAGCACTGACCATATATGATTATCTTTTGCAGAAATAATTAACGACTTGATTATTATGCCTTCAAAAAGATTTTCGGGTACCAAAAAAGGCAACAAACTGTTCGAATCTTTAGATAAAATCATCTTATCCAGGCATCCTAAATATAACCATCATCGAAGGACTCTTGAAAATAAAGGCAAATCAATTGCAGCCATAACTAACCAAGTTGGAAAAAGCAATAGAAGAAATTTGGATAGCTTTCATTATTCTAATGTCAGAAAACTTAAAGCTCTAAACCATGTTAGGGAATCCAACAGGAGATATGACGGTAGCATCAAAAATGCTAAAGGCAAAAAAAGTAACGCCATGCACCATTTAAATAAAGGCAATAGAAGAAAAGGGAATGGAAAATGGAATGAAGGCGATAGAAAACAATACGATAGGGTCAATAATGCTCTAAGGAGAGAAATTGAACCCACGAACCATGGTACTGAATCCAATAGAAGAAATTATGATAATTATGATAAAATCAGAGAAAGAGAAGACATAATCCATGTTAATGGAGACAAAAGAAAATACGATAGTATTAATTATTCCAAAGGCAGAAAAAGTAAAGTCATACGTAATTTTAATAAAGTCACTATAAAAAAAACCGGTAGTATTAATATTGCTAAAAACAAGGGAAATAAAGCTATAAACCATTTTAATAAAAGCAATAGAAAAAAATATAAAATGGCGAGAAAAAAGCTTCATGACAGGAGATTTGGAAAAGAAAACTTAAGGCGCTCTTATAACAAATTTAGTGGTAGATTTCAAACACCAGGATGGATAAGGAATGCAAGAGAGATAGATAACAATAATTATAATGGTGAAACTGACAATAAATTTAGTACTTTTAGTGATAGTGATGAATTTGTACAATCTGAAAGCGACGATGAAAATGATGAAATGGAAAGACAAAGAAAGGCCAATATAGTTTTTGACAGGATTCAAAAGCTTAAATCCAAAAATGTCATTGAACCTGTCATGAAAACTGAAACGGTAAGGAGGCAGGAATTAGGAGTTGGGAGGAAAATAAAATGGGGACTCCCAAGTTGGAATCCCAACGAAAATGAATTTGCAGTCTTACGACAAGAACAATATCCGAGCCAAAGGAGAACTGATCGTGAAAAACTTTTACTAAATAATAGAGCACTACTTTTAAAAAAAGGTTTTTCTGACAATAAAAATAACTTTGAAATGTTTAGAGAAGGACGACCTCCGAGTGAACCGCCGTCTCAAAAAGCCATCATCAAAAATAATAATAATAACCATATATTAAGAATAGGACCACAATACGACAATGTGAACTTTAGTGCACCAATGAAATCACAATTCCAAAATAATATTCGACCTGTTCAGAAATCATTTGTATCAAGACAACTAAAAATGCTGCAAATTACTAAACGTTTTCACAATTACAAACCTAAGATCGCAGAAATTCGCGTACCAAGCCCCGGTTTCCTGAACCTGATGGATAAAACTTTAATCAACAGAACGTCTAATATGTATATCCCCGAAAGATATACTAAGATTACACCTTATACATATTTTGGCCTCACCCCGCTAGAAATACAAAACAATAATAGTTATAATCTGAGAAATTACAATGAAATTAGTAAAAGCATTGGTAGGTTAACTCCGTCAAATGCTCTTCCAAACCATCAAGTTATGTCTGTCGACTTTGATAATTCTCCTAGCATAATAGACTTCAGTATGAAAGTAAAACTGAAGAAGCCTAAAGATGCAAGAGATGGAGGTGAATTAGTGTTCGTTAAAGATCATTATAATATGAGGGGCAGGGAAGCGCAGGTTACAGAAGAAACAAGAACTTGGGATCCATACCAAATGGACAAGTATTTCGCGAAAACTAAAGTAACTCATAAGGATATTAACAAACGTGTGCATGTTAGAAAGCCCGTGTCAGATACCAGCGATGACAGTGACAGCGATATGTCCCAGTACGAGCGAGATGTGGATGATGAAGAATCAGGTAAGTAATTGATGAGTTTTTAAGATACTCGTATTTTCGTAGTATATATCGCACCTTCAGAACAATAGTGACCTAATTGAGAAATTTCAAATTTCGAGTTAGGTCTCTATGATAATAAATTTATGACTCGAAGTTTGAAAGCACAAATTTTGAATTAGGTCATTATTGTTCTAAAGGTGCGATATATTGCTATAAACAAGGGAAGAAGGCCATAAACCATGGTTGTTGTAAGTATTTATTTACTTATGTTATAATATTATATTTATATGTGTAAACAAATATTATTGTATTATTATATGTTATTGTATTGTAATAGTACTTATACCCATATTCTATAGAATTAACACATGTCATATATACTGTTACGTACGTGGGGGTAGGTAACTGATAGAAAAGCACGAATACACCGATAATCAAAAGTAGATTTTAATAACGCACTCGCTTAAACCGTTACAAAACAATTATCGCACAATAAACTTCGAATACTCAGATGATCGCTCGGGTCGCTCTTATTCGCACTGTTCGCTTTCCAAGTAAAGACTGAAACTCGGTTGCCGGTAGTTCCGCCTTTTATACTTCCCGTGTCTGATCTTTCCAGAATGCCTTCCGGAATGTTCCGCCTATTGCTGCCTCATTTCAAGTTATCTCTTTCACACGCTTCTGGAAGGTTCTCAGTATCGCCGTCTCTTTCTAATCGTCTAATCTCTTTCACACACTTCACGAAGATTCTCAGTATTGCTGTCTCTTTCTAGTCGTGTTTTCTCTTTCACACACTTCTCGAAGGGTCTCAGTATTGCTGTCTCTTTCTAATCATGCTATCTCTGTCACTCTTAGTGGAAAATTGCCATATACTGAAATGTACTTCAAAGGCCCATAAGGGGTCCTGAAAATGCCTGAAAATGAGTTTTCAGGTTATAGCGTCATCTGATAGAGGGTGGCCTGAAACGGACTGAAAACATGTTTCAGGCGCCTGAAAACAACGGCCAGTTGGTAGAAATTTTGATAATCTGGTATGTGATAGAGCTACCTTTGAAACGGACTAAAACTATATTTCAGCCTGCTGAAGACGCTTCTAAAGCACCAAAATTAACGATAAAAAATGAGACGGCTTATGCTATAGGCGTGACAATACGTACAGCTATCTAGCATGTTTTTTTAAAGTGAAAGAAGTGAATGTAAAGTTTCAAACGTATTTGAATTGCTTTCGAATTATTTTGTATGGGTTACCTGACATAAACGCTTCTACAAATCATGACTTACCTCACAGACAATAACGAACGAGGTTAGAACCTCTTTTTGTTTAAACTTTTCAACAATAATATTATGTACTAATTTCATATTGTAGAACAAGACGAATCCGATAGATACACATTTAAAGGGGTGAATAGAAAGAATACCCATTCGAAACATCACCACAAAATCCGTGTGAAACGTCACAAACGGAAGAGCCACGACAAGTATAAACACAAAAAGCATAGACGACCCGTAAGACTAAGACACGGTAAGTTTTTTTATATAAGACCGGGATTACACCTGTAAGTTATTACGAAAGTTTTGAGACGCAACTATGGGTAAGAGTGAGTGGCAAATATCTGCATCTCTCTCTTTCATATAGCTTTCTTTCAAAACATACGTAATAACTTACATGTGTAATCCCGGCCTAAGACGAGGTTTTGTATGTTTTCAGTGGTTCAGAATCCAACTGAATTTAGGGCATGAATTCCGAGATCTCGGAATCTCGGACCAATTTTTCAGATATTACAATTCCGAGATTAGACGGAGCAAATGGAGCAATACAGGAACGATTTCAACATCGAAATTGAATTCCGGTATTGACCCTATCAATATCGTAAATCCGATGTTCATTACCTTTTAATTCCGGTATAGTAATATCGAAACAAACGTAGAATATCGAAGTTATCTGTGGAGTTGCCTGGTTTAGTTTCAAGCTCCAACACATAGATGACAGCACCTTCTATGCATTACATGTAGGGCATGCAGTATCAGACGATATTTCCAGTATCGGAATTGAAAGTCGGTATTGAATATTGAATAGAAAGTGTTTTTTTAATAGATCCCCAATTCCGATGCTAGTATCGGAATTCCGATATTGAGACACAATAGGTACCGAATTTCAATTCCGGTATTGGAAATAGTTCAATATTGTATGCCAAGGGTAATTCCGAGATTCCGATATTGAGGTTTAATATCGATTTTCAATTCCGATAAGTGAAATCGTCCGATACTGCATTCCGCCAAGCAGCATTCGCATTGTTGTGTTCCGGTGTGGGGTGAAGACCACCGATGACATTACTAGCATAGAGGGTTGGCTGCTGCAGCTGCTGTCTTGAGATTGTAGTCTTGGAATTCAAATGTCTAATGTTTCTCAAATCCCAGTTACCATAACATGTCATGTGTGCTGGTGTTCCTCCTTCTTGCCATAATAAAGAGGGAGAGAAAGAAGGTGGTCACCGCCACGCATTGACACCCGCGACACCGTCCATGTTACTCTCCTAAGGAACTCACTTTTCAAATCGACAGAGGTATTATTAACCGGCGTGTGCTGTTTCGTCAGAGCATACGAACGTACATTTTAGGGCGTGCATTCTAGATAATTTGTTAGATAAAAATCCTAAAATCGTTATTTCTTTGTAGCAGAATTTCACGTCGCATTGTTTCCCATTCCAAAAATTAATAGTTCCGACGGCGCACCGCCTTCAGGGAGCTCCTATTTCTGGGTGGTTTGGCCCTTCCTTCGGGCCTCCTGCAAAACTTACATAACCTAAACCTTCCTACCTATTTCGACCTAATCTAACAAGGCTTCGTACACCAAATGTGCGTGTCAGGATCAGCGCAGGCGCAGGCTGAACGCCGGCCCGCGCGTGTTTACTATTGCATGGAACGTTTAATTTGATGTATCTGGTGACGAGCATAGCAGCCAAGATGAGTTTATTAATACGGTCCTCAGTGATTGCACGGGTTGTCTTACCCCATCCGTAGAACACAACGAAGCTACCACACTGCTGTTTTTTTTTTATTGTGGAAAAAACGAACGCCACATAGACGGCAACTACCTACCTTAAATATTGGAAACAGCAAATTCTACGCAAAGGAGACTTACTTTTATTTTTGAAAACAAATATTACTGCATTTAAGGATTTTTGAAATTTTACCTTCCTTGACCGGAAATCGAACTGGTGAAGAAGGGTTCTTTTACGGTCTTTATTTAATTTAAAGGTGTATGTGTTATAGACCTAAATGATCAATATCAATGACCCTTTCGATCTGTATCATAAAACACGACTTTATTGTTTTGTCATACTCGACCAGTTCGACAATTATTTTTTTCAAAAATCCAACTGTGCAGTATTTTTTGTTTTCAAAAATAAAAGTAAGTCTCCTTTGCGTAGAACTTGCTATTTCCAATACCTACCCATTTAAGGTAGTTGCCGTCCATGTGCCGTTCGTTCTTTCCACCCTGTATATGATATCGAATGGCTACCGTACCGCGTTGTTGTAAACAATTTTTACATAAATGTTACTGATTTAATATCAATAATTACAGGCACTCATAAAAAGATCAGAAAAAAACATGGCTTCAGACATACGAAGAAAAGGAAGCATGGCAGAAATAAACATTCACATCACAAGAATCACAGGTATTATAAACGGGGTAAAAAACCAAACCTCAAAAAACATGCAATGGCCATAGATCCCATTAGAAATAGGGCTAGCGACACTCGACCCCTTCCAGTGGGTAATTTATTCAAATATAAAGAAGACTATTCTCCTAGTGAAGAAAACTCATCAAATACTGAACAAAGAGTTGGCATATACGCACCTCAAAATAAAAAATTTAAATCTATAGGTAAACTAATGGAATTTGATAAAGTCTCAACATTAAGAAGTAATATAGAGGTCGAAACTTATAAAACACCAATCAAAGTAAACTCTCCGGAAAGAGCAGAAAGTGTAGCCCAGCCCAAAAACAGTCAAGAAGTTAAAGATCTTGAAAATAAGTTTAATGGCGATAAGAATAATATAGGCAAGGTTGATAGAAGAAATCCAAAGCGAAGAGGAGCTTATGTTACTATAGGCCTATTAATGGATGACATGATATACAGATTTCGAGAGAATGAGTTGAAAAGGAACGTCTATGACGCCTTTAGGCAAGATTACAGAAGAAACTACAGAAGAACTATGGGAAACGAATTTCACCCACCAGTCCTACCCCCCCTAGTTATACGAGAAGATTCGGTATACACAGACGATGAGGCGATCCTAAAAAGAAATATTTATAAGGCTATTGTCAAAAATGCGAATGCAGATAAGTTAGATCAAAAAAATGAACCAAAAGTGTTGAAAAGAAGTTTTTAAAAAAATAGGTGTCTTTAAAAATAAATAGACGTAGCAAAAATAAGCTTTTAATAAATTCAAAATAAAAACAAGGTACAAAATGGCGAATGCTGATGCATTAGTAAAAAAACACCAGGGTAGGGCAGCATCTTAAGCAAATTGACCTGTAACGCAATGTCCTGAACCCTTGTTGTGAAGCAATTTCGCAAGGCAGCTTCTACACCGCTTGCATGATTTAATCTAGGGCCATAGCCAAGAATAAGCCAAGATGCAAACGCTACTAACGTTTTACTTTTCTATCACTCAAAATGTATGGGGTGACAGGTTTACCGCAACGCACGAGAATGTCCTCCCATACATTTTGAGTGATAGAAAAGAGAAACGTCAGTAGCGTTTGCATCTTGGCTAGAAACTCTGATTAATTCAATAACTAAGACTTTAAATAATGTAATTCTAGTGGTTTCAAATCTACGAGATACGACTTAGGCCTTTGATTTGATCATTCTGTTGTAATGTAGGATATGAGCATTCTAATGGTTTAAGAGTTCTAAGCGCAGGACATGTTAAAAAAGAACTAAGGATAAGTAATAAAACATTGTATATTACAATTTCCTAATCAAATTGCTTAGCTAACAGCACCGGTGTTCCCCAAGGAAGCATCTTGGGTCCTTTGCAATTTCTATTATTCATCAATAATTTAACAAATTACTCTTGACATAAGTGCTTAATGTTTGCTGATATCTCAATCTCGAATCTCTTTTATTTAATGCGATGGCAAAAATAAGGAACTCACCATATACCTACAAAGCCTCAGACCTTCTGAAGACACAATAAATGTGATATAATACATTTTTATCAGTTCAAGCAGAGAGCATTATAATGGTGAAAATTAAAGAATGATACAAAACACTTTTGAAAAGTTCGTCTGAGAAGTTTAACAAAAAAACGTAAATATAATATTTTTAACTTAGGTATATTTTACTTACAAATCCTGTAAATACTAGTATTATAAAGCGTTACCTACGCTGCTTCTTTCTCTAGTATCTTTATCTAATCTTTATCTAGTATTTAGTGAAAAGGAGGTCTTCAGGAGAGGATTCATCAGAAGATTTAAGTTTAACTATTTTATTTTAGAATCGGATTACTACGAATAATATATTCTGAATATGTAATTTTCTAAAATAATAATATATCTTAGAAGCCACGACGTCACATGGTGAAAACAGTACATAAATGAGAGTTGTCGTAGTAATAACAGTTATTTTATTACCATGTTAATGTTATTGCTATTAATCTTTAAGTACTTCCTATTTCTTAGCGTCCGGGTCTGCGCTCGACACATGCCCCTGTGGCAACGAAGTCGATTATCTGGGTCTCCACGGACTTTCATGCCAAAAAAGCGCTGGTCCGCTTCTCTAGGCACGCCTCGCTCAATTACATTATCCGCCGGTCTCTTGACTCCGTCAACGTTCCCTCTTTACTGGAGCCAACCAGTATAGCTAGGCACGACGGCAAGAGAACAGACGGTATATCTTTATTTCCGTGCAGTATAGTGCGAGTGCTAGTGTGACACGGTACATGTGTAGATACCCTAGCTTCGTCACACCTCCGCGGAACAGAAAACGACCCAGGCGCGGCGGCTGGAGCGGCTGAAATACTGAAGAAGAGTAAGTACAAGGACCTTGGCGCAGAATAATGCCAAGTATTTTGGTGCTAAGTATTTGGACTTTTGAAGGATATTTCGAAAGACTAATAATAGAGCAACCGTAGACCATAGAGCTTCCTCCGGCAACGCCTAAACTCGGATTCATAATTAGATTCCATCACATCTACCACGGTGTTGCCATTGAAATGAAACATTCCAACATTTATGTTGGAATGTTGAACGAAACGAATGAAACACACATTAGTAAATTTACTCTTGGCGAAAGAATGCACGTAAGTAATTAATTACTTAGTAATTATTAGAATAACATTTAAATGCTTTCTTTAATTAAAAATGCTTATACAAAACCTGTTGTTTAAATAAATATTTAATTGAAGCAATTTTGTGGTAGAAATATTCATATTGCAATGGTAAAACTTCAGGTCTCGATAACATTTGGTATCCGTTTTGATACAATAATATTATCGTTTGAAGATGTGCGGATATTATTAATTATTATATTATACTTAAAACCAACATTTGAAAAAAAAACACTACCTAGTTGTGTTGCCTATTTTTAAGGCGTATTACATTATCCTGACTGTAGCATCCTAACTGCAGGAGGGGCGTTGAACCATCTCACTAATTAGAGCGAAACAATTAGGATCCTTTTAACTTATAATTAAGGAATATATGAATATAAATGTTTACTTTGATACATAGCAAACATCTAGGAATCAAAGTAGTATAGGCGAGAAACTTAACGAAACTCCTACGTTTATGTAATTGTATAGTGCCTTTAAACATAAAACTTCCGTGAGACTCAGACATATTAAGGAGATCACACCGGGTTACTCACGTAAAAATTGTCGAAGAACGCTCGACATGTTTCGGGCTCGTCCGGAGTCCCTATTCATGAGCAGACGCGGCCGCAGCACGACGAATACTGCGGGCCTGCGCTCTGTCAGCCCGGCTGCTCGGTGCGAACGGCGTTGCCGGCGAGAAACTACCCCTACGGTAGGAAGGGTCACTACCAACTAGGCTAGCGCGTTGTCAAAGTTATTCGTGGCGCTCTAAAAACTAAACGCGTGGGCCGATTTTGATCGAATTTGACATTTGCCCGTATAATTATAATCGGAAGTGAGCCTAATCTGTCCGCGGTTTGAATATAGGGTTCGGCCATTAGAGTTGGTTAGCAGCAGTCGCGTTTCTAAAGCTTTTTGTTATTACTTTAATTAGGTTAATTAGGTTTATTTGTGCTTTTTTTAGTTTCCCATATTTTTTAATTTGTAATATTTACTTTGTAATATAATTTACACCGATATTTAGTGGTAAGTCGGGTCTTAACTTTAACATGATTTAAACAATTAATATATGAAATCAACGTAATATGCATTGCTTCCTGAATGTCATAGGAGTTTTCATAGCACGGTCAAGGCAAGCTATGGAGTCGAAATTATCATTAAAATTCAGTACTCCAACTCATTAATTTCATTAATTCCAATATTGTATTACATCATACTAGTATTATTAAAAACCATTAAGGAATTAAATAAATAAAGGAGTAAAAGTTGAAGTTAAATTTTAATGTTAATATCGACTCCATAGCTCGCTTACGTCTGACCGTTTACCGTACTATGATAATACCGAATCCTGCTGATAACATTCCTAGAAATCAAGAGACCATTCGTTCTCCCCATTCACTCGATTTTCCCGCGATTTTACGCGATAATCGAGCAATCATGCGTTCACGCATCCGGAATCTCATTCACAAACTAAAGGCACACACAACACATGAAAAAAATAAAAGGATTCCGCGTACAAGCACGCGAGTCAGCAGTTTGCAAGAACCGACAAATTCCCATCAATACAATAATAAAATACAAGTACTCATACAATACAAATAATACTTACCATTGATGTTTGGAATTTCGGCATAACATAGTTTGCCAAGTAAACGGAGAAAACAGGAACTAACGAAAATTCCTTACTGTTTCTACGTTAATCCATAGACGACAGCGCCACTGACAACGGCAAAAATAAGTGTGTTAACGTACAATGCGTGATTGTGAACGCATCCGTGCGAGTTGGCGCCAAAATATTGACAGATCGTGTTCGACGTCGGAATCTTGTCTATGGTTTCAAGTTGCCAACACACAATAACTCTGTTTGATCATTTTATATTGTTGTTTTTATGGAACTTTACATCAGCAAAAAAGTCTAATAAGATTTCATTCAAAATCTACCTTATTGTCGTCTCATTATTTTGCAAAAGTATTATACGGCGGTTTCCTTACTAGATGTTATCAATGTTGATATGGAGTGCAGCCTTACGTATCTGTACATAATTGTCAAATTCTGTTGCTACACTCAAAAAACCACATCTCTTAAGTGATTTACTTATAACTTAATGCTATCTTAACCCCGCAGCCATTATACATGCCCACCCGACCCAAATTGACCAACTTCTCACAGTTGACTTCAATTGTCCTTTTGAAGCTACAAAAAAGACCATTAGGCGGTTGACAATGCTATAAAGAAACCCAGGCAGTAAAGCCTACCTGTTGCACAATCAAACTGATAAATATAACTTTTTTTATAAACGGCCAAGCGCGAGTTGTATTTTACAAAGAGCATGCATCTGGATAGATCATTGAGTCCGGTTTCTTGTGAACGGTCCGTTCTTCCGTAATAAGAAAAAGAGTCATGTAACCTAAAGTTTATTCAAGAGAGTCTAAATATATTAAATTATTACAATTTAACCAATTCAGTAAATTATATAGTAGCAAAATAGTCGAAAACATTAGCTTCTCGGGTAGTCTGCCAATATAAGAAACCCTTTTATGGTTCGACCTCAGTGCCCTTGTGTGTCTGTATGTCACAGCTGTTTTTCCTGCACTACACAAGTCATCAGACCCTACTAATTGTATGTTTCTATTTAATTAGGTAGGCTGTGCACCATTAAATATTTCGCTTTTGCGACTGGCGTCAATACTCTATTAGATCTTCCGATGACCGATCGATTTCCAAGGCTCATACACAGTGGGCTCATATCGATTGTATTGCGGTCACATTCGCGACGTTTTTGCTGCCACAGACAATTTGCTTTGTCGCTGTTTTTTTTACCGCCCCGAGACCTGGGTGTGAGCTGTGTGGCCTTTGCAAAAAATATGAGGAATGTGTGATTTTGAAGATGAAATTGTAAGTTTTTTCATTTATTACAATCTTCTTTATCTCGTTGATGAACGAATAGTCAAAAGTAGGTACCTACTGTAGATTCTCGTGAACTACTTAAAGGTCTTTTACTGTAGTCTCTGACACGTATAGACATTGTCAAAAATCAAATCAAGAAATGGTTAATAATTTCACTTTAACATAAGATTGTATAATTATTTATTCTGGAAAATAAGCTTTATCGTAAAAATCATTAATTCATGGCGGAATAACTTTGGTAAATTTGTTGTTTGCAAATGGGCAAATATCTGTGAATCTTGGATGTTTGCTATGTATTTATCTGTATAAGTATGTTTATCGTTGTCTAGTACGAATTGACATTTATATCTGACATTTAAGTAAGTCATCTGTCTTCCATAGACAAAGTCTGTGCACTTGGAAGTGTTGTTTAATATGCAGCACTTTATTTGTCAATAACGCACAATGACATAACAAACCTCTTTATTGAACACAAATGCTGGCAGGAAACGAAATAACTGTCCATTTACAACACTCGGGGGAGGTTGTATTCAAAGAATTCTCTTTGACGGTTAAGATTGTTTGGTCAATGCCCAGCAGCGAGTAGAAGTGGGCAAAAGTATCTGTACCTTTTTAACCCCTGGAAAAAAGAGGGGTGTTTGACGTGTGTGTCTGTGGTATCTTTGTTCCCAAACGGATGGCCCGATTTGGATGCGCATTTTCTAAACTTTGCATACACTCTAGCTAAGAACAATCCCGATTAAACTAGATTTATTTAACAGACTTAAAAAAAAAGGAGGTTCCTAGTTTGACCTGGATGTATGTATGTATGGATGTTTGTCCGCGATTATCTCGCGTTCGGCTGAAACGATTTTGATGCAGTTTTCAGAAAAGTATTACACTTAGGAGGATTTTAACCGACTTAAAAAAACGAGGTTCTCAGTTAATTTTATGTATGATCACGCATAACCTTTTACAGAAATGTCCGATTAAAAAAAAAACTTTTTCGGTTTGATAGTATATACTTTCGAGGTAGTCCCATTGTCACCAAATCTGAATCTGATCAGGCAATCCGTGAGGAATTGAGAAAACTCCTCAAATATTATAGGCATACATACAGTGATTTTAGTATATTTAATAACAAGTCAAGCATTTGCATTCAGAAAGTATCATTTGGTGAAGTGGAACCGATGATGAAGATCACAAATGGCTACTGGACGGAACTCCTCAATGGTAACCTATTTCAGGGGTGGCGATAAGATATCTCGATTAAGATAGTTGAGCAATTGTACTAACGAAGAACATTTAATTGCTTAAATATGACTATAACTCTCCCGCGGCTTGCTTGCGGCGAGCTTAAAATCTCTTAGGGCCACTTGCAGAGAAAATTTAACGCTGGGTTAAGACACTAACTCGAGTTAAAATGACAGTTTTCGTATGAATCTGACGTTTACTAACTCGGGTTAGTGTCGTAACCCGGCGTTAAATTTTCTGTGCAAGTGGCCCTAAAAGTTTCATGTCAACTAAGAAGCGGAACTACATAACAGCTTATTATGACCACTAAACAGTATAAAAAAAATAAAATAAATGTTTTAAAAAAAACAAAAAAACGCAAAAAATAACTTCTTTTTTAACCGACTTCAAAAAAGGAGGAGGTTCTCAATACGTGGGATTTTTTTTTTATGTATGTTCCCCGATTACTCGAAGACCACTGGACCGATTTGAAAATTTTTTTCGTTGTTCGAATGGGTATACTTTCTAGTTGGTCCCATTGTCACCACGTCAGGATTTGATGATGGGATCATGGAGAAATCAAGAGAACTCCTCAAATATTATAGGCACACCTATAGCGATTTTGGTATTTTTCACTGTAACTCATGCATTTGCTTTTGAAAAGTACTATATGGTGAAGTGGAACTGATGATGAAGACCACAGATGGCCACCGGAACTCCTTAACGGTACCTATTTCAAGGGTGGCGATAAGATATTTCGATAAAGGTAGTTGAGCGACTATGACGAAGCACATTTAGGTTTAAATATGACTATGACATTCCCGCGGCGTTGTCTGCGGCGAGCTTGAAATGTTCTATAGTTTCTCATTAATATTTAGAAGTGGAGCTACGTAACAGCATAAATAGGATCACTAAAAAGAATAAAATAAAATAAATGTTTACAAAAACAAAAACCTGCCTTCAAAAATGCAAAAAATAACTTCTTTTAAAATGGTAGGTCAGTCCAACTGAAGTCGGCGTCCCACAATATTTTAAACCAAAAGCCGAATGCAGTTGGACTGACCTACCATTTTAAAAGAAGTTATTTTTTGCATTTTTGAAGGCGGGTTTTTGTTTTTTAAAATGGTAGGTTTCGTTTTGCCATTCAACCTCATTAAACTTAGTTAATAGAAATATTATTATTATTATTTATTTATTTTAATGGCGTCTACAAGTTATGTAATTTTGCCAATGTCAAGTATATATAAGCAATTGTACGGTGAATCGTCGTTGTCGTCGGCGTCTTCCAGTCCCAGTCGGCACACCATTGAAGATGGCGGGCATCCTCTTCAATGGCTTGATTGGCTTGGTGTGTTCTTGACCGCTTGCTCATTCAGAATCAACTTTTCACTGTTATTATATTTAATGAATATTCTTTGTCAGTGTTGGAGGTTACTTCACAAAGTTGCCCTGGATTTGCGAACCAAAATCAACGATAAAGTAATTTACAAAAAATGAAATAAAAAGACAGATGTTTTCAAAATGACACCTAGACAAGAACCTTTATAGAAATAGCAACCGGACTTCATTGACGCAAAAACCATTTTTTGAGAAGGTTATAAAAGTATAATGTTCTAACCACGTGTACCGGCGATTTTGGAGGTTATAAAGAGCGAGATGGCTATATACCGCTGATTACGTCATGATTGCACATTCATGAACGTATGGTATGACTTCCATATTAAATCACGTAGGGGGTGTATTAACCAACCATTCGACATTCAATTTTCGTTATTTGTCGAACGAATTTAGAAAGTAGAAACAAATAAATTGGAAAGACGTCAATGATCTTTACATAGTATAAAACAAAGTCGCTTCCCGCCGTCTGTTTCTCTGCATTTACGTTTAGATCTTTCAAACTACGCAATGGATTTTAATGCGGTTGTCATTAATAGATAGAGTGATTCACGAGGAGGGTGTCTAATCGCTGTCTAATTAGCAGTTTAAAATGCTTGTATCATCCGTATTTCTTGGCCGATTTTAATTTTAATTTCACTTTTGATGATCTCTTTTACGGTATTTTCATATTAGGTCGAGAAATGCTATTTAAAAAATCCATTCCCTATTGTTCCTTAGTGATTAATTTTCACACATACATAAGTTTGAAAAAGGGACGCATTTATTGTCTTTAAAAAGGTCTTTGAGTACGCCATTTTTTTTTACTGTGTTATGAATCGTAATATGTGGGAAAAATGGCGACCTTTTGACTTAAGTCTCAAAACTACCAGAAACCGGGTGGCCACTTTACCGAAGCATTTCACGCGTGACAGACCGGCGAAAATAGGGATTTGAGTTATTAGTCGGGATTATCAGGAACCGAGGGGACAAAGGACTCTCGCTCCTTGATTTTAATCTTTTTACTGTTGGAAATATGTATGCAATTTTTAATTGGTTTGATTTACCATATAGCTTGAAGTTTGTAATAAATAAAAATTGACCTAGTCCCAAATTTAACTCCAGACTTGCACTATGGTCGGACTAGACAACAACACACATCATGACGTAGATAAACAAATACAATTATTGGCCCATACCTAGAATCTAAACCTGGGACTGTTAGCTTTGTAGGCAGACTAGGCTACTATATACCTACTTACTTGCCCGTTTTTAATATTAACTTGGCAATCAATTAAGTATGGCTCTTTAGAGTGACTTCGTTTCAGTTTTATAAATCTCCTAGATGATATCAAGTATCGAATATATGTCAAGTAACACGACACTAATTTTAGAAGGTGTGATTCACAAGCAGAACCTCTGCCCTGTCTACATAGTGGTCTATTTTAACGACCGTAGCACCGTCGTCAATCAAGTAATAAAAAAAAAACAGTCGTCTCTTTGTTCAATGTAAAAGTTGCAATTCAGTTAAATTTATTATACTTTGTTTGTCTGATTCTGAGTTTACTTAACAAGTATTAATTGAAACCACATGGATCAATTTAACCTATACATATAAGTAAATGCGTAAACTTTTTCTTAAGTAGGTAGTCATGTATTATTTTCATTTCTCGTTTGTTCGATTTAATTCGAACTTCTTGTTTGAATTAAGGAACTAAAAGGTCAGTAGACGACCAGTTAGTAGAGTAGACCACGCCGGTTTGGTAGACTATCCACGCCTGTTTCTATTTCAGCGAATTTAAATGTGTTAAATACACTAATTGTCACTTGAAATTTAATAGTTGATGAAAACTGGAAATAGTTTTACCATAGCTATATTTTTCTCTAGCTTTAGTAGCCTACTCTACTAGAACTCCATTACGATATTTTTCAGATGACATTTATCGTCAATTGCTTACAAATAAATTGAATGATTGATGATTCAGACTCGATTCGTTTTGATAATAGCCCCCCATAAAATAAACATATCGCGTCCATAGCAACAAACCAGTTCTAGAACGGAATCTTTGCCAAGATGGCGGGCGGGGTTTGCGCGCCAAAAACAGCTGATCGCCCGCTACGTGAGAAGTAAAATAAGACCTAACCAGCTATTGTTAGCCCAAAAACACGATATTTAACGAGATATTTTCTAACAAAAGCAATTATAAAGGAGTGCTATTGTGCCATTGGTATTCGGACGCCGGACCGACGCCATGTTTTGGCGGGAATCAGCTGTAACAGCAAAACAAGTCAGACTGGTGCCTGTATTATGAAACAATTTGCGATTATTAATAGATTTAACAATGTTACTATGTAATTAATTTAAAATACTAATATTTACAGTGTCACTATTAAAATTACCGTTTCGAAAAATATGCCGAGCAATTTTTCGAAATAATAAGTTTAATTGTTGACCAAAAGCGGAAACTGATTGAAAATTATAGCCATAGATTAGCTACAAAATATAGATAAGACAGGGCATAGGTCTTACTAAGGTTTTGAGGTAAACGAGTAATAAAACACGTTTTGATTCGTTTGCTAAGCGATATCTAAACGACGTTCTCGCCGCCATAGAGTTCCGTGGTACACGGGCGCCTCAACGCAGAATCAGCTGAGCGGTTTGGTTTTTTCAACGCACCTTTTTTTGTATTATTATTTTAGAACAGGTTTCTCTTTGTCGCCGCCGCATTCCTTTATCCCTAACTTCTGGGAAGAATCGTAGGAAACCTCTCCGATAGAAAAAAGCGACCTTTGGTGTGCTTTCGGTGGTACAGGTATGTTATGGGCGTAAATTCAACATGGTTATTGATCAACGTAAGCAGTAAACGCCTATAGATCCGTATTGGCGGTTACTACTTTTTTCCTTGGGGTCACGTGTTCCGCTTGTGATGGTGTAAAATGATACTGGATAGGCGAAATTAATGGGAAACTTATTTGGTTAAGTGACGGGGATGCTTTTGGTTTTGGACGCGTTATTTTATTGTTATGCGCTGTCAATCGAGTTTTCTTACTTTATTGGTCAAATTCTGCTGCTATTATTTAACCTAACCTAACCTAACCTAACCTAACTTAACATTCAGGGATTTACTGCAGTTTTAGAGACATTTTAGAGACTATTGGCTCGTTCTTTTCTGGAACATTTGTATGAAAAATCGACACTACGAAACGAATTATTCGTCATTAACTGACACTTGACAGTCTTTCTTGACACTGACACTTAAGTGGACAGCACAGTATTGTATACCGGGACAGTAGTGAGTCAAGTTACCTTGCCAGTGGATCCAAATAAAATCGCTTTCTATTTTTTCTCTCCATTGTCCTTGGCACTGTACTATCGCGATCGTTAATGTGTGACCCATTTCAAGAAAAATAAGCTTGAAGTCGTCAATGTCATTCATTAGAGATGCCAAAACATTTGTAACTTACAGAAGACTCAACCTTATTGTTGTAGAATGTCAGAATGACTTTGGACCTAAGGTGGGTCCCAAATTTAAGTTCGTGACAGTACTTGCCACTGTCCATGACCAATGTAAATTAATATTAAACAAAAAAAGGCTTTAATCTCTTAAAATTAAGATACAGTCCTACTAAAATGGCAGCTTCTCTGTCAATTCATCGTTTTAGAGCACAGACTACCTACAATGGCGGACGATGAGCGTTTGCCATTGGGTGGCCTGTGGGTTCCTTTAGTTTACATTTCTCGTTAGGTTTGCGGAGATTTTCTGTTTATTTAGAGTTTCATGTTTGCCTAGTACGACTAAACTTATTACATAGCTAATACTCATTAGTAACATGATGATTGTCATGTGATGTCATTTTTTATACTTTTAAACAACGTTATTAACATGTTAGGACCGTTTCCCAACGTATTTGAAAGCAACAAAAAATAATCAAGAATTCTATCAACGACTCTATCATTTATAATAACTGATGGACTACCATCCCAAATACAAAGTTAAAATTGCTGGTGTTTAAATTTAGAACTAAATCTGGCCCGTAATGAATTCACCATCTTTGGCGTGGTGTACCGCCTCATTTATCTGATTTGGTAAGTTGGCAAAGTTTTCTTTGAGATGGTCTGTGAAGGATGTTTCTTTTTTAAATTAAAACCGGCCAAGTACACTGCAAAGTTGCGTACTTTTTAAATTAATAATTTCATATTTAAAAACAAATGAACCGACTCCCATTTAAGGAGTTCCGTTGACTTTTCACAGACCTCATAACCAGAGCTTGACAAAATTTATATGAGACGGTTGAAAAGTTTTATCGACGAATTGAGAACCTCCTCCTTTCTTGAAGTTCCTCTCATAAACAGGACAAGAACAAATATAACATTTGATCGGCAGAACATCTGCCCGGACACGCATTTTTCTAGGTATGCCACCAAACCTGGCCCAAGGCGTGCCCCTCACAGCCAAACAGCCTTAACTCGTATAGGTCATCGGTCCGCAACGCGCTAAAAAAATCGAATAACTGATCAGTTTCAATAAAAATAAACCGATGACATACTATTTAATAAAAAATAAAAAACATGAAGTTTATCGGAAATATTTGAAATTGGAATTGCAAATGAAGCAATCAAATTTGACTTTTCCAAATTTGAAATTGGTTCACATTTGGATTTCATATTGCAAACCAAAAACTACTTAGTAAAGTAAACTTGAACACCATAACAATAAGGTTGAAATTAACTCGCGGGAATGTTGTAAGCATGGAGATTTCCCGCGCTTTTTCAAGAGGTCATTGCCGGTCAGTAAACAGGTATTTCGATTTCGCACAGCGCGTTTGGAACCTTATTTTAAACGTTAATAAAATTGAAACTCGATAGCTGCGTTATTTTCACACGATCGACATTCAAGCTTGTAAAAGTTCGTGATGTACGTTTTTAAGTCCTTAATGTTCTTAGGTGTATTCCTGCTTGGGATAACATAAAAAAAGACAGTCGTCTAATAGTAGATTCTTCAACAAGGGACTAAAACAAGCCATAGTGAAAAGAGATGTTTAGCCACCCAAGCGGAGCGAGGGCGGCTATAATTCGAGTGTCATTATGGTTGTTTGAATGCGAGAAGAAAAAACCACGTTCTATACAAAATTACGATATTGATTATAACAAAGTTTCTTACAAATTTGTACCGCTGTTTTTTCTTTTCTTCTATATTTTTTTGTAAAGTGACGCTTTAAATGCTTGCATATTTAGCCAACGGTTTAAACTTGAAAACTATTCTAAAACTAATTGGACCATGCATAATAAAATGAATTAATCCTTAATATAATTAAATGCAGGATTCATATTCGTAATCATTAATCGTGTATCACGAAATTAAATCGTTTTTTTTAAACATTTTTGCACAGTTGTCTTTTTGAGGTTATTTCCACGCCCTAAAAATTGATACACAAACACTGAAAATGGCGATAAGTAATCCTCCATTCACAAACACCGTAATTGGTTGTTTAGGAGTTTCCAAAGTAATTTTTTAAAAAACTTTAGTCCCGATCCGCACAGAGTAAAGTAACATTTTTAACGGACTTCAAAAAAAGGAGGGGGTTCTCAACTCGTCAGTTTTTTTTTTTAATGTTTGTTACCTCAGAACTTTCGACTGGGTGAACCGATTTTGATGATTCTTTTTTTATTTGAAAGCTGGTGCTTCCCGATTAGTCCCATTCTTATCACAATAAAGATCTGATGGTGGAACCCATGAGGAATCAACGGAGCTCTTCAAAATTCATAGGCACACCTATAGCGATTTTGGTATTTTTCATTGTAACTCATGTATTTGGTCTTGGAAAGCACTATTTGGTGAAGTGGAACTGATGATGAAGACCACAGATGGCCACCGGAACTCCTAAACGGTATATATTTCGAAGGTGGCTACAAGATATTTCGAAGGTGGCGACAAGATATTTCGATTAAGATAGTTGAGCGACTATGACGAAGCATATTTAGGTTTAAATATATGACTATGACTTTCCCACGGCGTTGCTTGCGGCGAGATTGAAATGTTCTATTGTTTCTTATTACTTCAGAAGTGGGAGAATAACAGCAAAATTATGATCACTAAAAAGTATAAAATAAAAAAAAAGTTTAAAAAAACAAAAACCCGCCTTCAAAAAGCAAAAAATAACTTCTTTAAAATAGTAGGTAAATAGGTCAGTCCAACTGAAGTCTGCTTTTGGTTAAAATATTGTTGGACGTCGACTCCTTGCCATAAAAAATAATCCAGAAAGTCATTAATGGTAATGAAAAATCGCTACAATAACAGCAACAAAAAAGCAAGCTTTTTAAAAAACCCGATTGTTGTTGCTAACCAACTTTAAATCTTTATAAACTATAAATCCTAAATGATCGTTCAGAATGAAAAATGGTTAAAGTTGAAATACCTATTCAATACCCCATTTGTCACAGTTCGTCGACTTTTTTTTTTTCTTTTTTACAATATGGCGTCTTGCTGCCGCTATGTTGAATTTTAATTACTGTCATATCTTTAGTGACACTCACAAAATTAAGACGAATCGATTGCCATATGAGAATCATCTAAATCGGTCCACGCGTTTAGTTTCTAGAGCGCCACGAAGGAACAAACATACATATATAGGCTGATAAACACATTACCCTCCTCCTTCGGCAGTCGGGTAAAAACACTAGCATCCAGAGCAAACTATAGAAGCTTTCAACTTGAAATGTGGCATAGTTGTACTATCAACTTTTTTACCCACACATTTCTGTCTGTTGCCCACCGTTCAGATTTTAATAAATAAAATAAAATCTGGGGACTTATTTTAAGTGAAATTATTTTTAAATTGTAGTAATATCATTAACTCCTTTCATAAATCAAATTAAAATGTATTGTTTAAAAATGTATGTAATAAAAATGTGGTAACTCAGTTGACAATTCACTATTTATCACACAAATTCGCGGACAGTAACTCAGTAGACACGTAATTACCCAATTTTCACACATTTTAGAAATTAAGATATGGGTAGGTATTTGAAAAAGATAGATTGACATACATACATAATCTCACGCCTTCGTTCCCAGAGTGGGGTAGGCAGAGCTACAGAATTACAAACATCTCTAAAAACTTGTTGTTAATTCTATAACCACAATTTGCACAATTAGGCTAAGATGTTTACCAGCGTATTAGTGACAGGTTGCAAGCCCATCGCCTAACAGTACTACAAGCCTTTATTCCCTTAGTCGTCTCTTACGACATCCACGGGAAGACATGGAGTGGCACTATTCTAACTCGGCAACCACACGAGGCAAGATAGATTGATAAACTAGTAAAATGACTACATCATCAAAAACGAAAATAAGCAGTGATATTATATTTAAAAACAAACATGTTTGTTGAAATCCGGTAAAATAAAAGTGTGAGTAAAAAAGTTGATTGACTCTATAACTTGCTTTCCCGCATCTGTTTTTAGTAAAAACAATATGAAATTATTTTTCTAAATATAAAAAAAGTGATTTAATTAATGCAAACGGGATTTTAGAAAAGGGGTAGATTGGGAGGTTGAAAAATGAAAGTGATTTGAAGAAAACGGGGTGTCATATTAAAGGGCCCAATCTGCAAAGGACACCGCACGGAAAGTATGGAAAAAAAACTTCGGTGAATTTTGATAAAAAAAATATATATACTTAAGAGTACGTAATCAGTGACGGAAGTAGGAGTCCGAAATAATAAAGGTTCACTAAACTGAATTATACTTTATCAGAGAATTTCCATAATACAACATTAAGAGAATGTTTAAAATTTTCACACTGACATCATTGACAATCAACAAAACACTCATAGTCTTTAGTTGCTATATTACCATTTTTTCTTAATATCTCCTCTCAACAAAGACCTATGAGCTGAGCAATTTTTCTTAACCTTGGTCTCGTAAGAGGCTTTGTAAAAATGTCTGCCAGTTGTTCTTCACTGGGTACCTTGGTCACTGCAAGTTCTCCACTTGTGACCAGTTCTCTAATGAAGAAGTGGCGGACGCGAATGTGTTTATGATGAAACTCTGGATTCTCTGCTAACTTAATGGCAGCTTCATTGTCTACGCTCAAGTATGGGATGCTCTTGAGCACCGTGAGTTCGTTCAAGAGACGTTTGAGCCAGATTGATTCCCTTGCGGCCTCACTAGCAGCCACTATTTCTGCCTCTGTCGATGAAATAGAGACGCTCAATTGTCTTTGACTAAGCCAAGAGATCGCTCCTCCCGCATACATGCACAAGACTCCACTTGTGGATCTTCCAGTGCTGTTATCTCCTGCATGATCAGTATCGCTAAAGCATTCTAAGATACCCTCTTTGTAGTTCCTACGATAGAGGATCCCTAAATCTGGTGTATATTGCAGGTACCGCAAAATTCGTTTCAGCTTTATGCAATCCACTTCACTAGGATTTTCATGTTTTCTCGATACGACACTTACAGCAAATGCAATATCAGGTCGGGTGCATACCATCAGGTAGGCCAAAGCTCCCACAATCTGTCGATAGTTACTGAGCATGTAACTTCTGTCGACTTTGTCACATAACATGCTGTCCTTTGCTATAGGTGTAGAGACTGGCTTACATCTATCCATCCCATACCTTTTCAGTAATTTCTGCACATACGATGCTTGAAATATTCTTATACCATCTCCTATGCTTTCGATCTCAACTCCTAAGAAATAGGAAGCAGGTTTGGTTGTAATTTTAAAGCGACTGGTTAATTCCTTGATCAGCTCATCAATCACGTCCTGATTTGAGCCAGCAACCAGTCCATCGTCCACGTACAAGGCTACTATTAGCTTCCCACAACCCTTATTGCGGGTTAGAAGACATGGATCAGCTTCACTGGTTTTGAAGCCGATCTCTTCGAAGAAATCCAGAATGCATCAGTTCCAACAACGTGGAGCCTGCTTCAACTCATAAAGGCTTTTCTTTAAAAGGCAAACTTGGCCAGAGCCATCGTCATAGCCTTCTGGTTACTTCATAAAAATTTCATCCGTCAGGGTTCCATACAAGAAGGCAGTTGTGACATAAAATTGGAGCGTTGCCATGCCTTCACTTGCCGCTATACTTAGCACAGAGCGAACCGTCGCCATTCTAGTTACCGGGCTAAATGTTTGCTCGTAATCAATGCCCCTTTTTTGATGAAAACCTTTAACCACCAGTCTAGCCTTGTACTTTTCGACAGAACCATTAGGATTTAATTTAACTCGGAACACCCACTTGCACGGTATAGCCTTCCGTCCCTTTGGTAAGTTTCTAAGTTCCCAAGTTTGGTTTTCTTTCAAAGATCTCATTTCGCTATCCATAGCACCTTGCCATAGTTCTTTCTCCGAGCTTAACATAACCTCCCTAAGAGAGGTTGGCTCATGATATTCAGGGTAGCACATCACTGCGTTGATGATAAAGTCTTTCAATTTAACTGGAGGACGAAGAGCAGATCGATCTCTGAGTACCATTCGTTCCAAATCAGGTTCAGGTATTTGATCTTCTTCGTTATCATCATCTTCCCCCTCATTTTCAGACATATGACTTTGAGCATCATCAAAGTCTTCGCTAACAACGGGATTCCTTTTTCATTGTCCTCGTTTTCAGTGACAATAGGATTTATTCCTGCGTTATCCACTTCAATAACAGAACTTCTTTCTTCATTGGCATTGCCTAGGTCTTCAGAGTTTTGAAATCGTTCCCGTTTCGTTTTCGTTCCGAACAAAGTGTTGTATTGTATAAAGAAACGTCCGAAACGTTTTAAAAACGTTATTTTAAAAAACGTTTCTGAACGTTTGGGGCTTTAAGTCGATTCTTTTACTGCTTAATAGTAGGTTAAAGCCAAGGATTCACGAGATAGAAGCTTTCCGTCCACATCTCGATACGACCGTACCCCTACCATGAGTTACAATTACCATACTCGACGTCGCACTCTATAAGAAAACTGTGAGGTCTGAGAGCGACAGAAAATTCGACTCGCTAGCGAGTACGTTAATTGTAACTCATGGTAAGGGTACATCGCTTTGTGCCTAGATCGCTTTACGACTACATCTCAAAAAGTTCGAGTCGCTAAATGATCACATTTTTTTCATCTTAATTATGTCTGTCTTAGCAATGTCGATGGAGCCCCGCATGGCGGGGCACCTATTCCTGGGAAATTTGCCCTTCGGGCATTTGAAGTTACCAAACGAACCTAACTTACCTATTAACAGTAGTATCGCAAACGAAGTGGTCATTTTGCAACTCGAACTATGAGATGTAGTCGCAAAGCGATCTTTAGCCCGTTTCACGAAGCTACAAGTTACTAATTACAAGCGGGACTCTCTTTCTAGCCAAAGGAGTTAGAAAGAGACTTCCGCTTGTAATTTGAAAGGGCGCGCACACATAGAACGTCCGTTTTTACAGGATCCGTTTTAACGGATCTTTTCACCTTGTAATCTTCTTTTTTACTGGATCCAGAATCCTGATTGGGATGTGAACTCGCTCATACAACTATATACGCCCTCAAATAACGGACCTGTAAAACGGATCGCTATGTGTACGCGCCCTAACTCGTAGCTTCGTGAAACGGGCCTCTGGTCCTATTTGCTACCTAGTCCTACGAGATGTGGACCTAAAGCTTCTATACCGTATCCTGGTCAGACCCTGTCCAAGGTCCTACCACCACAAAAAAATGGAAATGTAGCCTTTAATTTGCTGTCCAATCTTAAGCCGGAGCCCCACTGCTGCGCACGCTACGCACGGACACGCTATACACATCGCCCACGTGCGTCCATTGGTCTGGGTACGTGTGTCAACATTTTCACAGCAACCAATGCACGCACACGTAAAACGTGTGGGCCTCGTGGCTACGTTAGTCAGCTGCGTGTGTCTACATTCCCCTTGCGTGCGACGCCCTTGAAGCCACCTTTCCACTGCAACACACGGGCAGCGTGGGTCGCGGTGGGGCTTTGCCTGCCGTGCGCGCTAGCGTGTGCGTGGCAGGCACTTAGGAACAGACCACGCGTGTATCAGTGACGTCATTTCGTGCGCAGCGTGCTCGTGGACTACTGTGGAAGTATCTACCTACATTTTCATACAAAGCGTTTTTGTACCCACGTGTGTAGCTTGACCGTGCACAGCAGTGGGGCTCCGGCCTTAGTTATAGTTGCCAGTCTTGAGCCCCCTCACATGTAGCGTTTTTCGAACGTCTCAATAACGCCCGCGCAGCGTCGAGACGCCTCGGTCGTGCAGCGCCCTTGCAGCGTCCCTCCCTCCCTCTGTCCGTCGCAGTGACACTACACGGGCGCTGACAAGACGTTCCGACGTAGTAGTCGCCACTAACGTCGCGGAGGCGCTGCGCAATCGCGGCGTCGACGCTGCGCGGGCGTTATTGAGACGTTGACGTTCGAAAAACGCTAGATGTGAGGGGGCCCTTAATATCAGTGGTCTATAAACTCCAACGGGCCTAGTGTGGTCGAGTTTATCGCGTGATAAACGCAGCCATATTAGACCCCCTGGACTCAATAAAGTTAGTCATTTTCACTAACGGCTATAAATAAAACAAAGACATATTATTTGTATATTTTTTTTCTCGGCTCTTTGGGTTTACGTCTACACGCCTATTCGACCCATTCCAAAAACAAAACTAAAAATAAAGTCGCAAAATTAAAACTACTTAAACAAACAAAGGTAAGTACTTATAAACGAACATGTGTAGTAAATAAAAACCTTAAAAATATAATTAATAATAATAACTAATCAAAAACTTGCTTTATAAAACTGAACTACCACACTTTAGAACATTTTTGATGCTGTTTTGTGGTATAAGTATATGTACTAGACATAAATATAATAGAAGCTTAAATTAGGTTAATTTTCTTTGTATTTTTTGATGTTCCTTTAGTTGCGGCTTTCGGTACCCCCGTCACCACGCCAAAGAAGGTAGCCAAGAACTGGTCGGCCATGGTCAGCAGCTGGCTGCGACGTTGATAAAGGCAGTCGTATATCTTGCGTACACTAGCTTCCAAAGTGCCAGCCGCCTTCACCAACGCAGCCGAAGTCCTCAACGCTTCCTGAGGTGAATAATTACCGCCTTCACCGAACAACTTGAGAGCAGAGATGAAACGAAGGTTGGCGATCCTCGCCGCATGCAGGCGCTGCTCGATAGACATCTTATACTCCTCGATAGCCTCATCCAGAGAGTCCTCGAACAGGAGACGGTGTTTCATCAACCGCGGGACGAAGCTGGACATCTTCAACCTCCTAGATATAGGATCAAGCACTTCGCGTTCTTGCATATCGTCGAAGATCGCTTGGAATCTAGCAATCCACTTGCAGAATGGATATAGAGACGGCGAGTCAATGGATAAAAATTCAGAGGCTTCTTTTGGCAGGGTATCGATAAGTTCATATATTGCTTCTAGATGCGAGGTAAGCCGCTCTTCATGGACACTTAACTCAGCGAGGCGAGCTTCTCGAGCACTTGTCACCCGCTCCAATCGTATACCGTGGGACATCATCTTCATGGAATATCGGACGTTTATCATAGCAATCCTCTCATCTACCCAACTACGAGCCTGAGATTTCAGCTCCTCTGGAACTACGGAGACATTGCTCCGAAAAGATTCGAGAAAACCGTTCTCCCAATTTTGCAAAGCTTTCCATTGGAGTTCGGATTGTAATAGGAGTCGGGGTAGAGGAAGTGTGAGAGCAACCGAGTCTCTTCGAGGACTGAAAACTAAAGGGGTTTGCTCCGCTACATTACTGCCCGAGGGCTCAGACTGCTCCCTCGGGTGCAGATCAAGAAAGCAATTAAACTCTGCGAGCAACGTATCCGCCAACGGCCCCGGCAGGTTCAAATATTGTTCAAGACTCTCTATTTCTGCTTCACAGTGGATAAAGTACAAGTTTGCCGTTTTATCAAGCAAATATGTCAGTTCCTGAAAACATTGTTTTAGTTTAATGTGATCAGTAGCAGCACGCATTCGGTCTAAATAAATGTCGAATAAGATATCATTTGCGAGCTCGATAGAGTCGTTACTGGTGAGTAGGTCCTCCACTGCAGCCATGGTCAGTTTCTGAGCGAGTGCTGAGCGCATTATGTGAGCGTCCCAAAGGTGGCCCGCATCATTTAATATGTCAAAGGTCGTCCGCAGACGCTCTGTTAAATCAGCCAATGTAATTTGCAATTTAAGCGCGTCATGATACGTAGACAATACTACGTATTTGGAATTGTTACTTTTACGGTCCTTACGAAGGTTAACATAACTGGCGAGACGGCGCAGGTTCTTCTCCATGTCTTGACGCAACTCTGACGTTCCGAATACATTCGATTTAGATTCTACTCGATTACGTTTTCCAAGGCCCTCACGCAGATCTATTAATTTTATAGAGAAACCGTTGAATATTTTATACAGCGCCGTCTTATACGCGTCGACTATGAGCGCCACGCATTTGTCAACCTCTCCCACTTCACCCAGAATGGTTTTGAGAGATGGAACCAAAGATTCACTGCGTTCGGCATCTGAAGCGCTGAAAGAAGGGCGGTAATCAGAAGCCCTTCTGCTGGACCTCTGGGAGCTGGGTCTGCGAATTGACACTCGAATACCAAGACAGAGCTGGTTCAGGGAGGCCCTGGCGCGTTTTACGCTCGCGTCGGCCTGAGCGCGCAGCCGCGCTTCCAACTCGATGTACGCTCGACAATTACTCAGTAACTGCAGGTTAGCTTCATATACGCGTTCGTCAAAATAGTGCAACAGACCCTCAGGCGTATCATTACCAACTGCTACAAGTCGATGGAAGTTCTGACTTAAGAGCGTCCGCAAGCGATCCGCGCGCTTCCTCTCCAACGCTACTGCGTCACGCTTAAACTTGCCTATTCCCTTAACACGCTCATAAATAATTCGATACACATTTTCCAGCTTATCATTCCGAGAGGCAGCTGTAAGTGGTTTCAAGGGGTCATCTACGTCAATGTTATTTGCTATGATGCAGTTGATGGTTGTTCGATTCTGTTCGATCAAACATTGGAGGTTCTCTGCTAGGAGGCGTACTTCGGCGTCTGTTTCTGCGTTTAGTTTTGCCGCGTCTTTGCTTAATTCTCGCAGGATTGTTTGGTGATCTTGCTCCCGTTGTTTGAGGTAGTTGGTGAGGATGGGCCCCGCGCGGCGGGGCACCCATGAGACAGGCATGGTGGCGACCGCTGCTCTATCATCAGGGCACCCGCCGGCCGCCAAAAATTTTTTTTGACCATGGCATGTACAACCGTAAACTATTTTCGAGTTACTTGTAGGTTTCATGGTTGATAAAATTATTTTTTTATTGATGTAAAAATGTTCAAAATGAATAAACATGTCAAGTTGGTAGTGTTTAAAGAAAGTGTTGGAAAGTGTCAAATCTGGTGTCAATTGTCAATTTTTGATACAAAAAAATGTAAAATATGTTATGGTAACTTTTTGTTCTCTAAAAAGGCTGAGTTCCTATGTCAGCTGCGTTCAAAAAAAAGTACCATCCAAGTATTTTCCGAAGGGTTCCGTTCTGACCGCGCGTTCTGAGGTCGCTGCATTCGCGACAATAAATAGAAAGAAGAAAAAAACGTGTGCGTTTCGGGACGCCCGACTGAAGTGATAACTAATCTAAATCTCTGGGTTAGAGTGAGGGAGGAGGAACCTGGCTGCCGCTGCCGTATGCGTGAGAGAAAGGGAAGCCAGACAGACTGGCGCCGTAACGCGGTACGTAATGAAGCGGTTTGCCCCCCCATAATAATAAGAAGTTATCACTTCAAAAAGTTCAAAATAGCGGCCACTTTTTTAAATCTGATTACGTGGTCGCATTTGTAGTCCCAACGGGCCCTCAGATATCGATTTTCAAGACAATCGAACCAGTAACAAAAAAGTTCAAAATGGCGTCCACATTTTAAAAATCTGATTACGGGTTCGCATTTGTAGTCCCAAGGGGCCCTTAGATATCGATTTTCAAGACAAACGAACCAGTAACAAATAACTTAAACTAATCACTTTCAAAAACGGTGATAGTTTTAGGTTATTTATTATTATGCTCACTGTCAACAGTATTTATGCTTAGAAACGCAATACGGGGTGACGTCAGCAGGTAAGATCAAATACCGTTTACCATTTTCGTCCATACCTGTAAGTTACGATTGGCCTAGCGGCTGAGAGGTAGGTCTATGACGCCATGGTGCCGCGGCTCAATTCCCTTCCGATTCCAGTATATATTTTTTTGTGTTTAAAAAAATTGTTTAAAAATTTAATACTACCGCTCTGCCGTATGCGTGAGAGAAAGGGAAGCCAGACAGGTTGTCTAGTAACGCGCGTTACGTAACGAAATAGTTTACCCTCCGTAAAGAAGTTATCACTTCAAAAATATTTCTTTATTTTTGTCGCAACTTTTAAACAGTAACTGCCGTTTTAAAAGACGTTGCGAAACTAATATTATTAGTCTATTGTAAGCTCATGGATTTCCGCTTCCCGTGGACATTTTAAAATTTACTTGAGCCATATACATATTTGCTAAAAGCCCGAAGAAGGCAACAGCGGGATTTTAGCAAGAAATCTCATGTTCAGTTCACAGGCTAATGAGAAACCCAATGTTTAGTAGGCAGGATGTTACTATTTGTGTTTGTAGCCTTAGGGTTGCCATATTAAAAAATCTGGAGGAAATCCGAGTAATTTTGAAAAAAAACCGACAAGTTTTAAATGGTACCTTATGGTCATGCATGTCTTCCGACAGAGGGGTAAATGCGTCATGCGGTTCCGTACGTCAAAAGAAAAAAACGGAAAAATTCAGACGTCTAAATTCCGCGGAAACCGAACAAACGGCCAGATATGCGGACATCTCCAGAATATTCCGGATGTATGACACGTAGGTACAGTCAACAGCATAAATAAGTGATCATTTATGTACCTTGTCACTTTAACGTCGTGTTTGAAATGTCATACAAAATTGTGAAACGATTGAAAGCGACAAGGTCCATAAATGATCTCTTATTTATGCTGTTGACTGTACATACATGACAACCCTATACCGACTCAGAGAAACATACATACATCAAAACACGCCTGTTTCCCAGAGGGGTAGGCTGAGAGTCTGAGACCACTTCTTTAGAGAATATAAGCACAAGTAAATATTGCCTCCAGCGTATCCTTCAGTGCCTCTCTTTCAGCCATACTGTTTAAAGGGAAAGGCACTGATATATTACTGATCCAGGTTATTATTGTTAGTTTTCAGGTTTAGGAGTTTTGCTAATAGCAAATGGGGTCCATATTGGCTCACCTAATTATTTTTACTCATAACGACTCATAAGTCCTAATTATCGCAACTCCTAACGTATTTATTTCAGCAACTGTTACATTTTCAGGATTTTTATAAATCAAACCTAACCTAACCTAGTCTTATCTACACATTGAATATTTCAGAACTTCTGAAAAGTTTACGGTTCCAGCGGTATAAAAAATTCATTTTCGGAGTTCCGATAATAGGAGTTGCAATTTTAGTTGAACTTTGGCGCTCCCTAGCAAATGTTCGCATTCTATGTTAATTTTAAAAGTAAAGTGCTTTTAACTCAGTCGACAACCAAGAGATGTATTCCGTTTTTACCCGACTGCCGAAGGAGGAGGGTAATATGTTTATCAGCCTACAGGTATATGTATGTATGTTTGTTCCTTTGTGGCGCTCTCGAAACTAAACGCATCGGATTTTGATGATTCTTTTGTCAATCGATTTGCCTTAATCTTGTCACTAAAGATATGACAGTAATCAAAATTCAATATGGCGGCCACCAGAGGATTCGCTAGAGATCGTGTCCGCCCTACCAGCAAAACTACAAATGATAAAAATCTGAAAAATATCTTAAATGAAAGCATATATACAGGGTGTCGTATAAATCGACGTCAACCCGCCTAGGGCAATGTTCCGGAAACTAGTAAACATCGCTGAACATACTTAGGGGTTAAATCGATAGCTTTTTAGCTGCTCTATCAGATCTAGGCGGGTTGACGTCGGTTTATGGGACACTCTGTATAATATCAAACCTAAAAGGAAGACTATGCAATTGGCATATTTCTATTAATGAACAATACACTTTTATTACCTTAACATTTCGCCGACAAAGCCACTAGCTTCTTCATTGTGTCTTAATTAGGGTTTTAGGGTTTTACTGAATAACAGTACAGCTTTTTAAACAAATTTTAAAGAAACGGGATTACGATAAATAATTATGGTCTTTAGTTGAAAAATGTAGTGGTATACAGTCGAAAACTTAGTGACCACCTCAGGTCCAAAATCAATCTGACATTCTACAACAATAAGGTTGAGTTTCATATAAGTTACAAATGTCTTTTCACTTCTCAGGCTCTTGGCAAATGACTCATATTAGCCTTACCTAGGGAATAAAACGACTCTTTACTCCCTAGGGACTAAAGTACTTTTTCTTTTTAATTCACTTTGGAAATCCTTAAACAGCCAATCATAAAGTTAGTACTTAAGTAAGAGTAATTAAGATACAACTTTAAAGGTACAATTAAATTGTTATTAGGCTAGATAAAATGTTTATTTTGATCAATTTCTTTCTTCTTCTTCTACCAAATTATCTCTGTTTAAATTTAAACTTATTTTAAAAGTTAGGTTTTAATTTAGTTTTTCTAGTCTCGTTAGTGAAAATTGTTATTTCTACTGTTTGACCTAGTTCTATGATGAATGTTGTTGCACTCCTGTTATTGATGTACAGGTTAGACGTGATCCTTATTCATTAAGTTACAAAATGTATTTTGTTGGTGTGCCAATTATTAAATAAATAAATAAATAAATAAATTTCATCGATGTAGGTACCTCCTGGTGTGTTATTCTCTCACAAAACGAGCGAATCAAACCGGCGAGTTTAAGTAGTCCCGTCCGAGCGAACAAAACACATTTTAGCGCATGCATTCTCAATTAGGCAGCCTTATCTGTGCTTATACGTTCGAGAAGTCATGCTGCCAAATTGAATACACGCTCTAAAATGTGTTTTGTTCACTCTGACGGGACTACTTAAACTCGCCGCTTGGACAATCACTCGTTCATCCGCCCGTCCGTCGTTGTTGAGAGAATCACACCCCTATAGTTTTCGAGTAAAATTCCTGTGACATACGGACGGATGGACGGACATGACGTAACTATAAAGGTTCCGTTTTTGGCATTTTGGCTACGGAACCCTAAAAACCTTCCGTGAAAAAGAATCTGATGGTGAAAACAAATCAAAATCTGTTGCATGGTTTGGAGGAGTTAGCGGATACACAGACAGACAGCCGCGGGATGCAACTTTGTTTTATATTAGGTATGTTCATTATAATTTACTAGCGACCCGCCCTCGCTTCGCTTCGGTTTATGTGAGTTTTCTGTAACACCCGTACATAATCCAGAATTTATTATACTTAAAAACCTGCATTAAAATCCGTTGAGTAGTTTAAAAGATCTAATCAAACAGACAGCGGAAGCGACTTCATTTTATACCATGTAAAGAAAAGATAGACGGACTAAGAGATACTTTTAGTCTCTAGAGACTAAAGTACTTATTTTTAATTTCGTTGGAAAGCCATAAACAGCCAGCTACTTGCCGCTAAGTCGGAGAACGCACTGCCTCCGTTTATATTTCGTTATATTTAGACTGAAATGTATTTGGAATATTTGCTGGTTCTCTAGCTATAGTGCCCGGCCGATAAGAAGTCAATCCCGACACATGGCACAACCATGAAGTTTCAAGTTTCTGAATATTGACAATAACATCAGTATAGTTAATGCTGTTATTACTTTTCCTTCAATCGCAGCAAATCGTCCCTTTACTTTCTCAACCTCGTATCTGATTGGATAGTTAGACAGGAAAAGCACTCATGTTCCTTAAAGAAAAAATACTACTTTCCTATCTAACTGTTCGATCAGATACGAGGCTGAGAAAGTAAAGAGATCAAATAAATTTAGCTTTGTTTTTCTGCTTTCAACATAATCAATGTTCGGAAACTCTATGGTTGTGCGCTTGTTACCGGCCAGTCACTGTAGGTAACCCCAAAATGAACTGTATACTAAGTAGTAGGTAGTTCTTTTCTGCATTTCAGTGGCAGGTTGAGAGTACAATAAATAGCTCTATAAAAGAAAAAAAAGGGAAAGTAGCGTTTAAATGTCGACTAAAATACCGTAATGTCACTCGAACTTTGCTCGTATTTCTTAACATCTCGTGTCAACATGGCCTATTTCAGTCCCTTGATAAACAATCTTCTATTACAAAACGGCCCTTAAAGACCGATATCTAATCAATTAATTTGACATAACCAAATAATGGCTCGCTGTTGGCGGGAGAGTCGTCAGGATTACACATTCCAGATTTGAAAGTCAACGCTCACAACGGTACCGCAACGGACGCCTGTTTCGCGCGCTTTTGCAGCCAGCCAGAGATAACCGAACACTTTACTTTTTAACTCTACCAGAACTACACAGAGTAGAAAATAGTTTGTATACCACATTGTTGTTGCCACTTGACAGATAAGCTTTTTTTCAATGACCGTAACAGATTATAGGCGATAGGTTTTTTCTGAGAACCATATGTTTTTTCTTACTGGAACATCCGTTTTTGCTTTGAAGTTTTTGGACAGGTACCTACACTGTATTGCACGGTTTGGCATAGCCGAATTGATTTTTGATAAGTATTTCTTGAATATACTTAGAAAGTTTTCTCAAGAAATGTTAGAAATCAGAATAGATACCTAAATTATGATTATTACTTGCTGAGTGTAGTTCTTCTAGCTCTTTGATACATGTTATTTAGTTTAGAATATCTATTGTGATATTCAAAGAGTTCCTGAGTTTCTTGCAGCGTTTTTTCTCCTCAATTATGGTCTTATCCGAGGCACTAGTAGATTCATTCCATATTGCCGACGTGTACCTAAACGAGCCCTCATGCGGCCAATTTACTGGCAATATTTTAAATTTTGAATTTCGAACACACCTTTTGGCTCCATCATTAAATAGGCTCTTAGCGCCGTATCAAGAATAAAGAACCTGATCTTGAGTATGATGCCCGCATCAAGACACGTCATAGAAAACTTTTTGACGCAGTTTAAGGCGCGCATCTCAAGACCAGTGTTGTACAATTAGGTAAGTACGTCTCTATGCAGCCATCTATCGTAGGAAATGACAACTGCCTAAGGTTGCAGGACAGGGATAGTACTTAGGGCCGTGTTCACCAACAATTAAACGGGCGGTTAGCGGTTTAATGGGTGTCAAATGTATTGACTAACAGCTGATTAAGACTTAACCGTCTGTTCAATTGGTTGGTGAACTCGGCCCTTAATAAAATGACAATACGAGTTACTTAGATGGTGGTCATGAACTTTAATTTGGGACCCACCTTAGGTCCAAAGTCATTCTGACATTCTACAACAATAAGGTTGAGTCTCCTATAAGTTACAAATGATTTAGCATCCCTAATGACATTGACGATTTCAATCCTATTTTTATTACCCGACTGCCGGAGGGTATTGTGTTTCACAGCCTATATACAACGTGTCCCAAAACTCAACGATAAGCCGGCACCAGAGGATGGAGCTGCTTATGATTAGTCGAGAAAAAATAAAAAAGATAAAAAAGATAAAAGAAATTTATTTAGTAAGTAGGCCGCTCGGGCACTTTTACACGTCAAGATACTACCAATACCAATACCAATAAGGAAAAGATATATTTTTTTCCTTATTTTTTCTCGACTAATCATAAGCAGCTCCATCCTCTGGTGCCTTATCGTTGAGTTTTGGGACACGTGGTATGTATGTTTGTTCCTTTGTGGCGTTCTAGAAACTAAACGCGTGGACCGATTTTGATGATTCTTATGTCAATCGATTTGTCTTAATCCCGTGAGTGTCACTAGAGAGTGTTTAAAATTCTATATGGTGGCAACTAGACGCCATATTGTAAAAAAGAAAAAAAAAGGTCGACGAACTATGACGAATGGGGTATCATTGAATAGGGATTTAAAAATCATTATTTAGGTTTCTTTCATCATTTTTCATTTTGAACGATAATTTAGGATTTATAACGATTTAAAGTTGGTTAGCAACAACAGTCGGGTTTTTTAAAGCTTGGTTTTTAATTCAAGTTATTCTTGAAATGGGTCACAAATTAACAATCGTGATAGTACTAGCGACTAACTAACTCAAACCTCCTTACTTATAAGTGTGGAATAACCACGGAGTAGCTAAACCATGTTTTGTCCTTATCTGTCATTGTGACATTTGAATTTGACAGATAAGGACAAAACATGGTTTAGCTAATCTACCACGTTTATAATATTAAGGGGGTAAAACTTACATAGGGGAGCAGCAACAGCTACATGATACGGGAACGTGATGACGTACTCGTAGGTATGCACTATGTGTCGTATGTACCTACAAGTGTAAATTACGGAGCAATTTATTTATAATGTCTTTGTCTTTGTGTTTAACATACCCAGTCCTTTTGAATTGTTGGAAACAGGGATTTGACGTCTTCCTTTTTAATAAAACTTGGGTTCGCACTCTTACCTGGACTTGAGGCAGTGTTATAAACCTTTGAGTTGAGGTTTCATCCACAAGACAGAGCTTATGGCCGCTAATATACTTTTCTCTCGCTGGAAATAAGTTAAACGTCTGTAATTAATCTTTAGTATAAAAAAAACAAAAACCCGCCTTCAAAAAGCAAAAAATAACTTCTTTAAAATGGTAGTAAATAGATCAGTCCAGTGCTTTTTGAAGGCGGGTTTTTGTTTTTTAAACTTTTTTTTTATTTTATACTTTTTAGTGATCATAATTATGCTGTTATTCTCCCACTTCTCAATTAATAAGAAACAATAGAACATTTCAATCTCGCCGCAAGCAACGCCGTGGGAAAGTCATAGTCATATATTTAAACCTAAATATGCTTCGTCATAGTCGCTCAACTATCTTAATCGAAATATCTTGTCGCCACCCTCGATATATATACCGTTTAGGAGTTCCGGTGGCCATCTGTGGTCTTCATCATCAGTTCCACTTCACCATATAGTACTTTTCAAAAGCAAATGCATGAAAAATACCGAAATCGCTATAGGTGTGCCTATAAATTTTGAAGAGTTCCGTCGATTCCTCATGGATTCCACCATCAGGTCTTCATTTTGATAAGAATGGGACCAAACGGGAAGCACCAGCTTTCAAATAAAAAAGAATCATCAAAATCGGTTCACCCAGTCGAAAGTTCTGAGGTAACAAACATTTAAAAAAAACAGACGAATTGAGAACCTCCTCCTTTTTTTTTGAAGTCGGTTAATAAAAAAGTCGCTCTCAACAGTCAAAAGTATCTTTTGAACTACGCAATGGATATTAATGTTTTAATCAATAGATAGAGTGATTCAAGAGGAAGGTTTTCATGTACTGGATTATATACGGGTGTTATAGAAAACTCGCATAAACCGGAGCGAAGCGAGGGCGGGTCGCTAGTTCGATATAAATCTTTTCTTCTTCATTACGCGTACAATCAGTTAACCGCTACTCCCCCTATTGTAACCGCTTAGGGGGATGACTTTCCAAAAATCCCTTCTTAGTGCACTACTACGATATCCAAGGAATATTCCCTCTTTCAAGTCCATAGGTCCAGCGGTTTAGGCTGTGCGTTGATGGATCAGCCAGTCAGAGGGCCCTGCCAAGATGCATTGCGCTAACTAGCGTTTCTATTCGTTTCGTTTTTAAACCAATCGCGTCACTGGTAGACCACGTGACTTTTCGTATCACGTCATCTACCAGTGAAGCGATTGGTTTAAAAACGAATCGAATTGAAACGCTAGTTAGCGCAATGCATCTTGGCAGGGCCCTCTGTTTCATACTCGTAGATATCGGTGGCTAATACGTCTATCCTTTGTTGATCTTATTCTACCGATCGTACTTTCAGTGCCTCGAGTTTAAGTTGCTGTTCACGCGGCAAACCTTCTAGAGCGCGTAAGTGACCATGTTGTTTATGCGAGAAACGCAAGCGCGATCGAGATGTTTTATATATTAAAAATACTTAATTAAATTCAAAAGATGGAACCCGCCGTGGGTGGATTGCCGGGTTAGAATCGTGCCACTCCATGTCTTCCCGTGGATGTCGTAAGAGGCGGCTAAGGGAATAAAGGTCATGTCGGTTTTCTGTGCTTGAACCATGTAAGGCTAAGGGACTGTTGCCCTTTCCGCTATCTGAGGACGGCCATGGAAAACTTTTGCAATTTTTTTATTTTTATTATTATTATTGTTTTTTTTCTCTAGTTTTTTTATTATTTTGCAATCATTCCTTGTTTTCAAATAATTATGTGTGTGTAACCTTCCGTGGTTTCACCTGATGGTTCCAACGGAAGACCAGCGCTGACTTTAATGCCAGCATTACGCTGAGTTGGGACCATTTCGTGGCTACTTCCTTCTTGTACGTGTTAATCTGTTCTTTTTTTTATGTATGTCACGAATAAATGTTTTTTCTTTCTTTCTTTCTTTCTAAAGGCTTGCAATACTGTTAGGCGATGGGCTTGCAACCTGTCACTAATACGCTGGTAAACATCATAGGCTAATTGTGCAAAATTAACTACAAGTTTTCAGAGTTGATGGTAATTCTATAAGCTCTGCCAACCCCACTCTGGGAATGAAGGCATGAGTTTATGTGTGTATGTAGATACAACATAAGCATAACTTCCTCATAATAGTACATTATTGCCTAGGCATGGAAGTAGGCAATTGCGGGCCGAGTATTGGATTAAACGGACGAGCTTGCGAGTCCGTTTAAAAATACGAAGCCCGCAATTGCTGTTCCTGCCGAGGCAAATATAGTGCTTTTCTCAAAAATCGCAAGAAAAAATTTGTGTTGGAGTCAAATCTTCATCGATTGAACTCATTTTTTGAATTGCATACAAACAGAAACTTCATGTGAAAAAACCATCACTCCTTACCGCCTTTTTGTTTATGACAAGGAGAAACGCAATTGTTGTTTTAAAAAAAAACATAAGCTATTCCAGGCACAAATAAAAAAGTTATGTTTCGAGTAAAATTTGGATGTATAAGACTTGTGCCCTCATTTTATTATGGCACTTTTCACTTTAAAAAAAGTTACAAGCTAGATAGTAATGGAATTTGTATGCAACATTGCGGGCTTGTGTAGCGAGCACGCAATGTTTTCTTTTTTTAAATTTGAGAACTGTCAGTAAACTATGTACTTCGCGTCTCAATATGTAAATAGGAATGTCAACATTTCCGGACATTTTTGAGAAAATCACTTTTGTTTTGTATTCGCGAGTGCGAATGTTTATTTTTAACCCCTGACATAAAAAGGGGCTTATAAGTTTAACTTTTGTATCTGTTTAATGTGTGAGTCTGTATGTAAATATCTGTGTATCTGTATCTTTATGGCTGTGGCATCGTATCGTCTAAACGGATGATGGACCGATTTTTCACATGTTCTTTCTGAGCTGGGCATTCATTCCTTCTTTATAAAGGACACTTAACTCTTAATTCAAAGATCATACGGTTATAAATTGATTGTGCATTAAAAAACAAAAAACCGCCTTCAAAAACGCAAAAAATAACTTTTTTTAAATTGTAGGCACCTAATAGGTTAGTCCAACTGAAGTCGGCTTTTAGTTGAAAATGTTGTGGTCGCCGACTTCAGTTGGACTAACCTATTAGGTGCCTTCAATTTTAAAGAAGTTATTTTTTGCGTTTTTGAAGGCGGTTTTTCGTTTTTTAAAATATTTATTTTATTTTATACTTTTTAGTGATCATAATACGCTGTTACGTAGTCCCACTTCTTAGTTGAAATGAAACTTTAACTTATATCAAGCGCGCCGCAAGCAACGCCGCGGGAAAGTCATAGTCATATTTGAACAAGTAAATATTATTCGTTGTAGGTAGTCGCTCAACTATCTTATCGCCACCCTTGAAATCGGTACCGTTAAGGAGTTCCGGTGGCCATCTGTGGTCTTCATCATCAGTTCCACTTCACCAAATGATACTTTTTGAATGTTTTTTTTGTTACTAAAAATACTAAAATCGCTATATGTTTGCCTACAATATTTGAGGAGTTCCCTCAATTCCTCACGGATCCTCTCATCAGCTTCAGATTTGGTGACAATGGGACCACCTCGAAAGTATACTCTATCAAACCAAAAAAAATATTTTGAAATCGGTCGACAATTGACGGAGTAATCGGTGAACATACATAAAAAAAAATACATACAGTGGAACGTATAACCTCCTCCTTTTTTGAAGTCGGTTAAAAACAAATGAATAATCCTATACCTTTCGTAACATAGGAATCCGTGTTCATAATTGGTCCTTTGTCTGTTTCCGTTACGTTACTTTCTACGTGATGGTATTATTTACATCTTAAATCTTCTTCTTCTTTCTTTTGTCAACCTAAAACCACCCACTGCTGAGTGAAGGTCTCCTTCAAAGCACGCCATTTCCCTCTGTCCTGAGCCTCTGTCATCCACCTCGTCCCTGCGGCCTTGGTGATGTGGTCCGCCCAGCGTGCCCTTTGTCGGCCGGCGTTTCTGTGTCCAGTTCGAGGACGCCACTCCGATACCTTTCTGCTCCACCTGTCAGTCCCAGTTCTCGCAACGTGACCTGCCCACTAACTACCATTTTTAAACTGACTGGCTGACTGATCAATCAATGCGCAGCCGAAACCGCTGGACTTAATGATTGTAAATTCGGAGGTAATGTTCCTTGGATATCCTACGGGAGCACTAAGAAGGGATTTTTAACCGACTTCAAAAAAGGAGGAGGTTTTTAGTAACAAATCACGCATTTGCATTCAGAAAGTATCATTTGGTGAAGTGGAACTGATGATGAATACCACAGATGGCCACCGGAACTCCTTAACGGTACCGATTTCAAGGGTGGCGATAAGATATCTCGATTAAGATAGTTGAGCGACTACAACGAAGAATATTTACTTGTTAACCGACTTCAAAAAAGGAGGTTATTGAAATATGACTATGACTTACCCGCGGTGTTGCTTGCGGCGCGCTTGAAATAACTTAAAGCGTATTATGATCACTAAAAAGTATAAAATAAAATAAATGTTTTAAAAAACAAAAAACCGCCTTCAAAAACGCAAAAAATAACTTTGCGTTTTGAAGGCGGTTTTTTGTTTATTTTTGCCAGTAATTATGCGATCGGTGACTTTTGTACGACATTTCGTACGCGATCTCGGAGGGAAATACCGAGCATGGCGCGCATGACATCTTAAATAAGAGCTATAAAAACGTTGACAATACGGTAACACGCCAATGGCAATATCGTTTTGGCCTGTAGAATAGAGCCACGTACCCAATCATTGTTGTTAGCTTGAACACTCAAACACCAGCCATCAAGAGATTAACATAATTTCCAAGAATGGATCTATTTTAACCGCCGCTCAGTCACGTTTGCAGGAAACGCTCAACTTTATGGCTGTAACGGTGGCAACACTGAAACCAACTTGTATTTGCGGGTGGCTAAAACGAGAATCAAAAATTTATTATAGTATCTGCTTTCTGTTGGGAGGAGAGAGCGCTGGTGGTAGCTGTAGGGAGATGTTTGTACGGAACGATTGTGTTCTATGTTTAAATTTTAATTGTTACTGAAAATGGCCAGAGTTCAGGGCCAATAAATCGATATGAAAGTTATACGGAATGAACGAAAGATGTCTATAGTATTCGAGTGTAGTAAGTATTATGAATCTGCGAAGTTTTTAAACCTATTTGCCTTTTTTTTTTTTAAAGTAATGTAGTGATTTCTTCCATACGAAGTGAAAAGCCAACAATGGGACACCTAGTATGGAGAAACTAACTTTATGTGATTACTTAAAAAAAACAAAAAAACACGGACAAATAGGTTTAAAAACTTTGCTGATTCGTAATGATTCTCCTTATGTAAGATACCACTGAAAAACTTATGAAATAAAACATGAATTTAATGACTTTTCGTGACATGGACATAAGGGAAAATTACAAAAATTCAGACTAAAATAATCAATATCTCCGAAACTGGTAAAAATCGCTGAACATACATAGGGGTTAAATCGGTAGCTTTTTAGCTGCTCTATCAGCCCTAGGCGGGTTGATGTCGGTTTCTAGGACACCCTTTGTATAAATATTGATCGTTTAATATAGAATAATGCTCTGAAGTAGAGGTCAGGGATTTTTCAGAGAAGGCTCATGGAAATAAAGCACTAAGCGGATTATCCCGCGAATGTACGGTGACGGAAGTTAATTTGCTACCCATTTCAAAGAAAATCTGCTTGAAGATGCCATTGTCATTAGAGATGCCAAGTCATTTGTAATTGATAGGAAACTCAACCTTATTGCTATAGAATGTCAGATTGACTTTGGAACTAAGGTGGGTCACAAATTAAATTCCTTGACTGTACCTAATAGAATTGTTAATTTTTGAGTGACACAATCGCTCTAACAAAGGACACCAGAGGGCCCTGCAAAGATGCACTACGCTAACTAACGTTTCTATTCGATTCGTTTTTAAACCAATCGCATCACTGGGAGATGACGTGATACGAAAAGTCACGTGGTCTACCGGTGACGCGATTGGTTAAAAACGAATCGAATAGAAACGTTAGTTAGCGTATTGTATCTTTGCATGGCCCTTTGGTCATAAGTAGGTAACGCCATTTCTACGGGCCTAGTATGCAGACCTTTATATCGTTATGAATAATATCGTTATCATAACGTTATATTTCGATAGTGCTCAAAATTTCGTTTAAATGTATCGATATTTTTTCATAACGTTACGCTACACCGTAACAACGTTATTTATTTATGTGTAACGTTATTACGAAATCGTAATAACGTTACACATAAATAACGTTATAACAACGTTATGAAACTTATGAACTACTCGCTGTTGCCGCTCCTTAGGTAGGCATTTTGCGTGACTGGCCGACTCGTCCAAAAAAGGGACGATTTTTTAACCATGAGGGGCCCGTTTTATAAAGCTACAAGTAACAATTTTGCAGGTCTAAACTGGCAACACTGCTCAAATGGCTGGTCGTCATTGGTCGAGGTTGTGTCAAATGGAAACTTGTAACCTGTAAATTGTTGTTTGTAGCCATCATCATTTGCCTTCTCTGTCATAAAAAAAACAATCACAATCTTGTAAGAAGCAACCATATTTTTTTAAGAGCTAACCTGAGTTTCTACGTCCAAAGAGTATCATTGTCCAAAGAGGTGTCAATCGTCTGTATTTAAAATGTTTAAGGCAGGAAGTGTTATACAGTGTTCCATTGTGTCCTTTATGTCCAAAGTGGTTGCTAGGATGCTTTTATGGTTCCGTGTAAACAATTTACCAGGGCCTCTTTTGCTATCCGGGTAAATCCATTCGCACTGCTAGACCAAAACAGTAGTAACTCAAAATAATAACTGTAACAAAAAGCAAGCTTTCAGAACCCGACTGTTGCTAACCAACTTTAAATCGTTATAAATTCAAAATGAAAAATGATGAAAGAAACCTAAAGATGATTTTTAAAATCCCTATTCAATGATCCCCTACTAGCAATACTTGGTCGACTTTTTTTTTAGCACAATATGGCGTCTGAATGCCGCCATATTGAATTTTGATTACTGTCATATCTTCAGTGACACTCACCAGATTAAGACAAATCGATTGACATAAGAATCATCAAAATCGGACAACGGATTTAGTTTTTATAGTGCCACAAAGGAACAAACGTAGGTACATATATAGTCTGTGAAACACATTACCCTCCTCCTTCGGCAGTCGGGTAAAAATACAACTGTGTTATAAAATCAACTTTAATACAACTGCTATGAACTTATCACAAAACTAGCACGGATTTTGAGTTGATACTATTTTGATCTAGCAGTGCGTATTGCCTCTGACATGATATCGTATTGTCAACGTAACGATATAGCTCTTGGTTAGGTATCTAAGTTTACCGGACATCTGACAAATATCCAAAAACGGCATCAAAATAAACGCCCAATTCCTCAAAAATATGTCCATAAAAGTGAGGCGGTTGAAACGCTCGAATAATGACCCTTTTTAACCGACTTCAAAAAAAGGAGGAGATTACTCGAAGACCACTGGACCGATTTGAAAATTTTTTTCGTTGTTTGAAGTTGGTCCCATTGTCAACAGGTCAGGATCTGATGATGGGATCTTGGAGAAATCAAGAGAACTCCTCAAATATTATAGGCACACCTATAGCGATTTTGGTATTTTTCAATGTAACTCGTGCATTTGCTTTTGAAAAGTACTATATGGTGAAGTGGAACTGATGATGAAGACCACAGATGGCCACCGGAACTCCTTAACGGTACCTATTTCAAGAGTGGCGATAAGATATTTCGATTAAGGGAGTTGAGCGACTATGACGAAGCACATTTAGGTTTAAATATGACTATGACATTCCCGCGGCGTTGTCTGCGGCGAGCTTGAAATGTTCTATAGTTTCTCATTAATATTTAGAAGTGGAGCTACGTAACAGCATAAATAGGATCACTAAAAAGTATAAAATAAAATAAATGTTTAAAAAAACAAAAACCCGCCTTCAAAAATGCAAAAAATAACTTCTTTTAAAATGGTAGGTCAGTCCAACTGAAGTCGGCGTCCCACAATATTTTAAACCAAAAGCCGAATGCAGTTGGACTGACCTACCATTTTAAAAGAAGTTATTTTTTTCATTTTTGGAGGCGGGTTTTTGTTTTTTTAAACATTTATTTTATACTATGCTGTCGAAGCTCTAAAAAGTCCTCGACGCTATCACCCCGTTATACGTCACTATCAGCAGATTACTGATAAGAATACTTACGTACCGGAAGTTTTGCACGTGGGGACGACTGACAACTCCCTACACAATGTGTACTTACTTGTTTATATCAGGGCCGCCGGTATAAACCATATGTGGCATTAATATCTATGTAAAGGGACCTTATTGTCGATGGCGCTTACGCCGTACTGCGTCACGCGACGTTGTATTTATATCGGAGCATCTTTAATAATGGCGGAAGCGCCATCGACAATAAGATCCCTTTCATAAATAACGTCACATATCCTTGAATCACCGAAACTAATTTCATAGAGAGTTTTACTTCGCCGAATTTTCATTTCATCGACATGCATTTAAACGTGCATGAGTTATAATTTTTTGGTGGTCACAGGTCTAACCTAACCTAACCTACGTAACCAATGCTTAAGTTAACCTAAAAAAAGTTTAAAAAAACAAAAACCCGCCTTCAAAAAGCAAAAAATAACTTCTTTAACATGGTAGGTAAATAGGTCAGTCCAACTGTAGTCTGCTTTTGGTTAAAATATTGTTGGACGCCGACTTCAGTTGGACTGACCTATTTACCTACCATTTTAAAGAAGTTATTTTTTGCTTTTTGAAGGCGGGTTTTTGTTTTGTCAAACTTTATTTTTATTTCATACTTTTTAGTGATCATAATTATGCTGTTATTCTCCCACTTCTCAATTAATAAGAAACAATAGAACATTTCAATCTCGCCGCAAGCAACGCCGTGGGAAAGTCATAGTCATATATTTAAACCTAAATATGCTTCGTCATAGTCGCTCAACTATCTTAATCGAAATATCTTGTCGCCACCCTCGAAATATATACCGTTTAGGAGTTCAGGTGGCCATCTGTGGTCTTCATCATCAGTTACACTTCACCAAATAGTGTTTTCCAAGACCAAATACACGAGTTACAATGAAAAATACCAAAATCGCTATAGGTGTGCCTATAAATTTTGAAGAGTTCCGTCGATTCCTCATGGATTCCACCATCAGATCTTCATTTTTATACAAGTGGGACCAATCGGGAAGCAACAGCTTTCAAATAAAAAAAGAATTATCAAAATCGGTTCACCCAGTCGAAAGTTCTGAGGTAACAAACATAAAAATAAAAAATACAGACGAATTGAGAACCTCCTTTTTTTGAAGTCGGTTAAAAACAATAAGGTTGCTGCAGAAAGGTTTCGATGAAATGAAATTCGATGAAATAATACATTCGGTCAAATGAGTGTCGATGTTTCAAGGATAAAATGTGTCTAATACCTACGTATTGTGCAAAAATAACTTGACATCTGGACAGAGGAACTTCGAGGAAGTAGTTATGGACACGTTGTTTTTATTTCGGACCGGAAACGATGAATGCCCATAGTCTTGAGTGTCTACGGCGGGTACAGTACCCCCGGTTGTCCTTGACATTGTTTAATAAAAACTTTATACAGAAACTCCTCGTGTGGTTGCCGAGTTAGAATAGTGCCTCTCCATGTCTTCCCGTGGATGTCGTTAGAGACGACTAAGGGAATAAAGGCATGTAGAACTGTTAGGCGATGGGCTTGCAACCTGTCACTAATACGCTGGTAAACATCTTAGCCTAATTGTGCAAATTGTGGTTATAGAATTATCAACAAGTTTTTAGAGATGTTTGTCATTCTGTAGCTCTGCCTACCCCACTCTGGGAACGAAGGCGTGAGATTATGTATGTATATGTTATACAGAAACTCACTTATTTTAAAAGTAATGGTTACCTATATAGTTGCTTTAATAAGGAAATAATGGAAATTATTCCAACGACAAGAACTAGTTCATAAGTACGGTGACAAGCGTTAATTAGGGACCCATCTCAAGAAAAATATGCTTGAAGTCGTCAATGTCATTAGAGATGTCAAGTCATTTGTAACTTTTACGAAAAGGTTGAGTTTCGTAAATTGTTGTAGAATGTCAGACTGACTTTGGACCTAAGGTGGGTCCTAAATTAAATCTCGTGACTGTACCTAAAGGAGGTGATCCATTTGCGAGCCGGCAAGCCAACAGTCTAAACCGTTGTTGGCTCGTTGGCTCGCCGACTCTCGTAGTGATCCATTGGCGAGCAAAACTGTCGACTCTCGACCGCGGACTTAGAACTTCAAGCATGCACAAAGAGCCAGCGAGCAAATCCGACGGTGTTTAAGTCCGCAGACTTTTAGTGCTCCATTGGCGGTTTATTATTATTATTAATCCCGCCGCCGCCGCGCTGCGCAGGCTGCGCGCTAGCTCCAACAGCATCCTGCGCGTCATAGCGGACAGGCCGGACAGTCGCTATCTACAGCACTGGGCAGGCCTGCACCGCATTTTATGTACTTACTAGCTTATATTTTCTACTAACCTAAACACTAATTTAATTTTAAGAAATATTGTTAATATGGATGTATAACGGTCCGAAATAAATGTTTTTTTTTAAATTATTTTTTTAATTATTATTAATCATTTATTCATGAAAGACACTGCATAATAGTTGGTTGGCAGTGCATTAATTGCTCATGACATGATACACAGTTGTGTCAAAAACATATGGCTAAATTATATTCATGCTATTATATTTAGAGACCTTTGGCTCCCGAGTTCGTTAGCGTACCGGCGGTTTTGCTCGCAAATGGATCACCCCCTTAAATGGAGATGATGAATAGTATGCAGAAGACAAAGAATCACAACACAAGTTACTTGATAGTGTGCTCCGAAACCCTTAGAGATTTGCAATCTCAAGACTACAATCTTAGGATTGCATCCTAAGACTGTAAATGCGTTGCCAACTCTGATGATGCCTTTACTCGTATGCTAGTCATTTAAGAGGTCATATATGCTAAAGTCGGTAGTGTTCCGCGATCTGGATCTCAATAACCATAACGCCTTTGTATCTGTTCTTTGGATATATTAAACTTGACCATATTTGCTTGAGACTGCTAAACGTGAAAACACGATTAGAAATAAAATCCTCGATAGTTTTATTGTTCAAACATGACACCTTTTTTGCATGTTTTTCGTTGAATCTTGGAAACCCTATGATCTTTAACGATGATGTTTGATTCAATAGTTGAGGATATGTAACTTTTTAATCCTGGTAAACCACTTTTTCAATAAATGTTGTGGTTTTAAAGTAAACAGCATTTATTAGAATTTGACGCTGCCATCGAGGCGCGCGCGAACCTATCTCCATCTCATATTCTTCGCGCGTACGCACATAGAGCCATCCCTTTTCATTCTAGTGTTAGGGTGGCAGCATACGTGGCCGGATGTCTTAAGGCCCAGCCACACCGCTTGCGCGTGCACGTGCGCGTTCGCTTTCCACTGCGTTGTTTAGTATGAATTCCCATTACGACGTGTCACCATATAACGCAATGGAATGCGAACGCGCACAATCACGCGCAAGCGGTGTGGCTGGGCCTTTATCCCCACACCGGAACAAACAACACAACAGAGGGCTCAGACAAGATGCACTACGCTAACTATCGTTTCTATTCGATTCGTTTTTAAACCAATCGCGTTACTGGAAGATGACGTGATACGAAAAGTCCGATCCTCTCCTAAAAAACACACTTGGTCTTAGGGTTCAATGCATTTTCAGCCTTAGGATTGCAATCTTAAGATTAGTCTTATGATCTTACCATCAGGTGGCATGTGTACTCGTTTGCCTGTTCCCTGCCGCAAAAAAAACCGGCCAAGTGCGAACCAGACTCGCACACGAAGGGATCCGCGTCACGTATAATATTTAACTATGATTTATTTTCAAGTTCAAGCAGTTACGGTTCATGAGATACAGCTCGCTGACAGACAGACGGATGGACGGACAGCTGAGGGCAGCGTTGCCAAACGTCCCAATTTTGGCGGGACGTTACGATTTTTAAATCAAAATGAAATGTCCCGCGCGGGACAGGCTCAGTCCCGCTTTTCGGAGATAACTCGACCGTGCGTGCGGCGCAATATCATATTTCTATTAAAATACATTTTCTATGGCTATTTTTGCTATCCATTTTCACGTCAACGTAATTTAAAACTCAAATAATAAGATAAATATTTAAAAACTTCTGATCATTATAGGTTTTTTTACTATGTCCCGCTTTCGACGAAAGAATCCCGCTTTGTTCACTCAAAAAGTTTCAAAATCCCGACTTGGCAAAAAAAACTGGCAACGCTGGCTGAGGCGAAGTAGGCAATAGAAAGAAAGAAAGAAAATAAGTTTATTTGGCAGGCATTTTACAATAGTATACAGATTCATAAGATTATGGTAATATAAATATAAAACTAAAAACTAAGATTACAAAAGCCTACCAAAATGGTCTTCACTCAGCTAATCGATTGATATACAAACTACCTTTGTATTGCAAAAAAAGTGTTTAAGATCAATTTACCACATGCGCAATGATGTAACACTCAGAAATGTATTTAAGGACAAATGTTTTCTTACTTTGACTGGCATATATATTTACGAGTTATGTAACTTTGTTAGAAATAATAGTGAATACTTTACTACTCGCGGGTCACTGCGTGACAATGTGCGCTCTCAATATAAGTAAAAATTATTATTACCACGAGTTAAGAATAAAACTTTCTATAATAGTACTTTTATAAGCGCGATCAGAGTGTATAATAATCTCCCCGATCAGATTAAATTATTGGATGGTCTTAAATTCAAGCGCCACTTAAAGACCTGGCTAATCAATAAAGTGTTCTATAATCTTAAGGAATTTTTCAACTTTAAAGACTAGGAAGCATAGTACATAAGTTAATTTTATTTTAATATTGTACACCCAGAATGGGTTACCATTGGAACTATAATGTACCAAATTTATCCACCTTGATGTTACATGGTTATGCAATAAATTTATTCTTATTCTTATTCTTAATGTGGTAAAACGTTGGAGAACGTTTTGTCACGCTGGTTTTCAGTAAAGCCAGAAACAATATTAAGAACTAAGTTGGATGATAATAGGGTCATTGGCAACCTTTTGGCACGGAAACCTAAAAACTTATCGTCAATGTCTAAAGCGTATTATAGGATCGAGGACTATCTAACAGACAAAAATGCATGGCCTAAACCCGAAACTTAGTCAATAATAATTTATTCAAATGCAAAATCTTTATCTTGTCTAGGGGACACCGTTGATGTAGGAAAACATATCGAAACTTTTATGTGGTCGTCTCGCACCATCTTATATACACATAAGTATGTGTTTTTTTTTCTCTCTATCTCCCGTAAGATTCTTAATTGGCATGTTTTACTGCTGAACTACGCATGTTATTTGATACTATACTTAATTTAATATTTATAGCTTTATATAATGCTAGACTAAGTAGTACCATTGTAATAAGAAATATGTTTAAAAAATGACTGACTGCTGAGTTTCTTGCGGCGTTTCTTCTCAGCAGTGGTCTTCTCTTGGGAAGCGCTGGTATATTCTTGACGTGTAAAAGTGCCCGTGCGGCCTACATCTTTTATCTTTATCTTACAGACTAAGAAGACTACTAATATCTCACCCTCCTTTTTGCTTGGCCGTAATCGGGTAGTGCCAGTTACGTCAACGTTTAAATGTTACCCTTACAGGTAGGAGAGGTAGCTATTACATTGTTTTTGGGGTTTATGATAGTTTCCCTCCAATTTTGCACCTGTTTTACGACACAGAACTACCTACTTATTTGTATGCTTCTCACTCTTAACCTCGTAAGGCCCAGTGTGCAATAGGATATATTGTCAAGGCAATTTAATTTGAACTGTAATGCAATGAGAATAAAGTTTATATTCCTTTCTTCATAAATTGAAAATGGCATTTTGGAACAAACGTAATTGAACTTTATTGCCTTGACAGTAGATTCAAAGTTCCACTTACAAAAAACTGGGTGTTTGTAGTACGATGGGCCTTACGAGGACGCAAAAGAGTGTGTTCATCCCTGTTCGGAAAGTATGGATTTCCATATCTCATTAGCGGGCCGAAAGTGGCATTTCCATCCATAGGGTGGAAAGTGATTTTGAGAGAACAGGGAATATGCATGTTTTTTTTACAGCTTCAATAAGCTGATTCATGTAAAAAACAGTTGAGAAAAAAAAAATAGCTATAAAAATAACCAAGATTTGTTCCTATATCTTTCTAGCAAAACAGAATTTTATGTGGAGTTTATATGGCCGAACTGCACGATGACGTCACCGGTGCACTTCTTTCTTGCAAGAAATACGGAAGATACAAGCATTTTAAACTGCTAATTAGACAGAGAGATCCGAAGTGCACCGATGTTAATTTTAATTCCACTTTTGGTGATCTCTCTTACGGTATTTTCAAATTTTGTTGAGAAATTATATTTAAAAAATCCATGCATATTCCCTATTGATCAAACACCCAACTATTTTAGACTAGCTTCTGCCCGCGACTTCGTTCGCGTAGATAAAGATTATCGTTATTCCCTCGGGAACTTAAAATTTCCAGAATGAAATGTGCCTATGTGTTTATCCAGGGTATAAGCTATCTCCATTTCAAATTTCATCCAAATCCGTCCAGCCGTTGCAGCGTGAAAGAGTAACAAACATACATACATACAAACTTTCGCGTTTATAATATGTACTGTAATAGCGACGAGGGGCTTGCCAAGATGCATTGCGCTAACTAACGTTTCTATTCGTTTCGTTTTTAAACCAATCGAGTCACTGGTATATCAAATATCACGTGATACGATAAAAAAAAAGTTTAAAAAAACAAAAACCCGCCTTCAAAAAGCAAAAAATAACTTCTTTAAAATGGTAGGTAAATAGGTCAGTCCAACTGAAGTCGGCGTCCAACAATATTTTAACCAAAAGCAGACTTTAAAATATTGTTGGACGCCGACTTCAGTTGGACTGACCTATTTACCTACCATTTTAAAGAAGTTATTTTTTGCTTTTTGAAGGCGGGTTTTTGTTTTTTTAAACTTTTTTTTTATTTTATACTTTTTAGTGATCATAATTATGCTGTTATTCTCCCATTTCTCAAGAAACAATAGAACATTTCAATCTCGCCGCAAGCAACGCCGTGGGAAAGTCATAGTCATATATTTAAACCTAAATATGCTTCCTCATAGTCGCTCAACTATCTTAATCGAAATATCTTACCGTTCAGGAGTTCCGGTGGCCATCTGTGGTCTTCATCATCAGTTCCACTTCACCAAATAGTGCTTTCCAAAACCAAATACACGAGTTACAATGAAAAATACCAAAATCGCTATAGGTGTGCCTATAAATTTTGAAGAGTTCTGTCGATTCCTCATGGATTCCACCATCAGATCTTCATTTTGAAAAAAATCGAACCAATCTGGAAGCACCAGCTTTCAAATTATAAAAGAATCTTCAAAATCGGTTCACCTAGTCGAAAGTTCTGAGGTAACAAACATTAAAAAAAAAAAAAAAGTACATACGAATTGAGAACCTCCTCCTTTTTTTGAAGTCGGTTAAAAAGTCTGGTTGCCGCCATATATTTTTTTTATTACTGTCACATCTTTTGCCCTATGTCTTTTGTGAGTTTTGTGACACTCACAAGATTAAGACAACTCGATTGACATAAGAATCATCAAAATCGGTCTACGCGATTAGTGTCTAAAGCGACATAAAGGAACAAACATACATACATAAACACATTACACTCCTCCTTCGGCAGCCGGGTAAAAATAGAATAGAGCCACTGATTTCCTTGGCAATAAATGCGTTAAAAAAAACCACGCATCGTTCGTTATTTCACCGCAATCGGTTTAGTAATAATAGCTAAGCCCATTTCGCTAACACGTTGCTTATAATATAAGTTATGCGGATAGCGTCCGAGTTTTTTTGTCGATAGCTGTGGATGTAAGGAAGAATAATAACAGAATTATGATGCAATGTGAACAGATACGTAATCTAATCTTATTTGTGTTGTGTTTGGATGTTTGTCACGGCAGAAAGGCTGAACGGATCTGGATTTAATTTGGAACAGAGATAGATTATAGTGAATAGCACATACGGTCGCGGACGTTAATTTGCTACCCATTTCAAAGAAAATCTGCTTGAAGATGTCATTGTCATTAGAGATGCCAAGTCATTTGTAATTGATAGGAATCTCAACCTTATTGCTGTAGAATGTCAGATTGACTTTGGACCTAAGGTGGGTCCCAAATTAAATCTCGTGACTGTACATAGGCAACTTTTTAGGGTTCCATAGCCAAATGGCAAAACGGAACACTTTTAACTATACTCGAAAATCTAATTTAAGAACAAAATCCTAACCTCAACGGGCGCACATTCGCTGTGATTACTGCATTTTGGTTTGAGTGTAGGTATTTTTATCAATAAAACTTACCTACCCTAATATTACTGGGGTGTTATTCTCTCAAAAAACGGCGGTCGGTCGGTCGGACGGGCGAGCGAATCGAAGCGGCGAGTTTTAAGTAGTCCCGTCCGAGCGAACAGAACACATTTTAGCGCGTGCATTGTCAATTAGGCAGCCTTATACGTTCGAAAAGTCATGCTGCCAAATTGAATACACGCGCTAAAATGTGTTTTTTTCACTCTGACGGGACTACTTAAACTCGCCGCTTGGACAATCCGTCCAAGCGGTTCGGTTCGTCCGTGCGTCCGTCGTTGTTGAGAGAATCCCACCCCTGGTTACGGTTACACGAGTTCTCATTCATGTTTTTATGAAATAATTTTAAAATAACGAAATAATCATGATGGGAACTATCAGATTTTGGTCTTGAATTAGATTTTCGAGTATAGTTTCGTCATGTCCGTCCGTCCATATGTCACAGGCATTTTACTAGAAAACTACAAGAGGAATTACATTGATGAAATTTGAAGTATAGGTGTCTTGTACAAGCCGCTACTTAGTTTGGTAGTTAAATAACAATAATATTTTTAGTGGGGCACTCCATAATAGAACAGAACATAACAGAAAATGAAAAAAAGCTTAATAAATACATTCAACAATTAAAAAGCAAGCTTTAAAAAACCCGACTGTTGTTGCTAACCAACTTTAAATCTTTATAAATCCTAAATTATCGTTCAAAATGAAAAATGATTAAAGAAACCTAAATATGATTTTTAAATACCTATTCAATGATACCCCATTTGTCATAGTTCGTCGACTTTATTTTTTTCTTTTTTACAATATGGCGTCTAGTTGCCGCCATATTGAATTTTAAACACGGTCATATCTTTAGTAACACTCACGAGATTAAGACAAATCGATTGACATAAGAATCATCAAAATCGGTCCACGCGTTTCGTTTCTAGAACGCCACAAAGGAACTAACATACATATATAGGCTGTGAAACAATACCCTCCGGCAGTCGGGTAAAAAACCGGCCAAGTGCGAGTTAACTCTCTGTCCCCCGATATTTATTATTTATTATTTATTATTATATTATGCCTAAATTGAAGGATAAAGAAGTGACTTGGACTTTGAATTCTGTACATACGTTTTTTTTTTTGATAGAATTCTTATATGTTTTTTTGTAATCTACAAGCAATGAAATATATAACGTTTTTTTTTTTTAATTTTAGGCTCAGTAGTTTCGGTGATCAGGGGAGGAATGCCCAATTTTCGTCTTCTTTCATGAATAAAATCAGAACTATTTATTTTACAATAACAACCAAAATATATTTGAGATCCTCATAACGAGCGCTTTCATTTGATATATGTATGACACAGTAAGGTTTGCAAAACTTTATTTTTTAATTTCCTAATATTTTTGTCCCGCGGAAATGACAATGATAAACAAAAAAAAATTGCACATCTGTGTTTGGGTCATAGGATTACACTATCTTACCAAATTTCACCTGATTTGGTCCAGTAGATTCGGAGCAAATTGGCTGTGACAGACGGACGGACAGGTAGACAGACAGACGCACCAGTGATCCTATAAGGGTTCCGTTTTTTTCATTATTTGTATGGAACCCTAATAGTAGTTTATGTGGCTGGTGCATAATAAGAGGCATTAAAGCACGAGTGTGGTTTTATGAAACGAGTCGAAGGCGAGTTTCATAATAAGATCACACGAGTGTTTTAATGTCTAATTATGTATAGCCGCATACATAACTTTATCTACATGCATATCATAAGTTTTCTATAATATGTTCAGATATGGCCTGTATTTTTATTAAGTTAGTGTTACTGTTAACTTGTTTGTAGCACCAAAAAATAAAAAAAATAAAAAAACAAATAATAAAAAAAAAACTTTATTTATAATTTACAGATGTAGCTTGCATTTTCAAGTTAGTGGTACAGTATTACCGATACTTTAATGTTTAGGTACCAACACTTTAATGTAAACATTACGATGCACTATACTTTAATGTAAACATTAAGATGCAACCACAGATACAGGTTTCTTAATATATATATAATATATTTGCTTGTCGCTTCTGAACATATTGTAGGGAAGTTATGATATAGATGTAGATAAAAATATTTTCATCATGATCGGATGTACCGTTTTTTAGGTTTTGCTGAAAAACTGCGCTTCTCGGCAAAAGAACGTAAGTGCCACGGAGATATGCTCTCTTCCTCCCGCACTTCTTTGTGTTTGTGCTCTTTCGCGGTTTTATTCCAGAAATTTTATCAATTTCCTAGGGAATAGCGACAAACAACTTCTACGCGGACAAAACTCCCGATATAATGCCGATATCACAGTCAAGGTCAGTTTGTAATAATTTGTGACAACCCTAAAACTATGCTTAAAACAAGAAGGTTATAAAAAAATAATACGCAAATAAATAAATAACAAGTATTAAAATATTTTAGCGTGTGACTTTCTTAGTTCACTTTTGACCCGCGCTAATACCTATATTTTACCTAATTGTTAAGTAACCTCAAAGCACCGAAAGACATTCCTCTTAGCACTACCATATGATTTGGCAGGAATTCACAGGAATTAAATGTTCTGTTAGTTTACTGTTTTTAATCTAAATTTAGCTCTTACGTCATTAAGTTAAGAGACAAGCGTCAGCTGATCGCTAGTAAAAATAACTTTGTATTATTACGTATGGGCTTAGGTTGTTTAGGGGACTAGTCAATATGTAACTTATGCTTTGAAGGTTAAAGTTTAATTTCAAATGTCATTAAAGCAACGTTATCGTTTAACTTTGAATTGTACATGTGTGTGTGTACGGGATTCGATTGATTGCTTTAATCTAAAATAAACTGTAAGATTAGAGGATAAAATTGTAATTTCATTGTTAAGTGTTTGCTTGTGTGAGTTGAAACAGGATTCGTTTCCCATATGATTTTTGTATGACATTCCATTTCAGGCATCTTGATGATAGTTTAGACTTTATTAAGAATTGAGTAAGGGTGAGAGTTGTTTGTGCAAGGATCAAGATAGCCGATCTAGTTAGGTGGTGGGGCCAGACGGGTGGGCCCTGGCGCGGGATTGTTGCCAGACTTAAAATAAAATTACTACTAAATATTTAAATTGTTAGTTCGTTTTTTTTTTTAAATTAACATGTGAGACGTGTGCTTTGCGAAATTATTTAGGATGATAAAAATAGGTTAATAAAGTTTAAGAACTACCCTTACATTATATTTTAAGTAATTTATTTGGTTAAGAACTAGAATTAAGAAGTCTTTATTTAAGTATAATTAACAATATTTTTTAAATTAATGACTCAGTCTCAGGCTTCATGATATCCTTAACAAAATCAAATATTAAATTAACATTTTTATTGTAAATGAAATCAAGTGTTTTTTTTTATAAAAACTGTAAATTTTGTTTTAAATATCTCATCAGACTCATTTCATCTCTATCACTAGGTACATTTTTTTATTTTAAAACAAAGTCCGCTGCGTCTTTCTGTCTGTATGTTTGTAACGATCTCAAAAACTACTAAATGGATTTCACAATCAGTTAAGTAGATATTTTTTTAATTTCTGGTTTATGTACGGGGGCACGGGTGTCACTGAAAACTCACATAAGAAGAAGCGGGAAGTTAGGGCGGGTCGCCAGTATTATATAAATGAAACTAAATTACAACCATTATAATTGGCTAACCCACTCTGTTGACCACTTAAATCAAAACACTCAAATCGTATTTTAGGCACAATTTAAAAAACGCAAAAGCAAATAAGTATAATGCAAAAGTAAACGTTCATAACAGTTCATAAATTCATAAAAAATAGGTAACTAGAGTTTTATATGAAGTCGAAAACAAATGATGTACTTGGACATGGATATCCATTTTTACTCAGAATATTAGTACTATTGCCTAAATGCCTGGTTTCTTAGGGCCTGTTGTTTGATCAGTAGTTAAACTAACTAATTGTAAAAATTCGAAAAATGAATGGAAAATTTGACAAATTTCCTTTAGATTTTAACCATTAGTAACGTTTTTTGACCATTAGTTATTTTAACTACTGATCAAACAACAGGCCCTTAACAATTTGTACTTAACTTGGATAAAACTACATTCATTTAGAAACTTCCAATAATTATAACATTTATGAACAAAACACCGTGCCAAAAATACGTTACAAAATCTACTATCCCCGCTTTCTTCACAAAACTACCACAATAGTATAATTTTAATACCACGGCGTTCCTATAATACAGGGGTGGCAGCCCGCAGGACGAAAAATCGAGGCACAGGAATTCAAAATTCGTTCTGCCAGCAGTAGTGCCAGTCGCTCAGTAACCGCGGTTCGAAACGGACCTCGGCGCTGCGCGCTTGATTCTTAAATCAGCTGTGCTGTGAGAGAGAATAAAAGACTGATAAATATGGACTTGTTATTGTGAAGTGCGAACTATAAAGTGTAACAAAATGTGGGGAGAAAGCAGTAAGACCTGTGAAAACAATTGCCAGTGCTCTGGGTAAGTAAAAAAAGTTTGACTAGAAAAAGTGTCTTCTCTATTTCCGTCCGGCTTATGTTGAAATTTTCGATATTAATTCTGAATTTTATCTAGTCATTACCTCTGTAAATTTGACAGGTGTTATTTTATATCTATTGAAGTTAATTTACGGAATTCTGCATGTTTCAACTGTTTCAAGTATAGTAAGTGGTAATGGTGTCATGACAGGCTAGTTTTTTTTGACGGGTGTTTTTCAATATAACGACTTGTTGTAAGTTGTAATGAATATCAATGAAACTTGCTATAACCATACAGGAAGTATTTAATGAAATATAAAGTCAGGCATAGCGCATTTACATTGATGAAGTACTTAATTACTAAATAACGAGATAATTATATGAAACACAAGTTTTTAATTTCGTAAGGTTACTTGAAACAAATAACTAGATTAATACCTACATGCTATTATTCAGGTGGCTTCGCCGTGACCTTAGCCTGACCAAAGAGTCCAAACAATAAAAAAAAGTAACTAGGTACCCATCTGTGGTATCTGTGAAGTGGATCGGTCCTGAACCATAATTTTATTTGTTATTTTATGTTCATTGCTGGAATTGGTCAAAACAGATTTAGTTGGTCATGCTTATCAAAGTGCTCTACTTTTTAATGAACAGACACTGTTGTTTAGTTATAAAACTGCAATTGATAAAACATTCATAGTATTATTCATATGACTACACACACCGCTGTAATTTCATTCATGATAAAATAAGCAATTGACATAGATTATTTTCATCAAACGTGTTGCCGTCAATATCGTCATTACATTAAAACAACATTTAAGCCTCTCCCACGTTTAGTTTTTCTTCAAAATCCTTATTTTTTTTATACTTTTGTAAAGATATCACACGATATAGGTTATGTTAGTTCCCGCCATCGAGCTTTACCCGTCTTGCTCAGTTTCAATGGGTCATCACTAGTGCGAGGGAGGTAGCAATATAAACATACCGGATGACGTGTATGAAGATAAATTCGAATAACGAATTTACATACCGTACCAACATGGCATAACTATGAGTTAAATAACTTAATGAAATATGTTTGCGTTTCTGACTAACATTAGTTAGGAAAGTATGATTTGAAAATAGACATGTAGGTACTATTCTACCAATAGCTTGCTTAATTTCAGTTCGTTGACCTTGCAGGCTTTTGGAAATATGTATATATACTTACATAGGTAGATAGTGGCAAAATAGATTCTTGGGACTTACATACTATTATACAGAGTATAAATAAGTACGTGAGCGATTGCATGTTTTACTCACAGAGTACCTTTTTTATATACTGGTTTTACTTTAATATTAGTTAGAGCCCAATTTTTACGTTTTTGGTAATTTGGAGCCAATAAGTTTTGATAAGACACCTAAAATAAAGTCATTCGCAAGCACCAAACAATAAGTTTAGAAAAGGATAGATCTTAGGTTACCCTTTCTTAAGGCTCTAGGTACTAACTTAGAACCTAATTAGATACTATCTATAGATTGAAACCTGATAAAGAAGCTAAGCCTTCATACTTTTTTCGCCACAGCGAAAAAAAAGTTACGTCACCGCCATTTTGCCTCACCTTGAGCATAGACAAGTTCCTTGAACTTTTAAGATAGCGCACGTGGGAAAATGTCTAAAGAAATTCGTTTCCATTTCGTTTTAGAAAGGGAGAGTTTTATTAACTTTCATTATGGTTGAACCGTGCTTTAGTTTTAGGTAACGGTAAACTTAATATCTCAAGTCCGTTAGTATCTACCAAGAAAGTTTAAAGGAGTCCTATGTATACTCACGTCGATGTAAAAGGCCCTTTTTTGTCAGCTGTCAACTCAGCACGACGTGTTTGAGGTTATACCTATTTTGTAATGTAATAGTCAAATCGGGCCTTTAAGTGATTAAATAAACTAATAATGCCACTTAAAACTGCTTGAGACAGTTCACTGTCGCTTAAGGAGTCCCCGTGGTAGGTGAAAACAGAGCAGCTGCTCAGATGAAAGTTAGAAGTTACGTTTTGAATTTAGCGCTTCACAGGTGTAGAAGTCAGTCGCTTCTCGACTACCTGCTACTACTACTATACCTATTCAGGCTCAATCAATTAATACGCATCCTGCCGCCTCCTCCTCCATCCTTTACCCAGGAAGATATGCAGTGACTTAACACACACATTTTAATATTTAATTAAATATTATCACCGCTTTCCCTCTCTTAACAGTTTATTCGAATGCCCGCCTTTTTCCTCCCCTCTCCCCTAACCCATCATCATTCTCTTGCCCTGATCCCAACTATTATTTTTTTACTCTCCCAACAGCCATTATAAACTGCCAGTGTGAAAAGAGGCTGATTACTTTTTCATGCTTTTTGCCTTATTCTAAAAGATTTCTTGTCTATGACTTAGGTACAGCCTGGTTTAGAATGAGCCAAGATTAACTATTTTTTATTTTTTAATCTATCAACTGCCAGTGTCATAAGAGGCTGATTACTTTTTCAGATTTCTTGTCTATGACTTAGGTACAGGCTGGTTTCGAATGAGTCAAGATTGACATGTACCTAAAGACTCGTAGGTAATCGGCGGATCATGATACATCAGCCGTTCGAGTTCGCAGAGCGAGAGCGTTTTAATAATATCAATAATGTTTCGCCTGCGGTTTTCCTGGTAAATAACTGAAACCGTGTTAACGATAAAAATGTACCAGTTATCGTGTTTGTTGCAGTATAGGAAATACCTATATATCTATTTAAATAAAAGGCAAACCTGACTCACTGAGTTATATCAACGCACAGCCGAAACTACTGTACCTAGAAACTTGAAATTTGATACCGGGGTTCCTTTCATGGTCACTTACATCATGAAAGGAACCCCTGTACCAAATTTGAAGTTGCTAGGTACAGTAGTTTCGGCTGTGCACGAAGAAAGGATTTTCCGAAAATCGACCCCCAACGGGAAGAAATAGGGGGAGTAGGGGGAAACTAATTCTACGCGTACGAAGTCGCGGGCGTCGTCTAGTCCTTGCATAGTATAAAACTAAGTGCTTCCCGCCGTCTGTCCCTCTGTAGGATGATGGAACCAGTAATGGACAAAGCACCAATAATGGACACTCGATTCTTATTTTACAGAAGATAAGGGTTATTCATTTGTTTTGCAGTAATCAATTTAGAACCGTATGAAATTTGAATTAGGAGTGAAGTGTCCATTACGGGCGGCTGTCTGCTAAAAGTGTCCATCATTGGTGCCGTAACCCTGTACGCTTAGATATTTCAAATTACGCAACGGATTTCAATGCTGTTTTCATAAATAGATAGAGTGATTCAAGAGGAAGGTTTTATGAAGCAATTCTGGGTTATGTGTGGGTGTTACAGAAAGCTTACATAAACGAAGCGAGGGCGGGTCACTTGTCTTGAAATAAAATGAGTCGATCCCATTCAAAGTTGTGAAAATGAGAATTATAGGTAGATACATAAAGCGCAAATTAGACTGACAAAAATTGCAGAAGTTAATTACCTACTGTCTTTAACTTCAGTCCAGAGCAAGAAGCACATTTTTATAGTCTTTTTGTAACTTCAAAGTTACAAATAAGTTTTGTCAAAAGCGTAATTTTTGAGACACTTGTTCCCGACAGTCATAGACAACAGTGCTTTTTTGCACGGTCATCGAACGAGTCCAATCTCGGTGGGTTTAAATACAGCGGATATCCTGTTCTGCTCTCCTAAATAAAAAGGACGCATAGTTACGCAATTTGATAATTAATGAAAATTTTACCCCCCTATCTTAAGAAATGTGGCATTATCTATGTAAAGGAACCTTATTGTCGACGGCGCTTACGCCGCACTGCGTCACGCGACGTTGTATTTATATCGGAGCAACTTTAATAATGGCGGAAGCACCATCGACAATAAGGTCCCTTTTCATAGATAACGTCACAAATAAGGTCACTAATACATACGCGGTTCTATGAGACATACGCCCTTTTGCAAGGAGGGCAGTGTTGCCACTTTCAGTCTCTATTTCATTGACATCGGGTTTACTTTCTAACCGACTTCAAAAAAAGGAGGAGGTTCTCAATTCGTCTGTTTTTTTTTAAATGCAACCTCTGAACTTTCGACTGGGTGAACCGATTTTGATGATTCTTTTTTTATTTGAAAGCTGGTGCTTTCCGATTGGTCCCATTCTTATCAAAATGAAGATCTGATGGTGGAAACCATGAGGAATCGACGGAACTCTTCAAAATTTATAGGCACACCTATAGCGATTTTGGTATTTTTCATTGTAACTCGTGTATTTGGTCTTGGAAAGCACTATTTGGTGAAGTGGAACTGATGATGAAGACCACAGATGGCCACCGGAACTCCAAAACGGTATATATTTCGAGGGTGGCGACAAGATATTTCGATTAAGATAGTTGAGCGACTATGACGAAGCATATTTAGGTTTAAATATATGAGTATGACTTTCCCACGGCGTTGCTTGCGGCGAGATTGAAATGTTCTATTGTTTCCTATTAATCGAGAAGTGGGAGAATAACAGCATAATTATGATCACTAAAAAGTATAAAATAAAATAAAGTTTAAAAAAACAAAAACCCGCCTTCAAAAAGCAAAAAATAACTTCTTTAAAATGGTAGGTAAATAGGTCAGTCCAACTGAAGTCGGCGTCCAACAATATTTTAACCAAAAGCAGACTTCAGTTGGACTGACCTATTTACCTACCATTTTAAAGAAGTTATTTTTTGCTTTTTGAAGGCGGGTTTTGTTTTTTTTTTCAATATCAGCCCATTCCAATAACTGGTTTAAAATTGACTTTTCGAACTAATCATACTAACAGACAAACAAACAAACATGTGCATTTAAATCAAAGTTTGTTAAACGCGTTACCCTAGCCTCGTAACTGGCATGAAAGGGACGGGAGAACGTTAAAAAAACTTCTAACCCTCGCGCTTTGGAAAAGAAAACAAAACCATAGACAAGTTTATGGCTGTGGTCTATGGTACGGGTCCACAATGAGCCCGTATGCACTGCATACACCCGTTAAAAAGTTTTGATGACTGGATTGTGTTTATGGAAAGTAACCTATGTAGAATATTGTTTGATTGTGATTATAAATTACATATTTAGGTCTTTGATTTAAAAAGGTTTAAACAGAGGGTGTAATAAGATTAACGTTTGTATCTTATCTGTGTATTTGTCTATGCCATAGTAGCTCCAAAATGGATGGACTGATTTGATCGCGGTTTTTAATAATAAATAGATTTACTAGGGTGGTCTAAGGTTTGTTGATAAACGGTAAGGCCGTAAAGAGATATCAGGGGGCCTAATATGGCTGCGTTTGAGGATAAAACATCCGTCATCGTCTGACACGTAGGTATATACATAAGTACGATAGTGACGGATGCTTTATCCACATTTTGTCACGCGATAAATGCGATCATCTTAGGCTTGTGGTTCTGAAAGGAGTCGCAATTAAGTCTGGTGTTTTATTTATTTATTTAATTGTTAATACTTATCTTAAATGCGTGGATTAGACTTGACGCGACATAATAGCCGTCTCTACTTTTAAACAAAACTTTTATAAACGAACCAACTGATTATTATAAAAGTTGTCTAAAAACCCATTTAGATAAAGTAAGGTAGCCATGAACAAAAAAAAACATCGAAATCAGTGCATTTAAATTTATTACGCCCTTTTGTTCTTTTCGGGGGGGTTCAAAAGACTTCAAAGACTTATAATAGCAGCTAGTTTATCTCGTTTTAAAGTCTCTTTAACACTAAGCGACAGATTCCATGTTAATGGTCACTTAAAGAGGTTCTTTAAGCAACAGTGAAAACGGGCTTAAGTAACTGTTAACAATTTTATAAGTTACTTAATTAGGCTCTAACTTTTCAGCAAGTGCAAAACGGCCTGATTGCGACTTGCTAGCTAATGTTGCATAGAATTACACAATATCCTGTAAACATTCAAACTGACAAAGGAATCAAATATGTTAAACTATCACGTCCTCCGCAACCCCCCGTCACTGAGGCGTGCACTCCGGCGCTTAAAAAAGCTAAGGTCAAAGGAACGTTACAGCCAGTTAGGTTTATAGGCTGTATCCCCGGCCTTGCGTAAGAATAATAACAAGCATCGAAGAGGCAATAAATTACGGTATTTTGAATCAGATTAAAAATGATGACGTCTCTTTCAACTCTGATTATTCTACAACGGAAAAATCTACTAACGACTAATTTAGGAAGGTGTTATAAGCCCTTAAGTCTTTTCTTGAATAAAGAAGCTTTAAAAAAGACCGTCCAGCTGTTTGGAAGTCAGTGCGATAGCTCTAAGAAGGTGCTTTGGATTTGCGTGTCTCCACTCGCTCTCATACTCCTTTTATTAAGAGCGAGTGAAAGAACCAACACGAAGCACTTTCTTAGTGCTCACAGACTGTGCCTACTTACTCGCTGGCAGAAAAACGGGCGAGTTTATATACAATACACACGTAAAATACAATCACGTCTCTATCCCGTAGGCTGAGACCACTTCTTTCCACTTGCTACGATCCAGACAAACTTCCCTCGCTTCCTCCACACTCTTAAGTCTCTTCATACACGAGCGTCGGTTTAGGGTACTCCTGAGTCTCCTGACCTGGCCCTTTCTTAATACGAGTTTATATATGTTGTTCCGTTAATTACTTCGGCGATGAACCTGCGACCAAAGTCACAAGACACCCACACAATGATATTAATACGCACTGACGCGACCGAGCGTATACGGGAGCAAACTGTAATTAAAAAAACAAAAAAACCGCCTTCAAAAAGCAAAAAATAACTTCTTTAAAATGGTAGGTAAATAGGTCAGTCCAACTGAAGTCTGCTTTTGGTTAAAATATTGTTGGACGCCGACTTCAGTTGGACTGACCTATTTACCTACCATTTTAAAGAAGTTATTTTTTGCTTTTTGAAGGCGGTTTTTTTGTTTTTTTAAACATTTATTTTATTTTATACTTTTGAGTGATCCTATTTATGCTGTTACGTAGCTCCACTTCTAAATATTAATAAGAAACTATAGAACATTTCAAGCTCGCCGCAGACAACGCCGCGGGAATGTCATAGTCATATTTAAACCTAAATGTGCTTCGTCATAGTCACTCAACTTCCTTTATCGAAATATCTTATCGCCACCCTTGAAATAGGTACCGTTAAGGAGTTCCGGTGGCCATCTGTGGTCTTCATCATCAGTTCCACTTCACCATATAGTACTTTTCAAAAGCAAATGCATGAGTTACAGTGAAAAATACCAAAATCGCTATAGGTGTGCCTATAATATTTGAGGAGTTCTCTTGATTTCTCCATGATCCCATCATCAGATCCTGACGTGGTGACAATGGGACCAACTAGAAAGTATACCCATTCGAACAACGAAAAAATTTTTCAAATCGGTCCAGTGGTCTTCGAGTAATCGGGGAACATAGATACATAAAAAAAAAAAAAAAAAAAAAAAAAAAATATCCCGACGAATTGAGAACCTCCTCCTTTTTTTGAAGTCGGTTAAAAACAAATGCATAGAAGTCGCCTCATCGCATCGCGGCCACTCGTGGCATGCTTCATACGACTCTATGCATTTGTTCGCCGCCGCTCGCCGCCAACGCTGCCGCGCATGCAGCCTATCGGTTAATAAATTTATCGAGCAAATTTTTTTTGTTAATCAAACCCAGATCGATATCAAGTGAAGCCCTGCGGCCCTAGTATGTTTGTGTTTATCGCGTGACAAAATTTGTATAAAGCATCCGCCACTCTCGTACCTATATACGTGTCAAAAAGTGACGGATGTTTTTGTCACGCGATTTTAAATTCGGAAGTAGAGATTTCCTCGAGTAAAACGAGGGAAATTCTAAAGGAGGCGTTTTCCGTCGTAACTGACTTTTCTATGGTCTACAACTGACAGTGTACGTTGTCAGTTAGAAGACATGTGTTTATCTAACGTGTACGTTAACGGCGCGATACGGTGCGTGGGCGCAGGTCTACGCTACAGGAGGGAGCGGGATGTAGCTATAGGTACGTGTAAATTATTTACTTGGGGACTATATGGGGTTTGAGTGTGGACGTAAGAATAGCACAATCTAGGTCAATGTCAGTGGCGATGACATCTCATTGTACGTTCTTCAAAAAAAAAGTCAACCCCAGATAATAAAATAGACGTGCATACCATTGACAAAATTGTTTTTAGAGCTAAAATATTCTCGATACATGGAAACCGCCACATATCTAATCATGCCTTATGCAGCAGTTTTAGTGTAAAAGTTATTGTTAATTTTAATCTAAATAGCTCCTCAATTATCCTTGTTTTACCTTTTTAGCGGGTCCATATTGGCTCACCTCATTATTTTTACTCATAACGACTCATAAGTCCTAATTATCGCAACTCCTAACGTATTTATTTCAGCAACTGTTACATTTTCAGGATTTTTATAAATCAAACCTAACCTAACCTAGTCTTATCTACACATTGAATATTTCAGAACTTCTGAAAAGTTTACGGTTCCAGCGGTATAAAAAATTCATTTTCGGAGTTCCGATAATAGGAGTTGCAATTTTAGTTGAACTTTGGCGCTCCCCACTCGGACCATAGACAAACCATTCGGTTGCACACGGTAGCGCCATTTGACCTTTCCGCCGTCGGATTTTTCTTGGCCATTGACTGTTAAATAAATATAACTAGACTTGAAGTCGTTACTCGATTTAATTTGGACCCTAATTCGCTGCTTTTTGGGTGCCACCGGGACCCTATTTACTAAACCTCCGCTGTCGGTCTGTCTATCAGTGAGTATCTCATGAATCATAATAGGTGACACGTAAAATTTTCGTAGAGTATGTACCTGTTACTATAATTGGTTTTTTGTGCAGTAAAGAGTTTACCTACATACATACTATAACAAAAAAAAAACACTATTGTATCATTATCACAAAATCTTCATAAACCGAGTGCAAAAACAGTGGGTTTTTCATCAAAATCTTTTTTTTTTTACTTAAATTAGTGGACCAGCTTTGCCACACATTAAAACACCGCATCAATTAAGCGACATCTATACTTGGCACCCGGAACTATTTGCAACTATTCCGAATCCGATTTCACCATCTGGCGATGCATACCAGTCAACATTGATCTTCGCTATTGAGTACTAACTACTTATCTGGAGTCCTCAATAGTTTGGTCTTTGAACTCTAGGTGTAGTAACATAGCTACTACCCCTGTTATGACCCGGCACCCCATAGTTCGTTCAACCCAACAGATGCCACCCTCGTAATTACGTTTATATGTACGCGTGGCGTTAACGGTGGTCTAGTGGCCTGTGACGGGAAATTAAAAAAAAAGTTGGTAAAAATCCGCTAGTCGAAGGAAGTGAAACCATAAACCAGGAAGGCCTAGTTTTTTCCCGATTATTGGTTTAAAATCTCGGTATTTAAGCGTTTTGTACGGACGGTGTGCGAAGAAAGACAATTTCCATTATCGACTATCTTCAAATAGACTTCCCGTTATTCTGCCATGTTTAAAAAAAACAATATATTGTAGTAATCTAAGTTACTCACATGTGTAACCTCTTTTTTACTAGGTACGTACCTACCTACTTTGAAGGTTAAACAAATATAAACGTATGCATTATAAACAAATACATTGAACTCAACCATGACCACTTACAACATCAATAAAAAAAAACCTAACCATCCTAGTCTATTCCCGCTTTATTTTCTTCTAATCCAGTAACATTCCAGCCAGTCCCTTCAAACCGGCCGAGGCCATTACCTCTGGATTGTCTATGCTTCTTTTTTATGGAACGTGTTTTATATTGTATCTAAACTACACGAATCGAGTCTCATTTCACTCGGATCGATATTTGATGCAATGAAGACAACAATGGTTGTCCAAATAAAAGTGAAATTTAGACCTAACCTTCATAAAAATACAAGTTAATTTTGCGTGAACCTGACACCCTTTGTGAAAAGTATGCAGGTGGTATCCACCCCAAACAAATAGCGCCATTTATTTACCCCAATGCCAAATGAATTGTTCTAAATTTAAATTATCTCCAATACTTTAGCGTTATCAAGGCGGCACCAAAAAAGACCTTTTTGACTGTTTTCAAGAACTTTTTTCCGCTTTAAACTTTCGAAATTCGAACAAAAGTAATTGGGAACAACAAAGCAATCGTTTGCACGCAATGTGGGCTAATGTGAAAATAAATCGTGTTATTTCACACAATGGTGGTAATATCACGATTTCCGAAGCATTTGCATGTTCTTTATTACGAATCCGAAGACATTGTTTCCTTACAACTGCAGTAAGTAAGATAATTATAATGAAAACTTGTAGGTCTTTCAGATCTGCAAATTATTATTAAAATAAACAAGTCCTTGTCTCCGTAGATATCTTATAATTTTAACACATGCCTCAGACTAGTTGCTTTGCTGCTATTTGGTACTAAAAATAACTTTAATGGGATATTTACAGTTCTACTATCTATGATATTTTACATATAAAACCATTGTAGACATCTATGGTCTATGGTTTATTCATTGACTACATTGCCCAGTTTCAACTAGCATGGGGAATCGACGGCTCATAAAGTCGAAGTTTGAAGAATGAGATGCCTATCAAAATGACATATGTGAGATCAAGATACGGCATACTTGTGTCATTTTAGAACTGCGGTGCGTCGTAATAGGGTGCGTGCACGCATCCCGCTAACGCTTAGGGTTGTCACAGAGGAAAAAAAATTAAGAGGTTAGAAGTTAGTAGTTAGTATTTATATGATTAAAGAAAAAATGAATGAAATGCTTATTTATGTATGACATGTTCTGGAACTTGACAATCGAACTTTACTTTCCAGCCTAGTTGCGTTAGCTCTATCCCTTTCTCTAGATTTAGTCTTGAATGAAGACTGAATGGGATGGTGCAACCAGTTGTTAAGAATCGCCGCAAAACCTTTATCAAAACTCTAGTAGCATAAATAATATTGATCTTACCGATTGTAAAACATATCTACAAGACACTAAATAAAAACTTAATATTATAAGCTGCTTATAAAAATACATCTGAAGTTAACAGAATTTATAATTATCTATAAAAAAACTCGCTTGAGTTGATCCGAGTTGTAAAGTACTATTCATTAATAATACTTATTAATAGTGTTTGCAGGTAGCAAAGACTGTATTTTTTTAAAGCCATTTTGGCAGCCCTATATCCAATCCTTTTTGAACTGTAATCACGTAATCTTCCATAATAGAGGCAGGGATTCCGAGTCGTGAGTCGGTGCTATAAAGAACATTTAAAAAAAAAGTTGGACCATAGAGCGAGTGGTCTATTATCGTGCCTTAGGAGCCGTCGACCAGGGTATCTAAGCTTTATTGAAGCGGGGTTGAATTCAAGTAAATTACTTCAAAAATTATCACAATGATCAGGATATGTTTAACAGGAAAAAGCTGGAAGAAGCAAGCGTACCGAACATGTACACAAGAACAAAGGCCCTAGAGCGGGTAAAAGAAGACAAGCTAGTACACCAATGTTATATTTTCCATATCGATTTAAATGTAACTTTGAAGTCGTGATTTGAAGCCAAATCGGCCACCGGCCACGAACAAAACCTATAAAAATAAGTACAAAATCACGCTCCAAGAAAAAACGATAGAACAGGCTCCTTCAGCCGTTATCTACTTGCTCAGTCCCACGCACACTGTATCTCTCTCTACCCGTCGTAAATTCCTGATGGTATGTCGTCAGGTTTATAAGGATGTTGCTATATAATTTTATATGATATCCCGGAAATAACAATGACATTCGCTTTTTGTGTCACTTTTACATAGAGCCCAGTATTTTTAGTTCCATCAGATTTTTTAAGTTTGGTCAAGTCTAAGTTTGCTCGAAAAGAATCAAAAAAACATGGCATAGTATGTTATGTCATGCATGACCATGGTCATAGACAAAACTATAATTATTATCATTAACCATAGACAAAAACTTAACTTCCAACGGTACAGACAGTTAACTTAATTAACTTTTATTTTCTTTCGGTAACGTAACACTTACACCTACTGCCAAATACAGTTCATAGACTTCTGTTTACAATCACAAACATAAAAATATAATGCAATCTCTGGATTTTATGACATGGTTATGGTCTTTAAGTTATTTTTATAGCAAACAGTAAAGCAAAGCACGTAGGTCACCTGATGCTGAGTGGCACTCTAAAGTAAATAGACATGTGCAATCTCACGATTACAATCTTAGGATGACAATCTCAATTGTTTATTGCGTCCATAATGCCTCTATGCTATTTAGTGCTATATAGCTCCACTTTAACTCCATTTGCTGGTGTGCATAGGAAATACATATAAGACAATTGCAAATGAAATTTAATCTCACAAATCTCGGCGTCATGTTCTGTATCCGTGTTTTTGACTTTACCACGGCACCTAAATACCTTTCAAGACTTCCAGCTTGCGATCCTTCTAGTAATTTAATATCTTGTTTAATAATAAGTTATCTACCGTGGAGAGGTCTCCGGACATTCTTGGTCATAAACAACAAACCTGCGACACGTGGCTTTATGGTTAGTGACGTCACTTCCGATTACATCATAGGCATGTCGAACAGCAAAAAACTACAAGGTAGTTACTATTTAATATTCTATTTTACATTTCTGTCACGAGTCAGTCATGATTTTGGATAATTTGTTGGAAAAAAAACTTGAGATCCTGGCCATTTAGAAAAATAAAAGTTGGAATTTTAAAACGTTCGTGTTTTTGGTACTTATCTGTATTTCATACTTGCTGTGCCGCGTCTTTTCTCGGTTTCGTGAGTTTCCTAATATTGCCGAACTTAGAACTTCATTGTCACTTGTATTCCACTCGGTTATTTAGTAACTTAACACATACCCACCACATTTGACACTTAACCACACATTAAACCTTTCTATTTACAGATTTCGAAATTCAAATCCCGTTCGTGTTTCAAACGCCAACGTCTGTAACGTACTTTTCTGACCATAGAGCAGTTCGAAATTTAAATTCGTAGGGCCTTCACGCCTGATTTTGTTTGAGTGATTTTACGCTTGGACTTTTAACTTTTTAATTGATGATTGATTATGGTTTGACTGGGAACTTTAAATAAAAAGCGACAAACTTTTCGTACACTTAAACTCATGCTTAAACAAGTATTAATACTACCATTACTGGTAATTACGATCTTTGTATGTTAAAAGAGGACTAAATAGAATAAGGTCGGAATATTATCATTTCATAGACCACCTTTGTTTCCAAAATTACATTGTTATTTGAAAACTGTCTTCACCCAATTCTTAAAAATAGTGTCATAAAGATCCAAACATACATTACAGCAGGAAAATAAAAAAGTTTAGTAATGCTCTAATAAAGCTTTGCATAAACATAGCCATCCTCCGTTAATTTTGAACTCGCGCGGAACAGAGACGGATGGAGAGAGATAGCCGACGACCGTTGAGCCTGTTCCAAAGAGCAGGTTGTTTTTTTCTAAGGCACTGATTTCTCTAGTCCTTCGTTCTTTTTTTAAACGTGTTTAGAAGTACGTAACGTATTCAAAGGCTTCGTTTATGCTTTTAAAAGGGATGATGTCGTGAACTGAAACACAAGTACTTTTTTATCTGTCTTTATGGAACGGAAAAAAGCAAAACGACGTCAAAAATCATTGCCGTAGGAAAAATTTTATCCTGTTCGTTTGTCTCCTATTTAAGTTGCCGTTGAATTTAAATATTTTGTGTCCATAGCAATCTTTGTCCATTTAAAGTGTCAATGCTAAATATATTGTTTTATGTAATTTAGAAGGGTAGCGAGTATTTTAGTAACGTGTCTGAGCAACGAAAATGTAGTCTAGTGGTAATCTACGCCAAAGTTACAGTTGCAAGTGCTACAACTAAAGTACACAAGCCTTAACATACAAACAAGTTATAGATACCTAGATACAGTGCCAGCTTCTATGGTCCATTCTAGGGCATGCAGTATCGGAAAATTTCCAGTATCGGAATTTAAAATCGGTATTGAACCTCAATATCGGAATCTCGGAATTACGCAGGGCATACAATATAGACTATTTCCAATACCGGAATTAAAATTCGGTATTGTATCTCAATATCGGAATTCCGATACTAGTATCGGAATTGGGGATCTATTAGAAAAACACACTTTTTATTCAATATTCAATACCGACTTTCAATTTCGATACTAGAAATCGTCCGATACTGCATGTCCTACATGTAATGCATAGAAGGTGATGTCTTCTATGTGTAAGAATTTGAAATTATACCAGGCAACTCCACAGATAACTTTGAAATACTACGTTTTTTTCGATATTACAATATCGGAATTAAAAGGTAATGAATATCGGATTTACGATATTGATAGGCCCAATATCGGAATTAAATTTCGATATTGAAAGTGCTCCGGTATTGCTCCGTCGAATCTCGGAATTGTAATATCTGAACAATTGGTCCGAGATTCCGAGATTTCGAGATTCCGAGATCTCGGAATTCATGCCCTAGTCCATTCCTATAGACTTGTCTTAATTAGTAAATACTATTATAACCTCAAAATGCATAATTTTTGGTCAAAATGCCCGTTTTCAACTGAATAAAGCAACTAAAGTCCACATTTTGCACACCATTTCCTGGATAGTTTTTTTACATCATGGATAGTTTCTTTTACGACAAAATTGTTATTTTAGGCGAAAAGGGAGCACTTTGAGGTTATACAAGTGTTTACTAAATAACCCTTAATTTGGCAGTGTATGGTATACCATACATACCATAAGGTTCACATTTTTTGTTTGATTTGTGTTTTTTTTTTTCTGATTCAAAATCAAAAAGGGTTTGAATTCCCGACTTTTTTTATTTTTGCCAAATTAAGGGATAAGACAAGTCTATTGGAAGAATAGCTGCGCTCCAGAACTGGTATTGCTGATGTTGGGGTGAAGACCGCAAAGTTAAAGTGGGACTGGGCTGGGCATATCTGCCGCATGCACGATGGGAGATGGGCCAAAAATACCACCGATTGGCTTCCACGCGACGGACATCGTAGCAGAGGTAGACCCAGAAGGAGAAGGCGAGATGACCTAGAGTCCTTTGCGAGGGATTGGCAATAGTGCGCTCTGGATAGGGCCGAGTGGCGAAAAAGAGGGGAGGCCTTTGCCCAGCAGTGGGAAACCAAAACAGGCTAGAAAAATAATAATTGGAATGGACCATGGGGTTATTTTTGTAAATTTGTTCTCATTTAGCTAATTTAAGTTACATCATCCACGCAGTAATTTAAGTAAATTTTCGATAAGTTCAAGTTAGAAAATAACTTATTGTTATAGAATGTGTTGTTTCAGTGAACTAATAACGCCAACATGGCGTTAATTAAGGTCCCGGTAGTGTGAACAGAACACGCTCTGAACAAAGATGTTACATACGTATATACAATGTTTGTCTGTCGGTTTATTGCTTACATCCTGGCTGATAAAGCTAATCTAGAGGTCAACGGCTTGAGCTTTAAGCTTTGGCGTTCAAATTAAGATGGCGGTTGACGTTTTGAATGTTATGTGTATTAAACAATTGTATAATATTATATCCTTCTATTTGTTATACAGGTGGTACTCGATGAACTGTACATATTGAAAGGGATGAAATTTTAGGTTAATTTATAGGTAAAACGATTTAATTTTTTTAATTTTTAGCATCTGGTTTTTTTTTTACAGATTGTCAAACTTTTTAATAAAGTTTGGGTAGTACATTTACTTGTGACGGTGTAACTTTTGATCTAATAGCCCAAAAAAGATAAAACAAAATGCATAGTATTGACATTAGTTAGGTTTATAGTAATTGATAACAATATTAGGCCAATTAAAAAAATAACTGAGTACCTAACTGGTTTTTGTGTGGAAAATTACTGCAAAAATATCATTTTGTTTTAATAAAAACACGATTTTCTCAAAATTTTGCAGATATTTTACAAAATTTTTTAACGTTGTGTGTAACGAAATTGTTTTACCTATATAAATTAACCTAAAATTTCATCCCTTTCAATATGTACAGTTTATCGAGTACCACCCTGTATTTAGGTTGTCTATATATTGTAGTAACGAATAAATACCTAAAGATATCCTATTTCAAAAGTCAGGATCTTCATTGCATACACTTTTTCTTTGATTCTGACTTCGTTATGTGTTTTTACTACTAATACTGATCTTGATCTTTGTAATAAGTGCAATAACTTGCATCAATGCCTTTGTATCAGTAAGCTGTAAAAAAAAACGTTAAATGTGTGTGTCTATGTAATCTAAGTACACGGTTTAATATATTTAATTCAGCGAGAAACATCCCTTATTTATCTGGAATCAAAAACATTGTTAACGTCAGCTGTCCGAATTCAGATCTTTGGACAACCCTAATTCAGCATCCTGGGAACTGGCAACCCTGACCTGACCATAGAGAATAGAAACAATTTCGCGCCCAAATTTATTGCCTTACAATTTTAAAACTCACTTATCATATCGAAATCAAACCTTATATCTACGTAGTAAGAAATATGGTAGACGCGTTAGAAATTGCAATAACAGCGTGTAACTTAGAACCAGAAGGCGCTTTGTTAAAGCTGTTACACACATTAGAATGTATCTTAAATGTTTAGGATATGGTTTGAAATCGTTTGGCGTTAGTTTGTGTAAACTAGATATACCCCTAAATTTGCACAATGCGGAAGCTTGAGAACTGATAAAAAAAATAACAATAGACAATCAGATGATACAGATTCGCACGGGAAAAGAGGTCGTGACCCCGGCTGTAGGGATGCCTGCCTTGCAAGCTGTTTGCGGCTCCTGATTTTTTTTATTGATTGACATATTGACATTTGATTGAAATTTTATCGATATAACGGTGTTTGCAAGATTTTCTTAAAGATTTTTTATTGCTAGTAAGTTTTTTTTGTTCGCGTAGAAAACAAAATTTGCCCGTTTCGACCTTTATAAGGATTACATTTTTGTGGACATACGTTCGCATAGCTTATTAGACAGTTACTTAATAATTAAAATATGTGTAATAAAAAATTTAAGTACCTCCTCATTAATTTAATTATAAAAAAAAAAACAAAAAAAACTAAGTCACCCAAAAAAAAGTTACTACAAAAAAAAACGTGTGAACCAAAAAACATTCAACTAATGAATAAAGATTTTAAGTTTTGCTAAACTTACTACCTGTTAGAAAGTGAAAATAAAGGATGCTTTGTCTATGCCCGGTTCGGAAGGGGCTCTATTGTCACACATAGACAATTGTCTATGATAAATATGATAATAGAAACTAGTTTAGTATAACGTTTCGTTTATGCAATGCAATTTTTTTAAGATGCAAATACTTGCAAACTAGTTTTTTGCATTTCTTTCTTTTGGTATTTTTTTAACCTTCTCAACTTAATACGCTATTACAGTCTGACCTAAATTGATTTCAAATTTAAACCGTTAACGTAAATTGCATTATCAGATGATTTGAAGGTCAGAATTATTTATAATACAATATACAATGCTGATAAGAAATAACGGAAAACATAAATGCGTTGCGTACCTATTGTTTTTATCATTATCGGCATAACTATCGCTTTGGACTAATATCTAGTCTGTGGTTTGGATCGTTAAATGAACTGAATTCGAAACTTCGTGTTCTTCATCCCTTTTAATCTTCGTTCAATACTTAGTATAGGTACTACATTTGATTTATTAACATATATACACTATACAATTATAATTAATTTCATTTATTACAATAACACAATACTAATTTAACATAATATAGGTACTACAATTAAAAGTTAAAACTAAACTTATTTAAATTAAAATAAAACTAAGCTACTCACATATTAAAGATGTAAAAAATAATCACCACTATAAAAAGAACACCCCCTCTAGCAGGTCCGCTCGCGGCATGGTCCCTATGACACTGGCTGCATTACCTCTCTGGATAGCTAGCCCAATCCTTTTGGAGAGGTAAGCACCAGCTCTAGGATCTCCGGAGGTGTCTATGAGCCGGGATGGCAGGGCCTTAATAAAGATTTTCATATGGGCTGACCAAGGTCCCATGGTCTCCACTGCAATGTATGGGTACTTAGAGTTATTTTAAAGATTTGAAGTGTTAAGGTCACGAAGATTAGACACTGTCGACATTGGTGTCACTGGCACTATTATGTCGACGATAAGCTATTATTATCCTCGATTCTCGTCGCGTGTCGAGAGCCGAGTGTCATGCAATAAGAGACTCCGTAAGCCGTCAGCCTAGTTCGATTTTAGGGGTCAATTTATTCCCAGCATGGGCAAATTTGTGTGAATAGTGTGATCGCGAGCATTTGTTTTTGAATCTCGGATGTTTTTTCCATTTATATTTCTTTACCGGTTTATATTGATCAGGAACATAGTACACGTCTAGAACTTTGTTTGAGACTAAGCGATATTTTTTTGTAAGATTGTCCCTTTATATTAAAAGGTATTTTGATACTTGCCCAAAGCCCTTTCGCTCGATCTACGGTAACTATAGTGTAAAAGAAATAGAGATTCCAAAGTATTTTGGAAAATTGGACACGTATAATTAAACTACAGGCAAATCTAGTGAAAGAAGTATAGCTTTAAAACAGGTTCAAATCACAATATTTAAATATGCAAAACTATTCATAAAGACATAAACCTCCGATTTTTCTCACGGTGATATACCTATTTTATATCTACATATAGTTACTCTTTAGTAGCTTCTGAGAAACATATATGATACTTACATTCTTGTTTGTCATCCCATTTCTCGAGATATACCAGATCTATCAATGGTTATAGATGTCATATAAATAATTGGCTTCCCTGATACTACAACATAAGGCAATAAAATAAATGACTAACTGTCGACCACCTTTTTGGCAACGTTTCTTTGATATAAAACTACTTCTGATAAACGCCCTCCAATTACCTTATAAAATTCATGATTTTTTTCACTAAACAAGTCCAATACAGATAGGCAAACCTACAGGAGTTTACGTTGTTTAGGTTTCAAAAACATTAAGCTAAGAATTAGCTGTACGCACGTGACCTCAGTCTAAACGCCACCATAGACAAAACAAAAGAACTAATTCCAATTTCAAACTGTAAACTCAAACGGCCACTGTTCTAAGTTTAAAACTAAAACGTTTCAGCAGTGACGTCACTAACGGTTTTGAGAGAGATGCATCACTCTCGTCTTTAAGTGAAGTGAGCGAGACCGCTATACACCTCGAACCCCCAACGTAGAGTTGACATAAGATTGAGATTTAAGAAGTTTGTACTGTATTAGACTTTGTTAAAGTATGTTTTCGATTGAATGTGTGTTGTTAATTTTAGATTAAGTTTATCAAGTGTTCATTAAGTACTTGGCGGTTAGACTGAATGGATACAATAACAATTTGTCACATGTGCTTGTTTAATAGTTAATAAAAAAGTATAGATAAACGTTATATATGGTATTCATTGCATTTTAATACATTGATACATTACAGAACGCGCACAACTAATTATAAACAAAGACAATGATCTCATAGTCTATCTAAACTGGAACAGTTTGTTTGGCGTTTGTTTTATCTCTTAAATATAGGTCGCGCTTGCCCTAGTTCTTAAAATGTACTTATACTCATTATTTGTACATACATAACAAGCTAATGAAAAATGATATAGTTAGATTAGCTACGCAAATTAAAAATGAATATGAAGTGGCGTATAGTTTCCGCCATTTTTGTTTTTTCCTATGCGCTATGCGCTTCTTTGAAGTGCCTCATACATAAAGTGTATTCGGATACTAGTAACTTAGCAATGGAAAATAATCCTGGCTATCGTAAATAATGTTTTTTAAAATGTTATTCATAGTAAAGTTATTCGGATAATAGCTAGTCCAGCGACGTAAATTGTCTTGGGTGGTGCAGTTCACCAAGTTGCAAGTTTTATGAAAATTAATTTTGACAATCTTTGGTCATTTTATTTTCCGTACTTGCCTAATAACACTAATAAAGTAACAGAGTAGAGCTAACAACTCTATGGTCTGTTGATGGACTGTGCCCCAACAAGTTACTCAACTGATAAGCGGATGCTCAAGTGACCCATTTCGTTCAATTGATATTTGGGCCAAGGAAGCATAGACAAGATAAATCGAGATGACAAATCATTTGATTGATCACAACGTAAACTCAATTTGGCTAGACATAGAGCTTAAATAGGCAGGTAATTTGTTAACATTATTTGTGTGTGTGGTGTTTAGAAGCTTTGTTTTTTTTCTGTGGGCTAAGGTCTTCCAATCAACCTTCCCCGCGCCCGCGTCCCTGTCTTGGGCAAGCATTAGAGTATTGAATTTAAATTTAGATAAACTTAAGTGCGAGCTCATGAAGACGAATTTCTTAATATTCCATTCAGCAGCCTTATTAAGGCATTAGTCAAAGAGTCTCAAGAGCATCCTGTTTCTGGACGATTGCCAAAATGGCGGCGCATTCTGACAGCTATTGAAAAAGGCGGCAAAAATGTAAAAGGTTTTTTATCGGGCATGAGTTATGGTCGTTTTTGCGCAGTTCTAATTATTGTTAATGAAGTCGCTTATCTCAGGGAATGAGTCGTTTTAAAGTTCATTATCTTGGAAATATCGATTGCTAAATAAGCTGAAGGAATAACATTAATTCTTCAATAATGTTATGACTTAAGTAGCCCTTTTCGAATTAAATTTTAATGTGTAATAGTAATTTCGTTTAGTGTCTAATATATTTATGAATGCCTCGGAGTTTCAATTATATTCCCCGAAATTAACGCATAATGAACTCTTTTCACTAAGTATACCACAAATCAAGATGTTTCTAAACGTAAGCGCAGTTTCGTTTAGCAAGTCATGTACCCAATTGCTTTTCTACCGGATGCGGCTTCAACGCCTTTATCCCGCTTCCGGTCAGCTCTGGACAATGAGAACGTATTTATCTTGTTTATTTTTTTTGTATGGTATCCGTAGTTTGTTGTTTTTGCAATATTTGATAATTTAAGTTAAAAAGTATTATTTTATTTAGCTTCCCTTCTTAAAATTATCTTTTTAAGTACCCTATATTTAAAGGCCGTGACTTTTAACTATGTTTAAAACAATATTGATTTACATCTGCCTGCTTGTATACCTTGGTTCTTACATAGTTTTTGTGTCTCGAGTACTTAATCCCGGAAACCAAAAGTCACCTGACATTTCCAAGAAACGGGCGTGTGGCCTCTCAAACCATAGACAAACCATCCAGAATCCCGAACCAAATTCAAATTGGTTCCAAACCAGTACAAACTTAAGTTTTCGGTTGACTGTAGCGCTGTTGACTCCAAAAGAGATGATTTTGTAAGCAGCTTCAAATTATATCACTTGCTTTGCTAAGTTTGTGATGATATATTTTTAAAACGCGCCGCACACGTGTTGGTTTTTTTATGGTGCGCAGTTCAAGGACAGTGATTAGACGTTTTTTCCCGTCTGAGATATAGGTTTATCTGTGGCCGAAAATGTCTGGTTACTGTTATTTTGTAAATATTATGTGTTTAAGGAAATAAGCCTGAAATGTCAATCGTTAATAAAATTAGTGTATAATTTACTCTTTTATTTCGAGGCAATATTGGTCAAAATTCTACCGAAACTGTTTGATTACAACATTGCCATAAATAGCTTATATTTGATACAGTGATAGGGTAATTTGTAATTTCTTATCGTCGCAAACACTATAAATTCTAAGGCCTTTTAGTGTAAGTTGCTAATGTAAAAAACGTCTCTAACGCGTTTGCATTTCTCGTATAAATAACACAGACGCAAACGCGTTCAAGACGGTTTGCCGCGTGAACAACAACTTAAACTCAAGCCTTATATGATTAAATTGATTAAACACACTTGACAATTTCTATTTCCGTCACCAAGGAGCTCAATATAGCTCAACAATTCTGCCACCCCGGTTTGTACTCATATTTTCAGCCTCAACAATTTTGCGTTTATGCTGTATGTATGGTATGTATGTACCAGACCTCCCAGACACAGCCCTCACGCAGCGATCTGACATATGGCGTACGCATTCAAACATGACATTTTGCATGTTTAGTGAAATATTGGCTTACACCCGTCATTGTCTAATTGGAAACCATATAACAGAATAACCGTTATGGGAAATGTAGGTATACAGTTATGGATAAACAGTTTGCATACGTGTATACAGGGGCTCCATTTTACTAGTAAAACCGTAGTGTTTTTGACTGGCATGTTGTATCGTATGGTTTAAAAATTCGGCCGTCATTACTGTCAAGTAAATAAGAGCTATCTTTACGTTGACGATACGATAACATGTCAAATGCAATTAGTTGAATAGAGGCCCAGAGTTAAAAAATCTATCGTCATCGGCTTTGCTCGGATTAGTTCGTATTTATCTTTCTCAGTTAGCTGCAATCATGAAGTTATAGATAAAGGTGGAGGCCACACTTTCTAGACCAAAATGAAGCGTCTTGAATGTACTTTTTCGTCATTCTATCTCAAACACTTTGGACCCCTCCTCTCTTTCTAAGTACCCTAGTTAGAAAGAGAGGAGGGGACCAAAGTGTTTGAGTATGACTTCAAGGACGCTTCATTCGGCTTCAGAGATTGTTGCCTCCACCTTTATCTACAACTTCATGGCTGCAATACTCAGCTGTAAACTGACGGGGAAAGAAATATATGAATACGAATTGGAACTTATTCGACAAAAATAAGATGTCGTTTGTTTGATGATTCACTACATCTGTACTTTAAGTGTCTATTAAAATAAGAGACGCAACAACATACACTCACGAGCAAAAGTATCGAATCACTTCGCATTTTTTCATGTGTACCCAATATCTTTGTAAATCGGTTTAATGGTGGGAAATTACAAAGATATTGGATGCACATGAAAAAATGCTTAGTGATTCGATACTTTTGCTCGTGAGTATATAATATCAAACAAGTAGGTACTTGGGTAGCTTTACCGTTACACCCAAACTTTGAAACTCGTTATTATTTCGTACGTAACATAAGTTACGGGGCTTTACGGTACATTATTATCAGTATCAGCGTTCCATTAAGTCCATAGGTACATTGCATTGCCATAAACAAGTATAGTGTTACAAGGACGACACGATAAAGCACCTTTTAAAAACAAAGTTGAATGAATCTTCATTCATTGACGAGCGGAAGTCGTGGGCGACCACAGGATTCAAGCTTCGCTTCCAACCCCTTTGTAACTTGACCAAGATCTTGTCTGTGGTCGTCGTTTGACATCTGTCAACGATAAGTACCGCAATATCCCGTGAAATTTACTGTTTACAAAAGCAATTGCTAATTTAACATTTGGTTTTGGTTCGTTTCCTGAGGGTTAACTTTTAAGTTTATTTTTTGGGTTTAGTTTATTTTTTATTGACATTTGTTCATTAAATCTAACAAATGGCTGTGGCTATCAAAACAATTATAATAAATGTTATCAAAAACAAATTCATTAAACGCTAACGCTAAAAACGCTATGAGGGTAACATTATAATTATTTCGTAAGTTACGTAACAAATCGTTTCAATAATAAATAATACTGTAATGGGAACCGCAATTAACCTACTTGTTTAGTTATTTGATAACATTTACACAAACAAAATAGGTTTACAGTTGATTAAAATTTAAAAAACACCTCTTTCGTACATAGGTACTGATTATTATGTTGGCACGAAATTGACTCCGTATCGAGTTATTGGCGCCAAATACATGGTGGTCAGGGGACCACCTTCACCGACACTTATAAAATTGTAATGCAACAGATACTTCGGTACTTCATAATGCACCCCTTGAACAATGGACAATGCCGTATCGATCGTTAACGGTCCCGGCTGTATGGGGATGGATGCCGGAGTAAAAAAAACTCTTTCGGCGGGATTGTTTATGGTTGCGTTCGGAAATCAGTTAAAACAAAAGGGTCATTTATAGGGCCAGTGTTGTAATTCGTTTAAAATTATTCGGAACGTACTTTACTTATATACCTACTGTTTTAATATCTCTCTAATGCTTACTTTGAAACATGTTGTCAAGTACTTTCACACTTATTAATACAATTGATATGAATTACTTTAGCAATGATTCAGGCACAAACTAGGATCATAACAAGATAATGGTGTCAATAACCTACTGTCGTCGCTCGCCATTGTTGTCACACGCCTAACCCTTTCATACAAATTGTATGAAAGTGAATCGGATGCGAGCAATGATCTATTACTTGTATGTATGGCTCGCACGTGCGCTTCCGGATTTTTTTCTACGCATTTAAAGTGAAATTGCGGTGTATGTACCGTTGAAAAAACGTTTTCATAGGTTATGGGCCGTTATTTTTTTGTGTTGGTATTTATTCAAAAGTTTTTTGTATTCTAACAATTTTATTATCTATGACAAAGCAATAAATAAAAGTAAACATTGGTACCAAAAAAACCTTAATCGATTTTTCTCATAAAACAATACAATTTTAATCTAAAACCGATATCAATAAATTTTTAATCTACGCGAAAACCATCTGCCGTAAGGTCATCGCACTGCCAAAAAAAATATAGGGCAGAGGCAGAACATAACGCCTTCGTCTCAAGACGCAAAGGTGCGAGTCGCAGCTGTTGCAATCCCAAGTAACCTTTGCAGGCGGAAAAACGTAGAATCTTAATCGTTGCGTACTAATTCAGTTCTAATATGAAGATGCTAGCGCCATCCGCACCAGCAATTGTAACTTTGCACAGCTGTTACAGCTGCGTTCGGATTAAAGATTCACTTGTTGCATTTACGCGGCATTACATTGTTGATTGTTATGTTGGCAGATGTGGGCGCACGCGCCGTTTTACCTTTGACCTAACGGAAGTTGCAAGACTCTACCGTTGTGCATTGTTGTGAGAAATCTTGGATGTCAGTTCGGAAGTTTTTATAGTTCCCATAGGAACGGAATGAAGATACCAATTTATGTGCGAATTTGGAGGATGCTGGCATATTTTTTTTTCATTGTATTTAAAGTTGCTAAGTTAAATCTTGTGGTAGTTATGTTTTGTAAATTAATGAATTTGACAAGTTCTATTAATACATGATTGTACTTGGACATGCCTTTATCAAGTCTTATGATTTCATGAAGTTTATTGTAATTTAGAATGGCATATTGCTAGTTCGTAAAAAAGTGAATTTAAATTCGTTTTTTTTGTGTCTTATTTATAAGGCAAAGGCAAAACTAAACCCCAAAATAAAAATATAATATTTTCTAAATAACTTCTTCCTTTTTTATGTCTGTTTAAAACAGTATTAAATTGTAAAAAAACAATATGATTCTTATCATCAATCATAGGTTTCTCGTTATTAGAAAACCGTTGGTTAAGGAACAGCTGATAATTCAAATAAGGAAGGAAGGAAAACACGTTACAATCAACGCAATAAAGTCAACTATTTACAGCAACCGTTAACAATAGCAACATATTAGGTCAAAGGTCTTTTCAACATCTTACAGTATCTACCCTATTGTTGAAATCTTTAAAATAAACTGGCTTTAATATAAGTGCAACGTTACAGTAAGGTCCCTTAGAAAAAAACATTGTACGGTGTCTTGGCGCGTGCGGGGGAGGCGCATCTGCCAACTTAACAATGAGAAACAAGTGTTTCCGAACGCAGCTGTAGCTGCGGCTGTATGATCAGTGATCTGTGCCTGATCTTGATAAACTGAGGTATATGTTTTACCTGTTTCTAATACTATCTTGGACTAGGTAGGTACCGGAAAATAAAGTATTAAGTTTATTTCTGTATATTCAAGATTTACACAGTCTTACGTAAGTATTATATTACAAACGTCCTAAACCTCCCGTCAGTCTATTCAATAGAATGACTTTACTTTTTACCTGACTGCCGAAGGAGGAGGGTATGTGTTTATCAGCCTATATAATTATGTTTGTTCATTTGTGGCGCTCTAGAAACTAAACGCGAATTTATCTTATTTTGTGAGTGTCACTAAAGATATGACATTAATCAAAATTCAATATGGCGACCATAAGACAAAAGTCATCTTTAGGTTTCTTTTATAATTTTTCATTTTAAATTAGCATTTAGGATTTATACCTATAGTTGTTTAGCAACGGTCGGGTTTTTTAAAGCTTGCTTTTTTAAATAATTAACGTTTATTTATCTGTACAAAGTTAAGTAACTTGACACATCGAAATGTATAATCTCTTCAAAGTCAAAGTGTACTTTTACAAGTTTCTAACTTTTATCCGACTGACAGTTGCTATTGATGGGGTGCGCGTGCGGTACTGGACGGAGTAACGGTTTTTCGATCGATTTTTCACCCCATTTTTATATTTGATTGGGGTTTGTTTTGATTGCGTGCTTTGATTAATCAAGTTACAAAAAATGTAGTCCATTCGGTTTCCAGTTTTTCTTTAAAAACAAACGATTAACAAACGGGGCTAATCTGGATCAAACTAGGTCTGAACTGAAACTGAAAGCAGCATAATTTTCATTTAAAGTTCTTGAAATGCTGTCTGTTTTCTGTTTATCGAAGATATGAGAGATTCACACGCTCATCATGTCGGCAAACCAAAATAAACAAATACGTTAAGAAATCAATACCAACCCGACATTTTAACGTACAAAACAAACCAAACTTATCTTTACTACCTCTTTAATATAGTTCAAAGTCATACGAAACCAGACGTCTGGTTGTTGTATAAAAAGGACGTAAGTGAAGTGAGTTATAATGTGCCTACGCCTTTTTGGATTCGTTATTCAAATCAAAGTTCGTTATGTCTTTTGTTGGCGTACCAAGTGCATACATTCATAAAATCAAGTGCATACACATAATGCGTGTGTGTGACGGTTTCATTGCATTGCATTTGAGGTGAGCCAGTTCTTCTTGAGTTCGAAACTTGTCTGTGGGCTGTCTTTTGAGTCTTTTATAATTCCATTTACTAGGAAATAAAAGCTACGTTTAAACAAGCTTATAAAAAAGGTTACATATCCTATTTTCTGTCTTCTGGGTATGCTATGGTCATTATCCTAGAAAAAAACAGGTTTGGATGTTGCAACTGATTTTAAGAATATTACAAAAAACATAAGGAAACTATACGAACCTGGCACAACGGTTAAGTTGCTTCCGAAGACTTTAATTGGTCTAATTTGCTAATTAATAGGTATCTCTTAAACATAACTACTTACTACAAACGTCAGCTACTTACTACAATCGTTTGCTCAGCGTTTGACGCCTATGTACCTACCTATTAATTTCGTATCCTCTAATATTACCGCAAATGTGTTAAGAACAGTCATAAATTATTTTAACGGTTAACGGCACATTTTGAAACCACATCTGGAATTCTATATTTGGAATTGGCGGCGGCAGGAAGGATATCGGCTCAAATGTACCACAAATTTATGTTATTTTCAACCTTTTTTTCTTATCACCTGCACGGAGATTCCGTTCCGTATCGCAAAGGAATATTTATTTATTTTAGCTCGAATTCCAACATGCAACTGTTTTGTATCCTAAAAATAATATAACCACCTAACTAACTTAATCTCCATTCTTATTAACAAGTTAGTTCTTTTTTTTTCAATAATAATACCTTAAGCTATGTCGATATTTTCTAATTAGCCTTATTCAACGTCCGTTACCGCTATTTTCATAACGGCAAATTCGTTAAGAATCCGCAAACCCCTCTTACCGTTGACTTAAAAAAAAACACCCTTAATTTCGTGATAAGAAAACGGTAATGCACCGAATGCATCTATTGTTGGGGCCGAGGGGGCTCCGAGGGCTTGGTGATAGGAGGAGCGGGTAGCGTAGCGTAGCGGGCAGCGGGGAGTGGCTGTAAGATCGTTATACAATACAAATACCTAGGTAGGTACATACTTATAATCATCGTTTAAACCACGCGATCAAACAGGGAAAGTGATTAATAAACGGGAAGTAAATGGTACCTATAGGTCTATTGTATACCTACATAATTAGACATTAATGTAAAAAAAATACCTTCATTTTGTATAATGTCTTATGCATAATGTCTTAATACAAAAACAATACTGTTTTACTTTCTACTTTCCCCTTCTAAATCGCTCCGACGCGCACTATAGCTGAGCTTAAAAGTCGTTCCAACGTACAGAAATCTTGCTCCAACCGTCCGTGACCCCACTGATAATGTTCCTGTCACATCTACTGTATTAACCGTTGTTATTTAATCAATAATGTAACGGCTTAGCTATTTTACGGCTTTTTACCACAATCGTTTTTCAAATTTTATGGAAACCCATTTTTTATGTTAAGTATGTCTGTTCATATGACTTTTTTTAGGTTTAATTGCAAGCTTATTAAAATAAATGCAAGGTACGACTGGCTTCTGAAGAATGGAAAATGGACCTAAGCAACTTACGAAACAAGAAGATTCCGTTGAAAAAATCACAACCGTTATTCATAAATAATTCAGTACGCCCCAACCCTAAAATTTGTTATCTTGTTAAATATTGATCGCGTAACCGATTTGGTGAATTATCTATTGTTAAAAATGTACATAATTCATTCATCTACTTTAGAAACCCAATTACTTAAACGTCTTGTAATATTCACATTTTGTTAGTGTTCGAAGTATTTAAATCTTGACATCAAAACAATGACAGTTCTCAATTTATTGCTCAATGAAACAAATAAAACAAAACGCCACAACGTGTTTCCGAACGAAACGCGAATTGACTTGACAGCTCAATTAAAAAAAACAAAGCGCGCGAACTACACACCTGATTCATTGTTACGACCTACCTCAAATTTCAATATTAAAACTGGCTTTCAAATCAATTAAACTGTGTATTGTAGTGAAAAATCGAGTGCTAAAGGTATTTTCGGGCTTTCGCATGAGAAATTGACCTTAAAAATCGCCCTAAAAACATTTCTCATAACCTTAAAAAGTAACATTCTTCTTTGTTAACATCGATGGGAAATAAAACACAATGAAGTGCATAGGACAGTAGGGAAGGGTTTAAAGGTATTTTAGAACTGGTTTTCGTTTATTTACGACCCCTGATAGGTAATATTGATGGTAAAGGGATCCTTGCGATGGGTTTGAGGTTTAAAGTGATTGTAGTATTTATTTTGTTAAATTTATTGATCGATTTCAGTGGATTTTGAACTTTATTTTTACCGTGTGAAGATTTTACCATTTTTTTACTTTTTATCATGATGTAAGTAAAATTAGTATGATGATGAAATGCATTGCTTATCCGCCTTAAAAAGAGTAAAATTAATTGCATTGTTAATAAAATACATTCTATGACTTGTGTGGTATTTTTATTGAAACTGTGACTTTTTCTAAAAGTTACAATTATTACAAAACATTGATAATAACAATAATTCACTGTTCCTTACATAATGATTGTAAACATGTATCAGTGTCAGTGAAAAAGTGTCAAACTTGCAAACTTAAAGCAGTAATAAAAATATAATAAATACTTAGCTTTTTCATTATTTTTCAACATTATACACTAGCCCCCTTACTAATAAACGTTGAGTATCGGTGGTATAGCTATACAATGTTTTGTCCTTATCTGTTAAATTCAAATGTCACGATGACAGATAAGGACAAAACATTGTATAGCTATACCACCGTTACTCAACGTTTATTAGTAAGGAGGTTATTGTGAAACAGATAAATTAAGGCTTGTTCAGTTGGTACTTCTTTCCGGCTAAAAGTTTTTATTAATTCAATATTATTTGTATGTGTGCATGTGTGTAAATAGGTCTTATTAATTTAAATAGGCTTGAAGAATAAACTATACAATATGGTGCTTGTAACTAGTGCAGGGTCTGTTGAAACTCTACCACTAACTTATCCTTTAACCTTTTGTCAAGCATTAGTGTTCACATTGTTGTGTTCCAGTGTGGGAATAACACAACCAGTGTAACTAATGACACAGGCATTCCATCTTAGTCCCCAAATTTGGCAAGGCACTTGCAGTCTTAGTGTTGTAGTATTCAAATGTGTACGGTTCATCGTACCTGGCTTGTAGAAGGCAATTGTATCCTGTTTGGGATAAGAAAAAAATAGACTAAATAGTGATAGCGTACCTCTATGCTTCTATAACTTCTGTATCCGTTATACATACTCATATTAAAGTGAAATAAGTGCATTAAATAATTTATTGCGATATCTCTTTTATGTAGCCTTGCAAAAATTAATATCAACCCTTTCTTTATTTCAGATTGATAACGGAGAAATTCACGATAAATTCTGGCAACAGCGCAACCAAGCGACGGCGAGATGAGGCACTGCTTGCAAACTTCAAATTAAAAATGACCCCCCACACACTCAACCTATCACCCAAATCTCCATCACCTCCTAAACGGAGAGTCCTCGGTGTTATAGCTACACCAAAAAGGGTACTCGGAGAGATCCAGAACTTACCGTTAACTTCGCCAACATTTGGCGATAATAGTGTGCAATCACCATTCAAATTTGATGGTAAATTCAACGAGTCCGGGACTAGTCAGAGGTCGCTCCGGAAGATCAGCAAGATATTTGAAGAGCGGAGTAAATTCAAAATGGCAAATAAGGAGAATATTGAGAAGTTTGAAGAGGATGCCCGGGACGCTGAGTTCCAGTATGGGAGGGAAAACTGGACAGCCACAAAAGTGAGTCTTTCTCTTTATCCTATTTTTTTTTAGGCAATGTGAAGGCACACGACCACGCAGGCCACCTGATGGTAAGTGGGATCTGAGACCCATAGACATTTGAAATTTCAAGACTGAAATCCTAAGACTTCAAATGTGTTGCCAACCCTGAGGACTAAGATGGTATGCCTCTATGCTAGTAATTTCACTGGTTAATTTGACCTGTGATATTCTCACTTTTTCCTGTAACTCTGTAGAAGTTGTTAAAACTTACTAATAATCACGCAGATCTGATGACACACTTTTGCATAGAAGTCATCCCCTCCAAGCCATCGTCATCGTCGGTCGGCCCCCTCGCTGCGGCCCCAAGCATAGCACAAAATCTCGGGTAGGTGTGCCCTGTTTACTGGGGCCCACCACCCACCGCCCTGCGAAGCTGTAACGGTGCAAAGCACCGACAGTAAATGCCCCTCAAAAAGAAAACCAAGCCATCGTGTTAGGTAGTTTTCGTCTTTAAAATTAAACACAAAAATCTCAAAAAAACGACTTACCTATTTTTTTTTAATTTCAGTTGGATTTCACCGATGTACTTCAATCTTCATACAAGATGGAAGACCATACATTCAAATCCGATTCGTTCGTGCCTGAAAAAGAGGAATTGGACCCCGAATTCGAAACACTACACGATTTGGAAGAAGAATTCGACAGTGACAATTTCGATCATTGCTCGAAATACGAAATTATATCCACAGATAGCCCCGATATTATATCTAGAGGAAGAACATCATCATCAAGGAAAGTTACATCGAGGAATTTCGTCTTCGGAGCACCGTTGGCAGACTCCGAACCGTCAACATCATTCAACCGTCCCGCTAACAGAGCTTTAAACTTCGAAGACAGCATGTTTGAGTTTCCTTCTCCGGCAATAAAGAAAAGTGCAAGCTCCGGTTCTGTTAAAAAATCCCTAAAATTCAACGAAACCCCAACCAAAGACAGCAGTCCGAGTTTAAAGCGGATCTTCACATCAGAAAGCACCACTTCAATGGAAAGCGGCTTCGTCTCTGAATTCGACGAGCAATTCCTAGACATGGAAGAGTCAAATTCACCCAAAATGGCTAATTTTAACGATCTACTCTCTGGACAAATTAAGAATGACGTTTGTACTGGGAAACTTCTGCCCCTATACCGGAGTAAGAGTTTTAACCCGTCTCAGTCCAAGGCTAGGGTGTCTTTGTTGTCCATTTTGGAGTCCCCACATGCAGAGAAACGTAGTCAGAAGAGGTCAGAATCTCCGGAAGTGACTACAGACACTAAGAGACGGAAATGTGAGGAGGAGACGAGGAGACCGGTGCTGCAGAGAGCGTTTTCTGAAAACAACGCTTCTATCATGTCTGCTCTGGATAGATGTAAGTATTATTATTAATTAGAACTCATCACTATTCATTCCCTCTGAAAAACTCGAATTTTTCGAGATAATTATTATTCCAGAGGGCTCAGACAAGATGCACTACGCTAACTAACGTTTCTATTCGATTCGTTTTTAAACCAATCGCGTCACTGGAAGACCACGTGACTTTTCGTATCACGTCATAGATAAATTAAGATTCCAGACTATAATCTACCTCTAAGCCAAATTTCACCCAGATCTGTTCAGCCGTTCTGGCGTGATCGCGAAACATCGATGGTTGTATCCAAACTTTATAATAGTAGTAAAATGAGAAGGAAACTATTTACGAAAGTTTTTTCCTCCCGACGCAAAACTGCCTTAGAGATAAATTGATTAAAAACCTATGTTCAGGGATAACTTACAATCTTCATTTTAGATTTTATTCAAATATGTTCAATCATTTCAACAGGAAATCACACAAACAACATATCACACTAACTCGCGATGCTGTAGGTGATTTTAGTATGTTTAAACACAATGTAAACACTTTATTGTACAAAACACAGAAATTCAAATTCAACATTTACAGAATAGGAATGTACAAAGGGGAACTAACCTTTGATTTATTGAGAAAAATAACAAAAGCAAAAAGTGCCAATGACACCTAAAATAATAAAAATGTAATAAATAAATATCAACATAATGCAGGGCCTCACTTGTGCCATATTATATTTGATCTCTTAATGTATTGTTTTTAACGCGGCCGCCATTAGGGTGCGGCTCCACTGAGGCGGAGACGAGCGGAGCAAAGTGGAGCTGTGCCAATATTAACCAATAGAAAGCGCATGCGGTCACGTCGAGCGCACCTTGCACACGTTAGTTAAGATTCTATTGGCTAGTATTGGCACAGCTTCGCTCCGCTCCGCTCGTCTCCGCCTCAGTGGAGCCGCACCCTTACTGTCAAGTAAATAAGAGCTATCAAAACGTTGACAATACGACAACAGCCCCCTGTTATCTATCATTGTCAAAATGGTGAAACAGGCAGGTCAAAGACGATATGGTTTTACAGCCTAACTAAACCTACCTACCTAACCTATAAAGTTTATAGGTTAGGTTAGGTTATAGTATAAACTAACGTCCACTTGTTGGTTGCAGCGGAGGTGATCCCCGACCTGATCGGCGACTTCAGCCAGCCGTTCGCGTTGCCCCTGACGCGCGGGAACCACTCGGACCTTAAGAGCATCTCCTGCGACACGCTCGCCGCCCTGCTGCGGGGGCAGCTGCCCACGGTCGACGACTTCCAGGTACCTACACTGATATTTTGATATTGATTCTCTCTACACCCCCCGTCGTTGGATAAAATTTTCGCAGAATATGATATTCTCAAAATATCATACAAGCAAAACATCATAATTCGCAAGACATACATACATACAGACATACATACCTTTAAAATCACGCCTGTTTCCCAGAGGGGTAGGCAGAGACCACTTCTTTCCACCTGCTACTATCCTGACAAATGTCTTTCGCTTCTTCCACATTCATACATCGAGTCATGCACGCTCGTCATAATTACAGCAAAACATAATTATTAGTAAGACATGAATTAAACGAAGGAGCCCCGCGGCAGCGGGTTATTTTTGCTAGGTTCTTTGGCCCTCCGGGCCTACTGTAAATCTAAATTAACCTAAACCTACCCACGGTTCTATAACCAAACCCAACTATTTGTAAATATGATGTTTTGCGAATGTGTGTTCTGTGTAGTAACGGTATCGTGGTCATCAGCGGACGATCTTGGAGTGTATGATTCGCGGGATACAAGCTTTCCGGCGACATCTCGATATGACTAGCTAGGTAATACGACCAGATCGCTCTGTAACTACATCTCGATCTGACTACATCGCTTTGTGCATTGGGACATATTCTTCAGATGTTGCGTTCTCTCATATTTTTACACTTAAAATGTTTTCTTTCGACCAATGAAATTAACCAATGTGTACCCGCCAGGTGATCGACTGCCGGTACCCGTACGAGTTCGAAGGGGGCCACATCGGGGGCGCCCAGAACCTGTTCACGCCGGAGCAGATCCTCGCGCTGGTGCAGGGGCCGCGCTCGCCGCGCAGACGAGTCCTGGTGTTCCACTGCGAGTTCTCCCTGCAGAGAGGACCTAAGCTGTAAGTAATCTACACTAATATTATAAAGAGGAAAGATTTGATTGTTTGTTTGCATTGAATAGGCTCCGAAACTAATGGACCGATTTGAAAAATTCTTTGACCATTAGAATGCTACTGATGAACGTAGGCTATGTTTTATTTTTCGGCGCGGACGGAGTCGCGGGCAACAGCTAGACTATCGTACTCTGAAAGTAGGCCATTGTTTATCTTAGGCTCTCTCTACGAAGCGGGGTGAAAGTGATGCATGTCCCTTGGGTCCATTCGGATCACTACCACGATCTTTTGACTGTTTAACCCTACCTACGAAGCTGGCGGTCCGGGCATCAGAATAAACAATAACTACACGTAGAAGCGAATCTGCTTTGACCAGGCCCCAAATGCCGCGCTTTAAATACCTACTTCCCCCTTCACCCCGCTACGCCCCTCTGTCGTCCGCGCCCAAAGTTAGGGGTCACTTGCGAAATATTTTAATCGGTTTATGGACGTGGTATACAAGTTCTGTCACGAATTATTATTAATGTTTTACTACATTAAAATGAGTTTTTACATTTACTACTTTTTGATGATATTAAGATTATCTCATAAAACTCCTTTATTAAATCAATTATTTCGAATTATTTTGCCGTAAATAGTCGTTCACTTTTTAAAACACTATCTTAGTTCATCCATAAACACTAAAATAAACACAAATACGAACACCAATTCAAGACACAATATCAATATCTTGGTTAATATATATTCCGTCTGTGACGCCCCTGACTGACTAGACACCTCAGGTGTCGCCAGGCGGTAGGTATTTAGCGCGACGAGCGCGCGTCCGGAGCCGGGAGTTTCGCTTCTACGTGTAGTTATTATTTATTCTTATGGTCCGGGTTCAAATCCCGGTAAGGGCAGATATTTGTGAGCTAATTTAATAAAAACAAGGTGTAGTAGGCAGACGGTCTGTAAAAATAATTGATCTGAACTAAAATACACTCATATCAGTTTCTTAACCTCTGAAATAATTTAATGTTTTTTTTTATATTACAGCTCTCGCTTCCTCCGCTCATCCGACCGGGAAAAGAACAAGGAGAACTACCCATCTCTCCACTTCCCGGAAGTCTACCTCCTACATGAAGGTTACCGGACGTTCTATCAAAGGTACCCGGATCTCTGCTCTCCGGCCGGATACACCGCCATGTTGGATCCTAATCACCGCGACCAATTAAGGCAACACCGATCCGTACAGCAGCCCTCGTCTTCTACACACCATAGGCGAAACCGATTGCTATTTTAGTCTTTCGGTCTACTCCAAAAGACCAAGGTCTACTTAGTAAAAAAAGGTCTGAGCTAACTGTAGTGGCTGTTTAAAGTTTGGTCTACTGGAAATACCAATGGTCTACTGAAAATACCGATGGTCTACTGAGTAGACCTTTTCTAAAAACGTGTCTAGTGCGTCTTGAGATTCATTCCCAATGATCCTGACTAGTTTTTGGCCGGTCTTCTCGGTAGAAATCGGCCTTTTGAAAACGCTTATAAAACAACTTTTTTAGAAAAGATATCCCTCTTAATATAAAACGTAAAGACATACTGTTGATATAGATTGTCGCTTATTACCTTGCGTATCCAGTAAATGTAGTTAATATAGGAAACATGACTTATAATACTGGGTAAAATTCTTACTACAATTAGATATAAATAAATCACTTTTAGGATGCATTTTTGCACGTAGTAGTGAAATTTTAAAATAGTCACAAATTCGCACACATGTACATGACCTCATAATATCCTTGGAAATGACAGCCCATTTTAGTGCTGAAGGTTGACAACGCATTCAGTCTTGAGATTGTAGTCCTGAGATTGCAAATGCTCTGTCCCGATCCTACTTACCGCCCCATATTTCACAATCCTGACATTGATAGGTAACAGGTGACAATTCGATTGCAAAGTTGTAAATTTTTCGCACCAGTGGGATTTATGTGTGCCGCTATGTGTACTGAATTGTCATTTGCCATCTGTCATTGTCAGGTAAAAGAGTAGGAAGGAGGCCTGTATGGTATAGTATGTACATTCTTACGATGACATACATAGATGCATCTTGGAACTGATTGAGCTATATTTCTTGTTTGTTTCTGTAGAGCATTGATTAATTCGCCACGTCACATATTTAGACTAATGTGTGCCAGAGTAAGACTGCTTCCTTGTAGTCGCACACTTCCACCCGTCGCCTGTCTCAAAATGGCGCTTCGAACGTCAAATTCAAATTTGGAACTGTTATACGTTTCATTCAACGACGAATGTCTATGGTTTGGCTGGCAGTGCTCTACAGTTATAAAAGATACTGTTTTTAATTCACGAAGACTCGCCCTCTCCAAAAACCCCCGATATAATGACGACCTAGGGCTCGCAAAGCTAAGTTATCCATTGCTTTGAAAAAACCTCGTATGTCATATTTCGTCACGTACGATTTTAAACTTAAACGTGGAGAGAATTAAGTTCAAACTCATACATCTCGAAATATCAGATACGAGTTTTTTCTAAAGTAGTAACGATATTAAACGATAAAAAACGCGTCTGAATTGAACCATTCGTTTAGGAGCTATGATGTCACGCGACAGACAGACAACACGTTTTATAGTAGGGGGTTAATTAGTTATTTATGTGACAGGTGCATAATGAGAGGCATTAAAACACTCGTGTGATCTTATTATGAAACTCTCCTTTATGCGTACAGTCGCATACATAAGTTTATCTACATGCTATCATATTCTACAATATGTGAGAAACCTGTATCTGTGGTTGCCCTGTATCTTAATGTTAACATTAAAGTATCGGTCACCGATACTTTAATGACATGCAATACTTTAATATTAACATTAAAATACAACCACAGAGGTTTTTTAATATAGGCCATTTGCTTGTTTCTGAACATATTGTAGGGAAGTTATGATATGGATGTAGAGAAAATATAGTAAGGTGCCTATAAGTGAATCGAAAACACTATAATTGATGATTTAAATTGGTCCAGCAAAAGTATGCTATTAGAAGTACATTGACGAGTTGGTTTTCACGTTTGAGGCGAGAGCTATTGTAACGGCGCAATGTACTTCTACCGGCTAAGTTTTGGCTGGAAAAATGTAAATCGGTCAACGTTAGCGACTTAGTATTAAGTGTAAATAGAAAAGAAATGCCATATTATTGTTAAAAACTAAGTTTTTAGTACAAAAATAGGCTATAAAAAGTATATCCCACCTTATTAGTTATGTCATAGGATAGGATTTTATTTGACTATGCAATATAGCATCGGTGATACTGCTATCCGCGTAAGTAACAAATTTATGATAGAGCAAAATAAACCTTACTGTTATATTAAAAAGGTGCATTTTGCTCCTTTTTAAAAATGTTACGCGGTTTTCCAGTTTTACCGACGATAGGTTAATTTAGAAGGTAACTATTGTTTAATCGAAATACTTTTCAACAAACGTATTACGAAAAGAAATCATTTCATCGGAAGTAATTTCTCGCCGCATGAGCTAATTTTTGTTAGTCTCAAATCTAACCTAACCTAACCTACGTAATGGTTTCAACAGAAAATAGTGTTCGATGAAATGTTACAATCGATGAAGTGGAATTCGATAAAACAATGGGTTACCTAATTTAGGAGATACATTTTAAACACCTGTATTAATTCTATTTAAATATTGGACTTTTCACTAGATTTTTTTCTTTTAATGGTTTAAAAAAAATCCCTTTTTTCCACTAGTGGGTTAAAATCTTAGTGATCCTAAATCCATTTTAAGTTGAAGAAGTATTCTTTATTCCAAATAAATTTCACTTTCTGGGCAAGTTTTCTGTTGCCTACTGTACTTTTTTGCGATCTGCCTATCACAAACTAACAGAATGCAAATGTGTATGGGTCATTGACCCCACTTTCCATCGAAACTAACATCAAGCCTTAAAAAAAACTAACAGACATGTGAAGTTAAATAATAGGTTAAAAGAAGTTTCATTCATAGCAAAAAGGTTAAAAAAACTGACAGTTAACTATGTATTTTGTCTTTTGTAGTCTTATAACTATAATAATTTCTAACTCTTTAATTTATAAAAACCTTCGATATAATGGCGACTCCTTTCAGAGCTGGTATCTCTTAAACGGATCAACCGATTTTCATGAAATCTATCTAAGAACCATCCCGACTAAAATCGTATAAAAAACACATCCAACTCGGTACATTTGTTTAGGAGTTACGATGCCTGATACAGACAACCTCCACCCGTCTTTACCCGACTGCCGAAGGAGGAGGCCCCCCTTGTCCGATTTTGATGATTCTTATGTCAATCGATTTGTCTTAATCTGGTGAGTGTCACTGAAGATATGACAGTAATCAAAATTCAATATGGCGGCAACCAGACGCCATATTGTGCAAATTAAAAAAAAAAAGTCGACCAAGTATGACAAGTGGGGTATCATTGAATAGGGATTTAAAAATCATCTTTAGGTTTCTTTCATCATTTTTCATTTTGAACTATCATTTAGGATTTATAACGATTTAAAGTTGGTTAGCAACAGTCTGGTTTTGAAAGCTTGCTTTTTGCTAAAGTTATTTGTCAGTTAAAAAGAATATTTCTTGAACATTCACCTATAAAAACACCTCATTCCTTTTCCCTCCCCCTGCCTGTCCTAGGTGTAAAGCTTTAAGAAAAAGTGCCGTTTCTAGACCCAAGATTTTAAAATTGTAAATAAATAGACTAAGTACAATTATGCTATTAGTGTTTGATATAAGCTAGGTATAATTTGTTTGCTATAATTATATTTTCTTATAATTTTAACCTTTGTACTGTAGCTAAAATAACATACTCTGATATTTGAGTAATTTCTACTTAGGTATAAAATTATAGGTAATATATAAATGTCGCGAACAAAATTTATATGATAAAAATTGTTTTTCATGGCAATATTATTATTACGCTTTCTATTTTAATTTAACAGAAGATATATTATTGATTAAAAAATAAGAGATTATGATTCGCAAGATATAATATTGGACGTCGAAATAAATTGTTTTTTATTAATTTGGGTTAAAGTGTAGCTCTGTCTGTGTTCTATTCCAAGTTATATAACTGTTTCTCATAAAAAAATGCATATATGCCTGTTGCCATAATTTTTATATTCTGAAATAATGCATTTATTTCGACTTGGTCCAAATATTAAAACATTTGTGAAGTACGCTTACTAGGTTTTCGATAAGGTGTATATAGATTGTTTATAATTTTAGTTTTAATTTAATTACATGAAATAAACTTATGTTAATACGTTGATAGTTTCAAAGTGTCGACTTTAGATTCTTGTTTAGAACTGATGTTAAAAACCGTGTAATGTTTTAAAGTATATTTTCTGTTCGACTAAAATAAATAAATAATGTTGAGGCATTTCCTATAAACTGTCTTTTATCTGTCCACTAAATATTTTTCACATAAATTGTGTTCACATAGAATGGAGTGTATATAAAAAACTTAAAAAATTGTTATTGCTAGTTAAAAAAATACTTTGTTTCGCAAATGTCTAGAAACATCTAATATAAAAATATATTAAAATTTAGTTAATTTACAAAATTCATAAAATATTGACCTAAATATAGTACAAGGGTAATTACAACATTGTGCAACAAAGTATCTAAAACAATAAGAAAACTTATAAAAGAAACATTTTGAATGTATTCATACTGACTCTTTTAACCTGTTCTTACTCACCCTTAACCTTTTCACTGTAAAGCTTTAACCTTTTAATACTGTAGCAAAATTGAGTTTTCTTTAAATACGCATAAGGTTGATATTACACTAGCTTCGTATTTACGGTCAAAAGGTTAAATATTGTTCAGAAAAAAATGCGATTCTAAAATAATTTCTTATTAGATAAAGTCAACTGCCAGTTCATGTGTGGTAAAATAATGAATCAAGGTTAAAACAAGATGTTACTATAGGAATTTGAATAAATGCCGTCTCTTCAGCTGGTAAAATCAGACAAGCTCCAGGCACTGAAAGAGATGGAGTATATGGCTCATCTCTTTCATTGGATGGAACTTGTTTTTTTTTAAAAGCTTACATGGGTATTGCATAAAAATAGAAAACATTAAAAAGGTGATTAGTGTGACAGATCAAGTCAGTTTTTTATAATTTTTAGGAAAAAATTAGGAGAGATTATTTTGTTTAGATTGCATGCGACTTTAAACAACAGAATATTTAATAAATTGTGGGTAGGATTATAAGTTTTAATAAATTATAAAAATATAAATTTGGTATTATTTTTTATGAACCTTTAGTGTAACCAAACCAAGTGAAGTCACTAAATTATCATATAATTTATGTGTAGATTTTTAAATTTCAACTATTGACTACGGGTCATCAAAATTCCCAAAAAAAAAGTGTAGGTATTTCGATAATGTCGAGTTATTTCTATAACTATATTCCTCAAATAAGTCCACGGATATCCCTCGCGAAGACACTTCGCACTTTTAACTGACAATAAAACTCTGGTTTTAAAACACGAAATATCATTTTTATTTACAAAAAACACTGAAAACACGTAAAATACAACATCTATTTTGGTAAAAGGTTAAAAAATATTTGATTTGACTAGATATTTATTTGAACCTACTTACACTCTTTACGATATACTCTTAAATTATAACTCTAACATTTGGTAAAGAGTCACAGAATAAGAACATATAGCATAGAAACCGGACTATAAGACGTACTTTGCGTCAGCTATCTTTCTCTACTTTTTAGATAACGTATTACATGAGAAAAAATGAAACAAAAGTAGGCTGTTTTTTCTTCTTTTACTGTGATTGCCACAAGGTTTTACGCAGGGACTTCTTTGTCCTTCCTATAGGAAGGATTTGTCTTTCCTTGTCTATAGGTCCAAATACTATAGGTGGTTACAGGTCCAAATCACGCCTTACTTGTGACGATGTACCAAATAACGAAAGAACAGCTCTTCATCTCTTTCCAACTCGCTATGAAAACCATAAGTAATTAAATTATTAAAAATAAACAAAAAACCCGACTGCAATAAAAATAAATAAAATAAAAATAAATTAATTCTGTAGGTTATAAGTTATAAAGCTTGTTTTTCGCTTTTCAGTAAAAAAAAATATTGCAGTCGGGTTTTTTGTTTATTTTTAATAATTTAATTTATTTAACTCTTTTTAGTTTTTATTAATAAAATAGTGGTTTAATTAATGATTACTAAGCAATATATGAGCTCTGGAGCTTAAATCTTTAATGTCGCGAAGCTACAAGTGACAAATTACAAGCGAAACTCTCTTTCTAGCGAAAGGAGTTTATTACTTAACATTTACGTATTTTTTTACTTTCCTGTCAAAATAGTAGCATAAAAGTATTATAATTTATATATATTTGGAATGGGCTATTTAATAGCTTTCATTTGATACTACCCATATTGTTATAATAATAAATATATTTTTTTATTCACCCTCCATATTTTTTTCCGCGGACACCATATTGAAATATTATATACCCTATGTCACTTCGGCAATCAAGACGAATCGAATGACACCTCGTATGTTAAAATCCGTCAAGCCGTTTAGGCTGCAGAGCGTGCCCAGAAATAGACATACATACATACATACATACATAAATACATACATACATACATACGCCCGAAAAACATAACCCTCCTTCTGACGCAGTCGGGTAAAAAAAAGTGAACCATAATGTACTTTCTGCTTATTTAGTACGGTTTCTATGCCTTAAGTCTTTATTATGTGTAAAGATTAGGGGCTTTATTCTACCATGTCTACATATATTGCTATCGTATTTTTTATAACCCGGCCGCCATTAGGTACTTTTATTCAGTTTTATTTAAATAATTAAGAAATACAAAAAAAGCGGCAGGCCTTTGAGCGACTGGACCACAGACTAATAACCAGTTGACTGGACTTCAAGTGAAATATGGCGACATTAGCGACATCTGTTGCCAAGTAGAAGACAATTAACGACAGCGCCCCCAGTGTCAGTATAGGAAACTAAATATTGCAGTGAAATAAGAATGCAAGATTGATTTCTTTCTATAGTAAATATTGTAATGGGATTTGTTTGTTGTTGTACAATATTATCAACCACCAAATTCAGCCCCATTTTTCAGATAAAAATTAGATTTTGCGCCTCAGATCACTCCGAATAGTCGGAGTGATTTTCCATACTCCTTTTCGTTAAGCCAATTCTTGCAGTACAAAATATAGCCCGTTGTTTTCCGTACTATAATGGAGTACCTACATAATTATTAAGTCATTATGTATTTGTGCACATAATTCACAACAGGAGCTTATTTCAGGTAATATATTTTTGGTTCATTGTTTACGGCGAAATTTAGCTAATGACTAAAGAGCTTAAACGCCACGTGATCTTTTCTACGTCACAGCGAGTAAGTAAAAAACGAAGCGGTTAGAAACAAAATGACGCCATTCCGACCACTATAGTCCAAAGCGGACTTTTGCTAATGATTTGTTTTTTTTTCAGAACATCTTCAAAAAAATAATGTCTAAAAATAGTTATGGCAGCTGGGGCAAGTGCAACAAACCATATATTTTTAGTATTTTTTAATGGTTTGATGCACTTACCCCGTTGATACATTTGCCCCACTTTACCCGGTAGACCCTGTTACGTCAAAAGAGACCTCAATTCTCTTTCTTCTCACTCTTCACCTCGCTTTTCAAGCTTTCATTCGCTTTCTTCACCAACCCTTCATCAATAGAACTTCTCGACAACTGCCTCAGAATATTCTCGAATATCTTCGGCGCACTTTTCGTATTAGGAAGTGAGATATCAGTCTGCGTGGTCACAGTCTCGCTTCTCTTTTCCACTTTAACCTCCACGGGTACGTTTGTCTCTTTCAGATCTAGCGTCATTGTTTTTTTTTTCATGTCCTTCTCTTCTTTATCAGCTAGTACCTCCTGTATCTTATCTGTGTTGATTTCTTTTTCTTTTGAACGGCGTTCGATAGCTTTGGTCAGTACATTTCCGAGGATGTGAGCGCATTTAATGATGTTCTGGGTCTCTCTAGGAGTGAGGTGGAGGCCCTCGCTTCTTATTATTGAGTTGAGGTTTGCTGTGTCTTCTGGTGAGCGTTTTCTAGAGCTTTCTGAGAAGTCTGGAAGAAAATAACAATGGATTATGCAGCTGTTATATTTATACGATCATCCGCGGGTCTATAGTTTATGGTCCGCTCTGACTAAGTCTATTTAGCCACTTGATTGTCCAGAAATACAAGCAACAAAACATCTCTCAAAAGTTGTTACGAATTACTAAGATCAAGTTTTCAGTCCGTGACCTTGATTTATCTAAGTCAAGGTCAAGGTCATTGATAATGACCTTCACTTACGTAAAGTCAAGGTTAAAGTCATTGAGCATGGCCTTCACCCACCTAATGCGAGGTTAAGGTTTTCGATCAGAAGATCACTGCTCTTCATCGGCACCGTCGCGATGAACTTGTTGTAGATCACCTTTTAAGTTAAGGTCAAGGTCATTGACCAAGAAATAGAAACATAAATAATTTTATTTGCATAAACGTACGGTCAGTGTTGGTTGGAAAATAGACCTTTACTTACCAACGTCAAGTTCAAGGTCATAACATAATCCAGAAATTTCTCAAGGTCATAAAATTTTACTTCCACTCACCTAACAGCCTGGCCACGACATTGCGCGAATTGCGGCCCGGCGAGCGTTTTCTTAATACATTGCACGGTCGAGACGCGCAACGTTCTGCGGTTAGTTGGCATCACACGCAATGTATTAGGAAATCGCTCGCCGCGCCGCAATTCGCGCAATGTCGTGGCCAGGCCATAAGTCAGCTAGGTCAATGTTCTACGTCCTGTAAGGCGTGGGGTACTGGTCGTAGTAGCTCTTCATCGGCACCGTCGCGATGGAGTTTTTTTAGTTTACCTTTTAAGTCAAGGTCAAGGTCAATTGCAGTGATCTTAACTTATCTAAGGTCAAGGTCAATGTAATCGATTAGTACTACCACTCACCTAAATCGGCCAGGTCAATGTTTTCCGTCCTGTAAGGCGTGGGGCACTGGTCGTAGTAGCTCTTCATCGGCACCGTCGCGATGGAGTTGTTGTAGTTCACCCAGAAGGTGTTCCACTCGCCATGCTCCGAGCGCTTCTGCTCCTCGACCCTCGTGTCGTCGGAGCTGTCCAGCCAGTTGCTGACGCAGCTGTAAACAAAAAATATTAATAGACCTACACAAGAGTTGTTTAAGTGACTGTTCTTTTATGACAGGCATTGTAACACTACCTACTATGGTGAAACAAAGAGTAAGATGAGTTCCATAATATCATCACAAGAGTGTTATAATGTCAATTACGCACAGGCGCATACAATACTTTAGGCAACCAATCACAAGGCCGAAAAACGTTTGCCGTTTTTGTTTGTTCCAATTTTCAAAAGTTAGAAAAAAAAACCGTTAAATTTTCAATATGTGTACAGATGTATGTAAGTACCTATACCTACAGAATCTGCAGGTTAAATTGACTTGTTTTATAACACTGCAGACAGCAGGACACCGCGCGGAAGGTACATAAAACATCTTGTAGGCCATTAAAATTCTATATTAATGACAAGTTTTTGAAAAAAAAAACTTGTCAAACCAACATGTCAATATTCGATTTATATAAAAGTGTATGAAGTAAAAATTTAAGCTGTTTACATACTTTTTTTTAAAACTAGACATAACTTTAAAAAAATCCTTTATCAAAATTCACCGATATTTTTCCCATACTTTCCGTGCGTATTTTCTCTAGTCTATAGAATTAGTGCTATAGGTTACCTGGACATATCCTGGCTAGCCTTGGCTGGTGGAGACTCTGAGGACTGCCCAGAGTACTCCGGTGAAACTGAGGAGTAGTCTAAGTCCGTGGTCACTCCATGTCTAAAAATAAGGTTCAGAATGTTTAGTCAATGAGTGCTAGACCAAGATATGGTATGGTCAAATCCAACGCTATGCCTGACATGGCCGAATCACGGGGTGACTAAGTAGGCGAGTCAATGTATTTAAATGTATTCAAAATTTCAGCCCACCCCAATTATAGGAGATGGTTCAAACTGAAATTGTAGGAAGAGATGACAATAGGGAGATCTCTCTCCAGACGGGTGTTATGCCTGCACGGGTAGCACAGGTTGTATTTTCTCGCTTGTCGCTCTATGCGTCTCTATCGGTACTGACTGGATAGAAAGGGAGATCCGAGCGACAAACAAGTCGCGAGCAACTTGTGCTAGCCGTGCTGGGGACCTAAGCCCATTGGGATGAAGTTGGAAGTGGTAATATGTCAATCGACTGGAGAAACTTCGTTAGCGGGATGTAAAGCGCTTTAGTTGCGCTGTCTGACGCTGGTGGCGCTGGCGAGTTGGTTGATACAAGTTGTCGCTAGATGTCGCTAGGTCACCACAAACTACCTAACCTAACACAATGCCGTGGACGCCGATTGACGTCTAATTTGGCTTTAGCTGGGTGCCGTGGACGCCGTCAGCGACACGCTTTAACCTTCTGGGATGTCACGGACGCCGGTCGGCGTCACTCTTAGCTTAGCCTGCCGGCCTGGGACCCTACTTTGAAATTCGTAGTTCGAATTTACGTTAGCTTCATCCCTTTCTCTCGATTTAGTCTCGAATGACGAGTGACAGGGATGGAGCTAACGTAACTTCGAACTTCGATTTTCAAAGTAGGGCCTCTGGATGCCGCAGTCGCCGATCGGCGTCAATCGTCATGCTTGATGAAGTTTGACAATGAAAGGGTTTAATTCAAACTTATAATTAATACCTATAAGTGGCACTAGAGTTTGTCTGGTACAAGCTGTCTGTCTCGGTCCTGCTCTTGCTCTTGTCTCTGGGTAGCAGTGGGAGAGAGACGCGCTTCTGTTTGGCGTTGGGAGTGGACGTAGCAAGCGCGTTGAAGGTGCGGCCATACTTAGAGCTCATGTCTTCGAAGTCTGATACCTGGAAATCGTAAAACTAGGTGAAAAACCGGGCAAGAGCATGTTGGACCATGCTCAGTGTAGGGTTCTGACGCCGTTACTACAAACAAAAAACTATCTCGAAATGCAAGAAGTATGAACTAAAGTTATTTGGTGCTGTTTTAGATGATTTTTATTAGGTAAACACATTTTAGTCAGCTGTATCTTAAGAACCATTCACGGTTTGTAATAAATTAAAAAAGTTTATTATAAGGGGACTCCTTAACTTATAGTATTTAATATTTAGAAATTTCTCCATAATCACAAATGGTCTGAAAAAAATGCTACGCTATGCTATATAAAAATGCTAGAAGATGCAGCACTTCAAAGTTACGACAGACGGACGGCATTCGGCATCCTACGGGTTCGAAACATTAAGAAAAACATGAAGTAGATTAAAAACAGACAAACCACTTACGACTTGTTACTTAATGACGTCGGTAGGATGCTGGGAGTTGCTTACTCGTGACGATGTAGATGGATGACTTACTTGTGACAAGTCGAGCGACATGTCGTCCTCCAGCGAGGTCTCGCGGCTCATGTCCTGCGCGCGCGGCGACGCCGGCTTCTTGCTCCGCGGCGTGTCGAGCGACGGGCTTCGTCGGTAGGATGCCGGGAGTTGCTTACTCGTGACGATGTAGATGGATGACTTACTTGTGACAAGTCGAGCGACATGTCGTCCTCCAGCGAGGTCTCGCGGCTCGTGTCCGGCGCGCGCGGCGACGCCGGTTTCTTGCTCCGCGGCGTGTCGAGCGACTGGCGTCGTCGGTAGGATGCCGGGAGGGAGTTAGCGCGGTCGGGTCTGGGGAAACGTTGGTTAGGTATGCATGTAAAATAGTTTATTGCACAAACTGAGAAATAATCAGCAAACAAAATAGACTAACATAAAAGGTATTTAGAAAAGCGTTTCTAGCCCTTACTTACTCGCCCTTACTCGTGACAGTTCGCCGTAACATGACAAATACCGTCCACATAACCGGTACTGCCACACGATGCTGACACGGTCACGGACCCATGTTACGACAAAATGTCACAAATGTGAACCCACCTTAAGGGAGAAGATAGTTCGTCAATTCGTCAATAATTACACATTATTATGATTTTTTTTGTAACAAAACGTGCTTATAATGAGATCGCTGAATACAAACGTTTACTGATGAGTATAAATGGTTAAAACTTGAAGTTTTAACCAGATTTGAAAAATCTAAGTTTTATTAGAGGCGAGGAAAGGGCTGGTAGGAGTAACATTACGGGATCGGAAGACTAATAGCAGGAGATCCGAATAGGCGAAGATTTGGACCGGGCTGTTTATTCGATGAAAAGTATTTTATATGGAATTTAATACGCTAAATAATATGTGGCGAATAGGTAGGCTGAAAAATTTCAGTCCAGTATATATATATATTTTTTTTTTCAATTAACTTTGTTTCAAAAAAATACAATAGCTTGTTTAATGGACAAATTACATACCAATCGAAAGTATGAAGCCTACTCGTATAGAATATGCAAACGTTAGTTTGACTATTTTTTTCCCGTAAAGGTAGGTAAGTCGGTACTAGTAATTGCACCAAACCTAACGTTTGCATATTCTATAGACTTTATACTTTCGATTAGTATGTAATTTGTCTCTTAAACAAACATTTGCAATTTTAAAAAAAAGTTCATTTTTATATATTTTTTTAATGATATAGGAGTACTGGACTGAATTTTTTCAGCTTACCTATTCGCCACATATTATTTAGCGTATTCAATTTGATCAAAAGTATTTCATCGGTTTTATCAGAGCAAATGCTCCTTGGGGGCAGGTTCAGGGATTAAAATGGAGGTATTGATTCAGACAGACCCTGCATGAGCTCGTACCACCACTTAACCGTGATATGATGATGATGATATTGAAACAGAACTGAGGACTCAGGACTGTACAGTAGGAAAACTTACCTCTTTAGAATCTGCTTTCCAGTAACGACGAAGTCTGGGTTTTGTTTGACAACCTTCTTGGGTGTGGAGGAGGCGGAGGCGGGGGGTGACTTTTTCCCCTTTTTCGAGCCGCGGGAGGAGGCTGAGCCGCGCCGCCGCGGGTCAGGGTCATATTCGGAAGGCCAGCGATCACTACGCTGCATGATGTGTGCTGAAAATCATGGCAATAAAACGGTTTGAAAAATGACGAAGATAGCGGGAGAATTTGATTCTAAAACTGCTACTAATAAATAGGTCAGGGCCTCTATTTCGAGCGGTAAAAACCATATCGTCTTTGACCTGTTTTCGTATTGTCAACGTTTTGATAGCTCTTATTTACTTGACAGTAATAAGTGAAAACAATATCATAACAGTTCAAAAACGACATGGTTTTTAACGCCTAGAACAGAGGCCCAGATTGATTTTATGACCACTTACGAGCATGGCAATGTATAGCAGCAGTTTTCGCATTGTTATGTTCCGGAATTACTATGGATAAAGACTAATGCTAAGATATCTCGTATTTCAAAACACGTTAAGCCGTTTAGGTGACAGGAGGTCTCAAAAACACGGATACAACTTACATAACATACCCATACTTAGTAACAATAGAAAACCATCACTCTGCATCTTGGGCAGTTAGTTAAAATTGTAAAATAAAAACCAAATAAACCTAGATACACAGCTAAAGCATAGTAGCCATCTAGCGTCAACGTTTAAAACTAAAATAGTTCAGCTACTGCCCGCTAGATGGCTTTCGCAGCTCGTAAGTCTTCATTGTTCGAGTAATCCAACCAATACCACAGTGTCAAAGAATATATCACATTAATAACTTTTTTAATAACTAAATAATAGTAGTAATATTTAAATATTAAGTTTAAATGCTCCCATACCCATATAGTGCGACGTTGCTTGAGGCTGTAATTTCCCTACCGTAAGAGATAAAACTGTTTAAGGTTCATAATTTACACGAATAAGCTGTAATAAATAAAACAATTCATAAATCATATGATAATGGTGAAACGACTAGGCTTTTTAAACTAAAGCCTCTCAGGTCTCTCAACGATCGGAGTACTAAATGTATGCGAGGGTTTGAAATTAATATTTGGGATCTTTGGTTTAAATAAAAAAAAAAGTTATTGATGTGATTTAAGTCATTGGGTAACGTTCTTTCGATATCAGTTTAAAGTTTTCGGAATAACCGCCTGGCCCACTTAAAGATTACACCCTGTATATCAATCCGACAGATACATAATCTCCGGAACCACATAATCTATGGTCCATTCCAATAGAATTGTCTTTTTTAGTAAACATTTTTATAACCTCAAAATGCATCATTTTTGGATAAAATGCCCGTTTTCAGCTGAATAAAGCAACTAGAGATCACATTTTGCACACCATTTTCCTGGTTTTACATCATGGATAGTTTTTTTACGACAAAATTGATGGAACTGTGTCAAAGTCAAGATATGACTCACGTGGTAAGAAGTACCTATCAAACAAATTGTTTCACAATGTCATTCTTACACCGTTCTATAATGGGTCAGGTTCCATTGGGCTGCTAATAGTATAATTATTATCGCGGATGGACATCGGGTATTTTTAGACGCTTCCCTTCAAGATTGGCCGGAGATTGCAACGGACCTTGATAGAAATCCAGAGAGGTATTTGCCCAGCAGAAGGACAAAATTAAAGGATTAATTTTCTCAAACATGCAATGAAATATTGATGTTATGTTCTTTATAGTAGGCTGCGAAGTATGACGTTTCAGGTGCGGCTAGGACAAGAGGTCGTTAATGGAATTTCATACAAATCGTGCAGGTCCAGGCCGGCAAAGTCCTCTTTTTTAATTTCCATCCCACATAAATTTGTGGCACAGGCATCATGACATTCTGCCACTATGCGTATTAAAAAAATAAAAGATTGATTATTTTGTTGTTTATTTCATTGCATGTTTGAAAAAAGCACTGTACATACTTTGGTGGGAAATATGGGGTTGCCCGCCTCAGACCTATCCGTCTATATGTCTTCGGCCGGCAACCCCTTTTGTCCCGGCCTCTGTAGTAATGTTCTATAATTGATTAGTTTATATAGTTCAATATATATATATAGTACTGTTAGGCGATGGGCTTGCAACCTGTCACTAATACGCTGGTAAACATCCTAGCCTAATTGTGCCAATTGTGGTTATAGAATTATCAACAAGTTTTTAGAGATGTTTGTAATTCTGTAGCTCTGCCTACCCCACTCTGGGAACGAAGGCGTGAGATTATGTATGTATGTAATATGTTATTCAACATTGTAATTAATTAATGTACCTATGAGATTTGATACTTGAAATAAAGAATTATTATTATTATTATTAATACTCGGATTATAAATACAAAAGTTAGCGTGTGTATTTGTGTGTGTAACACTTTCATGCTGGAACGGATTTACGGGATTTAGATGGTTTCGAGAAGCGAGTAGAGTCAGCGATCAAATATTAATATATTAACACGGGATATGTACTATCACGATCGTTAATTTGTGACCCATTTCAAGAAAAATAGGCTTGAAGTCGTCAATGTTCAGGGTCAGGGTGATGTCGTCAATGTCTATGTATGTAGGGTTCATAGTGTACGAATATCACCTATGTAAGTGTATTATGTATTATTATGAGTGCAATAAATAAATAAATAAATAAATAAAATGTCATTAGAGATGCCAAATCATTTGTAACTTATAGGAGACTCAACCTTATTGTTGTAGAATGTCAGAATGACTTTGGACCTAAGGTGGGTCCCAAATTTAAGTTCGTGACTGTATCTTTTGTTGGCGAGAGAGTTCTCGCCGGCAGTGTAAACAGCCAGCGATCACCCATTAATATTTGTGTCTCTTTTATTGACACGGGATCATCTTTTGTTCGATTTTTGAGCGAGAAAATAGTCTATAGCTAATCTTTTCCTCGTCGGCGATGAGACAAGCGCTAAGAGTTGCCGCACAGCCACTAGTGGCGACTGGCGACCACAGCCAAGGCACTTGTGTCCGCCACAAGCTGCGGACGAGTCTTTTCACACATTTTGAATAGCATCGGCGCAAACTGAGCGTTTGAGTGGCCGTGTTTGGTCGTTCGATTCACACGCACACACACGAACAATGTATTTTAGCCACTAATAGCTGCTAATACTGCCCGCATCCAGCCACCAGTGGCTGCCACTTGTGGCGGCGTGTAGTGGCCCTAGAAAACCACCAGAAAGAGTGGAAAACCACAGCAGACTTAGGGCCTGCAACGCTGTTCATAGAAAGAGTTGACCAGAGCTGGACCAAAAAACTTTGGAAACTCAGCAGAAGATAACTCCGATAGGGTCATGTGGGGTAACTGTGCGCAGTGGGTAAGTGTGCGCAACCCCTTTATTTAGGAATGGGGATAGAGAAGTTTGTGATATGTGTAAGCAAATTAAAGATATGTTGGTGTAGAATTAGTTTATGCAAGAAAAACCCAGGTGGTATCATTCATTTACTTGAAAAAGAAAATATTCAGAATCTGTTGCCGTAAAGGTAAAATTTGCTGTCATGGCGAAAATCGACACGAGTAAATGAATTTTATTTCTGTTTGTAATGTATTTAATAAGCCTTAAATTTTGCATAAAATTTGAAGCTATGTTATGTCTCAATAAAGTGAGGTAAGTTTGATCAAAATCAGCCAGCTTAGTATAATAAAAAATCCACAAACTTCGCTTAGCTGCGCACACTTACCCGCAGTATGGGTAAGTGTGCGCATTTCGAGCTGGTTGAATTAAGGCTATTTTTCTTCGAGGTGGCAAGGTTTTATTGATAATTTCTTGATTTAATCATTACCTTAATAAATGCTTTGCCAGATACATATTTTCATTTTCCTTTCATGCTTATCGTTTAATTTTGATACTAGTTTGAAAATAAAGTGCGCACAGTTGCCCGACATGACTACATTATCGGAGTGTTTACTGGGCACTTTGGGTTGGGGTTAAACATCTCCTGGCAAAGATGGGCTTTTATGGCAACACAGATTGTAGAATGTGCGGCGAAGAGGTGGGAACAATGAAACAGTTACTGTGTGAATGTGATGCCCTCGCCAGAGTAAGAATGAAAATTCTCGATTGTGGCTACCCAGAACCGAACGATTTCAAGGCACTGCCATGGCACTCCACTATCCGCTTTTTGGAAGGGGTGCAGGCTGCATTTTATTAAGCGCTAAAAGAGGGGTAGACACAACAGATCCCATTGCGTCGAAGTGTATCCGTAAGGACCCCACAAATAAATTTAAGATAAGATAAGTGGTTTAACTGAACCACTAGTGGTCCCGTTTGGTGGCGGCGGCTAGTGTCCTAATGTCCGGCAGTTATAAGATAGGTAAATAATCATAGCCGTGTTTATCGTAGTGTATATATGTAACTTACTGTGAGCTCCCGGGGCCTGCGCAGCGGACGAGGGACAGGGTCACACTGCGGCGCCCGACACGGATGGTCGGGTATTGGGTGGAGCGCGCACATTGCTAGAAATAGCGATTTTAAATCGCCACAGGTACGTATATTTTCTACTCGCGGACTATAAACCGCTAATATTGATATCGTTAATGGGGAATATCACCTATAGCGTAACCGAAGCGTGAAAACAATGCTATAATGAGTTGCCATGGTAATAACAGTTCTATAATAATTGTTAAAAACCTAAACGTCACAGCAAAAAAACCAAGTGTTCATCAAAAGCGTAGTTTGGTGAGCGAAATGGACCGAGCGGATTTCAGACTTGATACCTATCTCAACCGATTTTCATTAAGACCTAGCTAAGAATCAATATTGAACTAGTTTTTTAAATTCTGTGTCCAAATCAGTCCATCTGTTTGGGAGTTACGATGACACACACATACATACATACATACAGATACACACTTTAAACTTCTAACACCACACTTTTTTGTCGGGTCTTTTTTTTACAATTAGGTATGTACTTGTACTCATCTGATGCATTGGGCAGCAGGCCCAGCAGTGGGCGTTTTTCGGTTGATATATACTGATGATTGATGTTTTCGTGATGTTTTTCTCCACACCCTTACTTGTTAATCAAGAGTAGGACGAAGTATAGATTTTTTTATGGGAAAACATTATTGTTAAAGCAACTCCAATATAGGTGACGCTCCCGCTCCCGCACCCGCTCCGCTCGTCACCGCGTCGCGGCGCTAATTAAGGGCGGCAGCAGGGTGGCTAGTCGCGCATGCAACAAGTTCTCGAAAACTATGGAGACGATGTTTACCAACAAAATAAAAGTTAAAAGAAAAAAATACTTGTGAATAACGAATAACGGTATTTTTATTGCCGCTATAATAACAAATAATGAAAAAATAATAGAGGTGCGATCTGGGTAAAAAAATATTCTAATTAGTCCGTCAGTAAGATTATCAAAAACTGTTGAACACGTATTTCTTGCTTTTTCAAATAAATAAATATTGACAAATATAACGCACATCAAAGTTCGGGAGTGGGGGCTCGTGAAGTCACAACACAACGTGGTATAAAGTGTGCCACGGCGTGACGTCACGTGAAACTTCAACGCACTTTACCTTCGTCATTTTTTGTAATTGACAAAGAAAATATATGTGTTCAATATTTTTTGATAATCTTACTGACGGACTAATTAGAATATTTTTTAAACAGCCCCCATACAATAATAGCACGGAATTCTTTATATACGAGTCCAACTCGCTCTTGACTGGTTTTTATTAGACATGTTCGTTGTAAATATGTTGTTTTGTTTGTTTTTACTTACTTTACTGAATTGTAAAAAAAAAGGCGTCTCCACGCACGTCGCTAGCCGCCCGTCTCCGCTTCACCGGCCGTGTGTGTGGACCTTAAATTAACCTTAGATACTAAACATAGCCCCAATTTGAGCCTGATCAATAATGTTTTGATTAATATACTGTTGTGCCTGTTTCACTGATTTACAAACGGCATGAATAATCAAACGACGCCGTACTTTGTCAAATAAGTTGGAATTTATCTAGATTTATCAGTTAACATATCCGACGGTACTAAAGTTAGGAATAAAATAATAAGCATTATGATACACACCAAGAAAATTTACAGATTTGACGACGGGGTGGCCTAGTTGGTAGTGACCCTGCCGACGAAGCTAGAAGTCCTGGGTTCAAATCCCGGTAAGGGCAGATATTTGTGTGATGAGCGCGAATTGTTCGTGAGCCATGGATGTTTTCTATTTATTTAAGTATATATTTCTCTATAAGTATTTATATCGTTGTCTAGTACCCATAGTACAAGCCTAGAGCTTAGTTTGGGACTAGGTCAATTGGTGTGACAATGAACCCAATTCTACGTGCACATCGCTTAACTAGCCTAAAACTAAATTGTCTAATTTTTAGACATAGTTTAGACGAAAGATTTAACAAGTGCTAAGTTTAAGAATGTCAATACAATATTGAATAGACCGCCTTAAATAAGAAGCGTCAGATTCAAATTAGCGCTGTCATTTGATTATGACAGCTGCTCGTAGAATAGCAAAGTGTTTTAGCGACACCTAAATAAAATTAGGAAGTTAAGAGGCCACTGTAGAATCGGGTCCATTGTCCCCTGATATTTATTTATAATATTTTACTACCAACGCAACTCTCGCTCAATGGAATACTCAGGCTCTGTTTAATTCAAAATGTAAACTGGTTCGCAGACGAAGCCGCGGTGCGGCACCGGTCTGACCGACGACCTTCCGATTTCTCGGCTTTCATCGCATACCACGGCGGAAACTTATATGAAAGTTGCTATTATGTCAAAATTATGCGAATGGTCAGCTATATTTAGAAAAAAATACATTGAACGCTGACGCTATCAGATGCACAAGTCAATCCACTGCACAACCATAACGTTTCTGAATATTGATTATGTGGACAGCAGTAAAACAATTTTGTTATTACTGGGTTGAAATTCTAAGTACACGGTTTTTATGTGTTTCCGTATAGGGAATATGCATGTTTTTTTACAGCTTCAATAAAAGCTGATTCATGTAACAAACAGGTGAGAAAAACATTTATCTACACTCATATCATTAGTCCTCTATTATGCGTTTAAAACCCGTAGGCAATGACCAGCATTACCTGTGGTAGTAGGTGACAGCGATGACAGCTGTTAATTTTGGAAGGTGTTCCAAATTTGGATCTCATTACCTTACAATATTCGATAATGTAATTTCAAAATTACTTTACAGCTGTCATCGCTGTCACCTACTACCACAGGTAAGGTAATGCTGGTCATTTGCCTTTCGGCTTCTGAACCCATCTTAGAGTACCCACTTATATCTAATATGTGTGTAGATAAAGTATTGTACACGACTCTGCCTAAGTGTCGCGCAGACTTGCGGCTCGTTTCATAAACCACACTCATGTTGTAATGCCTGTAATTACGCAACCGTCACGTAAACTACTATTTTTGAACCAAGATATAAGCCAACAAAGATTTGTTCCTATCTCTTTCTAGCAAAACAGAATTTTACGTGGAGTTTATATGGCCGTACTGCACGATGACGTCACCGGTGCACTTCGGATCTCTCTGTCTAATTAGCAGTTTAAAATGCTTGTATCATCCGTATTTCTTGGCCGATTTTAATTTTAATTTCACTTTTGGTGATCTCTTTTACGGTATTTTCATATTTTGTTGAGAAATGCGATTTACAAAATCCATGCATATCCCTATTGTCAACGTTTAGATAGCTCATGTTTACTTGACAGTAATAGGCAATAGCGGACGTGTTAAAAATAATACCATAACAGGTCAAACACGATAATGGTTTTTTCCCACCACATGCTCGAAATTGCCCAATTATATATCATGCAAACCTCACCTAAATAAAGTCATTATAGCCATCGGCTAACCAGCGGGTTATAATGAGATTTGAATTCGTATGAAAAAATGTTCCATAGAAACCTACAGCAAAAATAATTTATTTGAAAATCGAACTACCGTACAAGCCATATACGCAAAACAAAGAAAATAAAACAAAAGGGATAAAGCTGTTTTCGTCTTGGGCTTGGGCTTGAATCCCTCGCTGCACTCCGGACTCCGCTTTAATTCCCTCGCTCAGGAATTAACTCGTAACACCCTCGCTACGCTAGGGAGTAAAATCTGGAGTCCTTCATTTGCTCGGAATTCAATATCGCCCCCGTGACATAAAACAGTGTTTTATCCCCTCGGTGTATAATCTAGGTACTATTACCACCCAGAATATCAGACCTGATTTGCCCATCCTTTATGTTTACCCGACTGCCGAAGGAGGAGGGTAATGTGTTTATCAGCCTATATTTGTAGTACGTTTGTTCCTTTGTGGCGCTCTCTAATCTAAACGCGTGGCGTGGACCGATTTTGATGATTCTTATGTCAATCGATTTGTCTTAATCTTGTGAGTGTCACTAAAGATATGACAGTAATCAAAATTCAATATGGCGGCAACCAGACCAGACGCCATATTGTAAAAAAACGGCCAAATACGAGTCGAACTCGCGCACGCAGGGATCCGTACTATTATCTATTATTAAAAAATGTTTAAAAAAAACAAAAAACCGCCTTCAAAAACGCAAAAAATAACTTCTTTTAAAATTGTAGGTACCTAATAGGTTAGTCCGACTGATGTCGGCTTTTTTGTTGAAAATATTGTGGTCGCCGACTTCAGTTGGACTAACCTATTAGGTACCTACAATTTTAAAAGAAGTTATTTTTTGCGTTTTTAAAGGCGGTTTTTTGTTTTTTTTAACACGGAGTAATCGGTAAACATACATAACAAAAAAAAAAAAACATACAGTGGAACGTATAACCTCCTTTTTTGAAGTCGGTTAATTAGCAAAAAAATCTACCAAAAAAACACGTTTGTTGTATGGGTCTTTAATATTTATTTTATTTTATTTTAATTATTTATTTTTAAAGTTAACATACAAATAAATATAATAAATGCAGCCAGTGTCATGGGGACCATGCCGCGAGCGGACCTGCTAGAGGGGGTGTTCTTTTTATAGTGGTGATTATTATTTATATCTTTAATATTTGAGTAGCTTAGTTTAATTTTAATTGAAATACGTTTAGTTCTAATTTTTAATTAAGGACTAATAAATACTAAATATTCTGTGAATATAAAACCCGGGGATTTTTACAGAAACTTATATCTTATAAGCAATGATATAATATAGTAATAAAAATAAACAAAAATCCCGGCTGCAATAAAAAACAACTGAAAAGCGAAAAACAAGCTCTATAATCTATAGAAAATTGTAAGAGCATGTACTTATTCATATTTATAACAATTTAAATTTAACTTGAATTTTGGAAAAGGTGTTCCAGGCGGGGACAAGATAGTACAAATGTTATTTTTTTTCAAGAAATAGGTTTTAAAATTTATTGCTCGTCCCCGCCTGCAATACCTTTTCCAATATTCAAGTTAAATTTAAATTGTTATTAATATGAATAAGTACATGCTCTTACAATTTTATATTATATCATTGTAGGTATAAGTACTATCGCGATCGTCAATTTGTGACCCATTTCAAGAATAGTCTTGAAGTCATCAATGTCATTAGAGATGCCAAATCATTTGTAACTTATAGGAGACTCAACCTTATTGTTGTAGAATGTCAGAATGACTTTGGACCTAAGGTGGGTCCCAAATTAAAGTTCGTGACTGTACCTCTCCGGCCGCATTTCCCTTTTTGACGTATGCTTGACAGATGATTCTTGATCTGCCCACTTGTTACAAAATGCTGAATAGAGCCTACATTACCCGTCTATGTTGATTCTTTTTATCACTGTGTGTAGGCGGACAGGGATATGTCAAAACACGACGGAATTAGTGTTGAGAAATTGCAACTTTTACACTATTAGATTGGAGCATTAAAAAAAGTTGTCAAGTGGGAGTCTGAGTCACGTATGGGTTCCGTGCCTCCTGAGTCACGCTTGGCCGGTTTTTATTATTTGTTGGTGTTCTAGGGTTTGCAATATAATCATACGGCACTCACTTTGTCCATATTCCCATCTCGTCCATATTCTCAACTCGGCCACCTTCCCATGTCGTCCACATTCCCATATCTTTACTATAAAAGAGCTGTTTTAGCCAAAAAAAAGGTTCATTTTGAGGTTAGAAAGTTGTTTACTATATAAGACAACTAAGGATGAACAGACCTTACATACATACATATGAATATTCCACTTGGTAAAACCATATAGTCTTTCACATGTTATCGTATTGCCAACGTTACAATATCTCTAATTTACTTTACAGTAATGGCGGCCGAGTTTAAAACAATACCAAACAATCTCAAGTGCTATTTGGTGTTACGGAATAATTGTAGTGCATCTCGCTAAATATTCAAACTTTCATCTTACAGTCTCAAATCTAAAGACTCAGACTACATTTAACTATAAATTTATGAAAGACATTCAGAACCGATGACGTCACATGACACAAAGAGACAATGAGAGATGCTCGGGGTGGTGGTCACCGCGTCACCTGTCGGAATGTGTTACGACATGGTCGCGGGTTCAGTGCTTGACGCAATCGCGCGGTGCCCATGATTTGAAAATAATAAAAAAAGTTTTTTTGTTTTTTTTTGCTCAAAGTGCTATTGAAATGAGTTTGCTCAATATTTACATTTTTAACAGGATATCCTACGACCACCTTCCGATTTCATCATCAGATTAGCAGTAAGACACCATAATATATTGCTGTCATGGTTTAATTTAAATAAAGGCTTGTAGTACTGTTAGGCGATGGGCTTGCAACCTGTCACTAATACGCTGGTAAACATCTTAGCCTAATTGTGCAAATTGTGGTTATAGAATTATCAACAAGTTTTTAGAGATGTTTGTAATTCTGTAGCTCTGCCTACCCCACTCTGGGAACGAAGGCGTGAGATTATGTATGTATGTATGTATGGTTTAATTTAGTAAAAAATTAACCCCAGATTTTACTTAACAAAACTTGAAAATTAAAAAGGCTAATTTGTATTCAGTTTGGATTTTAAAGAGCTTCTTTCTCCTTCCTAGTAAAAAAAATGCAAGGTTACTATACAAACCGATAATAATTCGTAAAAAAAAAGGTCAACGTCTCATATTTCATGTACTCCTTTAAAAAACGTTTTTTTTACCACTCTCAACTATTCACTGCTTTACCTAGCGTTCACTGGTTTAAAATACCTTAAAGCAATTAGTCTGCCATATAAAAAACATATGTTTTTAGGCTTCCGTGCTCAACAAGGAACCATGTCCGTCTGTCTGTCCGTTCGTCCGTCCGTCCGTTTACAGTACCTATAACTTAGAGACTCTTGACTACAAAGCTGTAATTTGCCAGGATTATACATATTATTGATAGCTGTGTGGTTGCCGGCTTAGAATAGCACCACTCTGTGTCTTCCCGTGGATGTCGTAAGAGTCGACTAAGGGAATAAAGGCTTGTAGTACTGTTAGGCGATGGGCTTGCAACCTGTCACTAATACACTGGTAAACATCTTAGCCTGATTACGAAAAATGTGGTTACAGAATTATCAACAAGCTTTTAGAGTTGTTGGCAATTCTGTAGCTCTGCCTACCCCAAACTGGGAATAAAGGCGTGAGTTTATGTATGTATGTATGTATGATATCAATCACGCCAACAAAGTTGTAAAATTTAATCTTAAAAAAAATCATGCATTATGCAACACATTTTCAATTAAAAAAAAAATCAATAACTTACTAACTTTATTGGGTTGACACCAATGGGACTGTCCCGCAGCATCCCCCGATATGGCCCCCTGTTTTCTCGCACAAGTGAAAGCTGCGCCTACGCACTTTCGCCCAAACGGACAAGATGGCCGCCGCGGGAGGGGCAGCGGGTCACGGCTCGGAACTATCGATGTATTGATTATTATTGATACGTTCCGTTTTATCTTAATCTATATTGTTTTTGAATCCATATTGCTTTTCAGGGTTCCTTAGCCAAAAGTGACGGTGCTAACGTCTGTTTGTTGGTTCTTCCATCGGTTTTAAGGGTAAGCAAAGCATCTCTTGAACTGAAATTGGAACATAACTCATGATTTAAAAAAAATCGCATAACTAAGGCAATCAATAGGTAAATAAATAAGTTGTCCCAATGAATATAAATAAACTGTTTTTTTGTCAATATTATTTCTGTTCAAACGGCATCTTACTTTTTTAAGAAGCTTAAAAATATTTTATGCCTCATAGTCAAACAACAAAATTAAATAATAATTAACCATAACGTAGCTACAATTAACGAAATAATAAACCATTTTAACTGTAATATGTTTTTAAGCGGTCACCCATGCTAGACTTACAATTTTACGGGTCTAAACTGGCAACACTGCTCAAATAGCTGGTCGTCGTTGGTCGAGATTGTGTCAAATGGAAACTTGTAACCTGTAAATTGTAATTTGTAGCTTTATAAAACAGGCCCCTGCTATGGTCTGCTCTCGAGATTAACTTAATCTGTGTGCTGGTTAATCATTTTTCAAAGAGTCACCTAATTTATTTGGTAGCTATGGTATTACTTATCGTTTAAGTAGCGACTTGCGGGCCTAGACTAGGCTGCGGCTATATCGCGTGTCAAATGTTGATAAAGCATCCGTCACTTTTTGACACGTACATTTATGACAAGTACGATAGTCACGGATGCTTTATTGACATTTTCTCGCTTCGCTTCGGTATATGTGAGGATCATTCGTCTCGTATAACTGTCGAGTTTTGGTTGGCGCCATTTTGGACGCTTGGGCCTTGGAAAGTTTTGATGTCGATTTAATTTGTAAACATAAGTAATTAGTGTTTTAGTTAGTTTATGATCGTGCTGATTAATAACGCAAATGTAGTTGGCGTTTAATTTTATAGTTTTTCCCAGCAACAAAGATCAGATTTGGGTTATTATCTGATTTTTTGTTTGGGCGTTACCTATTTGAGTAGTTTAGTTGGTAGTGTTGTAGTAATTATTGTAAGGTGAGTGTTTTGTGTGTGTTTGTCCTGTGATGTCGGAGATGGGAGATTCTGAGCCGCCTGATAGGGGCGGAGGAAAATCCAGTTTTAAACCTGGGGAAAAACGGCCAAGTGGAGACTCATATGAGGAAATTGAGCTTCATGGTAAGAAGTCTAGTCCGCCTAATGCATCAATACAGCACACTTATGTCCGACCAGGGTTCGAAAATGGATCTGATTTAAAATATTCACAATCTGACGTGGGCCCTTTTATTGTCCATGTGTCTCGAACTGATACTGATCAACCCAATTCTCCAAGCCGTATGCGTGCACTTAAAATGGCCCAAATAATCTACAATGGTAAAGTAGCAGGCATTAAAGAAATCAAATGTATCGGTAAAAACAAAATGAGCGTCTACTTTCTCTCTGCTTTAGATGCCAACTCCTTCCTGGATAACTCAATACTTTCATCTCATAACCTCTCAGCGGTTATCCCCAGGTTTCAAGTTTCGCGCATGGGTGTAGTTAGACAGATTCCTCTTGATTGGACGTTGGAAGAGTTCATAGACAACATTGATTGTCCTCCTGGTTCAGGCCCTGTCATTAAAGCTAGGAGATTGAACTCAAAAAAACTGGTTGATGGTAAAAGAGTCTGGGAACCAACCGGTACAGTTGTTTTAACATTTTTAGGACAGAGGCTGCCGGAAAAAGTGTACTGTTTTAGTATGTCAATTCCTCTTGACACTTATAGACTGCCAATTATTCAGTGCCATAAGTGCTGTAGGTTTGGTCATATTAAAGATCAATGCCGTTCTAACCCTCGTTGTGCCAGGTGTGCACAGAATCATGATGTCTCTGATTGCAAAATCCCCGACTCTGAAGTTTCCTGCTTGTTCTGCTCTGGCCCACATTCTTCAACTGATCCAAAGTGTCCTGAATTCTCTCGCCAGAGATCTATCAAATTAGTAATGTCAGAGGAAAACATTGGTTACATTGAGGCTGCACGTCGGTTCCGTCCAGTCCGTCTTTCATACTCTGATAAAGTCAGTTCTAATCCTGTAGTGCAACACAGCCAAGTAGGCAGGCCTATTTCATCGTCACCCCCGACCCCGACCCCATCTCAGTCTCAGCTTCCTTCACAGAGCCAGTCATATCGCAAAACCATTTATGTACAACGGCGACCCAGGCCAGAACCGGGGAAGTCCTATGATATGGAGGCTCATAGAGATATCACCTCTATTCCGAGGTCTACTGTGCCCAATGGCTGTGCTTTAGGAGAGACCACATCTGTCACTCCTAATGATAACTTGGGGGATCTTATTTCCCAAATGCTTGTAAACTTACTGTCTAAATTTGCAGACATCATACCGTACACTGTTCTGGAATCCCTGCAGGGTCATATTAGTTCTGCTATTAATAAAATTATTCAAGATGGTCAATTACATCATAATACAATGGAATACTAGGAACATCAAAAATAAAAAACAAGAAATTATTCAACTAATAAATGATTTTACTCCGGTTATTCTTGCCATCTCTGAGACCTGGTTGAGGCCCGGCTCGCTTTTTAGGGTGTCGGGTTACTCCTGCCTCCGGGATGACAGGGATGATGGTTGGGCTGGTTGTGCCATTTTAGTAAGGAGGAATGTAACTTTTTCCCAACTTCCTATTCCCGCCCACTCTCCTGATTTAAATGTTGTCGCAGTCCGCTGCCTTAACATCTCATTTGTATCTACATATATTCCACACCCGAATCGTGATCGTATCCAAGAACTTCGTGACATACTGTTATCTCTACCGGCTCCTATTATTGTTCAAGGTGATTTCAACTGCCGCCATACTTTATGGGGATCTCACTGTTGTGACTCGAATTCTTCATTCCTGTTAGAGCTCATAGATGACGTTAACTTGTGTGTCTTAAATGACAAAACCCCTACGCGCAGAGTATCGCCTACTCAAAACGTCAGTGTCCCTGATCTTACTCTGGCATCTCCAAACTTAGTCCAATCCTTATTATGGAAAGTTTCCCCTAATTCTCTAGGGAGCGATCACCTACCTATTGTTACTACCATCATAAACTCCCCTATATCTCCATTGCCTGTCGTAGCCCCTCTTCTCAAATATAGAATTTGTCAGGCTGACTGGAGCAAATTCAGATGCAACTTGATGCAGTCCATTGTGGATCTGCCCGACGTATCGCTGGCGAATTTTTTAGAGGTTTACAACCTGTTTACTGGAGCTCTTTTATCTGCAGCTGATAGTTCCATTCCCTTAAAGAATACGGCTCGTCGCAAAATTTCTTCTCCGGCGTGGTGGGACGCTGAGTGCTCTGCCATTGTCAAGGAACGTAACCTTGCTGAGTTTCTTTTTGCAGAGGATCTCTCTATGGATAATTTTTTGTTCTTTCAACGAGTATCTGCTCATTGCAAAAGGTTCCTCAGCAAAAAGAAGTTTCAGGGCTGGCGTTCCTTTTGCGAATCCTTGTCCCCTAGAACCCCCTCCACATTGGTGTGGAAAAAAATAAAAGCATTTCGTTGTTCTCTAGTCAATAATAACGTCAATAGTAATGTATCATCTTGGCTAGAAGACTTTACTTCAAAACTTGCCCCTCCTTTTGTTCCGCTTCGGGAAGGCCTGGGCGGATTCTGTTCACTATATGCTCCATCTGAACGAATGAACGAAGCGTTTAGTTACGATGAGCTTTGCTGTGCGCTTGATCATTTGCGTGACTCCACACCTGGCATAGATGGTATCCCATATTCTTTTTTGATCCAAAGCGCTGTATCTACAAAGCATTTTTTTTTGGTAATTTTAAATAAAATATTTTTAACAGGAAATGTTCCTGACAGTTGGAAATCTCAAATTATTATTCCAATTTTAAAGCCTGGTAAGAACCCTTCTAATCCTAGTTCTTACAGGCCTATTGCGCTATCTTCAGTATTAGCCAAAATTATGGAGCACTTAGTTAAAATCAGATTAGAATGGATTCTAGAAAATAAAAATGTTATTTCACGAACTCAGTTTGGATTCAGAAAAGGTATGGGAACCATGGACAGCTTGAGCATCCTTACCTCTGATATTCGACTAGCTCTCTCCCGAGGAGAGCATGTAGTCGGCGTATTCCTGGACATCACTGCAGCCTATGATAATGTGGATCTCCCTATTCTCAGGCAGAAAATGCTCAATCTGTGTATTCCTGTGAGGATTACCAACTTCGTTTGCAACATGTTTATGGGTCGCTCTATAGTTATCCGGTCTAATGGAAGTCTTATGTCCCCTCATCTTGTATGGAGGGGCTTACCTCAAGGCTCAGTTCTCAGCCCCATTCTTTACAGTTTGTATACCTCAGATCTTGATATGTCTGTCAATTGTTTTTGTAAAATTTTACAGTATGCTGACGATATTGTTCTGTATTCGTCTTCTAAATTCTTTCCAGATTCTTCCCAATCTCTGAATTCTGCATTGTTCTACCTAAATACATGGCTATCTGATCATGGTCTTTCTATATCTGCTGAAAAAAGTAATGTAGTTATTTTTTCTCGAAAAAGACATGTCCCAGACCTTCACATCCATATTGATGATGAGCCTGTATTGGTTAAGGATCAGGTTAAGTTTTTAGGTGTTTTTCTTGACTCTAAGTTATCTGGCATTCATCACCTTAACTATGTGTGTCAAAAAGCCGAGAAAAATATTAATATCATCCGAGCTTTATCAGGTGTAAGATGGGGTTCCCATCCATATAGTCAAAAACTATTGTATAACGCCCTTATTAGAAGTCATTTTGACTATGGTAGCTTTATTCTGGAACCGTGTAGCAAACTCGCCTTATCTAAGCTAGATAGAATCCAAGCGAGATGTTTAAGAATAATTACTGGAGCCATGAAGTCTTCCCCAACTAATGCACTTCAGGTGGAGTGTTTGGACCCACCTTACTACTTACGAAGACAATATTTAGCTGACAGATTCTTTTTTAAAACCCTTCAAAAGTCATCCCATCCTCTTCTCCCAATCCTCGAGTCTCTTGTTCAAGTAGTGTCTGTTTCTCCGTATTGGGCTCACAAAGTGTCTCCTCTTCTTGTAAATAGCTATAAAAAAATGTTAGATCTCCCTGTTCAACTTTATCAAAATGTTAATAACCCCCTTTTTGAAACTAACTATGATAGTCTTGTTTTCCAGCCTACAGTTCTATTTAGTCTGGGCATTTCTAAAAATCAAATAGGCGCTAATAATTTATTCAACAAAGTGATTGATGATAATTGGTCAGACTACCTTACTCTTTTTACCGATGCCTCCAAATTGTCTGATCAAGGCCCAGTGGGATCTGCAGTCTGGATCCCCAAGTATAAAATTATTTTAAATTACAAACTTCCTCCTGGTAATTCTGTGTTTTCTGGTGAAGCTATCGCCCTACTAGAAGCTGTTTCCTATGTTTACTCTCACCATTTGAACAAGTCCCTTATTTTAACAGATTCGCTGAGCTGTTTACAAGACCTAGTTAAACGTCCATTTCATGCTGGTGACAACTTCTCAGTAACTTTAAAGATTAGGGATGTTTTACATAAATGTCTCACGGGAAAAATTGAAGTAGTACTGGCTTGGATTCCGGGTCACAGTGGTATTAAAGATAACGAGACTGCTGACCTCTGTGCAAAGAAAGCAATTACGCTTGGAAGTTCCGTGTATGACCGTTGTTTTCCTCGCGACGTTAAAGCTCTAGCTCTCCCAGATATGCGAAATTCATGGTTCACTCGGTGGCAATCGTCCCGCTTAATTGTTGGCAAATATTACGGCAGACTTCAACCAGATTTACCCACTAAGCCGTGGTTCTTCACCAAGAAATCGATCCCGAAAGATATTACGGCTACGATCATTCGTTTACGTCTCGGTCATATATGTACTCCGGTGTTCTTGGCTAAAATTCGTGTTCGAGACCACTCTTTGTGTGAATGTGGTCTAGCAGAGGGTACCCTCGAGCACATGTTTTTCAACTGCAACCGTATTGTCACCCCACTTTACGATATCCTCCCCTCCAATATCCCCCGTCCTGTTAACATCCAGTACCTTCTGACATTAGTCTACTCCCCTTTTGTGTTTATTCTAAGTAAATTTATTAAAATTAACAATCTGTTATTGTAGTAGTTAGGCTATCATTAAACGTTTGTTTTGTCTTTTGTCGTAGATTCTCTTTTGAATCTCGCGCCTTTCTTAACATTGACGTTGGCGGAATCATCGACAGTCTCGATGGAAGCCATAACCTACAAAATTGAATTGAATTGAATTGGTATATGTGAGTTTTCTATAACGCAAACCGTAAATTTGTTCGACGTTATCTCTTTAGTTACAAATTACGTTTCGCAACCGTCCAAGAAACTCCAGAACGTCTAAATCATGACAGCATCGAATTACCATCCCAGCCAGTTCCGTCTTATGCAACGTTCCCGGAACATGCAATCAAAGTGCATTCAACTCTGTTTGGAATGCAGAACGCATCTAATAAACGCATAGATTTAGGCGTCTCGTGTTAAAGATTTCAGTTTGGTTGATCTTACTTGAAATTTTGTACATACAGTCGAGTTCATAAATATGTAGGTACACTTTAGTATCTATATATCTATATAGGAAGACTATTGTCAGCGGCCACGGATGATTTTTACATAGTTATTTAAAGGACCTCTAAATACATATAGATATATATAATTTATGGTGTTAAATAATATCGGAGCGGGGATATTAAAGATTTAAGTATTCAGTTTTTGGTACCAAAAGTACGCCCTAGTATGAATATTTAAATATCTCGGCTCCGGTGCACTTATAGTAGTGTACGTGACGGTTGGGTAATGCTAATTACGCAGAGTCTCGTACAATACTTTATCTACACAGATATTATAATGACTCTACAATGGGTTCAGAAGCCGAAAGGCAAGTGACCAGCATTACATTACCTGTGGTAGCAGGTGACAGCGATGACAGCTGTAACGTAATTTTGAAGTTACGTTATCGAATATTGTAAGGTAATGAGATCCAAATTTGGAACATCTTCCAAAATTAACAGCTGTCATCGCTGTCACCTACTACCACAGGTTGTGCTGGTCATTGCCTACGGGTTTTGAACGCATAATAGAGGACTTATGATGTGAGTGTAGATACAGAGCAAAATGTGTTTATTTTGAATAATTCTATCATAATTTACCACTTTTACGAATGGCCGCTCACCTTGAAAATGTATGACTTCTACAAATGACAACACTATTACCCAAACCCCAATTTGGATTAAGTAGGTACAAATGTAAACCGGATGACAATGCAATACGGTAGTACGGTGACTAAGAGCGGATCTGATGACGGTATGTTAGGTGGCAACCAATTGGCGACAGGATCTCCGCTGAACGTAATGTACGAGGGGTTATCCAAAAGTTTTGATAATCGGTATAAAAAATGGGAGATATGTAAATCGTTTTTTTTTAATTGGAATGAGCACACTTTCTATATTACCGAACACTTATTAAAGTCATTCAATTGTTTTATTTTACCACTATAAAAATAATTTTACTTTTGGAGGCCAAATTTTGTACCTTCACTATGTCATCACCAGCTCGTGATCTTTATGTAGTTGTTTTTGAACATTAGTGAATGAGAAATAGTAGTCGAAAGTTAGGGCTAAATAACGGGGAGAGCGGTTATCAGTTCTGATCTTTGGTCGACGAGCAGCACCCTTATCAATTAGAAGGCTCTGAAGCACAATTCCTGCCGAAAATTTGTAATTTTTTTTCTTTAGCCTATTTTTATTATTTTGCCATAATTAGGATACAATAATGTTATATAACTCTCCTAGATTATTTGAACTCAATTGCTAATAAAGAATGTCGCAGTATTTATTTGTAGGCCTCAATAATACTGGAAAAGGCCGAAAAAACCACCCTAAATTGTGGTGACAGAGCTGGAGATAGAAAAATCCACTGCAATGATAACTTATTTATCCTTTAAATTATAATGATAAATCAATGTTTCATTTTCAATAACAATATTTTTTATTAGTGTACCAAAACTTTTTCCACACAACTCCAAATTATTACAAAACTAACTCTTATTTTTGCCGTCTTGTAAAATTGTTAATACAGATGTTTTTTGTTTAGCTATCGCAGGGAAACAAATGCATAATGTTTTCATTTTTTTTCTCTAATTTAAGTTTAATTAGTGCCATGGTATAGTCCACATTAAAAGAATATCATTATGTAGATGGTTGTTACTGATTCTCAAAACTTTTGGATCACCCCTCGTACACTCACCGGAACCGCGATGACAGACTTATCTGAATCACTAAAATGACAGACTTAGGTACATTAGGTAGGCGCGGTAGAGCTGTTGTAGAGCTGTTAAAAGCGCTACTTGCCGAGCTCCAGGTTACCGACGTCGACATGCTAGCCGACCGCTGGCACATTTTAAAACTAAGTATATGTACGTTCTTGTGTACTTCTTTCTTGGTTTTGTAATCGTAATAACCCTATTTGTGTACTCGTCTACTATTTTAGTTTCTTTTGTTATAAATTTTAATTATTTTATATCTGAAATCCTCTATGTATCTGTATAATATTCTGTAATAATTGTTAACATGATAGGCGATTTTGATAAAACTTTTAGCCTATTATTGTGGAAATAAATAAATAAATAAGAAGAAAGGACAATAAAACCTTATAAAAAATTGGTTTCGATTTAAAGCAAATTGGTTAAACCATATTGCTGTTTTGCCAAAACACGGGACGGGACCTATTCAAGATACATAACGATTAGTTAGCGATTTTCGATTTCCTGTATGTACCTATAAGCACCTATAAGATTAACGCAAGCATCCATACATTTTAAATCGGTAGAAAACAGAAACGTTAGCAGCATTTGTACAAATGTAGTGAATAATCCTCCATCGTTTTCTGTCGGATAAATCGTATTTATCTTGCTTTCTCTATTAACTTCAGTACCCATCAATAAGCCAACTGAGAAAGCAAGATAAATACGAAGTTATTTGACCAAAATCGATGGGAAATTATTCACTACATCTGTATCTTGGCTATTTCTACGCTTCCGTTAAAATGGTTGATTATTCATATATTCCTTCTAATGTTTACCACGTTTACCATGTTTTGTCTCGATGTCAAACATTTTAGCGCGAACCGCCATATAGTACCAGAGACAATTGCGTCACGGTGCCAAATATTTTTAAAAAGAAAGCAGATATCCGCATTCTGCCAACATGACGGAAATATTGCGTATTGTTTGAGAGATTTTATTGTTAGTCATCAAATGAATAATTGAATAGGTTTGCTTGAAACATTCTACAAAGAAAGGAAGGATTAAGAATGTTACCATAATTATTGTGTGTATATATTATTATATATTATCTTTACATCTTGTTTATCTATACATAGTATAAAATGAAGTCGTTTCCGCTGTCTGTTCGCTTAGATCTTTTATCTACATCCATATCATAACTTCCCTACAATATTTTATAAGCAAATCGCCTATATTAAGAAACCTGTATCTGTGGTTGCATCTTAACGTTTACTTTAAAGTATAGTGCATCGTAATGTTTACATTAAAGTGTCGGTACCTAAACATTAAAGTATCGGTAATACTGTACCACTAACTTGAAAATGCAAGCCACATCTGTACATTATACTTAAATAAAGTTTGTTTTTTATTATTTGTTTTTTTTAAGCTTTGGTACCTACTACAAACAAGTTAACAGTAACACTAACTTAATAAAAATACAGGCCATATCTGAACATATTATAGAAAACTTATGATATGCATGTAGATAAAGTTATGTATGCGGCTATGCATAATTAGCCATTAAAACACTCGTGTGATCTTATTATGCACCAGCCACATAAACTACTATTAAACTATTCAACGGATTTTAATGCAGTTTGCAGTTTGCAGTTTCTGCAATAGATAGAGTGATTCAAGAGGAAGGTCTATATGTATAATACATTCTGGATTATGTACAGGTGTTACAGAAAACTCGCATAAACCGAAGCGAAGCGAGGGCGGGTCTCTAATTCTAGTATAAAGATTCAATTTTACATTTAGTGGTAGAAAGGCCTTGTGCAGGGTCCGTCCGCATCGCTACCACCATCTTATCCCTTAAGCTACCGCCAAGCAGCAGTGTTCTCGTTGTGTTCCGGTGTGGGGATGCAACAACCGGTGAATACTAGCATATAGAGGTAATCCGTCTTAGGGCTTGGTTACGGAAACGCGGGCGTCGCGAGTGGCGTGCAGTTAGGCGTCACGCGGCGCGTCGGGCGTTTTTCCGTTTACACGAGTGGCGGCGCGTGCAGCGGACCGCGTCATCACACGCGCAAACAAAAACATATGGGAATGTATGATGTTGTTTATAAACATGCGGGGCGTGTTGCGGCGCGTGGTGCGGGGCGTAGAGAGTAGCGGTGTCCGCTACATCCGCGGCGAACTCTCGAGCGTGTAGCGGAGCGCGCGGCGGAGCACAAAACTATCAGAAGGCTCCGCCGCGGGCCCCGCTGCGGGCGCAGTGGCGGGAACCGCCGTTATTGACGCGTGCGACGCTGCGTGCAACGCGGCGATGCCAACCGCGAGCTCCGCCGCAAATAACGCTATATTTGAAGCAAACGCGTGTAAAATCGCTTCTCCGTATACGCTTTCATACAACGCCACATGTTTAAATTTAGTGCAGAGGTATTATTCTCTCAAAAAACGGCGGTCGGTCGGACGAACTAGCGAATCGCAGCGGCGAGTTTAAGTAGTCCCGTCCGAGCGAACAAAACACATTTTAGCGCGTGCATTCTCAATTAGGCAGCCTTATACGTTCGAGATGCCATGCTGTCATCACACCCCAGACCGCGCCGCCCAGGGGTGTGATTCTCACAACAACGACGGACGGACGGACGAACGAGTGAATGTCCAAGCGGCGAGTTCAAGTAGTCCCGTCAGAGCGAACCAAACACATCGTAGCACGTGTATTCAATTTGGCAGCATGGCTTCTGGAACGTATACGGCTGCCTAATTGAGAATGCATGCGCTAAAATGTGTTTTGTTCGCTCGGACGAAACTACTTAAACTCGCCGCTGCGCTTTCGCTCGTTCGTTCTACTGACCGCCGTTTTCAAGAGAATAACACCCCACTACGCGCGACGCCCCGCGTCTATGTAAACGAGCCCTTAGTCCTCACGCATGCATTTGCGGTCTTAGGATGACAGTCTTTAGATTGAAGTCGTGAGAATGCAAATGTCTATGGTTCACAGATCCCACCTACCTTCACGCGGCTTGTGTGCTCAATCGCCTTCTCAATTCTGTAAAAAAAAACTGGCCATGTGCGAGTTGAACTCGCGTGGAGAGGGTTCCTTACTTACGTTTTTTTTGTTGATAGAATTCTTATAGGTTTGCCTGGGTTGTGATTCTCTCAACAATAACGGACGGACGGACGAACGAGTGAATGTCCAAGCGGCGAGTTTAAGTAGTCCCGTCAGAGCGAACCAAACACATTGTAGCACGTGTATTCAATTTGGCAGCATGACTTCTCGAACGTATAAGGCTGCCTAATTGACAATGCACGCGCTAAAATGTGTTTTGTTCCTCGGACGGGACTACTTAAACTTGCCGCTTCGATTCGCTAGTCCGTCCGTCCGACCGCCGTTTTTTGAGAGAATAACACCCCTGTAATCTACAAGCGAGATCAGGGGGGATGGTCAATTTTCGTCTTCTTTCATGAATAAAATCAAAACTATTTATTTTACAATAATAAAAAATATATATTCGAGATCCTCATAACGAGCCCTTTCATTTGATATATGACACAGTAAGGTTTGAAAAAGTTTTTTTTTAAATTTCCTAATTTGTCCCGCGAAAACGACGCTTATTTAAAAAAAAAATATTTACTTTGCACATTTGTGTTTGGGTCATCGATTTACATATGTGTACCAAATTTCAACTCAATCGGTCCTGTAGTTTCGGAGCAAATTGGCTGTGACAGACAGACGGACAGACAGACGCACGATTGATCCTATAAGGGTTCCGTTTTTTTTATTTGTACGGAAAATCGACTTTCTAGATTTGTTTAAGAGGACATAAGTAAATAATTAGTCACGAAAGCCTATTATACATTTGTGTAGTATGTGTATGTATGTGTGTTTTAATACGTTCTCACGTAAAGCTTTCCCTCGCTCGAGTACGGAAACGGCATTAAGTAAAAAGCTCCAAGTCTGAATCACTTCCGTCGCTGTTGTCACTCAAGACTTTAAGAATACAGTGTGTCCCTGTATAAAGTGCACAAAAGAATAGGGAAGAAATTAGATGCAATTTCACCGACAAAAAAAAAATAGATGTCATTATTTTATTTTTTAAGATTTAAAAAAAAACGTTCCTGTGTAGGGTACACAGCATTGGAATATTGAAGAGGTCTATTGAGATGAAATAAATGTTTTTTTAATCATACATCATTTCCTGTGTCAAACAAATAAAATAAAAATGGAAAAAATACACCGCACAAAAAACAAAGTTTTTCTTCAAAATAATGTGTTTATTTTTTGTAAATTCCTGATAATTCCTCAAATTACTTAAAAATATGCCCATAATATATTACCTTATGTTATTATTAGCTATAATTATTTGTGAACTCATTTCAATTAAAAAAAAGAATTACGTGTCTAATACCAACACGACATTTTTGATAGGCAGTCAAAGATATTGTGTCGTTTAGTATGTGTTGCGTTTCGTTTTTGAAATTGAATCTAGTTTCATCCCTATTCGTTTGTGCACTTTATCCAGGGACACACTGTATACTGGACTTATTCTACTTGGCAAAACAGAGGGCCCTGCCAAGATGCATTGCGCTAACTAGCGTTTCTATTCGATTCGTTTTTAAACCAATCGCGTCACTGGTAGATCAAGTGACTTTTTGTATCACGTCATCTACCAGTGACTTGATTGGTTTAAAAACGAATCGAATAGAAACGCTAGTTAGCGTAGTGCATCTTGGCAAGGCCCTCAGTATTGCCTTTGACATATATAAATAAGAGTGGATAATGTCAAACCAATTGCCCTAGTCCCAAACTAAGCTCTAGGCTTGTACTATGGGTACTAAACAACGATATATAATACGTTATATAGAGAAATGTATACTTAAATACATAGAAAACATCATCAAACATCAAATATTGGCGCTTATCACACAAATTTCTGCCCTTACCGGGATTTAAACCCAGGACCGCTAGCTTCGTAGGCAGCGTCACTACGGCGCGGCCAATACGTCGTCAAACGTACATACTATACAATCGTAAAACATAACCCTCCATGTGACGTAATCGGGTGAAAAAATAATTAAGTAAGGAGATTAAAACTATTATAAAAAACCGGTCAAGTTCGAGTCGGACTCGCGCACCGAGGGTTCCGTATTTAACATAATATGGTTGGAAAACGCAAAAGAAAATACTTAGTTTGTTATGAACTTTATTATCTATGCAATAAGGTCCATTTTGACTAGCCTTTTGAATACAGATTTTTAAAGTTTTTTGATAATTTCTCCAAAACTGTAAAGTTTGACAATTTCGTTTTATTTTTCCCCTAAAATATATATTATCTTTAAATCAGGAATTTTTCAGATTTTTTGGTACATAAACTTCGGAGATAAAGGGGGGAACGGTCATTTTTTTATACATTTTTGGCTATAAATCAAAAAGTACGTCCCGAAAAATTATTTAAAAAATTTGTTTCGAAATGTGCACACTGAGTCCTTTCATGTGACACCCCGTTTGCTGCAATCAAATAACTTTCATTTTTCAACCCCCCATTCTAGAGCCCTTAACACACATTTAGAAAAATAATTTCATACTTTTTTTACCAAAAACAGATGCGGGCTAGCAAGTTTTACAACTACGCCAAATTTCAAGTTGATAGCTTCTAGATAGTTTCTGAGAAAAACTGCTGTGTCATACAGACAGACAGACAACGAAGTCTCACCATAAGGGTTCCTTTTTTACCATTTTGGTACGGAACCCTAAAAAGAGCTTTAAACAACCTTGTTTATTACTCAGTAATCAATAGAAATCTCGCCAAAGACAACAGCATTCTTTAAAAACAAAACGCCCCAAAAATATCATAACTCGTTCAGAAACTTTCATAGAGGTTATGCAAATCCGCCAAATTCTTTCATACATCCGCCACACCCGACGCGAAGTGGTCAAACAAAAAGAGAAATGTACGTATAAAATATCCTGTTCCGAACGCAGCCAATAAAAAACTAAAATGGTGTTTATGGTTACTAATTAAAGTTCATTATCGCTCCGTCGCTAAAGAAGATGATTTTAGTGAAAAACAAACTTTACTTCAAAATCTATGTAAAATCTACTTTATTTCTGAACGAAAGCGTTCAAATTCGTTCGTGCAGAGTTAATGTCACGTCGAAAACAAACTTAACCTCAAAAATATTGTAAACTCACGTCTAATAAAACTAGTTAAAGTTGGAAATCGCTTGAAGTTGTCTCGCTGAGAGATTGGTTACAGGTTTTCGTATTACACTCTACCATATGGGAAGCAGCACCCCACTTTCTTACCAAGACATCTCGCGAGCTCAGTCGCTCTCCTACTCAGACAAAATACGGCTGTACAGCCGGGACCTGTGTCTTGAAAAAGGGTTTAAAAAATAAAAAGCGCGCCAAGTGAGTGACGTTTGTGAGTGTTTTTTTTTAATTCATTAAAGACTGGGGTGACTTTGTGCCTGGATTTTGGATTTTTTGGCGGGAAAATGGTATGTATTTTTTTTATTAAATAACATATTATAGATAATTAAACAAATGAAAGATAAACAAAGGAAAACAAAAGATGAATAAAAAAATCATTGAACTGTAGACGAAACTTTTTTTTATAAGTCGGTCAAGTTCGAGCAACTCATACGTTAAAGATGTCACACGTACTTAAAATGCAATTGAAGTGTGATTTACCGTGAAGCAATAAATAATGTTAATTTAGGTAAATACATGTTAATACTTTGTAGGTAGGTCAATAGTTTCTCTGTTGCAATAGCCTTGTAGAACTGTGACACCCAGGTCAAGAGAAGCATCCTAGACCACTGCTTAGTATTACATTAATATTTTGAAAGCTGTAGTTATATCACATAGTCAGCATGAAAAGTAGCTAATTAACATCATCTGTCAGCCGCCCTTTAGTTATTAACAGGGTGTTTAACTAGTGTATCTGACTACGGTCAGCATCAAAAGCAGCTAATTAGAATATGCTTAAAATGATCACACGACGTATTCGTATTCAAATTGATATGAATTTAATGACTTGTTTTTAGGTTTTATTACATTATTAGCTTATAATGAATATTGTGTATTTGACTCTTCACAATTTATATCTAGGATGCCCTAGCTTTTATAAATAATTTGACATTTCACCATATTTTACTCCTTTGGCATTGTACCATTTTAATATTATTTTAAATTGTTCCATATTATTTCTTTATTTTAATTTTGCATTGTATTTTGATTTGACTATTATTTATTTTATTATTATTCTTATACACTCTGACGATCTTTTTGTAAATTCGTGGTACCTATTTTAATTAAAAAAAATGACATAAATTTTCAAAATGAAATAAATAAATCTAATCTAATCTAATGTCTTGACTATAGAGTACCGATCATTTTGACCTCCTCGGTTTCGTACTTCTGCTGTTGAATGTACAAATGAGTATTTGAATAACTAATAAACAGATAAATTGCTCATATCTCTTCAACCTAGCTAAGAACCATTCCGATTAGGTATACTAGGTTTAAATTAAAAAAAAACCCGCCTTAAAAATGCAAAAAATAACTTCTTATAAAATGGTAGGTAGGTCAGTCCAACTGAAGTAGGCTTTTGGTTTAAAATATAGTGCCGACTTCAGTTGGACTGACCTACCTACCATTTTATAAGAAGTTATTTTTTGAATTTTTGAAGGTGGGTTCTTGATTTTTTAAACATTATTTTAATACTTTTTAATGATCCTATTTATGCTGTTATGTAGTCCCACTCCTCAATTAATTAGAATCTAAAGAACATTTTAAGCTCGCCTCAGGCAACGCCGCGGGAATGTCATAGTCATACTTAAACCTAAATGTGCTTCGTCATAGTCGCTCAACTACCTTAATCGAGATATCTTATCGCCGCCCTTGAAATAAATACCATTGAGGAGTTCCGGTGGCCATCTGTGGTCTTCATCATCAGTTCCACTTCACCATATAGTACTTTTCAAAGGCAAATGCTACAGTGAAAAATACCGAAATCGCTATAGGTATAATATTTGAGGAGTTCCCTTGATTTCTCCAAGATCCCATCATCAGATCCTGACTTTTTGACAATGGGACCAACTAGAAAGTATACCTATTCAATTAATGTTTTTTTTTTCAAATCAGTCCGGTGGTCTTCGTGTAGCAGGGAACATACATAAAAAAAACCAACAAATTGAGAACGTCCTCCTTTTTTGAAGTCGGATAAAAATGGCGTCCAAATCGTTATACCCGTATGGACTTACGAATGCTACGATGCCACATACAGACACACAGACTCTCATATACAGTCAGCAGCAGGAGCTACGCAACTGAAGAGGTCAAAATCATCTGCACTCGACTCTATTGTCAAGAGAATACGTAGTGTCTAGATCATTTTGAGCATGTTATTCTGCTTAGCTACTAGTTAAACACCCTGTTAATAACTAAAGGACGGCTGACAGATGCAATACGGTGGCGAAAGTATAGCATGGATAAGACTTTTATTAAATCCATACTAATATTACAAATGTGAAAGTGTGTGTTCGTCCGTCTTTCACGCTTCAACCACTGAACGGATCGAGATGAAACTTGGCACACATATCGGTTAGGTCCTGGAATAGGACATAGGATAGTTTTCATCACGGAAAATTGGACGGTTTCCGAGGGAGCGGCGATAAACGACTTCTACGCGGACGGAGTCGCGGGCGAAAGCTAGTTTCGATATATGTGGCATTATCTATGTAAAGGGACCTTATTGTCGATGGCGCTTACGCCGCACTGCGTCACGCGACATTGTGTTTATATCGGAGCATCTTCAATAATGGTGGAAGCGCCATCGACAATAAGGTCCCTTTTCATAGATAACGTCACATATTTTGTATGAATATACAGTGTGTTGCCTCGAAAAGGGGTGTAAGAAAACACAGACTCTCTAGGTTATCAGTATTATTTCTGAAAAGATCCCAGTTAACCAAAACCCATACATTACCCTACCCACAATAAGAATTTATCTACATCCATATCATAACTTCACTACAATATGTTCAGAAGCGATAAGCAAATCGCCTATATTAAGAAACCTGTATCTGTGGTTGCATCTTAATGTTTACATTAAAGTATAGTGCATCGTAATGTTTACATTAAAGTGTCGGTACCTAAACATTAAAGTATCGGTAATACTGTACCACTAACTTGACAATGCAAGCCATATCTGTAGATTATAAAGTTTTTTTTATGTTTTATTTAAGCTTTGGGTCAGTCAACAGCATAAATAAGTGATCATTTATGTACCTTGTCGCTTTCAATGGTTCCACAATTTTGTATGACATTTCAAACACGACGTTAAAGTGACAAAGTACATAAATGATCACTTATTTATGCTGTTGACTGTACTACAAACAAGTTAACAGTAACACTAACTTAATAAAAATACAGGCCATATCTGAACATATTATAGAAAACTTATGATATGCATGTAGATAAAGTTATGTATGCGGCTATACATAATTTTATCTTAACTTTAGCTCTTATTATGCACCAGCCACATAAACTACTACTAAAGATACGATTCATAATCAGTGTATTATTGCAAAACGATATTATCGCTAACGTTGTCAATGTTGTTGTAGCTCCGAGTAAGTACGATTGAGCGGAACTATTGCATTGTTTGTATTACATTGAATTTGCGATTACGTTTGTTAGAAAAAATCAAAAAGTAAAGTTTTGATTTTAATTAGTTTGGACCATAATGATTCAATTACTAGTGAACTATAGAGCCTCCGTTTTCAATTATATATTATATTCTAGGCCAGACACTGTATATGCAGTTTTTGTTTCAGAAGTCATATCCATATTATAGATATTGTTTAACATTATTTTGACGTAATTTGCATCCGTCAGACGATTATTATTAATAACATATTAATAGATCGTTTCTTAGGGACGATTTTTCATAAGCAAGTTTGAAAAACCGGCCAAGTGCGAGCCGGACTCGCGCACTAAGGGTTCCGTACCTATAAAAATCACGTTTGTTGTATGGGAGCCCCCCTTAAATATTTAATTATTTATTTTGGAAGTGAAGCGTCGACCGGTTGCCGTTATTAATATCGAGCAAAAACGGCAAAAAAATTACGTTTTTTGTCATTGGAGCCCCCCTTAATTTTTTTCTTTTAGTATTTGTGGTTATAGCGGCAACAGAAATACATCATCTCATCTGTGAAAATTTCAACTGTCTAGCTATCACGGTTCATAAGATACGGCCTGGTGGCATACAGACGGACGGACGGACAATGGTGTCTTAGTTATAGGTGTCCCGTTTTTACCCTTTGGGTACGGATCCCTAAAAACCAGTCAAGTGCGAGTCGGATTAACTCATATTATAAAACAGAGTCTCCTGCCGTATCTGTCTGAGGGTTGAGATGGGTCTTGTGTGTCGCTTCGTCTATTGCTGATATTTGTGGCAGCCCTTTGTTTAAAGCTGGACCTACATACATACAGGTAGATTCACTAAAGCTGGCACGAATGTAATGAACAAAAGTAATGTCACCTATCACTGTGTGAGTGACGTCCTTTGAACCGATGTTCGATTTTCAAACCAAAAACCTGTTATTATTTTACACACTTGTATACTTTTGTTCACTCATTCAATCCTTTCGTGCCAACTCTTGTGAATCGACCTGTACAAACACACATAACCCTTTAACACACATAATCTTGAAAAATATTTTTTTTATGTGCCCCTACACGTAACGTGGGAATGTATTTTTTTTTCTCGTCTACCCCATAGGTGTCGTTGGATAGGTCTTTCAAAAATATTGTGGGTTTGTGGAAACAATTTTTCGATTAAGGTTTATGAAATATTAAGTTTTAAAGCGCTAATACTTGTTAGAGTCAAGTGTCCCCCCCCTACAGCCAAAACTAAAAATACTAAAAAACTGAAAAATATCTTAAATGAAAGCAAATATAATGAATTTAATAGGAAAACTATCAGGACTAAGTAGACTTCATTGGTTCTTGAGTTACAAACGGTTTAAATGTTTATACCTACCGAAAACTTATTTGCGGTGTTGGTAAACTGACCGCGACCTGTGTCGATGTATGGCGATAACAGTTTTCCAACGGCAAAGTTAAGTTTGTCGCGAGGTCTAATTTGTTTGTAGTAACGGCTTCGGAACCGTACACTGAGCATGGTCCGACCTGCTCTTGCCCGGATTTTGGGCTTTGCCGCAGTGGGATAAAAAAATATCCCGTAGAAACAATTAACCTAACTTACCTTGTTTTACAATTGCGAGCAATTTATAAATACTAATATTTAAATAAGCCCGTATGTCACCTACATACCCAAAAGCTGTTGACAAACGTAAAATATACTTAATTTTAATTAATTATAATTTATGTGAGTGAAAGTTATAATTAGTGGAACGCAGGTGAAGTGTTCACATAAATTCGGATTCAATTACTGCAGTCGGAATGACGGTTGAAATTGATACCAGTTTACTTGTTGGTTGAGATTGATAAAATTAATAAATATCCAGAGACAATCTATATATATAAAAATAAATGTTTAAAAAAACAAAAAACCGCCTTCAAAAAGCAAAAAATAACTTCTTTAAAATGGTAGGTAAATAGGTCAGTCCAACTGAAGTCTGCTTTTGGTTAAAATATTGTTGGACGCCGACTTCAGTTGGACTGACCTATTTACCTACCATTTTAAAGAAGTTATTTTTTGCTTTTTGAAGGCGGTTTTTTGTTTTTTTAAACATTTATTTTATTTTATACTTTTTAGTGATCCTATTTAAAATTAAATATTAATAAGAAACTATAGAACATTTCAAGCTCGCCGCAGACAACGCCGCGGGAATGTCATAGTCATATTTAAACCTAAATGTGCTTCGTCATAGTCGCTCAACTTCCTTTATCGAAATATCTTATCGCCACCCTTGAAATAGGTACCGTTAAGGAGTTCCGGTGGCCATCTGTGGTCTTCATCATCAGTTCCACTTCACCATATAGTACTTTTCAAAAGCAAATGCATGAGTTACAGTGAAAAATACCAAAATCGCTATAGGTGTGCCTATAATATTTGAGGAGTTCTCTTGATTTCTCCATGATCCCATCATCAGATCCAGTGGTCTTCGAGTAATCGGGGAACATACATAAAAAAAAAAAAAACCCGACGAATTGAGAACCTCCTCCTTTTTTTGAAGTCGGTTAAAAAGGCAAACCTGACTGACTTATATATCAACGCACAGCCGAAACTACTGTACCTAGAAACTTGAAATTTGGTACAGGGGTTCCTTTCGTGATGTAAGTGAGCACTAAGAAAGGATTTTCCGAAAATCTACCCCCAACGGGAAGAAATAGGGGGAGAAGCGGGAAACTAATTCTACGCGTACGTAGCCGCGGGCGTCCTCTACTCTCATATAATAATTAACAAAAAGGAAGCTTTCAAAACCCGACTGTTGCAAACCAACTTTAAATCGTTATAAATCCTAAATAATCATTCAAAATGAAAAATGATGAAAGAAACCTAAAGAAGATGATTTTTAAATCCCTATTCTTTGATACCCCATTTGTCATACTAATTCGACTTTTTTTTTTAATTTGCTCAATATGGCGTCTTATTGAATTTTGATTACTATCATATCTTCAGTGACACTCACCAGATTCAGACAAATCGATTGACATAAGAATCATGAAAATCGGACAACGGGTTTAGTTTTTATAGTGACACAAAGGAACAAACGTACATACGAGTATATAGGCTGTGAAACACATTATACCCTCCTCCTTCGGCAGTCGGGTATAAAGACCTAGTCCCAAACTAAGCTCTAGGCTTGTATTACGGATAAAAGATAATGATAAACTTACTTATCTACTTACTTGATTAACTTACTTACTAGCGACCTGCCCTCGCTTCGCTTCGGTTTATGTGAGTTTTCTGTAACACCCGCACATAATCTAGAATTTATCATACATAAAAACCGTCCTCTTGAATCACTCTATCTATTGATCAAATCCGTCGCGTAGTTTGAAAGTTCTAAGTGTACATACAGATGGACAGACGGCTAGAAGCTCATCACTTACCCACAACAAATTTCGTAAAAAGAGCATTAAAATAAATATCAGTGTTTCACCAATTGACCTAGTCCCAAACTAAGCTCTAGGCTTGTACTATGGGTACTAGACAACGATATAAATAGGTAGTTATACCTATAGAGAAATCCATACTGGAATACATAGGTTACAAATGATCATACAAATCATCATACAAATATGTGCCCTTACCGGGATTTGAACCCAGGATCGCTAGCTTCGTAGGCAGGGTCACTACCAACTAGGCCAGCGCGTCGTCAAAATAAATCGTCGTTTAATCTATATCTACATAATTATACTAATATTATAAAGAGGTAAAGTTTGTGAAGTTGCAGGGGGTAATCCCTGGATCTACTGAGTCGATTTTGAAAAATATTTTACCAATAGAAAGCCACGTTATTTGTGAGCGTCATAGGCTATAAAAAAAATGTTTATTGCCCAACGAAGATGGCACGGGAACAGCTATTAGTTTATACTTGTGTACTTCACTGGTATACTCATTTTCTCGAGCTTGAACTGAATGAGAGTCTAAGTTTCCACAACCCGCTGACCTAGCGAGCGACGAGTTTCCCCGCGGATGTGACGTCACAACTCGTCCGAACAAAAACATGCTCTTGCCACTTTGTTTGCTCTTGGTTCGCTCAGAAAATCATTATAAGATAGATTTATACTTCGTTTATGTTTACACTAGCTTTTATCGGCTACGTCTGCGTAGTAGAATTAAAGTCTATGTTACTCAGTAATAACAGCACAGCTGGTGAAAGAATTTTCGAAATCGGTTGAGTACTTAGTGTTCGGGATTTTTCATTCCAAACCAAAGTAAAAATGTTTTTTCTTTATAATAATGTAGATTAAAATAATAGCGGTCAGCGGTTTGTCTACGTATTTTAATTCTTGTTAATATTTACCTAAACAAGAGAAAATATACATTATCTAATTTTGAATTTGTTTAAGGAGTGTGCAAAACAAATGTCAATGATTCTAATCTGAAAAAAAATATAGTTAACTAGTACTTTGTCTATGCTCGGTTCTAATTCCCGCCAGAAACTGCGTCAATGGTACTTGCAATGGCGTTTTTGAGACGACAAACTTATCTCCGCTGGCGGCAAAAACTAGAATTAATCTTTCAAGTACAAATAACTCTTTATAGCCAAAAACCAGCGCCTATGCCAACCGCATTAATCATTTTGTAATCCCAAACTTTTAAAGCGGCGGATGTGGTAAAGAAATTGCATAAAAGCCATTGTGTTTTAAATTTATGTAAATTGTCATTTTAAATATGGCACCATTGCAAAATTTCGCTTTTGTCATATAATAGAGCGCGTTTTCCCGCAATTTGGCGTAAATAGAAATTGTTGAATTCATAATTAAGTAAGTAACGTATCGAGAGTTGAGACTGGTTAAACGTAGAAAAAAAATGCTATGAATTTGAGGAACAAAGAAAGACATAAAGAAGTTAAATGACTGCTTAAAGGTGGCAAAAATAAGTTTGGAAAAAAATATCATCTGGATCGCTACCATACTGATGCTGATGTCTCCTGCCAGACAGCAGTGTTCTCTTTATGGTGTTTCAGTATGGGAAATAAAACAATCCCTAAAATGACAATCACAATATATCATTCCAACATAGTCCTCAAGGTGGTTGGTTCCGTTTTAGCAAAATTACATATTTGAAAAAAACACGTAATTACGTTTTGCAAAAATAAGTTTTTGCAAAAGAGACGAGGCAAACGAATTTCGAATATCACTTGGCTTCATACCATTTCCACACAGCCCTTTCTATGGCTTTACGGCGGCGCCGTAAAAAAAGTTTTATTCATTGCGAAATTATTTTAAAGAAATGGAATTCAATACTGCAATGACATAATTATTACACAACTCACTTTCTGGACCCGACCGCAAGAATTGCCCAAATTTGTGGTTTTCAAAATTTATTTCAACGATTTACGTGTCCGTGAGACCGGTATAGTTTATATAAATTTACGTGGTCACGTAACTTATCCGGTTTTATATGTAGCTTTGTCACTTTTTATTGCTCAGAAATGTTGATTGTTGGAAAGAGAGAGTTGGCTTTGTGATAGACCGAAAGGGATGTGAAAATTATTGGTCGTTTACCTTTTGAAGTGGTGGTTGCCACATAATTAGGAACGCTCGCATTTTTCCCATACAATGGCCTACAAATATGTCTTTTCAATTTTGACAACCGATCAAAAAGTTATTAGCCAATTTTATTGTTAATTACACTTATCATACGAACATCAACGAAGGTTTAAATTAATGTACAATTAATCGCTATTAAAAACAAATAAGTATTTCATTTTATAGAGATTTAAAAACTTAGTACTGACGTGTCCATATTTTTTTCAAAACCTTGTAAAATGATACTTATACATACATACATAATCTCACGCCTTCGTTCCCAGAGTGGGGTAGGCAGAGCTACAGAATTACAAACATCTCTAAAAACTTGTTGATAATTCTATAACCACAATTTGCACAATTAGGCTAAGATGTTTACCAGCGTATTAGTGACAGGTTGCAAGCCCATCGCCTAACAGTACTACAAGCCTTTATTCCCTTAGTCGTCTCTTACGACATCCACGGGAAGACATGGAGTGGCACTATTCTAACTCGGCAACCACACGAGGAAAATGTTGAAAATGTTGTGGTCGCCGACTTCAGTTGGACTTACCTATTAGGTGCCTACAATTTTAAAGAAGTTATTTTTTGCGTTTTTGAAGGCGGTTTTTTGTTTTTTAAAACATTTATTTTATTTTATACTTTTTAGTGATCATAATACGCTGTTACGTAGTCCCACTTCTTAGTTGAAATGAAACTTTAACTTATATCAAGCGCGCCGCAAGCAACGCCGCGGGAAAATCATAGTCATATTTCAACAAGTAAATATTATTCGTTGTAGGTAGTCGCTCAACTATCTTAATCGAGATATCTTATCGCCACCCTTGAAATCGGTACCATTGAGGAGTTCCGGTGGCCATCTGTGGTCTTCATCATCAGTTCCACTACACCAAAGGATACTTTCTGAATGCAAATGCTGGACTTGTTACTAAAAATACTAAAATCGCTATATGTTTGCCTACAATATTTGAGGAGTTCCCTCAATTCCTCACTGATCCCCTCATCAGATACAGATTTGGTGACAATGGGACCACCTCGGAAGTATACTCTATCAAACCAAAAAAAATATTTTGAAATCGGTCGACAATTGACGGAGTAATCGGTGAACATACATAAAAAAAAAAAAATACATACAGTGGAACGTATAACCTCCTCCTTTTTTGAAGTCGGTTAAAAATAACAATAAAGACATTTTTGATTGGTTGTCAAAATTGAAAAGTAATATTTGTAGGCAATTGTATTGGAAAAAAAATAGCGTTCCTAATTATGTGGCCACCACTGTATATATGAAAGTAACTCTATTATGTCATAATTATTAGATACATAAACACCCCCGTTATAATGATGACCCTTCTTTCAGAGCTAAAATCTCTTAAATGGCTGAACCGATTTTCATGAAACCTAGCTAAGAACCACGGCTAGAAAACCAGCTTTCAGATAAAAAAAACACATCCAAATCGGTTCACCCCTTTAAGAGCTACGGTGCCACAGACAGACACGCAAACACATTTGTACAACAAAAAATAATCTGTCGATCACAGAAGAATAAAACTGGGCATACACGACCGCTCCAACAAGCCGAATAGAGCAGCGCCGCGCCAAAATCGATCCGTGAATGTCAAAACTGTACCGTTTAAAAGTACTTGGCGCGGTCCGTTGGATTTCCAAATAGACGGAAAGCCAGCGCGACACGCCAACGCGCCATCCGAATGAAACTATCGTGAATTCAAAAATTCAACGTTCGAACAGGCCACGCCTCCGCGCCAAGCCAAATGGCGTCATCGTGAATGCGTTCTCTGGTCACCATTTTCTAATCAGTCTGCTCCGTGACGTGATGTCGCACCGTTGAGGCGTGGCGTGGCGCGCCCGTGAATGTGGTTAAAGTATTACGCCCATCCAGTTGTATACATATCCATTTGTCGCCGAGACAAACTGCGCCTCCGTCAATTCCCAGCTTAAGTAATAGTGCTTCGATTCCAAGACAATACTTTTGTTTATTAGAAAACAATGATAAATGAGGGCGCCACTGTGCACCCAGCGAATACTTACTTAAGTTATCACAGACAACCACCACTTTTTCTAGTAGATTAATTATTCCGACCTTCAAAGACAATGAACTTGTGGGAACCAAGTTGTACAATGGCATGACGTAGGCTGAGAGCCGACTGTGTAATAAAATACCTCAGGTAGATTTGCACAAGTGATTTTATCACTCGACGGTTTTAAAAAGAACAATCTTATATACAGGGTGACTGCGTGGTCGTGATACAAATGATCACCTCTGTGTTCTACCCATGAATACGAACAACCCTCACTATGGGACCAACTCAGAAATCACGAAAAAAAATCAGCTGTTTCATAGAAAAGTTTAATACGTACTCGACCAAAATGTATGAAGCAGCTGTTTTTTTTTCCTGATTTCAGAGTTGGTCCCATAGTGAAAGTTGTTCATATTCGTGTGTAGAACACACAGGTGATCATTTGTATCACGACCACGCAGTCACCTTGTATTGTGAAATTATGATAAGAGTTAATTTTAAGGCACTATTGAAAATCCTGTTGGTTTATGTAATCGTTGGCGAGATCTCGCGGTACAGCCCGCTATAATGATAATTTATCTTGAGAAGGAATAACCGGTGAGTTTTAGTTGTGAGAGCGTAGGTACAAAAACATTTTAGAGTGTGTATTCCGAATTAGGTAGCTTAAAACCTGCTCGTATGAGATTCAATAAGCGACTAAAATCTTTTATCGCCTTTTGACATCGCTAGTTAAAAACAAAAGTCACTAAATGCTGAATAATAAAACAAATTAAGTATTTACAGTTAAAAAAAACAATTTTGCCGTATTTCTTCAAATCCGTCCAACTGTTCTGCCCTCCTAAGCAAAAATGCAATAACTAAATACAATAGCCAAAGCAGATTCAACTTTCTTCTGTTTGTAACTAGGTTGCAATTTCTACAGATGTTTTGTCTGAGATATCGCCATTATGCTTAGAAGGGCAGTGTTCTTGTCTGATTATAAGGAAAAATGAAAGGCAACTTAACCTTTAAACATTCTTACAAATTTTCACGTTCATAGATACCTACCTATTCATTCAAATCAGTCTCATTGCATCTTAGGCTGGGCGTTGTCTTTAACGCAGTCACGCAAGAGTTTAATATGAACAGATAATTGTTTACAAATGCATTTGCACTGAAGAAAGTCTTCTTTGGCCTGCTACGCCCGCTACCTTAGCAATCGATGACGTATTATTTAAGACAACCTGCTCTCGGACTACATAGAGTAAGCCGGCTGGACCGGTTCTGATGGGCCTTTCTCATGATTCGAGATAAGGTTTCGAAACTTCCGGAATTGCAGCGAGGGCAAAGACTTTGGTGTCATTCATTTGACAACGTGGTTAGTAGTTGTAAGACTTGTTAGAGTGGCGGTGGCCTAGTGGGGGTCGACTCATGATCGTAAGGTACCGAGTTCGAATCCCCGCGGTCTCCATGTACCAATGAGTTTTTCTAAGTTAAGTACATTGTCCGATTGTGCCGATGCTCATACGGTAAAGGAAAAGCATCGTGAGGAAACCTGCACATTTTAACAGCTGAGTGTGTAAGAGGGTAATTGCACAAAAGATCCTACAGGGGTCGAAGTGTATCCGAAAAGGACAATCTGCTACGACAAGCTGTTACTGAAAATATTATGTTTGCAATTTTCTCTGAAATGTTCTCAGCAATTTAATGAGAGTTTAAGCAAGTTACTGGTAACTTATCACTTATTAACGAAATAATTAACTGTATTAAACTAAAACATGTACATAATAATTATGGAGTATTTATAATGCACATTTAAACTTTATTGCACGAACGTTTTCTGTGCTAAACAATAGGTATCAAGTTGCAAGAATGTTCTCAGAACATTCTTGAGGATGTTTCCACGTTTTGGGAATGTTCTGCAACTTGTACATTGCTAAGTGTATGTAAGATAAGATAGTCTAGTTGGTGATACTAGTTGGTTTGATTCCCGGTATGTGAAAATATTATTCTTGGATGTTTTCCACTTATTTTTATGATTGATTCCTCGATATAGATTTCCTAGTGGATGCCCGTGACTTCGCTTAGAATTGGTTTCCCGCGACTCCCCCTACTTTAACCCCTTAGGGGATGAATTTTCAAAAATACCTTCTCAGTGAAAACTAAAATCGAAAGTTCTATGAAATAGAATACGCTTAACACGGACGAGATTATTCTACCATATCTATAACTCGGCTCTTACAACAAACGACCATGAACTTAAATAAACCACTTGTAAATATGTGTTAATATGTCTCGATAATCTACAATCTACAACAGATCTCGTTCCTTTTCTCCGCTATAGTAAATCGATTCCGTATGTATGCTAATCGACTTGTTATTCGAGATCGAAAGTCTTTGACGATGATAAAATATATTTTATAGCGTTTCCATTTTTGGAGAGCCATTGAAACGATCGGTCAAGAGCGTACCGGATTTGCTCTCAGTATTTTCAACCGAAGAAAAAAAACGGAGGTTTTCAAGTCAACCAGTTTATATTTTTTCAAGACCACACATAACTTTTTACAAAGTAGTCAGATTTTAAAAAACACACTTTAATAAATTTTAAACTCCTACGCCTCAGTCTTGATGCTGCAGAGGTCAACATTCGTATTTTACAAAAGCAGTCGAGTTTTCAAGGTTTGCTTGTTAACAATAAAACAATATTAATATAACAAGGTTTGTTTGTTACTAATATTGTTTTTTAAACTAAACTTAATACTAAGCCAAGTAGTATCTATAGGCGAATAAACCTTTCCTTTACACATATGTAAAAAATCTCATTAATTATCCTATCCTACCAATATTATAAATGCGAAAGTATGTGTGTGTGATTGTGTGTTAGTTTGTTACTCCTTCACGTTGAAACTGCTGGGGTACGTTTTACAAAGCTACAAGTAACAATTATACGGGTCTAAACTGGCAACACTGCTCAAATGGCTGGGACACGTTTTATAAAACTACAAGTTACAATTTTACAGGTCTAAACTGGCAATACTGCTCAAATGGCTGGTCGTCATTGGTCGAGGCTATGTCAAATGGAAACTTGTAACCAGTAAATTGTAATTTGTAGCTTTATAAAACAGGCCGGACGGAAATGGATTATATTTGGAATGATGAAATTTATTTATTTATTTATTGCATTTTGCACAATATAAAAAAAACAAAAACCCGCCTTCAAAAAGCAAAAAATAACTTCTTTAAAATGGTAGGTAAATAGGTCAGTCCAACTGAAGTCTGCTTTTGGTTAAAATATTGTTGGACGCCGACTTCAGTTGGACTGACCTATTTACCTACCATTTTAAAGAAGTTATTTTTTGCTTTTTGAAGGCGGGTTTTTGTTTTTTTAAACATTTATGTTATTTTATACTTTTTAGTGATCCTATTTATGCTGTTACGTAGCTCTACTTCTAAATATTAATGAGAAACTATAGAACATTTCAAGCTCGCCGCAGACAACGCCGCGGGAATGTCATAGTCATATTTAAACCTAAATGTGCTTCGTCATAGTCGCTCAACTACCTTTATCGAAATATCTTATCGCCACCCTTGAAATAGGTACCGTTAAGGAGTTCCGATGGCCATCTGTGGTCTTCATCATCAGTTCCACTTCACCATATAGTACTTTTCAAAAGCAAATGCATGAGTTACAGTGAAAAATACCAAAATCGCTATAGGTGTGCCTATAATATTTGAGGAGTTCTCTTGATTTCTCCAAGATCCCATCATCAGATCCTGACGTGGTGACAATGGAACCAACTAGAAAGTATAACCATTCGAACACCGAAAAATTTTTTCAAATCGGTCCAGTGGTCTTCGAGTAATCGGGGAACATACATTAAAAAAAAAAAAAACCCCACGAATTGAGAACCTCCTCCTTTTTTTGAAGTCGGTTAAAAAGAAACTTACTTCTAAGGACAACCCTGTTAGGGTATTGCAATGCGTAATTTAACACATAAGTAGACTACTTGAGAGAATGGAGAGATAGATATACGATAGTTTATATATCCTAGAAAATCGAAAATATTTCTCTTTAACCGTTTTCTTGCCGTATATTTAAACTTTCACGGTCGCTTTCAATTTGTGACGTATTTAACCAAAACAGTAAGTTTAACATCAGTCTATTATGGTCAGTATCTGATTTCGGATGATATTAAACTCTCTACATATGTGGGAAACTTTCTAATAACCAATTAAACCTGATTTTGTGTGTAACGCCGCGGGCGACTTCTATCGCGTATCTTTGCAATTGAAAGCCTGAAAATTTCTATATAAAATGCGGTAATTTTTCTCTCCACTTCAAATTAGTCAGATTTGTATGTTTTAGGGTCCCGTACCAAAATGGTAAAAAAGGAACCCTTATGGTGAGACTTCCTTGTCTGTCTGTCTGTATGTCACAGCAGGTTTTCTCAGCAACTATAAATTCTATCAACTTGAAATTTGGCATAGTTGTACAACTTGCTTGCCGGCATCTGTTTTTAGTAAAAAAAAAATGTAGTTAATTTTATAAATAGTGGAAAAGGGGTCTACAATGGGGGGTTAAAAATTGAAAGTGGTTCGATTATAGCAAATGGGGTGTCATATGAAAGGGCTCAATCTGCACATTTCAAAACCGTTTTTTTTTTTTATTTTCTGTTATGTACTTTTTGTTTTTTAGCCAAAAATGTGCAAAAAATGACCGTTCCCCCCCTTATCTCCGAAGTTTATTAATCTAAAAATCTGGAAAAATCTTGGCGTATAGGTAATTGTTTATATTTTATGGCAAAAATAAAATGAAGTGTTAATTATTTACAGTTTTTGAGGAATAAACAAAAAACTTTGAAAATCTGTTTTAAAAATGTGGGCTAATCAAAATGGACCTTATTGCATAGAAAATAAAGTTCATACCAAAATTACTACTTTCTTTTGCGATTACCAAGCATATTATCTTAAATACGGAACCCTCGGTGCGCGAGTCCGACTCGCACTTGACCGGGTTTTTTTTATACGTTGTAGATGTTATGAAAACCTATGTAAGACACAAATAAATAAAAACTTATACGTACGAACCTAGTTCGTAATAACTACAATATATTTAAAAATCGTGGAAATTGGACTTCATTTAGAGGTCGAGAAATGATACCGCCCGGAGCTAAATAAATAAATAAATATGGAAAAAATTGACAGCTTGATTTAAGCGTTGCCTCACAACCCCCAACCTAAAAAGAGGGGTGTTATATGTTTAACATGTGTGTGTACTCTTTATGTGTCTGTCTATGTCGTCGTAGCTCTCAAACAAATGGACCAATTCGAATGTGTTTTTTTTTTCAAAGAAAGCTTGTTAAATCGGGATGGTTCTTAGCTAGGTTTCATGAAAATCAGTTGAGCCGTTTAGGAGATATCAGCTCTAAAAAAGGAGTCACCATTATATCGATAACGTAGAGTTCGAGACGGTCGGCTCTCGGACTACAAACCCTCTATCGATTATAATGGTCCTATGGGTTTATTTTAACGTAAGGTCATTTTGAGGGTCAAAGGTTAAAATTTAGCAAATAATAGCAATCTCAAGATTGAAATCCTACGATAACAATATCCAGACTGCAAATGCGTTCCTAATCCTAAGGACTAATAATCTATACTAATATTATAAAGCTGAAGAGTTTGTTTGTTTGTTTGTTTGTTTGTTTGTTTGTTTGTTTGTTTGCTTGAACGCGGTTATCTCAGGAACTACTGGTCCGATTTTAAAAATTCTTTCAGTGTTAGATAGCCCATTTATGGAGGAAGGCTATAGGCTAAGACCAATAGGAGCGGAGTCCCAATGAAGAATGTTTCAACCTTCTACGTTAACAAAGTCGCGGGTTAAAGTTAGCGTTAGCCCAAAGTAACTATTCCACGGGGACGAAGTCGCGGGCAGAAGCTAGTGTAATGATAAAGCTGTGAATTCACGACCGCTCCAACAAGCCGAATAGAGCAACACTGCGCCAAAAACGACCCGTCAATGTAAAAACTGTAGCGTTTAAAAGTATTTGGTGCGGTCCGTTGGATTTCCAAATGAACGGAAAGCCAGCGCGACGCGCCAACCCGCCATCCGAATGGAACTATCGTGAACGTCGAAATTCAACGTTTGAACACGGCTGCTATTTTCTAATCAGTCTGGCGCGCACGTGAATGTTGTCAAAATATTACGCCCATCCAGTTGTATGCACTCGATCTGTCGCCGAGACAAACGGCACGTCCGTGAATGCCCAGCTTAAGACACACTTTTTTGTGGTGGAAAGAACCTTGCGCAGGGTCCGTCCGGATTCCTACCACCGGCTTACCGTTTAACCTACAGTCAACAGCATAAATAAGTGATCATTTATGTACCTTGTCACTGTTCAGCAGCTCTACCGCCCTCGCGGTCGGCGCGTTCCTGGCGCGGCGCGTGCCGAGTCCCTCCAGCGCCGCGAACAGCGGGTGGCGGCGACGCGCTCCCGCTCTTATGTACTGGTCAGGGACAAATAAGCGAATTCGCTCGAGTGTGGTCTGATTTTGTACTTTGTTACGCAGAAGCAAGCAATAATGCACCAACAGATGCTCCTTTCGTCTGCAGCCCAATGTTTGCAATCCGACCATACCCAGCACAAATAGAGAGGGATATAAGAATGGATAATATCCATATATCCTCTTATATAAATATCTGGCGAACCTCCGCTGAACCCTTTCCAGAAGCAGTGTGTACTTGGCTTCAATTGGATCCCAGATCACGCAGTTGTACTCGAGCTCCTGACGAATGCGTTATATACTACATACTACTATCTACAAAAAAAAACTATCACCACTTACAAACTTTACTATCGATATTTTTCCCAACTCCAACACATTCCATATTGGATATTACGTAAACTGTCAAACATGTCGTTAGCCAAACACTGTGAAATAATTGGCGTGACTGTGTCAAATCATACGCAGGCGTGAGAAAGCCGGGGGGAAAGTTGACAGCATAGAGTAAAGATGTCTCCATAGAGACCGTGGACTATAGAGCGTGTAGAGCGGCCATCTTTAATCTGACTCTTCTTTTTACCCCACTGCCGAAGGAGGAGGGTAATGTGCTTAGGTCAGTCTATATATGTATGTTTGTTCCTTTGTGGCAATCTAGAAACTAAACTGTCAATTTGTCTTAATCTTGTGAGTGTCACTAAAGATATGACAGTAATCAAATGGCGGCAAATAGACGCCATATTGTAAAAAAAAAAATCGACGAACTATGACAAGTGGGGTATCGTTGAATAGGTATTTAAAAGTCATCTTTTGGTTTCTTTCATAATTTCTAATTTTGAGTGATCATTTAGGATGTATAACGATTTAAAACAACAGTTGGGTTTTTTAAAGCTTGCGTTTTGTTTAATTATTATATAACACAAGCAAAACGTGTTCTGTCGGTAACCTTACCTGTAATATATCTCAAATATCTTTAATGTTCATAATTTTTCTTTCTACAGTTTTAAATACGCCCTCTGTGTGTTCGCTTAAATCTTTCAAACTACTGAACGGATTTTGATGCGGTTTTCATCAATAGATAGAGTGATTCAAGAGGAAGGTTTTTATGTGTAATACATTCTGGATTATGTACGGGTGTTACAGAAAACTCACATACACCGAATCGAAGCGAGGGCCGGTCGCTAGTACTCATTTAAACGCGAGAGTTTGGATGTTTTTTGTTCAATCACGGCAGAATGGCTGAATGGATCTGGATGAAATTTTGCACAGAGATAGATCATAGTCCTGAATAGCACATAGACTATTTTTAATCCCGGAAAATGTAAAAGTTTCCGAAAGAATAACGATCATCCAAATCTACGCAGAAGAAGTGTGTTAATCCAGGATATGAAGCTTTCTCCATTTCAAATTTCATCCAAACCCGTCCAGCCGTTACAGCGTGAAGTAATTAACAAATAAACACAAAAACTTTCGCATTTATAATAGTAGAATAGATAATTTACTTACCACCTTCGTACTAATAACGAAATTGCACAAAGTTTACCATTTACAAAATTACGTCATTTAAATAAACAACGTATTAATCAAGGACAGGTATACGCACTTTGAAGTATGAGTACAAGTCTTGCGTAATAATTTTACGTCACAAATAGGAAGCAAAAATGAAAGTGCAAAATATGTGACCCCAAAGCAAACAAGGTGTTAAATAATTGTGTAAAGACGGCAGTGGGCGTGTTGACGCGGAAACGCGATGCTTTATTGAAGATCGTTGGTGTTCGTTCGTAATATTTGTTCGCGCTTTACTGGGTAAAACCAAATTGTCTTTGACATGTTATAGTAGTTTACGTGACGGTTGCGTAATGCTAATTACGCAGAGTCGTGTACAATACTTTATCTACACACATATTATAAGTACTCTAAGATGGGTTCAGAACCCGAAAGGCAAATGTGCAGCATTACCTTACCTGTGGTAGTAGGTGACAGCGATGACAGCTGTAACGTAATTTCATTACGTTATCGAGTATTGTAAGGTAATGAGATCCAAATTTAGAACATCTTCCAAAATTAACAGCTGTCATCGCTGTCACCTCCTACTACAGGTTATGCTGTCATTGCCTACGGATTTTGAACGCATAATAAAGGACTTATGATATGTGTGTAGATAAAAACCATTTCGTCTTTGACCTATGCCCTTAGCATGAGTTACAATTACCGTAGTCGCTAGCGAGTCGACTGCTCTGTCCCTCGCAGACCTCGTAGTATTTATAAAGAGTGCGAGGGACAGAGCATTCGACTCGCTAGCAAGTACGGTAATTGTAACTCATGGAAGGGTACGGAAGTTTAATTAATACTGGCCGTGTCTATGCGCGAGTATAGCTCTGCGCGACATCCTAACATTTACTTTACAATAGTGAGAGCTTCGGACAATGCGCTTGCGACCTTTGTAAGCTGCGCGGGCGCTTCCGTTTGGATGTTTACTTCATTATGGGGATTCCACGAGTTAGGGGCCCGTAGGCAAAAAGATTTAATGTGACCTTTATCAATGAATAAATAGGTAATGTATTCTTTGATTGTATAGGTAATGTTGTAATGTATGTACCTATTCATTGTATATTGTATATCATTAAAACTGCTGTGACATACAGACAGACAGACAGACACCGAAGTCTCACCATAAGGTTTCCTTTTTTACCACTTTGGCACGGAACCCTAAAAATGACCGCCTATCAGTTATTAATTCATCTATTCTAAATGTTTACGTTTTTATGTCAACATTTTTAGGGAGGGTTCCGTACCAAAATGGTAAAAAAAGAACCCTTATGTTGAGACTAGGAACCCTTACGGTGTCTGTATGTCTGTAATATCTGTGTGCTCCTAACGGCACCCTGTTAATATGAATGCGCTGTCCTTCCGTTCCGTCCGTCTTAAGTTCAAAAAGCTTTTGAGCCGTAATATAGGTCTCTATTTAATACAATTAAAAATAAAAACTAAACGTATTTAAATTAAACTAAGCTACTCAAATATTAAAGATATAAATATCCCTATGACACTGGCTGCAATACCTCTCTGGATAGCTAGCCCAATTCTTTGGGAGAGGTAAGCACCAGCTCTAGGATCTTCGGAGGAGTCTATGAGCCGGGAGGACAGGGCCTTAATAAAGCTTTTCATATCAGCTGACCAAGGTCCCATGGTCTCCACTGCAAGCGCCACAAATTCGTAATTATTTAATAATGACGAATATTTGCGGTGCTTGAGGGTTTGGGTCTGATCAGCTGCTGCACCGGCCCGATTACGGAGGACTGGACGCGGGAAAGGGCGAATGTGTCAACACACGTCGCGTCCCACACCAGTGCCCTACCCAGTTTCCACGGCACCAATGTAGCTCCGTCTGGTCGCTTGCCGTCGTCGCTATGCAATCCTGCTGGTTCCAGGACAGCTGGTACAGAGGCAGTGGCAAGTGGTATCGATTACTTGGGTTGATTTTTTCAAATTCAAATTCAAATTCAAATATATTTATTGCATGGTCATGAGTTATACAGGTCTTATAGCGTTTGTGTTACAGTCCATCATGTCCTGCCTCAGAGAGGCGTACAATATTTCAGCTTAATACTAAATATTAATTAATTAATTTAGTATTTAACACATAATTATGTTAGTATGAGATTAGACGTCGCAGTATGAGAAAAAAAAATGTAGTTACATAACAGGTTTCAACAATACTATTATACTATACCGATAAGAATTCAGACACGCTATAAATACATTTAATAACTAACCAATTAAAAAGCTTCCTTTTAAAATTAGCAGGTGGTAGCTTTTTTAAGTCTACTGGAAGTTTATTATATATTTTGGTACTCATGCATACGACACTCTTTGAGAAAAACGCAGATTGTGATTTCGAACATCATTTGGGCTGTCTTCAGGTACGGAACCCTAAAAACTCGCGCAGCTCGTACTTGACCGGTTTTTTTCTTTATTTCGCTAACACTACATCACGTAATTTCAAGTTAAAATGTTAAAACCAACTTTCGAACAGTTCGCGACTCATTAAATATTTCAATGGACATTCATTAGTCAGTTAACAAAACAAACAATTACTAAAACTATTTGCTTGGTGTTTTGTTACGAATAAGTAAAGAATGTGGTAAAACTCGTTGACGTAACCTCGTGTTTGTATGGAAATGTTTATTACCCAACTGCGAAACCAAAAGTAGGGTACTGACTTTAACTGAGGGCCCTGCCAAGATGCATTGCGCTAACTAACGTTTCTATTCGATTCGTTTTTAAACCAATCGCGTCACTGGTAGATGACGTGATACGAAAAGTCACGTGATCACGCATCTTGGCAGGGCCCTCTGGTAACCTATCGATGTTTCGAAAAACTTTACTCCGCTATTCCGTTTCAATCGTCGAAAAAAAAAAAACTGAAACCAAAACGTTTAACTGTATGTATGTTTGTAGAAATTATTACTCTACGTGAGTATGTTTACTTATTATTTATTTATTTAATTAATCTTCTTCCGTAATACAAATGAACGTAAAAAGTACTAATGGCGGACTTAATGCCTAAAGGCATTCTATACCAGCCAACCAAATGTTTTATCATCATCATCATCATCAGCTCTTCCTTCCACAACTAGACATAGGCGTCTCCCATGCCTTCTGGCGAGGTAGGTCACTTTCTTGCGATGTCAATTTAAAAGAACGACATGTTCGTTTTAACTCCATTTGGATAGACGACATATTCAGACTTAGTCAACTTCTTAATAGATCCAGTAAGAGGGTCGTCATTTTCTGACTTAGTCATCTTCTCAGTAGGTCTATTTCGAGGGACGTCGCTTTCGGAGTTATTCATCTTCTGAGCAGGTCTGTTACGAGGGACGTCAATTTCTGAGTCAGTTATCTTCTGAGTAGGTCTGTTACGAGGGACATCGCTTTCGGAGTCAGTCATCTTCTCAGTAGGTGTATTACGAGGGACGTCATATTCTGGGTTAGTCATCTTCTGAGTTGGTCTGTTTCGGGGGACGTCATTTTCTGACTTAGTCATCTTCTAGACATAGGCGTCTCCCATGGCATGCCACTGAGCTCGGTCTTGAGTGTCTTGTTTCAAAGTTTCCAACCGCTCCCCAGGGACTTTTCGTATGTCATCGCTCCAAGCCGTGGTTTCCACTCCAGAACACGTCTACCCCAGCGGTTGTCGGTCCTGCGACAAATAAGACCGGCGCACTGCCACTTTAATTTAAATAAATAAATAAATATTAGAGGACAATGTCACACCAATTGACCTAGTCCCAAACTAAGCTCTAGGTTTGTACTATGTGTACTAGACAACGATATAAATACTTATATAGAGAAATATATACTTAAATACATAGAAAACATCCATAACTCTGGAACAAATATTCGCGCTTATCACACAAATATCTGCCCTTACCGGGATTTGAACCCAGGACCGCTAGCTTCGTAGGCAGGGTCACTAGTGACCAACTAGGGCAGCGCTTCGTCAGTTTGCATAGTTTTTAAACTTTTTCACTACAAGAACCAGCGCCTCTATTCAACACGGTAAAAACAATATCGCATTTGACCTTATCGTATTGTTAACGTTTTGATAGCTCTTATTTTCTTGACAGTAATGGCGGCTGACGTCATAACAATACCATAACAGGCAAACTACGATATCGTTTTTACCGCCTAGAATAGAGGCACAGGTTAGTTGCATCGTCAAACCACAGATTATAAAACTTAGTTTCTATAAACACCATTAAGTTAAATTGACCGAGTTACTTGTCATTGTAAACAATGATTGCATAATAATATTATATCACGTGTTATAATATTATTATGACATTATACATGATTGTATAATTTAAACTACAAGTGCGTGCTTTTTATAGTAATAGGACGTAATGATGAAAGATAAGCGTTTAGACGGCACGATGAAATAATGGAAATAAAGTGATATCGTCGGTGAAACTGCAAAACCGCGTAATTAACATTTTTAATGAGGAGCAAACTGCACCTTTATTCTAAGTATTTAAGGTTTATTTTGCCCTATAATAAATTTGTTGGTTACGCGGTTTTGCAGTTTCACCGACGATATGTAGATGCTTACGGTCTATAATTTTATTAATTTTCATCACACGTGCTCGGAAAGGGTGTTATAACCAGTGATCGGAATAGGTAGAGTTTATTTACCTAAAGTTCGCAAAAGGACATATTATAGAGTGGTTACAACCGGATGAAATATTAATTTATGTTTATTGAATTCCGGTATTTTTCTCGTACTAGTAAATGTAGTCGCAAGGAAGTCTCCAGTTTATGACTCTGTTCTACGAAGTTTAGGTAAATATACTCCACCTATTACATAATTAGATATAATGAAGGAGTTACAGGGCCCTTTTATCACAAACTCACATAAAATATCCCATATCATGAGTAAATATTACGTATATTTAGCATTAAAAATACCGGAAATCCGGAATTCAATAAGAATAAATTAATATTTCACTCGGTTGTAACCACTCTATATTATGGCCTTTTGTGAACTTTAGGAAAATAAACTCTACCTATTCCGATCACTGGTTATAATTATAACCCGCAGGCGTATAGGGCAGTTATAGCCGATGTTTATAACTCCCTAGGGATAATAGGGAATATAGAATCCATTCGTAAATCATTTTAGACTAACGAGGTGTAACGGTACCTATTTCAAGGGTGGCGATAAGATATTTCGATTAAGATAGTTGAGAAATTGTAACGGGGAACTTAATTGTTTAAATATTACTGACTTTCCTGCAGCGTTGCTTGCGGCGAGCTTGAAATGTCTTAAAGTTTCATATTAACTAAGAAGTGGAAGTACATAACAAATTATTATGAAAAAAAATATATGATCACTTAAAAGTATAAAATAAAATAAATGTTTTTAAAAACAAAAAAACCGCCTGACGCCGAACGTGATACGTAAAGTCACGTGATCTACCAGTGACGCTATTGTTTGAAAAACGAAACGAATAGAAACGCTAGTTAGCGTAGTTAAAAGCAGCCTTTACACGTAAAGTTCGGACCGCGGGAAACGCCACGCGCCATTCCACGCGCCAGTCCGAACCGTATATTTTTTACAATTTTACTATTACAATTGCCTTTACACGTACGGTTCGGAGCGAAGATTGGAATGGCGCGTGGCGTTTCCCGCAGTCCGAACTTTACGTGTGCAGGCCGCTAATGCATCTTGACAGGGCCTCCAAGACCGCCAGGCCAATTACGTACGTCAATCTTATACATTTTCGATAACGATATCGTCTAGAAATGCATCTCGTCCATGGCCACATAGATTCCTCTTAATAAAACCTTATTGCTTTTGGATTGTTATCGTATCGTCAACGTAACAACTCTTATTTACTTCACAGTAATGGCGACTGAGTTCAAAACAATAGATAGATAGATAAAACTTTGCGTACCACAAATCACACATACATACTACTATACTACAATAGTACATTGTGTATTAAGGGTGGTAAAGACAGAATTACAAACGAGAGTCTGTTAGAAGTCGGCTTGACACGAGCTTTGTATTTCCTTTACCACCCGTGTAACATACAATGTTTTTCATCACAATAGCGAGGCAATGAAGTAAAATCAGACAAAAGATCATAACTATTTTTAACCGACTTCAAAAAAGGAGGAGGTTATACGTTCCACTGTATGTATTTTTTTTTTTTATGTATGTTCACCGATTATTCCGTCAATTGTCGACCGATTTCAAAAATTTTTTTTTGGTTTGATAGAGTATACTTTCGAGATGGTCCCATTGTCACCAAATCTGAATCTGATGAGAGGATCCGTGAGGAATTGAGGGAACTCCTCAAATATTGTAGGCAAACATATAGCGATTTCAGTATTTTTAGTAACAAGTCCAGCATTTGCATTCAGAAAGTATCATTTGGTGAAGACCACAGATGGCCACCGGAACTCCTTAACGGTACCGATTTCAAGGGTGGCGATAAGATATTTCGATTAAGATAGTTGAGCGACTACAACGAAGAATATTTACTTGTTAACCGACTTCAAAAAAGGAGGTTATTGAAATATGACTATGACTTTCCCGCGGCGTTGCTTGCGGCGCGCTTGAAATAACTTAAAGTTTCATTTCAACTAAGAAGTGGGACAACGTAACAGCGTATTATGATCACTAAAAAGTATAAAATAAAATAAATGTTTTAAAAAACAAAAAACCGCCTTCAAAAATGCAAAAAATAACTTCTTTAAAATTGTAGGCACCTAATAGGTTAGTCCAACTGAAGTCGGCGACCACAACATTTTCAACAAAAAGCCGACATCAGTTGGACTAACCTATTAGGTGCCTACAATTTTAAAGAAGTTATTTTTTGCATTTTTGAAGGCGGTTGTTTGTTTTTTAATGAACTTACGCGATTCTCACTAATAATTTTAGCCGCGTTGGCGATGTCCGGCGGAGTCGCATTATCCATTTCTTCTAATGACGACATGTTGTTTATTGATATATAATTTTTTAATATGTTTTGTGCACAAAGACACCCTTTTAATTTTTATTTTGGAATCACACAGTTTATAATCAGTATTTATAAATTAGCGGCAAACTACATCATTGTCTATGACTTACCACAGATAATGTCAAACGTTTTCAGGAGTCCGATTCTAGTGACAGTCGAGATCAATAGTTTATATGCGAGATTTTTAGAAAATTTTATTCAACCGACATAAACTTCATATCGAATGGCACAAGAATTGGGGTCCTGACGTATTATGATAGTTTGAGTCCACGTATTATATTTAAAAAAAAAGCTGTTACGCACGATAGGGCGTAATGGTAAAAAAAGACCCACGGGTATTATTTTGGATTTAGGGTCGATTTTTCTAGCATATTAGGACACTACTCGTATTTACGAGCAAGTGTGATGAAAAATAAAATAAGCACAGTGACAGTAACATTAAACATAGTCACCAAAAGAATGTGTGCGCTGCAGCAAGGCAAGAGGGTAATAGCTCAGCGTATAACTTTGCTCATCATGAGCAAAACACTGGTATTCTGCTATAATTATGTTTCAAACACATACTGTCATGCGTTTGGGTGCTTGTGTGTGTATTCGGGTGTGATATGTGTATGTGTGCGTGCGTGCGTGTGAGTTACTTTGCAAAACTGTGTTATTATATGCTTACAAAAATATATAATGTCTGGCGAATGTGATAATCCGTGAAGAGCATTAGGCACTTCTCCCACCGCCGACGATGAGCGAAGCGAGTAGAGCCAACGATCAACTATTGATATATATCTCGGTTAATGTTTCGACGAAAATTATTAAGCAAATTCTTAACTCCCCAAACTACGTATCGCATATTTTTATTTGGGCAAATTTTTATTTCCCAACTCAACGTTTCGCACTGATATCATTTCCCAACTAATGATTTGATAAATTATTGTTGGACAAATTATTACCTGGGATTATTTTAAGATGTCAATTATGTTTTCGTCAAATGTATTGATTGGCATACCTTAATTAAAAAATAACCCTAACCTACCTATCTCTGGGAGCAGTTTCGTTTTTAGGGTCATAAAAAAAATGTTATTTGCCTAAGCAAATCATTTGCTACACAATTATTTACCACATCAATTTTGACGTAATAAAATATTGCAATATAAAAATGTAGCGAAATAAAAAAAATACGAAGTAAAATTATGCCAATTTTACTTCGTATTTATTTTATTTTATTGGTTGCCAAATTAAATTTGACGAAACGTAATTCGGCAAAAAGGCAGTACACCATATATCTCTTTTATTGACACGATATCTATATAATTTGTTCATGTCTTGAGCGAGAAAATAATCGATAGCTAATCGCTTTCTCGCCGGCAGTGGAACAAGTGCCTTAAAGAGCAAAATCCGATACCGATACGATAACAAGAGCGATATGGTTTCGACCAGCAGAATAGAGCCCTTTGATAACAAAATAATGATCATAATGCAATGCAAACTTAAGCCTAAGTTCGAGCACTCAAGTCTAAGCGTTAAGCTACTATTGAGTATTGACTATCTGTCTACTTTCGTGATATTCGCTTTCTCTCTCGGAATGTGGTTTGACGTGAATCTCGACTCATGGGCAAGTCATTGTAGTTTGACCTAGACTATAGCAAGTATACATATGTAAATAATAAAAATAAATAAATAAGTACCAATGATATTTTATATTTAGATACGTTATGCTCATACTAAACGCATTCGAAAACCGTCGCCAATTACTGACAGTTGCTACGTTGCCATATTTCTACAGACAAAGACGGCAATTCGTAGCGAACGCTATTGTTAGAAAGAGATAAATAGTTGTTTCAAATTGCGTACCCGAATGACGCGGCGTGCCCGCTCATGGCTGCCATATAGCTACCCGTCTTTATTGCACTCATGCGATATTTAATTGTATATCTCATGTTTCACAGGTGACAGTGACGCTACCGGTGCAAATTAAACAAAGAATGACGATGTAAAACAAAATGTAAAAAGTGTTTACGGTACTTACGAATGAAATGAGACATCCTTTCTTCCTTTTATAGTTACAGTATAATTTCGGCAGCCTCGAAAAACATGAGACGGCATTTTTTATGACTTATATTTGTTGCATTACGGTAATAAAACTTTACTGTTTTTGACGCGTGCGTGTCAGCGGCCACGGCGCGACTGAACGATAGTAAGGCAATTACCTTCCTTTTCGAGGAACGCTTTTGCGCGCAAATGACAGAATAAAATATCATTGATAAGTACCGAACCAATACGACTTGGGGACCTTCAAAAACGAGCCTATTCTTTTCAAAAAGGCCGGCAGCGCCTGTGATTCCTCTGGTGTTGCGGGTGTTTACGTATGGGTCGCGATGATCGCTTACCACAAGGTGATTCGCTTGCTCATTTGAAAAAAGTATCAGGGGCCTGTTTTATAAAGCTACAAATTACAATTTACAGGTTACAAGTTTCCATTTGACACAACCTCGACCAATGACGACCAGCCATTTCAGTAGTGTTGCCAGTTTAGACCTGTAAAATTGTAATTTGTAGTTTTATAAAACAGGCCCCAGGGGACAATCTCACACAAATTGATAGATAGATTTAAATATACTTTGAAGTCTACAAAGATCCATTAATGGATTGTATTGATCTTTTTATATACCGGGATCCATCAATGGATACTAAATGTCCACGAGCATACATCAATTGATGGAATCAAGTGTATTAAAAGTTTAATAAAATCTATTGATGGATCGAAGTTTAATTAAGAGTGCAACAGAATCCATTGATGGATTCCAGAGTATTAAAAAGTGTAAACGAATCCAAATGGATTTAAGTATACATTAAAGCCCCACTCTACTCCATTAATGGATTTGAATATACAAAAAGTCCACTTGACCCCTTTAATGGATGGATATCAATGGTTCCTAGTGGAGGGAGGGGTTTGCTTCTTGGCAACGATAATCATACTTATATAGAGAAATACATAGAAAACATCCAAGACTCAGGAACAAATACTCGCACTCATCACACAAATATGTGCCTATACCGGGATTGAAATACGGTAGGCAGGTCACTACCAAATAGGCTCAACGTGTAATATAGTTATTTGTCATTTAATGCATTTATTTTAGGGGCATAGTACTTAGTAGATCAAACTTGCAGCAAAAAACCAGCCAAGTGTGGTTGCCATACGTCAGGATTCTAGAAAATAACAAAATTTACATTATTACAACTCATTTATCGATCGAAAATAAAATTATTAAGAAAGAAAAGAAAGAAAAAAGCATTTATTCGTGACAAACAGAACAAACAAAACAACAAAAATACTGACATAGACAAAATACCTGTTGTCATGAAATGGTTCCAACTCAGCGTTATGCTGGCGTTAAAACCAGCGCTGGTCTTCCATTGGAACCATCCTGTGAAGCCACGGAAGATTACACACACATAGCACACACACACACACGCTATACTAACATAAACAAAACAAAAAGAAAGAAAAAACCGCAATAAAAGTGAACAATTACAAAATTAATATTATTCGGTGTTGCGTGCATGCGTCTATTGTATTATTTTATTATTATTACTATATATTTATTTATTTATTTATTAAAAACAAACAAAATGATACAATAAAATTAACACATACAAAACTGTTACAACAGCGCCTCTATTCTAGACGGTAAAAACGATATCGTAGTTTGCCTGTTATGGTATTGTTATGACGTCAGCAGCCATTACTGTCAAAGAAAATAAGAGCTATCAAAACGTTGACAATCCGATAACAGATCAAATACGATATTGTTTTTACCGTGTTGATTAGAGGCGCAGTTTGACTGCAGGAATGTGTCCGTGAATAATTAGGTCAAGGATTACCGCTTTGAGAACCCCGGATAATATACGTATTAAATTAGGTACAATCAATATTACATTGAACAAATTGAGAAAGAAATTGAATCTGAACTAGCGTAAACAGCTCATTAGATATTACTCATTCAAATTCTACCCACCTTTGTTTGATTTAATTAATTTAAATTTTTGTACTGCATGCTTAATTTTTTATATAAATTTATAATATTCTCATGTAAACGAATTTCTAATTCTTATGAGAATAAAGTTTCTTTAACCTTAATCTTGAAATGTGTTTGAGATTGACTTCTAGGATTAACGCTTTTTTTATTTGTTCACAGTTCCCTCGACGGCACTCGGTAAGTAACTTAGCCTTGGGATTACACAACTGGCAACACCGCACCTGTCTCTCTCTGACTACGTACGCGAGACGAGGACGCGGCTGCAAAAGTGAATTACCATCATTCGACCCAATAATTCAAATTCCGGGGTTAATATAAAATGTTAATTAAGAAATTTTAATACGTACAGTCGAGGAATTAGATTGTTAACGTTTGACTTAGTACGTCAGTTTGCCGTGTTATAAATTTTTCACGTGTAATTAGTCGTGTCACGCGCGGGAAATGTATAACACTGCTATTTCGCATGTTATGTCAAACTGGTAAACAATTAATTTCCTTGACTATACAATACATACAAATACTCTTTATTGAAAACCATAAAAAAACATAAGTTTTTAACAAATAATCATTTTTAGTACAAGCTTTTCTTACCGACTATATGTGTATTATTTTTTTGCAAAGTTATTAACTAAAAAAATCTATACAAATTTAGCTCCAAGTGGTAACGTTTCTTACCCCTAACTAAATCCATAAAATCCTATAAAAAATGTGATAAAGTTTTTCTCCTCTGAATCCTAGTCCGATTATCACAATTTTTGAATATGAAGATTCGTGGAAGAAAACAAAAAATACGGAAACGTACAGGAAATATGGATGTTTTTTTTACAGCTTCAATAAAAGCTGATTCATGTTACAAACAGGTGAGAAAAAACATTTTTTGAATAGCTATAAAATAACCAAGATATAAGCCAACAAAGATTTGTTCCTATCTCTTTCTAGCAAAACAGAATTTTACGTGGAGTTTATATGGCCGAACTGCACGATGACGTCACCGGTGCACTTCGGATCTCTGTCTAATTAGCAGTTTAAAATGCTTGTATCATCCGTATTTCTTGACCGATTTTATTTTTAATTTCACTTTTGGTGATGTCTTTTACGGTATTTTCATATTTTGTTGAGAAATGCGATTTAAAAAATCCATGCATATTCCCTATTAGGGTCTATATTGACTGACATAATTATTTTTAGTTATAATGTGCTTTAGGTCATAATTATCGCAAGTCATAATGTGGTTTTTTAAAGAAAATGTTACTTTTTCAGGATTTTTATAAATCAAACCTAACCTAACCTAGCCTTCTCTACACCTTAGATATTTCAGAACTTCTGAAAAGTTTACAGTTTCAGCTATATAAAAAATTATGACCATCAAAAATTATGTCGACAATTACATTATGACCAATAAAATTATGGGAAACAAAGGGCTCCCTCCCTATTACTACAATACGAGTATTTTAAAAATTCCTGGAAATCGGACTTGATGGTGAGAAACGCTAGCTGTATTTGTATGTGAAAAAATTGACAGCTACGCGATTTAACCGTCGCTTCACAATCCTTTTAAAGAGAATACGACGTATTGTTCGTAGTATGTATGTATGTTTGTACAGGCGAAGGCCGCGACCGGTTCGCTTTCAAACTGGTACTTTCCACCGTGACCTGCGCTTACGTCACTATCTCTGCCATAAATTAAATAAGGCTTTCTCTTTCACCTCACGACGGGGTTGCCAGTGATCTTGGAGGCATTTTACTCGGCCATGTTTGCCAATATCGATCTTGGGTGCGCTTCAATTAGTTTAAAAACTTTTTGCATAATTTCAATTAACTATGAAAAGCATAATAAACGTTTTGTATAAAACAAATTGTATAATTTTATCAGGTCGATCGAATAACTGACGATCAAACAACATAACATAACACTCATTTATCATAACGATTTTCTTTTTGTTATTAATTATTATACATTTTAAGTAAATTTCTTTTTACTACTTAGATGAGGTTAGGTTAGAACTGTGACCACATTAGAAGTAATCAAAGACGTTAGAAATGCCTACTTTTTAACATAATATGAACATTATGATATAAGAAATTATGGGAGCCCTTTGTTTCCCATAATTTTATTTGTCATAATGTAATTGTTGACATAATTTTTGATAGTCATAATTTTTTATATCGCTGAAACTGTAAACTTTTCAGAAGTTCTTAAATATCTAACGTGTAGACAAGGCTAGGTTAGGTTAGGTTTGATTTATAAACATCCTGAAAAAGTAACAGTTTCTTTAAAAAAACACGTTATGACTTGCGATGATTATGACCTAAAGCACATTATAACTAAAAATAATTATGTCAGTCAATATAGACCCAGAAATTATACATTTCGTTGTTATGGATACTAATTATTATATCTTTGGTTTATAAAAATTAGTACATTCGTTTTTATGCAATTACACACCCATTGCTTACCTTTTCAACATTCCATGTGTCTTCCTGCTTAGTAATAATCTTGAGATAAAGCCCGCTGACAGACAGACAGACGGACAGCTCTCAGTAATAGGGTCCCGTTAGTACCCATCGGGTAGGGGACACCGTTGACGTAGGAAAACATATCGAAACTTTTATGTGGTGGTCTCGCACCATCTTATATACACATAAGTATGTTTTTTTTTTTCTCTCTATCTCTCCCGTAAGATTCTTAATTGGCATGTTTTCCTGCTGAACTACGCATGTTATTTGATACTATATTTAATTTAATATTTATAGCTTTATATAATGCTAGACTAAGTAGTACCATTGTAATAAGAAATATGTTTAAAAAATGACTGACTGCTGAGTTTCTTGCGGCGTTTCTTCTCAGCAGTGGTCTTCTCTTGGGAAGCGCTGATTCTTGACGTGTAAAAGTGCCCGTGCGGCCTACTTACTGAATAAATTTCTTTTATCTTTTATCTTTTTTACGGTACCCTAAAATGCACCTGTAGCGTGCTTGTCTTACATAGGGTAAAAGTACCGGTTTTGGACATCTTAAGACCGTTTTTGGCCACTATTTTTAACTATATCTACAGCATTATGAAATTACAAAAAGAACAAATAATATAATTTTTTTTTTTATGAATATAATTTTTTATTTTACACTATTTTTGATGCTCATTTCAACCTTAAGTGGCCAAGAAGGTTACAGTGGCCACAAACAGTAAACCTTACCACACCATAATTGAAATTGATTCCAAGATAGTTTAATAACAAGTAACCATTTGAAATCTGTCTGTTTGTCGAACAGCCTGACCGCAGTAACTGATCATGCCTTTCACTTATTACAGCTTGTTATCATATTATATTACACGTAATGGATAACTTTTACTTGCGGGGAACAGGTATACGAACTTCTTTTTTTAATAATGATCGTTAAGAATGTTAAGGCATCGAGTAGGCACACCATTATGCTCATTGCTTTAATTTGTTTTTTTTAATTTAATTGCACAATTTTGCGTTATTTTCGTAAGTTAAATTGATGTAAGTTGATGTAAGGAAATGAGATTATTTTTAATTTTGTAGTTTATATTTTTTAATCTTAACATAGGTGCACGTAATAAAAATATACTGAAAATAAACTTAAACGTAAAACCCCAATTAAAAAAAGTCAAAAAATGAGTTATTTATGTTTAGGGCTTTATAAATATAAAAAAAAAACATACGGAATTGAACAAAAAATTATACTTTCTATCATTATAACAATGTGTTTGTGATTATAGTAGAACATATGGTAGGCCTATGACAGCTGTCAAATGGCCTACTAAAAACATCACTTTTGGTCGGAACCATATGGGAACTTCAATTGTGAAAAAAAAAGAATGGTGAATGAAATCTCATTCATTGAATATTGAACGCTCGATCGTGTGCACGCGGTCAATGACTTGCGTTCTCTTTCACTCGCCTATGACCTTCCGCAGCGTCTGCGCATCTTTGAGAGATCACGGATTTAACCGATTGAGACGTTATAAGTTAACGTGTGCATCTTGTATGGGAAATCTTTTTTTTTTCCCGACTGCCGAAGGAGGAGTGTTATGTGTTTATCAGCCTATATGTATGTATGTATGTTTGTTCCTTTGTGGCGGCCTAAAAACTAAACGTGTGGGCGATTTGGATGATTCATATGTCAATCGATTTGTCTTAATCTTGTGAGTGTTAGGGGGAAGCGGGGCAGTTTGATGCACGGGGCACAATCATATACCAGCATTATTTCGTGAAAAACAAATGGTAGTAATATCGACCTATCACTAAAACATGACTATATATAAGCGGGCTTGACAGCTGTAAACGCATCGCTAGGTTGTTGTTCTTTAGCATTTCACAAGTAAAAAAGTGTTTTTAGTGTTACTTACTAAACATATTCTCCTTATGTAATAGTTAATGGTTGCAGTGTTTATCTGTTTATTGGATATTTGAAATTCCCAATATTAAGTTACTTTATTTCGTTGTCAGGATTGCATGTTTAACTTTTCTAAAGTACACTGGTTCTATCAATATTCAAATATTTTTTGAATATGACCGTTGGGGCACTTCGATGCACAAAGGTACGGGGCACATTGGTGCTATCAGTGTTTGAGGAAGTAATTTTTGATTGTTTTGTTTAAGAGTCTAAAAGTGTTTTAGGGTTTGTTTAGCGTATTTTCCCATACATGTTAAAGTTCAATTAAATAAATACAAAAAAAAATAATTGAAATCGGTCAAAATGTCTATAAGTATAATGTATTGAAAAAAAAAGATATTTAAAATCTTTATGAAACACAACAGATTGCCTATACCCTCCTTAAAAGAAACGAAAAAACATTTTGTTGAATGTTGGCATTATTAAAACTTTTTTACATAATTAAACATGTGTATCGAGGTGCCCCATGGGTGGGGCACAATGAAACAAATTCCATTTTTCACAGTTTTTTCTTTATTTTTATTACGATGGAATTTTTAAGATTAATTTAAATGCCATATCAATCCCAATTAGTTTAACTATGATATAAGCGAAAATGGTATAATTTTAATCATTTTTACTCCCCAAAATATAAGATTAAATTTTTCCGTACCAATCTGCCCCGCTTCCCCCTACTTACTAAAGATATGACAATAATCAAAATTCAATATGGCGGCACCAGACTCCAAACTGTAAGTAAAAAAAAAAAGTTAACGAACTATTGAATAGGTAGGTATTTATTTAAAAATCATCTTTAGTAAAACACTCGTGTGATCTTATTATGAAACTCGCCTTCGGCTCGTGTCATAAAACCACACTCATGCTTTAATGCCTAATTATGTATAGCCGCATAAATAACTTTATCTACATGCATATCATAAGTTTTCTATAATATGTTTAGATATAGCCTGTATTTTTATTAAGTTAGTGTTACTGTTAACTTGTTTGTGGTATCAAAGCTTAAAAAAAAAAACTTTATTTATAATGTACAGATATGGCTTGCATTTTCAAGTTAGTGGTACAGTATTACCGATACTTTAATGTTCAGGTATCGACACTTTAATGTTAACATTACGATGCACTATACTTTAATGTAAAGATTAGGATGCAACCACAGATACAGGTTTCATAATATAGGCGATTTGCTTATCGCTTCTGAACATATTGTAGGGAAGTTATGATATGGATGTAGATAAAAGTTCTTTTATGATTATTATAGCATTGTTATTACCATGGTGACGTGCATGAACAATGTCAGTGATGATGTTTGGTGATCACCTGACGTCTCAATCTTCATATGGACGCGGTCAATGACTGGCGTTCTCTTTCACTCGCCTATGATCTTCCGCGGCGTCGCGCACCTTCGTGAAATCACGGATTTAACTGATCAAGAACTTATAAATTAACGTGTGTATCTTTTATGAGAATTTTTTTCTCATTTTATTTTTGTTTAATCGCTAAAACTGTAAAAAATGCAATCGTCAAATTTGGTAGATATGATTATAGGTAGTACAAACAAACCTTGAAGAAAAATAACAAATACTAGAAAATGGTCAAGTGTGAGTCGGGCTCGCGCTGACTCGATTCGAAATCGAATTCAAATCCGAATATAATAATACCTACTGCGCGGCGGTACGGGACCCTCGGTGCGCGAGTCCGACTCGCACTTGACCGGTTTCTTATTACATACATACATAATCTCACGCCTTCGTTCCCAGAATGGGGTAGGCAGAGCTACAGAATTGCCAACAACTCTAAAAGCTTGTTGATAATTCTGTAACCACATTTTGCATAATCAGGCTAAGATGTTTACCAGTGTATCAGTGACAGGTTGCAAGCCCATCGCCTAACAGTACTACAAGCCTTTATTCCCTTAGTCGTCTCTTACGACATCCGCGGGAAGACATGGAGTGGCACTATTCTAACTCGGCAACCACACGAGGACACGAGGAGGTTTCTTATTATTTGTTATAATATTATTATAACGGCCATGGTGAAACCAAACACACTGTAGGTAGGTAATTGGCAAGTGTATTAGCTATCTAGTGTTGCCAGACGTCCCGATTTTGGCGGGGCCGTTTAATGTTTGTTACCTCAGAACTTTCGACTGGGTGAACCGATTTTGAAGATTCTTTTTTTATTTGAAAGCTGGTGCTTCCAGATTGGTCCCATTTTTTTCAAAATGAAGATCTGATGGTGGAATGCATGAGGAATCGACGGAACTCTTCAAAATTTATAGGCACACCTATAGCGATTTTGGTATTTTTCAGTGTAACTCGTGTATTTGGTCTTGGAAAGCACTATTTGGTGAAGTGGAACTGATGATGAAGACCACAGATGGCCACCGGAACTCCTAAACGGTATATATTTCGAGGGTGGCGACAACATATTTCGATTAAGATAGTTGAGCGACTATGACGAAGCATATTTAGGTTTAAATATATGACTATGACTTTCCCAGGGCGTTGCTTGCGGCGAGATTGAAATGTTCTATTGTTTCTTATTAATTGAGAAGTGGGAGAATAACAGCATAATTATGATCACTAAAAAGTATAAAATAAAATAAATGTTTAAAAAAACAAAAACCCGCCTTCAAAAATGAAACAAATAACTTCTTTTAAAATGGTAGGTCAATCCAACTGAAGTCCCACAATATTTTAAACCAAAAGCCGAATGCAGTTGGACTGACCTACCATTTTAAAAGAAGTTATTTGTTGCATTTTTGAAGGCGGGTTTTTGTTTTTTTAAATCAAAATTTAATGTCCCGCTTTTCGGGGATAACTCGACCGTGCGTGCGGCGCAATATCATATCTCTATTAAAATATATTTTCTATGGCTATTTTTGCTATCCATTGTCACATAAACGTAATTTGAACGTCAAATAATTAGATAAATATTTCAAAACTTCTGAGGCCTGTTTTATAAAGTTACAAATTACAATTTAGGTTACAAGTTTCCATTTTGACACATCCTCGACCAATGACGACCACCTATTTGAGCAGTGCTGCCAGTTTACGAGGGGCGGCTGATAAGTAATCTCCTTGGTCAGAAATATATACAAAAATAATGCTGGCTGGTATGGATTTATATTCGTTTGTTATTCTATTTTCAAAATGTATTACATTCATTTGTTTATTGCATCACGTTTATTTGTCTCCTACAATTGTTTCAAACATGTCGGTAGAAAAAGTGAAAATGGATAAAATCGAGCAGCGTGCGGTGATTAAGTTTTTGACTAAAGAAGGGAATACGCCTTCGGAGATCAGACAGCGTATGTTACGTGTGTTTGGCAGTTTGTGTTCTTCCGAATTTGTTATAAAGTTTTGGTCAAAGCAGTTTAAGTTAGGTCGTGAGAGTCTGGAAGATGATCCTCGTAGCGGAAGACCAGTTTCGGCCGTCACCGATGAAAATGTAGCCAGGGTGAAAAAAATTATATTAGAGGACCGACGAGTGAAGCAGTGGGAGATAGCTAGAGATGTGGGCGTCAGTAAAGAGCGAGTCAATGAAATAATTCATGAGCATTTGAACATGTCCAAGGTTAGTGCACGTTGGGTCCCCAGAATGTTGACTGCATTTGACATGGAGAGGCGTGTCAAATGTTGCGAAGAGTTTTTGGAGATGAGTCGAGGGAAAGAGGAAGAAATAATTTCTAGAATTGTAACATGTGATGAGACTTGGATTCGACAATGGGACCATGAAAGTAAGCAAGAGTCGTTACAGTGGAAATTTAAGGATGAGAAGCCGCCTCGGAAATTCAAGGTCTGTCCATCGGCAGGTAAACTTATGGCTACAATCTTTTGGGACACAGAAGGGATTTTGCTCATAGATTATTTACCGAAGAAAACTACAATGAATGCTGATTATTACTCAAACTTACTATACCAACTAAGAGAGACAATAAAAGAAAAACGGCGAGGTAAACTAAACAAAGGTATTCTGATTTTGCACGATAACGCACCAGTGCATACCGCCCGCACAACGAAGCTAGCAATTAAAGACAATGGCTTCGAAACCATTGACCACCCCCCTTATAGTCCAGATTTAGCCCCCTGTGACTATTTTCTGTTTAGACTTCTCAAGAAAGACCTCAGGGGACGAAGGTTTATGACCGATGACGAAATGAAGGCTGCGGTTACTGACTTTTTTGACGACAAACCGAAAGATTTTTTTTTTAATGGTTTAAATTCAATATTTGAAAAATTTAATAAGTGCATTTTACTAGCAGGGGACTATATAGAAAAATAAAAAAAAATTAGCCACGACAGTCTTTTGTTTCATTGTTAGGTAGATTACTTTTCAGCCGCCCCTCGTAGACCTGTAAAATTGTATTTATTACTTCTGACTATATACGTTTATTCACTATGTCCCGCTTTCGCCGAAAGAATCCCGCTGTTTTCACTCAAAAAGTTTCAAAATCCCGACTTGGCAATTAAATATGGCAACGCTGAGCTATACGGTTCAAAAGACACAGTCGTGTGACAGACGGACGGACCAACGGACGGACAGTGAAACCTTTAGTTATAGGGTCCGGTTTGACAACCTTTGGAACCCTAGAAACGAGTTATTTACAAGAACATCCCTAACTTGTACTACTACTTATTCTGTGCCTTAACGTTTCGTTCACTTTCTACGATCACGAACTTAATTCATACACCATGTTTCGTTTTCCATTGAACTCGTAGCGTGAGTTACAGATCATTATGTTATTTGTAACAAATGAATTGTTCAATAGCATGCTGGGTGTCTGCATCTTTAGAAAAGACTTCTACAGGGTGTTTGTGTCCATTTGCTTTAACTTCGTGCTTGTGCTTGGAACATTAACGTAAAGTTATCCCTTAAACCGTTTTACGATAATCCAAAAAAAACAAAAAACTGTGTCTCATACAAAATAATTAAATAATTAATTGATGGATATTGTAAAAGGTCCTTTTGAGTTAGGCAAAAGTTAGTGTCAACTTGTTGTCATTTAATGTCAGTGTTAAAACTTTAAGCCACGGATACACTAGGGGACAAATGTCCCACGACATGTGTCGGCGACATGTCAAGACAAGCCGGCCGATTTCGCCTGACATATCTGGCGACATCGCGCGACTTATGTCCACTTGGCTACTCGTGTCGTGCGATTTTGCCAAACATGTCGAGCGAAGTCCGACAACGTCGCGCCACTTCACCCGACGTCGCTGGCGATACGTGCCACGCGATGTTGCCAGACATGTCGAGCGAAGTCCGGCAACCTCGCGCCATTTCACCCGACGTCGCTGGCGACACGTGTCGCGCGACATTTGTCCATGACACATTATAGATTATGAACCTTTTACATTGGTTTAACGGTTATTAGTGATGAAATTTAATAATTGATTATCTTCTAAACGGTACGAGTTAGTACACTAGTTTCTTGGAGGAATTAACTTTATTTGATCTTAAGAATGCAACCTTAACATTAAACCAAATAAAAAAAAACACGGTGTATAAACTAACGTAATACTTATGAGGGAGGATCACTGAATGTATGAAAAAAAACAATTCGTCGGTGAAACTGCAAAACCGCGTAAGTAACATTTGTAATGAGAAGCAAAATGCACCTTATTTCTAAGATGTTAAGGTTTCATTTGCTATATAATAAATTTGTTGGTTACGCGGTTTTGCAGTATCACCCCGAATTGCTTCAATCGTTTTCGGCTACTATCCTCGTAAGGCCCACCATACTACAAACAAGGTGTTTTTTGTGAGTGCCACTTTGAATCTACCATCAAGGCAATAAAGTTCAATTACGTTTGTTCGATAATGCCATTTTCAGTTTATGAATTTAGGAAAATAAACCTTATTCCCATTGCGACACAGTTCAAATTATATTGACTTGATTATATACATTCTATTGCACACTGGGCCTTACGAGGCTATGAAAACGTTGTTACACATGTCTAACATACATAATATATTAAAAAAACAAAAACCCGCCTTCAAAAAGCAAAAAATAACTTCTTTAAAATGGTAGGTAAATAGGTCAGTCCAACTGAAGTCGGCGTCCAACAATATTTTAACCAAAAGCAGACTTCAGTTGGACTGACCTATTTACCTACCATTTTAAAGAAGTTATTTTTTGCTTTTTGAAGGCGGGTTTTTGTTTTTTTAAACATTTATTTTATTTTATACTTTTTAGTGATCCTATTTATGCTTTTACGTAGCTCCACTTCTAAATATTAATGAGAAACTATAGAACATTTCAAGCTCGCCGCAGACAACGCCGCGGGAATGTCATAGTCATATTTAAACCTAAATGTGCTTCGTCATAGTCGCTCAACTACCTTTATCGAAATATCTAATCGCCACCCTTGAAATAGGTACCGTTAAGGAGTTCCCGTGGCCATCTGTGGTCTTCATCATCAGTTCCACTTCACCATATAGTACTTTTCAAAAGCAAATGCATGAGTTACAGTGAAAAATACCAAAATCGCTATAGGTGTGCCTATAATATTTGAGGAGTTCTCTTGATTTCTCCATGATCCCATCATCAGATCCCGACGTGGTGACAATGGGACCAACTAGAAAGTATAACCATTCGAACAACGAAAAAAATTTTCAAATCGGTCCAGTGGTCTTTGAGTAATCGGGGAACATACATCGGTTAAAAATATAAAAGAGATACATTAATATTTAGTACTGCCCCAAGCTAACGGAACTTTTACAATATAGGGAGGAAAAGACCATTATTTTAAAGTTCTGTGGGCTTGGGGCAGTACTAAATATTAATGTATCTCTTTTATATTTTATATTATGAATGTAAGACACGTGTAACAACTTTTTCATAGTGGCCGAAAAGGATTGAAGCAAAAAAAAATATTTTTCATACATTCAGTGATCCACCCTAATACCTATCCAGTGGGGATTTTTCAATAGGGTATTTGCCTGATATTAAATTTCATATATTAATTTGGATAATATACATATAAATATACATAGTATGATAAAATTATTCAAAATCAAATTTGAAATTGGTAGTAAAATAAAAAAGTTATAGCCTTTTAAAGTTTTTGTCTATCTCTTTCTCACGAAACGATGTTTTGCGTGTAATTCATATGGCTGTTGAGTAATATGACGTCATATTCCTGTATTTTCCTCTCGGTCTAAAAGCAAGTTTTAAACATTTATATCTTTCTTATTTTTAAAGATATTTAAAAACTACTTACACTGGCTATTCGGAAGGTAAAAAAAGCTTCAATTTAAATACTAATAAAAAATTAGGCAAGTACTCTATTCGTAGGTTGTTGTAATATAAGTACTTATAACCAATCGTACCAACCAATGTTCACACTGTGATAGCACGCAATGACTTTAGAAAAAAAAACAAAAACCCGATTGTACAAACATGTCATTGCAAAAACATCGCAACAAAATTTCTTTGACACTTTTTGAACACCACATCAAGCAACGGATATACAAAAATAATAATTCGTAGTGAGTCAACTGCCGGTTTTATCGCTAAATAGCAATCTGTTTTAGACAACATTACAAACAAGAGATGGTTAAAAATATAATAGAAATAGGCAATCGGTGCGAACTGAATAAAACAACCTAAAAATACAAATAAATTCCTTTAAATAAATCAAATACATTGGTAGATATTCTGAGAAAATAATTACAAAATGAGCCACACGACAAAAGAAATAACTATATGAAAAGCAAGCTTTAAAAACCCGACTGCATCTTTATACCGTCGACGATATACCTATATATATAATTGTCATTTTGCCATTGTTGTTATTTCAATTATAACAGTTTAGGTATCCTATGTCACCCGGGATGACGTAAGGATTCTAACGATACCTCACACATCTAAATCGGTCAAGGAATTTAGAAGTTATAGTGGAGTAAAGAAACTCACATACATACATACATACATACAAACATGAACCCTGAAAACATTACACTCCTTTTTTGGGGCAGTCGTGTAAATAGAATCAGGGTTTACTTAAAAATATATATACCTACATACATACATTAAATCACGCCTGTTTCCGAGAGGGGTAGGCAGAGACCACTTCTTTCCACCTGCTACGATCCTGACAAATCTCTTTCGCTTCTTCCACATTCATACAGCGAGTCATGCATGCACGTCGGTTTCGGGTACAGCCTTCGGCCTCGAGGTATTTCTCAGAATTTCATTCGAAAAAGTGCGCCTAGGTCGCTTTCGCTCTGTATATCTCTTTCTTCTCTTCTTTCATCCATCCTTTCCAAATGACCGAACCATCGAAGCATGCCCTTCAAATATATATGTATATAAGTACATATATAAATACGAAATGTAAAGGAAACAACTAAGGAAGCGATAGAAGGTTACCAACGTTAACAATATGATTAGGATGTAGAAGCAAGCAAGATTGACTAAACTAAGTGGAAAAGAGTTGCAGTGAAGTGGTATTATGAATTAATACCCCTTTCTAATCTTAATAAGAAAGTTAATTCGCAAGACAATGGCAGTATCAAGAGTTCTCATAGTTCGGAAGTTACTTTTTAACGAATGCGAAAGGAAGTTGCTTCTGTCAGTATTCTTCCGTCGTTGGTATAATTGTCTTTTTCTACTCGCGTACTTTAAACCGCTAGTATTGATATTGTAAATGGTACGACAATACCACCTATAGCATAACCGAAACGTGAAAACTATTCTATATTAAGCGTTGCCATGGTAATAACAGTTCTATAATAATCATTATAGCATTGTTATTACCATGGTTACGGTCATTCCGGATGTCAGTCTTGGCGTTCAGTGAACACTTGACGTTCTTATTTGTATAATAAACCATTAAAAATATTTTAATATCAATAAAAATTACGTGTACTAAAAACAAAATAAATTTTGAGACTAATTATGTGTTTAAAATTACATTGTTATCAAATTACTAAAAAAATAGATGATTAACATTCATCGATTTGTTATTTGGTTACCATGGTTACGTTCAATATGGATACTAACAAAATGGCGTTTCATTTGGCATTCCAACTTCTATGATAAATTGTCAGAACTGTTTTATTACTTAACTATTAAAATAGGCATGAAATTTGTAAACATTATAAAAAATAAAATTCACAAACTATGTAATTATAACTAACTATATTATAACTAAGTAATTTGTTAGCAGAAAGATCGAGGAAAGCATAGAAGAAAAGTTAGCGATTGTTTATTTTTGTCATTATCATTTTAAGCTTGTAGAAAAAATTATGTATGCAACGGTACATAACTAGCTCTTAAGGTACTTGTGCCTGTAATTAGAGCGCTCGCAAGCTCGCGCTCTAACCTCGGCACTCGTACCTTAAGAAGCTTCATTATGCACCAGTTACATAAATAACTATTATGTTGATATAGTATAAAACAAAGTCGTTTCCCGCCGTCTGTTCCTCTGTAGATATAAGGGTGATTCACTTGTATGGAAATAAATGTCTTATTTTTGCAGACTTCGCTTACGCCCTAACTCTTTCTATTGTAAAAAAATAAAAGTCTAGTTTCAAGGTAAATTGACAATATTTACAGGTTGCACAAATTTACCACTTAAGAGGAGCAGATTTTCAATATTTATTATAACACTAACTTTCCTGTCAACTGACCATCATCACCATTTTCTCCGCCTGTTGCGGCTTTGGAGAATTACATAATCATGGAAATTGATTCAAAAATTTGTCAAAGCAGCAACCCCTAACTAAATACCAACTAATTGTATTATAATTTTGGATACGGTCTTTTAGAAAAATAGGACCAAGAATTCTATGAATTCAATAAAAATTGCAGTGTCAAAAATTAAACACCTAGGCATCGGAGTTGGCGGCACGGATAACAGAGGGCTCAGACAAGATGCACTACGCTAACTAACGTTTCTATTCGATTCGTTTTTAAACCAATCGCGTCACTGGTAGACCACGTGACTTTTCGTATCACGTCATCTTCCAGTGACGCGATTGGTTTAAAAACGAATCGAATAGAAACGTTAGTTAGCGTAGTCACCTTGTCTGAGCCCTCAGGTGCGGTGGCAGCCTTTGGGAAACTAAAGGCACGTGTTTGGAACTCACACGGCCTTAAGCTGAAAACTAAAATCTTGGTGTACAAAACAATCGTCTTGCCTACTTTATAGCAGCACCAAGAGTTGGTGCTGCTATAAAGGAGTCATCAAACAATTAGACACCTTTCACCTTAAATGTCTAAGGTCCATCCTTCGCATAAAGTGGCAAGATCGTGTTCTAAACACAGAAGTATTGCGTCGTGCTGGCTTATGCGGGATTGAGGCGCTGATCATGACACACCAGCTGAGATGGTGCGCTCACGTCTTGCGAGTGGATGACAGCAGATTGCCAAAAGCAGTTTTCTACTCCGAGCTTTTTAGCGGGAAACGAAAACAGGGTGGACAATATCTGCTGTACAAAGACGTGCTCAAACGCAATCTTGTGGCTTGTGACATACCGACTGTTAGTTGGGAGGAGCGTGCTCGTCTTAGACCGGAATGGCGCCACAGCGTCCACAAAAATGTGGATTTATATGAAGAAAAGCGTCTAGTAGATCTAGACGCGAAGCGTCAAATACGGAAGACTCGACCGAAGCCCAATTAAAACTACGCACTCAACTCAGCTGGCCAGCTTTATTGTGTGACGTGTGATCGGATCTTCAAGTCAAAGTTCGGTTTCGCTAGTCACATCAGGGCCCACAACAATAACGACCCGTGATGGACATATAGGAGACGCCGTCGACTTGGACGACATTATGATGATGATGATTTACGCTTAGATCTCTCAAACTACGCAACGGATTTTGATCAATAGATAGAGTGATTCAAGAGGAAGGTTGTCATTAATAAATTCAGCGGGCCTATTATGGTCGTGTTTATCGATGTGGATAAGCGTGGACAAAACATCTGTCACTTTCTGACCAGTCTGTAAGTGCGAAAGTGACGGATGCTTTATCCACCGCGATAAAGGCGACCATAATACGGGACCTGGTTTATATACGGGTGTGACAGGAAACTCGCATAACCGAAGCGAAGCATCTTTATCGCTTGCAATATTCCATAAACCACTTGCAGATTGCAGATCCACTTCCGCTCATCCTAGTATTGAATTACTTCCCAAAAGAAAAAAGCATGGGAATTTAACATCTGGTTAATTAGGACTGATTGTCTATGGTGGCGTAATAGACAATGGCGGGAAAATGTCTATGGTATTGAGACTAGTGCGGTGTTATTTCAATGTTGTCGATATTTGTCATTTATCGATTTTGGGGAGAGCCGAAGACTGGCTGTTTTTCCTGTAGCGGGAAAATCAATTAAAATTAAGTGACGGTAATTTTATAATTGCTTCACGAAAATTAACAATATCTATAAGACAAAAGGTGGTATCTCAGACAACACAACACTCCTGTAGCAAATGCAACCATTTTACTAACGAGTGAGGATTGAATTGGCTTCGTTTATTGAATTTGAGGTACCGCCTATTGGCGTATGATGGCAGTATATAAAAGAAGGAAATAAAGAAAGAAAAGCATTTATTTGTGACTAAACAACAAAGGACAGATTAATACTCACAATAAGTTTGTACAATAAAATATTTAAAAAAACAAAAAACCCGACTGCACTAAAAAAATCAACTGAAACGCGAAAAACAAGCTCTATAATCTATAGAAAATTGTAAGAGCAATGTACTTATTGACATTTATAACAATTTAAATTTAACTTGAATATTGGAAAAGGTATTGCAGGCGGTAGACAAGCAATGAATTAAAAAACCTATTTCTTGTCAAAAATTAACATTTGGACTAGCTTGTCCCCGCCTGGAACACCTTTTCCAATATTCAAGTTAAATTTAAATTGTTATATATTATACAGCTAGTTTTTCGTTTTTCAGATGATTTTTTATTGCACTCTCCTGGAAGCGGCAGCAGGCAGGTTGGACTCTCCAATTGTGGCCTATTGGAATCGTCTCCATATCCACAAAGATGCTACTAGTTTCATTTAATTTATTTCCATTTTATTATTAATACTGTAATTTTTAATTTGTAATTGTAATTTTAATTTATATTTTATTTAATTTCAATTTTATTGTACGAAACTATGGATTGAAAGGTCTGAAAATAAATGTTATTCTATTCTATTCTATTCTATTCTATTGCAGTTGTTTGTTTTTTTTTAAATAATTTAATTTATTTAAATGTTTTATTTCACAACGAACATACGGACAGACGGGCAAGGCGAACCTATAAGGCCTATAATGGTACCTTGTTGAATAATGAACTCTAAAAAAAAACGTTAAAAATGCGAAGTTGCTTGCCCTTGTAACACTCCTAAATCCAGTATGACAAGTAAACTATCGACTTTTCCCACCACTACGCCTTAATCTAGTTTATGAGCTTTCATTGTAAAGAGCACAGCGAGAGTGTCTACGGCAATTAAATTATAGTGCGTCCACTGACCTCGGAGGTATTTTGTTCTCACAACTTTGTTTATGGTTCAGCTGTATTTTATTTTTACACGTTTACTTGAACCTTACTAACATAATCAAATATTGAAAGTCGGTTGTACGGTCTACCAGTTTTGACAAAAGTTTCTGTGAGATCTAATTATCGCTAAGGTTGACACTTGTCACTGTCATAATATTATTGCAGGGGAAATTCGAACTTGTTGTATTTTGTCGTGCAAATGAACTTCAACCGTAGGGTGGTAGACCACATTTTTGGCCGACTGAGTGTACAGTCAACAGCATAAATAAGTGATCATTTATGTACCTCGTCGCTTTCAATCGTTTCACAATTTTGTATGACATTTCGAACACAACGTTAAAGTGACAAGGTACATAAATTATCACTTATTTATGAGGTTGACTGTACCACTTCTAATGGTCGGGTGTTTTAATTTGACTTGGAACTTTGAATACCTATGCTAATACGATTACAATTCAATAATTCACCACAGTCCATGGCGTATCTCCTGCACTGCCCCACGTGCCCCGACACCTAGGGCACGTTTTATAAAACTACAAGTTACAATTTTACAGGTCTAAACTGGCAACACTGCTCACAACTCGCACACAACCTCGACCAATGACGACCGGCCATTTGAGCAGTGTTGCCAGTTTAGACCTGTAAAATTGTAACTTGTAGCTTTATAAAACGTGCCCCTGCACGTGGCAGGACCTATCAATGCCACTAGCGATGCCGTTCGCGTGGCAGAATATTGGTCACTTGGTCAGCTTATAACATGCCTTCGACATGCTCAGAAGAAGGAGATGAATACAATAATATGGTACCATCGAGCTGGTGTGATAGAGACGGAAGGTCATAGGAACTCCTCAATGGCTCATTAAACCCGTCGAGTATGGACTCATTTTCTTGACTTGTCTTTTGATAGTGAGTTTATTAGGTAGAGAGAGATGAAACGACAATCCGTGACTATCCGGTATTCGGCCTATCCGGCCAAAGTTTAGTATCCGGCCGGATACCGGATAAAATAAATAAATAAATATCAGAAATCGCTGAACATAAATAGGGGTTAAATCGATAGCGTTTTAGCTGCTCTATCAGCTCTGGGCGGGTTAACTTCGGTTTCTGGGACACCCTGTATAAAGTTTTCAGTCATTAAACATTTGGGTGTAAAGCCGCGCCCGCTGCGCCGTGTTTTCGATGTTTTTCAACATCTAACATGCTTTTCGAACAGATAACTTCAACAAAAAAGCAAGCTTTCAAAACCCGACTGTTGCTAACCAACTTTAAATCGTTATAAATCCTAAATGATCATTCAAAATGAAAAATGATGAAAGAAACCTAAATACCATTTTTAAATCCCTATTCAATGATACCCCACTTGTCAGTTTTTGTTTTTTGTCTTGGTAGTTTTTTTTAAAATTTGCACAATATGGTGTCTGCTTGCCGCCATATTGAATTTTGATTACTGTCAAATTTTCTGCAGTGACACTCACCAGATTAAGACAAATCGATTGACATAAGAATCATCAAAATCGGACAACGGGTTTAGTTTTTATAGTGACACAAAGGAACAAACATACATATATAGGCTGTGAAACACATTACCCTCCTCCTTCGGCAGTCGGGTAAAAAAGGGCGTGGCCAAAATGTTTTTTGTTTAAAACACAGAAACATGTTTTCCTGTTTTCCGTCACAGATGGAAAACATTCCCCGCGTTCGTCTGCGTGGGGAGGGGTTCATGTTTTGACTTTTGAAAGTTTTGAGTTTGAGTGAAGAACTGTCAAATAGGGCATTAATTATTTAATTTATAATTATTTGCAATGGAATTTTAATATAAATAAATATCCTACAATCCTACAAAAAGACAGTGAGCAAACGTCAAAGATGACAAATAGTACTGGGATGACAGCTGTCAAAAGAAAAGTGAAATGTTCACTCCAAAGTCGCAATGGATTTTGCTAACATGTTTCGTTAGTTTTTTGGCGCAGCGGACACACCTTAAGCGGTAATAGAAACAGCGGTTATAATATAACGTTCAAAGAACGGCCTGCTGTGCACGTTTGTTGCATTCTCAAACCATAAACCTCTATAGCCGTATCTGCAACGACTCGTAACTCCGCGAAACGTCGTAAAAGGCATTTAAGTTATTATCTGACCACTCAACAATTATCCGAACCAACGTTTGGAAACCGTAAATTAAAAAAAACTTTCTTTGTTTATGTTGAATCTGAAAAATGAATAATTATATAGTCAGCTGCAGAGTATAGTAACCCCTCCTTGATCAAAATGTTGGCTATAAATTGGATCATGTTACCAATTTCGTTCCGAACAGCGCTCTCATATTTTCCAAACTCTTTTGCCAGAGAAAGTAGGTAGAGTTACACAAAAGCAAGGCGAGTGGTGACAAAGGCATTTTTCAAATTCTTCATATGGCAACAATTTTACCTATGAAACAAGCTGTCACATTATGAGTATGCATTTCGTGTTACCAGCTAGAGCCAGAGGCCCTACTCTGAAAATCGAAGTTCGAAGTTACGTTAGCTCCATCCCTGTAACTTCGAACTTCGATTTTCAAAGTAGGGCCTCTGGTAGTGATCCAACTGAATGTGTAAGAAGGATACTCCTTTTTACACAAAATCCTACAGGATCGAAGTATATCCGAGAGTCATCTGCCTGAAAGATTGTAACATGATCTTCCTGTTGTCCTAGGTGCTGCTTCTGTGGTGTATCCTCGGCTTCGTGCTAGCCGAAGACACGCCTCCAGGACTCGTGTCCAAAGACAGCGACCAGGACTTGGTAGCTGAGGCGACCCAGTCAGGTAAGACCAGTACCAACACTACCAAACGTCTATTGTATAGTCTGTGTTAATTTAAATTGGCACAGATGTAAACACTACCAAACGAATAAATTGACCATTAGGTACTACTCGATAATCACGTGCTTTTAAAGATCAAGTGAGGTCTTAGCAATATTTTATACACTAGATCATTATTTTCATATTAAGTATAAGATGAAATAAGTATTCATTAAACGTTATTTTAAATAAAAATACGCTTTATCAATATTTGAGGTTATGTGTCAAACAGTACTAAATTGACTTCAAATTGGTAATAAAATAGAAAATCAATGTTTTTCATACATCTTCCATAAACTCATGCTGCTAATTTAATTAAAAGTATTTTTTTCTAAGTTTTAATTTATCCCATTTTTCGTGGTAATACGGTTACCCTACAATGTTTAAATTAGATTGTTAGATAAAATTGAGTGACAGGTATGACAGTTAGATATGAAATGTAGGGTAACCACACTTTAGGCACCTTTGGATAGAACAGTGGCATCTAGCGGAGAATAGCATCTTTTGCTCTGCACTCTTTTGCACTGTTCGTCGGCGCTTTCTTAAGCGCCATCTGTTGCCGAGTAGCATTTTTCTTTAACTATATTTATGAGATCTATTACGTGATGAGCACGAGTAGGTATTCTATTGTTCCTAACTAAGTGTTGGTTGTTGTATTTCTTTATATGTATAAGTATGTTTTTTGTTATCTAGTACCCATAATACAAACTATGTAGTTTGGGATGTAATTTTTTTAAATTTTCTTCTAATATTAACTTCATCAATCAGTGATGTGTATTATGTTTATTGCAGGAGCGCAGGCGCAAAAACGCGAGGCGTCTCTGTCTAACTCGTACGGGGAGCCATTGCCGGCGGACGCATACGGGCCTCCGCTGGACTCTTCTAACCATGGTAACGATCACTCATCTATCCATCTATATCTATAGGTACTACGAGTATACATATAAAGCCGGGTACCCACTAGCGAGCCGTAACGGTAACTGTTGCTCGTAAAATCGTCAAGCTGCGTACGAATAGCACGTTCTGCTACGCGTAGTCGGCTACGCGTGTGTTTAGCAGGGTACGGGCTATCATACGCGGCTTACCAGAACGAGCGCGTCCTCTTAAGCTGCGTACGGATAGCACGTTCTGCTACGCGTAGTCGGCTACGCGTGTGTTTAGCAGGGTACGGGCTATCATACGCGGCTTACCAGAACGAGCGCGTCCTCTTAAGCTGCGTACGGATAGCGCGTACCCTGCTACGCGTAGTCGGCTACGCGTGTGTTTAGCAGGGTACGGGCAATCCATACGCATCCATACATAAGACCGACTGCCGGCGGCTCGCGCGCGAGCCAGTCCGCGCGGCACGCGTGCTCCAAAAGTGTACGCGTAGCTGCAGGTATGGATAGAGCGTTCAGAGGGCCCTGCAAAGATGCACTACGCTAACCAACGTTTCTATGCGATTCGTTTTTAAACCAATCGCGTCACTGGTAGACCACGTGACTTTTCGTATCACGTCATCTCACAGTGACGCGATTGGTTTAAAAACGAATCGAATAGAAACGTTAGTTAGCGTAGTGCATCTTTGCAGGGCCCTCTGGACGCGCGTTACCGACTACGCGTAGCAGGGTACGGGCTATCCGTACGCGGCTTTATGTGTACGCGGTACGCGAGCCTGTTCTCCACTAGAAGCTCGTTACTGTAACTGCCAAGGTAATAGTTACACCTCGTGAGTACCCGGCTTTAACCTCGTAAGGCCCATACTACAAACAGGGAGTTTTTGTCAGTGGGACTTTGAATCTACCGTCAAGGCAATAAAGTTCAATTACGTTTGTTCGAAAATGCCATTTTCAGTTTATGAAGCTAGGAAAATAAACTTTATTTTTATTGTGACACAGTTCAAATTGAATTGCCTTGATTATGTACATCCTATTGCAAACTGGGCCTTACGAGATACTCATCCGTGATTGACTGACAGACGACGTACACCCTAAAACCGCTATTTATTTAAGGACTACGAAATGGAGGAAAGAATTCTTGGGTATGGTCATGTGGGGTAACTGTGCGCAGCGGGTAAGTGTGCGCAACCCCTTTATTTAGGAATAGGGAGGGAGAAGTTTGTGATATGTGTAGACAAATTAAAGTTATGTTGGTTGAGAAATAGTATATGCAAGAAAAACCCAGATGGTATCATTCGTTTACTTGAAAAAGAAAATATTCAGAATCCGGCGGTGTAAACGTAAAATTTGCTGTCATGCCGAAAATAGACACGAGTAAATGAGTTTTAATTCTGTTAGAAATGTATTTAAACCTTTTATTTTGCATAAGATTTGAAGCTATGTTATGTCTCAATAAAATGAGGTAAGTTTGATTAAAATCAGTCCGATTAGAATAATAAAAAATCCACTAACTTCTCTTAGCTGCGCACACTTACCCGCAGTATGGGTAAGTGTGCGTATTGTGAGCTGGTTGCATTGAGGATTCTGAAGCTAAAAATCTCAATACAAAATGCGAAAACGTTTCTCTCCCCTTAAACCTCGTCCGATTTTTCCGATTTTTGGATATGTTGTAGATATAATGAAAAACTATGTCTGTACGTTTTCCTTTCCAATAAAATATTTCTTAGAACGAAACAAATAAAAAAAATAAAAAACAGAAACGTACAGACCTAGGTCTTTATAATAACTACAACATATTCAAAAATCGTGGAAATCGGACTTGATTTAGGGGGTGAGAAACGTTTTCGCCCGGAGCTAGTTTTGTATGGATTTTTTTTGACAGCTACGATTTTAGCGGCGCTTCACAATCCTCTTAAGGTGATTTTTCTTCGAAGTGGCAAAGTTTTATTGATAATTTCTTGATTTAATCATTACCTTAATAAATGATTTGCCAGACACATTTTAATTTTTCTGTCATGCTTAACGTTTAATTTAGATACTAGTTTGAAGTAAAGTGCGCACACTTGCCCCAAAGCGAAAAGAAAGAAAGGATTTTTCGAAAATAGACCCCGAATGGGAAGAATTTGGGAGAGCAGCGAGAAACTATACTACGCGACGAAGTAGTAGCACTACTACTAGTAGTAGTAGCTAGTAAATAAGAGCTATCAAAACATCGACAATACGGTAACACGACAAAAGCGATAAGGTAGTAGTGAATAATGTTTTGCCATCGTTTTTTATCGGATAAGTTAGTATTGATCTTGCTTACTCAATTAGCTTATCGGTGGGTACTAAAGTTGACTGAGACAGCAAGATAAGAACGAACTTTTCCGACAGAAAACGATGGCAAAACATTATTCACTACATCTGTACCGAGTAGAATGTCGGCCCAGTAGGCCAGTAAACGCCATTAACGTTTTTATTTTGTATCGACTCAAAATATATGTGGCATTATCTATGTAAAGGGACCTTATTGTCGATGGCGCTTACGCCGCACTGCGTCACGTGACTTTGTATTTATATCGGAGCATCTTTAATAATGGCGGAAGCACCATCGACAATAAGGTCCCTTTTCATACATAACGTCACATATGGAGTTGACATTTGACATAAGCGCGCGAGTGATCAGAGGGCCCTGTTTCTATTCGATTTGTTTTTAAACCAATCGCGTCACTGGTATATGACGTGATACGAAAAGTCACGCGATGTACCAGTGATGCGATTGGTTTAAAAGCGAAACGAATAGAAACGTTAGTTAGCGCAATGCTTCTTGGCAGGGCCCTCAGGGGGCCTAATATAGCTGCGTTTATCGCGTGACAAAATGTGGATAAAACATCCGTCACTTTCTGACACGTATATAAGTACAAGAGTGACGGATGCTTTATCCACATTTTTTCACACTATAAATGCACTAGGCTCGCTGTTTTCAGCTTACGTCAAATCCTATACGCGTTATGGATCTTGTCTAGGCGTTCTTTCCTCGTTGAGGGCTTTCTTTAATAAGTAAGACCCTTACCAAATAGTTATAGCAACATTTTAATAGATAGTTTGCTATAAAATTCGTTAAGGCGTCTACACTTTCTTGATTTCCGAAGCATTTCATACAAGTTACTTAGCCCTAAATTTTAATTGCCCAAACTTGTAATATCTATAATTTACATACTACATACAGCTATTTAAGCTAAAAACAAACAGCGGGCGGGACGGGATGGCGACGGGACGCTTCTTATTATTGCTATTATTGCAATGTCCTCCACGTTTCCTTATCCATTGCCATTTCCTTACTATTTGCTACTTAATTCATTAATTTTATTATGCTTCTTTCCAGGTTTTCAGCAACCAGCGCCAGTATTCCAGCAGCAGGACTTCCAGAACAACATCTTTGACCCGCCCCCCGGCGCATACGGACCCCCCTCCCCTGTCGTGTTCCCTAGCCAATCCTACGAGGGACCCCCACCGCCCGCCCGCAACCCTGCGCCAGTATACGGACCCCCAAAACAAACCTACGGACCCCCAAAACCAGTATACGGACCCCCAAAACAATCCTATGGACCCCCCAAACAAACATACGGACCCCCAAAACCAGTATACGGACCCCCTAAGAAAACATACGGACCACCGAAGCAGAACTTACCGAAACCGACCTACGGTGCCCCTTTTAAACCGCCTAAGATAAGTTTCCCTAAGCCAATTTACGGGGTTCCAAAACCGGTATACGGACCACCTAAGCCTGTGTACGGGCCGCCGAGAATACTGCAGACTAACTATGGACCCCCGGTCAATAATAATAATCAAAATATTCCTCTACCAGAATTAGGATTGATCAATTTACAACAAAGTTTTGGTTCGATTGATTCTGGATTCGGGAATTCCGTTTCCAACTTTGGACATTTTGGTAACAATGACCAACCTGCTACAATCTACGGGACGCCATTGCCTTCCTTACCGTTGGACCTAAAACCAAACTTCCCTATCCCATCTGATGTCTATGGCCCGCCTGGTCACGTGCTAGGTCCCGTGGGACCTAACGACCAAGTTGTAGTACAAGACCTAGGTAATATCCATTACGGCCCTCCGCAGCCGGACCCTAACCCCCGTCCCCCACACCCAGGCATTCCCGCCCCTCCAACTCCCCCTCACGTCCTCTACGATGGATGGAAACCAATTCCCGGTGTATCTAAACCATTCCTAGATCATGCTGAGAACCAAATCGGAGACCAGTATGGACCACCTCCGCCTGCCCCGGTCCAAGAAACGCATCTCAACTTGGATGGTCATAGTCTACCTCATGCTAATGAGCCACCATCGTTCTCTGGAGCCCAAATAAATACAGGCTACTCCAACGTACATCAGGACATCCTAGCTACTATTGATTTAAATTCCCTCGTCAGAGGAGATTCCAACCACATCGATCAATCCAAGACCGTATTCGAAGCGCATTACACAGAGCCAAGTCATCAAGATATAGGCTTGCAAAATCTGCCTTCAGCTCAAAATAAACCATTTGACTCATACGGCGCTCCTCCTGAGGAATCATTATCTGGTGGCTCGTACCCAGGTTCCATAAGACAGCAGGGGGCTAAGGGACTAGTGCCACCTTCAGGAGTTTATGGAGTACCACCAGGAAGCCAATATGGAGCGCCACCTAGACCACCACCTGCCAACTTGCCAATTCCATACGGTTCTTTCTCTGGAGGAGGCCACTCAGGTGGCAGCAGTCCTCGCCATCCAATTAAATTCAGAGATTCTGTCCCTGAAGGTCTGCTCCAACATATAGGCCATGTTACCCACCACAAAGACGTCCACAGCGTTGACCACGTTAAACAAGGACCAGCATATTTACCTCCTCCGATTAGAGAGGTAAAAGATGTACACCAACAGACTGGTAACCATGGGGTTGGCGGGCTTTCTCTGTCAATAGAACCATCCAGTTTATATAGTCTTCCACATGCGGGCAACCCTATCAACTTCCAACATCACCAACAACAACAACAACACCAACAACACCAACAACAACAACAACAACAACAACAACAACAACAACAACAACACCAACATCACCAACAACAACAACAACAACAGCAACACCAACAACAACAACAACTCCAACAACAACACCACCAACAACCAAGTAACTTATACGGATCCCCTATAGACTCCTACTCCGTCCCATTGTTGACTGTTGGCGACCACACGGCTCTTGGCTCAAACACAAACGCAGTGACAGCGACCATAGACGGCACTATCCTGGCGAACCTGTCAAACTTAGACGCTGCAGCGATCCTGAAACACTGTCCATACCACGAAGCTATCTTAAAAGCAGCTAAATTAGGAGAGCAGATACCTTCAGAATTGGCTTCTAGCTACGTCGCTAGCTTGAGCTCTTTGGGGTCCACCTTATCCAAAAGCCAGCAGACTCTCATCTCGCCACAGAACGGGTTTAACACGCCCGCAGCAGGAAGCGAGTCCGTATCCTACAATTCCAAAGACCTATCCACAGCTTCGCATACGTTAGTAGAAACTATACTACCAAGCAATGATATAAAGAGCGAAAAAACTGAGAAGACAAGTGTACAAAAAGGAAAATCGTTGAAAGACGAATCTGGGAAGCATAATTACAAACACGACGGGATACAACAGCAGATTCTTCAAACGTCGGAGAAGATTAGGAATTTGAGCGAAGAAACTAAGCAGTTGCAGCAGAAAATTGTGTCTACCAGCCATACTTTGAACGAGGTGAACGGGCAAATAAATCAGTTTGGTCAAAAGGAGAATCAAGGAAGCTACTCGTTCCAGATCCAATCATCAGCAGACCATAACGGTAAAGGCAAAGAGCCTTCCGTACCTCATGAGCAGTTGCTTTCTGAAGGTCTATTACAAAGCATTTTACAAGCTATAGAACAGCCAGCGCAGAAACCTAGACAAGTGAAAGTACAAAACCAGAACATCAACTTCGAACATGCAAATACTTTGGACTTGGCTAATTTGGATGCTGGAGGTCTAATTCTGCCGGCAGGCTACGAACCCATCGACAGAACCAAAGCCAAAGAATCGAATAAGCAAGTATCTATTGACCAGGAAATTCAAAGCACTCATAAGGATATCAAACAGATTTTGAACAGCGAAATAATTCACAGACACAGGGGTGATATCCCGCATACTGAGTGTGATTTGAGAGCTGATAATTCTATCACTCACACTATCGTTGTGCCTCCCCCTAACGTTGATAAAGTTGCTCCAGTGGAAGAGATAGAAGATAATGATGTGGCTATCTATTTCGATGAGAAAACTGAACTGACAGAAAAGGAACCAGTAACAGAAATCTCGGTGGCGACGAGTATAAGCGAGAGTGTGGAGCACAATGATAAACCGGAATTTGGAGATAAAATTGAAAAGAAACAGTAGGTGATGGTGTTTTGGGAACTCTAGTCTGAAGAACCAGTGAGCACTTAAAAATTGAGCTACTTTCACGGCAATATGTAGCCCTTATAGACTTAATAAGTCTTAAATCTAAATTCATAGATCAAGACTCACGTAAGCATTTAAATTGTTGTAAATTATTGGTGACTGTACGAATATACCATATTAAAAGCTTTACTGTTCAGGCATTTTAAAATAGCTTTAATAGCAATGATACAATATCGAGTATTTTTATAATTAAATTTAAAATTATTTATGATGGATATTAGAAATGGGAGTTAAGTCTAGAACTACACAGTCAAAATGATTTTATAACATGAAGGAAAATCGAGTAATATAATTCGCGCATTTACTTTCTCAACCTCTTATCTGATAGAATATTTGATATATGATAGGAAAGTAGTCTTTATCAGCCTTGGAACATGAGTGTTTTTTCTATCTGTTTATTCGATCAGATAAGAGATTAAGAATGTAAAGGGACGAATATTCCGGCTCACTGGTGCACAATTGCCATCTCTATTTTGTAAAAGGTGTTAGAATTTAATATTGATTCAACACCTTTTTTATACAAACGATTTTAATATAAACGAATTTAATTTAATTTATTTATAATACCGCCATCTATCGGAGATCTGAGGAAACTCCGCAGTTTAAACGATCTATCGCGCTTTAGATCTTTTGTAAACTATGTCCGGAGTTTGTTCAGATCACAAATTAATTATTTAATTTAACATTATTTATACCTAACCGTAATTTAAATTTAAGAAACTCAGTATTTTCGGGTGTTTTTTTCACTATTTATTTCATTTAGTTAAGTGGAAGTTATTGTATGTACGATCGTACAAATGTTTTTCGACAAATTAAATGTACAGTTATAAATAAGACGTTTTATTTGTTGATAACCATAGCCTTTGCCTGCGTGTAGCTTTTCCCTTGGGAACTATACATTAGAAAACATGCATAGATTTTTTAAAACGCATTTTTCAACAAAATATGAAAATACCGTGAAACAGATCACCAAAAGTGAGATTAAAATAAAAATTGGCCAAGAAATACCTCTTCCTACCAAAACAGAATTTAACATGGAGTTGAATACGGCCGACCTGTTACATGACGTCACAGTGCAAATCATCTCTCTGTCTAATAATAATAAATCACTGTCTAACTAGCACTTTAAAATACTTGTATTTCATACCTATTCCATAAGAATAAACAATAACTACACGTAGAAGCGAATCTCCTTTGACCAGGCCCCAAATGCCGCGCTTTAAATACCTACTTCCCCCTTCACCCCGCTACGCCCCTCTGTCTTCCGCGCCCAAAGTTAGGGCTGTCACTTGCGAAATATTTTAATCGGTTTATGGATGTGGTATACAAGTTTAGTCACGAAATGTTATTAATGTTTTACTTCAACGTGGAAACATTGTTGCAAAATGAGTTTTTACATTTACTACTTTTTGATGATATTAAGGTTATCTCATAAAACTCCTTTATTAAATCAATTATTTCTAATTATTTTGACGTAAATAGTCGTTCACCTCCGCAGGGGTACCTCAGGGAAGTAATTTGGGACCTCTATTGTTTTTATTATACATAAATGACCTTCCCCAAGCTACTGTGCAAAAGTGTATACTTTTTGCTGACGACACTACCTTAATAGTAAGGGGAACTGACAAAAATTTGTATGAAACAAATATAAATAAAGCATTAGCAGATATCAATACTTGGACATGCAATAATAATCTTAATATTAATCTTGAAAAAAGTTCATTTGTACAATTTCATTCTTATAAATCAAGCCCGATAAATTTGATAGTTAATCATAATTGCATTCCCGTTAATGAAGCTCATAGTGTAAAATTCTTAGGTTTATTTATTGATAAACATCTGAACTGGAAGCTCCATATTGATTCAGTCTGTTCTAAATTAGCGAGGTTTGTTTTTGCTTTAAGAGAACTTAGAAAATCAGTTTCTACTGCGGCATCGCTAACTGCCTACCACGGCTATGTGACATCTACCCTTAATTACGGACTTTTGCTATGGGGCAACTCTGTTGATGTAGAGAGGGCATTTATAATGCAGAAAAAATGTCTGCGTGCAGTAGGTTGTACTCGGTTTGATGAAAGCTGTAGACCACTTTTCCATAAGTTTAAAGTTCTCCCCTTGGCTTCTATGTATATATTGAAAGCATGTCTCTTCACTGATAGCCATCCAGAATATTTAAAAAAACGTGAAAAACTGTTCGCTGGAAAATCAAGAAGTCAGTATCAATATCTGCTCCATCAACCATGTTGTAGGTCTGACATCTTTAAAAGAAACGCCTGTAACATGTGCGTGGTATTATTTAATAACCTTCCCAATGAATTGAGGGTGTTACATGGTAGCGTGCTCAAGACTAAGTTGACTGCATGGCTAAGGGAACACTGTTTTTATAGCGTTAAAGATTTTGTTAACTTTAATAGAGCATAACAACGCTGATGTATTGCGAGCTAATTTATTGTTGCCAGTTATTTTTAAATTATTGTGACCAATCTAATATTTTGCATGTCGATTTTAATGTCGGCTGAATACTGATTCTGTTATTTATTTTATGATCTTATTGTAACGTATTCTAGCAAATAAACATTTCTATTTCTATTTCTATTTCTATTTCACTTTTTAAAACACTATCTTAGTTCATCCATAAACACTAAAATCAACACAAATACGAAAACCAATTCAAGATACAATACCAATATCTTGGTTAATATATATTCCGTGTGTGACGCCCCTGAATGACTAGACACCTCAGGTGTCTCCAGGCGGTAGGTATCTAACGCGCCGAGCGCGCGTCCGGAGCCGGGAGTTTCGCTTCTACGTGTTATTTATTCTTATGCCTATTCCCTATTCACACGTAAGCACGTAACCACTGCTTGACCACTTTTTGTCGCTGCGATGTGGTGTGGCTGTGGTACGTGTGAATAGACCCTTTCCCTCTTATTAATACAAGTGACCCCTAAGTCGTGAACCGAAATAATGGTTTCTAACGCAGCATTTCAAGGCGAATTCAATGCATTAACTCCAAAAACCAACAATTAAACCTTGTTGAAGTAAAACTTAATTTCTTTAAAGAGTAAAAATTACCAACCGTGTGGTCACCCTATTCTACTAGACGAGTTATGTACCTATGAGTCCGACAGTTCAACGCAAGAAGTAGGGTAACCATGAGATTCAGTAAATTTAAAATTTATTTTTTTATTAATTATTTCAAAATGTATAAGTACGAGTGCTTTAACTAACGTTAAAGAGTCAGAAAAGCATATTTATTTGTGTTCACGACAATCACGACTCAGGAGTTACCCTGTAGGTATAACGGGAAATAGCGTGTGCTTCAATTCAATTATGGCTTCTGTCCAGTGGGACAATTCTGCCAGTGTCAAGGTTGGAAGTTACACGTTGTACGCGCCATAGAATAAACAAAACAATAATAATGTTTACAAGTTTATTACCATCACAACAGTTGGTTGTTTGCTGTACAAGCTTTAGGTATTTACTAGGACACGCGACGTGTGTTAGGTTTGGTGGTTAGAGAAGAAGAGAGCGATGGCGGCGGTCGGCGGCAGCTCCAGGCTTTCCGAAGACTCCACGCTATTGGTCCGCGGCGGGCTCATGTGATTGGTTAGCGCCTCACGCATGCGCGAATATCTTGACATATGTGTAAATCCGCGAGCCGGCGAGCTGTCTCGTGGAAGCGCCGTCAGATGGCGCGAACACACGTGATCGGTGTAAATGATATCAAAAAAAATCATAAGTCGACAATGTACAGTGATCCTCTAGCCTCCGTGAAGCGATGTAACTTTACGAAGACCAGATGGGATTTTCTTGGAGCAATCCTTCCAAAGGCGAAACGTGTTCAAACTTGAATTCTTCATTATACTGCACATTTGAATGTTAATTTACTGCATATAAACATCACATGCATCACATGCATCATATGCATGTCTGCATATGGACATCATTACTATCCATTAAACAACAAAATATGCAAAAAATAAATTACAACAAAGAAAGCGACGCCATCTTGTCGAAAACCCAAAGAGAATCCATAGCGTGTGCTTGAAGTATGCTCTGCTCCCCTGAAGTATTATCTGTCATTATGAAATTTAAATTGGACAGAAAGGAACAATGAATACTTTAACTAAAATTTTATTTCTCGTTTATGAATAAGGGGTGTCATCAGAGGCCCTACTTTGAAAATCGAAGTTCGAAGTTACGTTCGCTCCATCCCATTCTTTCGATTTAGTCTCGAATGACAAGTGACAGGGTTGGAGCTAACGTAACTTCGAACTTCGATTTTCAAAGTAGGGCCTCAGGGTTGGAAGTCTTTTTAGTAGGGTAAATGTAGAGTGGAGTCGAGATTCATATTAAAACGTGCGTCACACTGATACCTACTCATCTTCAATCATTTTTGGCATTCCACAATTTATTCATATATTAATAAAGAAAATAATTACTTATATTAAACATCGCTTGATATGCTTTAACATAATCAGAGAAAGAAAGTTCTTAAAACTTATACAGTTCGTTCGTTCAATAAAACATACCTACATTCTTTAGACATACCCTTATAATCAGTGTGTTCAAATAGTACGCAGTACCGCCCTTTAAAGTCGCCGACTCAACTTTGTGTGCGCCTCGGCGGCTTCTTTCACAGATTAATAACCGGCTTCTTTGTAGCAATTTTAGCGGCACATCAAAGCAACCCTTGGTCCAGTCAGAAAAAAAAGAAAATGACAGTCAAATAAACGTCAATCAGAGAGGTCTAGCAAGTGGATGCGTTTCGCCGAAGAAAGCGCTAAACAAGCCGCAAGCCGCTACGAAAGCGCTAAATGCCACACTAGTTAGTTTTGGTCCGCTCTCGGCCAGATTTTGTACACAGATAGAAAAGAACCAATAGTGAAAAATGTATAACTGCAAAATGAATCTTGTATTAAATCTCTTTTGAACTAATGTTTCGATGAAATATCTTGGCGCACTAATTAGTAACGAGCTTAAAGCGGATAAAGCGCTTTTATCGGCAGACCAAGTTCAATTCCAATCCGATGTTTGGTTGGTTGGTTTTTTGGAAGATTACTTTCTCTAGTGTGTGTACTTAAATAAAATACGATAAAACTTTTAAAAATACTTATTAACTGCAAGCTGTTACTTTTATATGTAGCAAATGGATACACAGTACAATAATACATCCTTGAGATATATATGTGAAGGTTGTTTAAGCTCGGATCGTAAGTTAAATACAATTTATGATGTAGACTTCAAACGAATATTTCTGGACCTGTTGGATTCATTGGTAAGTATTTAAACGATTTTGGCGTCAAATTATAGTATAGTTTACATGAAACTTGTGAAGGTTTTCACATAAATTACCTATTGTGTTAAAGTTGAATGAAATTACTGTTATTACTGCGTTTGTACACAACAAATTTAATCAATTATTAAAACATAAATATTACTTGTTTGGTATGATGTTTATATTATAACATTTAGAGTTTTGATGAAACTTGGAAAACCAGGTTTGCAAACATGGTCATTAGTAAACTTCTCATTGTTTTTTAATTTCTGGAGCTACTTACTACTAAAGTTGTTATCATCATATCAGCTGATATACATCCACTGCTGGACATAGGTCTCCTCTGTGATTGATTTTGTGATACTTTCATGTAAAGTATATCGTAACACACAAACAGTTGTCAGTGAAAATTCAACTTTGTGATGTACAACCATGGTTTATTCTTGTACTGTACTGCATGCAAAATATAATATAACCGCTTAAACATTCAAAATACGATACTTTACAGGAACAAGTAAACCAAGACCTGTTACTCTGCTGGGAATGCACTGCCATAGTTAGATCTGTGATCCGGTTCCAGAAACAAATCAGAACAGCTCATGATTGCCTGGTACGTTATATGGTAAGTAAATTTTTTTTCATATGAGGAGCAGGGCTTGAAATACCGGTATTTTTGAGAACCGGTACTGTGACCTTGATGGGAAACCTGTACCAGTCTAGGTACCGGTACCGTGGGTACCGGTACCATGCTAGGTACCGGTACTTGTTGTACCGGTATTTTGTAAGAAATACAGGTATTTTACCGGTACTATACCGGTACCAATAAGGCTCGAATACCGGTACAAATACCGGTAATCAGTAATAGTGGGTATAAGTGCGAGGAAGGGATAAAAAAGACAGAATAGTATAGGCATGGCACCTATGTTTCAAGCGGCAAATGGCCTGATGGTCGGTCAGTTAGATTCAGGTTACTTGTCGATAGTCAACGGCTTGACGCACGCTAACATAATATTATTTCGCTTAAAATTTTGACATAGGGATTTGTGCTTTAGATTATAAATAAGTAGGTATTGCCGAGTTTTTCAATGGACGGTGACAGTAAGTGTAATTACACATTTTAGTTTACTACCTATATCTACTCCTTCAGTCATATATTATCATAATTTGTTAAGTAGTTTATGGAGCGTAACCACTGAAAAAAAAAAAACTGATATGTAAGATGATGTTAGTTGATGATCATGATGATGGTGATGATGATGATGGTGATGATGATGGTGGTGATGATGATGATGGTGGTGAAGATGACGATGGTGATGAATATGGTGCTGATGATTCACCATGATCACCACCATCACCACCATCATCACCATCATCACCATCATCACCGCCACCACCATCATCACCATTACCACCATCACCACCATCACCACCATCACCACCACCACCACCACCACCACTTTGCACTTTTGGTCAGTCTTTTTTAACCGACTTCAAAAAAAGGAGGAGGTTCTCAATTAGTCGGGATATTTTTTTTTATTTTTTTTTTTGTATGTTCCCCGATTACTCGAAGACCACTGGACCGATTTGAAAAATTTTTTCGTTGTTCGAATGGGTATACTTTCTAGTTGGTCCCATTGTCACCACGTCAGGATCTGATGATGGGATCATGGAGAAATCAAGAGAACTCCTCAAATATTATAGGCACACCTATAGCGATTTTGGTATTTTTACTACCGCTAGCTACGATTCCTCTCCTCATCACGGTGAACACTTACCATCGTGACCCGTGGGCTCGCTTGCTTACTTTAGCATTAAAACAATTAGAATGAGCCCTAAATTGTATACTCGAAAATCTATTTTTTTTTTTCTTAATTAATGGCTTTCACTCCTTGTTTTTAACAAGGTGTATTTCGCCAGTATCGAGTTTTAGACAATCACCATGGACTTATTAGAGAAACAAGTCCATGGATATCACACGCGAGGACAATTGTTCGGTTAAAGAGATTTACTCTGGTGGACTAAACAGAAGCACATGGGGTTAGCTCCACGCGCTATTATAAAGTGAGCTACACACTTTTATCCTGTTATTTTGTTGAATAGTTAAACGTATGTAATATTTAAATTGCCTCTAACGTTGTTCACAACTATTGTTTATTTATCATACCAAATGTTATTAATACCTGAAGTATTACAAGTGCAATAACAGTTTGGCTACCAAAAATCTTCTATGGTTAAATATTTAATAGGCCATCTTGTATTTGTATAAGTAACTTGAATTAACTTGTTTATTTAAATCGAAGGTTTAAAACTACCTACAGATAAAGATTTTTAGTACGGTCTTTTAAAAAGTGGAAATATACTAAGGCAAATTTTTTTTTTTTAGTGGCAACCCACGTTGGTCTTTAATTACATTTACGAGGGTATTTTTTCAAACACACAACAAAACTTGTTAAGTTTGGGTGTGTAATTAATTGAATAAACCCAATGTACTTACTAATTTTCATTTTACACAACACTATGGTCCATTCCAATGGTTTTCTTATTTAGTAAACACTTTTATAACCTCAAAATGCATCATTTTTGGATAAAATGCCCGACTTCGGCTGAATAAAGCAACTAGAGACCACATTTTGCCCAGTATTTTCCTGGTTTTACATCATGGATAGTTTTTTTTACGACATAATTGATATTTTAGGCGAAAAGGGAGCACTTTGAGGTTATAAAAGTACTAAAAGAGACAAGTCTGTAGGAATGGACTTTATATACCCTATAAATTGTGTCTTCATTTGTACAGTCAACAGTATAAATAAGTCATCATTTATGTACCTTGTCACTTTAACGTCGTGTTTGAAATGTCATACAAAATTGTGAAACGATGGAAAGCGACAAGGTACATAAATGATCACTTATTTATGCTGTTGACTGTACAACAAAAAACAACTCGGTACGGAGCGGAATCGATTCGTGAGCGTTATGATTGCTGGGATTGACCTGGTATTTTTGGTTTTTGATTCTTACTGCAAAGCTTATAGGATAGGAAAGACGAGAAATTTATGGTTGTGCGAACAAATTTGCAAGCAAAAATAAACCGTTATTTCGAGCAGGAACAGTTTATTTTGCTCTTTGATTAGAACTGAAATAATATTGATTCTGTTTGAGCGGAATCGAAATGAAAATGCTCTATTTTAAATGTATGGTGTTTCTGACAAGCTGGTTAAAAAAAACAGGTTTCCGAGCCCTTGCCTCAACAGAGCAACCTGGTTTGTTTACATTTATTTAAGTATGTAAACAAATGTAGTATAGTACTTTTTCACTATAGTACAGGCAAACAATACCTAGAATAATAATTAAGCAATGTATAATTCCAATTTCAGATATCTCAAACAACGCAACTTACATCTTTGTCAAGACTGGCAAAATGTACCAATATAACCGAAGATTTTCATTTAAATGTGGAAAACGATGACAAATCGTGGATCGATGAAAGCATAATAAAATATGATCTTATTAACTCAGCATCACACATAGAAATCGATGTAGACACAAATGTACATAAACCACACGCAAACGTGAAAGATTTTGCTAAGGATAGTGAAACTCAACCAGTTTTTATCAAAATCGAGGACAATGATTTTGATTATGGTGATAGTCTTTATGAGAATGAAAATAATGAATATCCCGGGGATAAGGATGGAGTGGTAAGCTTTATTTTAGTACGTCAGATCAGTATTAGCAGTATGTCCTGCTAAGGGAGAGGGGCAGGGGGCAGCTATTGGGGGCAATTTTTCTGAACCGGGCTAGAAATAGTACATTACTGCACGGACCGGGAAATAGGCCGTTGCGGGACGAGTAGAGTTAGCGTGGCCGAGACGCAGTCGAGGCCGCGCTATATACTCGTACGAGTCCAGCAACCGCCCTTCCCGGTCGAGGCTTGTATAGTGTTTTTCTCCAACAATGTGAGGAAATTTAACACAATTGTCAATAATATTAAACACAGTCCCGACATTTCCTTGAAAAAAAGAACAGAAACGTATGATTTAGTATAACACTGAAATAAAGCATAACATAAAATCATCAATTTAAACGTAATAAATTCAATTTGAATAAAATATAGTTGAAACTATAACATTTATTACGCGTTTATGTTATTTCGGTAATTTATTTTGTTTATGAACGCAATTTCTATTTAAAAAAGTCAAACTATTTGGCACACTCTTAAATACGTTGTAAACGCTGTTTGAAAAGGCTTAACTTTTTGGTCTAGGTATGACATTTAAAAAGTAAAATATACAAGGAAGAATTTCGATTGCACGAGTGTTTGGCTGTTTGGAGATAGTTATCCTAGTCCAAACATGGTTTTAAAAAGTAAACCACCAGGTACGTAATGAAATTTCATACATTTTCGCGGCCGCTGTCGTAGGTAAATAATAACTTTGTTTTTTTTTAATTTTGCCTGGACCTGGAACTTACAACTTCGCGGGCGGATTTGACAACAGTAAGGTTAACATTTCCGAGCATGTGGGAGAAAATCTATTTTTCCTCAAACATGCAATGGAATGTTGGCGTTATGTTAGTTATTTTAGGCTTTAAAGTATCACGTTTCGGGCGGAACACCTCGAGAGAACTGTAAGTAAAGGAATTTCATACAAAATTGAAGGCCAAGGGCGGGAAGACTTTTTTAAATTTTTAAATTTAAACATGGCGGCTGTGTTTATGAACGGGCGAAATAGCTGTTTTATTTCTAATATACTAAGTCGTGCATCCAACCATAGCGTTTGCATGTTTATATAAAGGCACCAGGTACCAGGAGGGCAGAGGTTATTAGGGGTGCGTAGCGCAACTTAGATCGCAGGCGATGTAGCACGGTGCGGTGCAGCGGCGGCGCACCCGACACAGCGCGGATGACTGAGCACTGTAGGTTACCTTTAATGTTTATGAACTCCTAGTATTTGACGTTGTAATTTTTTTAATGAATTATATGTTTGAAAAAAGTACTATACTTACCTCGCCGTGAAAAGGGGTTGCCAGCGTCGTAACTATCGTATCGCGTGTATATAAACTCGGCCGGCAACCCCTTACTTCCCGGCCTCTGTAGTAATGTACTAACTTTAAAAGTAAAAACAATTTTGAACCAGGGTAATAAAATTTGGACTACATATGTTAACCCGATGACAATGAAATATTGTGGTATCTAAGAGCTGATCTGATGATGGAGTCGGAAGGTGGCAATAGGATCTCCACTATACTTAACGTAGACCCGCCGTGTTGAGACTCATTAGTTTGGTCTCGATAAGCAGATAATTAATGCAAAAAAAGACACTCTGCAACAAAAAAAAAACATTTGGTTCCAGGTAGAAACAAAAACTGATAATTTAAATAGAATAGTAAAAAGTAAAACAAAAAGCAAGAAGAAGAAAAGAAAGAAAGACGAATACGACGCGTCCGACGACGAGCCGCTGAAACCTAGCAAGAAGGGGAAAAAGGGGAGGGCGAAAAAAAAAGAAACTGGTATTGTACAAGATTTTTATCAATTTGCTATGGTCGTACAGAGGGCTCAGACAAGACGCACTACGCTAACTAACGTTTCTATTCGATTCGTTTTTAAACCAATCGCGTCACTGGTAGACCACGTGACTTTTCGTAACACGTCATCTTCCAGTGACGCGATTGGTTTAAAAACGAATCGAATAGAAACGTTAGTTAGCATAGTGCATCTTGTCTTAGCCCTCTGATGTAGTGAATAATGTTTTGCCAACGTTTTTTGTCGGATAAAGGATGATTTCCACCAAACGGCTCGCATCGCATCGGATCGGAAAGGATACGGACGGAGGCGGCGACAGCCGATCGCGTCTGGTAAAATTATTATTGTCTATTTATGACGGAGCCGATCGCGCGTCGCAGCATACGCTCGGCTACGATCGCGTGTCGCGGAAGACGCCCGCGGTCAAGTTGCTGTGCGCGGCTTGGTAATATAGACTTTAAATACTGTGAACATGATTTAATATCGTTTGAAGACCATACAATTCTTTCCGTTCCGATCCGTTGCGGGCCGTTTGGTGGAAATAGTGCTTAAGTTCGTATTGATCTTTTAGGGAATGTAAAAATTAAGTCGGATACAAAAGCTCCTTATTAAAAAGTAATTTTTGATTTTTGGACGTGACCGATGTCCACTCTGACTTTGGCAAAATACATCTCGCTGACAATTGGCAGATGTGCAAGCCATATTAAAAAAAACATGTTATATTGTTTTTATTTATTGTTGTCTATTATTCAAGATGAGGCTATAAAGGCCGATAAGGCTGCGGCCAAACGAGGTGGCAAGCGGGAGAAGCCGGCGGGCGTGGTGACCAACCCGCGGGTCAGCAGGAACTTGGAGAGGCTCAACGTGTTGGACGGACAGATCGAGATGGTGGTGCTCAGCTGGGAGGAGGCTAGTACTACCACTATATCTAGATATAGCATTCGGAGGAGGGGTTGAGGAGAGCTTTGGGAGAGAGAGAGGGAGAGAGAGAGAGAGAGAGATATATATCAGAGAGCGCGAGTGTAAGTGATCATCTGGGGCATAGCGAGAAAGAGAGGGATAAATAGGGATAGGGGAGAGAGAGAGAGATATCAGAGAGCGCGAGTGTAAGTGATCATCTGGGACATAGCGAGAAAGAGAGAGAGAGAGAGAGGGATAAATAGGGATAGGTGAGAGAGAGAGAGAGAGAGAGATATATATCCGAGAGCGCGAGTGTAAGTGATCATCTGGGGCATAGCGAGAAAGAGAGAGAGAGAGGGATAAATATGGATAGGGGAGAGAGAGAGAGAGAGATATCAGAGAGTGCGAGTGTAAGTGATCATCTGGGGCATAGTTAGAGATGGATGGTTTGATTTAAGATGGATAGGTTGATGGATATTATAGTAGATGAATATAAGAATGAATGTTTGGTTATGGATGGAGATATAGATATGTTGATAAGATGTATGGATTTGTGGATGGATGTATGTATCGAACGGCGCGGCAAGCGGGAGCAGCCGGCGGGCGTGGTGAGCAATCCTCGGGTCAGCAGGAACTTGAAGAGGCTCAACGTGCTGATCGGACAGATCAAGATGGTGGTGCTTAGCTGGGAGGAGGCTAGTATTTAACACGTTCGGCGCCGGTGACACAACGTCTGTGATCAAAAAATTCTGACTCCTATGCCGGTGACACATATGTTGTGTTTTTATTTTCAAGCCTTTTTCTCGACAAATTTCCAATTTTTTTTTTTTAATTAAATGTACATTTATGTTATTGAAATATTAATCGAATTCCGCTTTGGTTTTAAAATCTGTAAGTTTTTTAGATTTCATAAAAGTTACCCTTATACAATGCCGATGACACAAATCTGTGTCATTTTTCGACACAAATCGGCGGTTTTCAAATATTTTGCAGTATTTTTTCCAGCACTAGCACCATTCGAATACACGTTAGAAAGACGACTAACGCCGCAAAATAAAAATAAATGCATTTTAATATTTTACCTATAAACTATGCCAGTTAACACGTATTTGTGTCCATGTAATTCGTACCCCTATGCCAGTGACACAAATACGTGACCACGATAATTTCACCCGGCATAGCTTAGGGCTCAGTGAATCACTGCCGGTGCCGGTTTTCAAATATTTTGCAGTATTTTTTCCAGCACTAGCACCGTTCGACTACACGTTAGAAAGACGACTGACGCCGCAAAATTCAAATAAACGCAATTTAATATTTTACCGATAAATTATGCCAGTTGACACGTATTTGTGTCCATGTAATTCGTACTCCTATGCCAGTGACACAAATACGTGACCACGATAATTTCACCCGGCATAGCTTAGGGCTCAGTGAATCACTGCCGGCGCCAAACGTGTTAATACCGTGCAGATCATCTAGGGCCTAGGTTTAGGGATAAACGAGTGGATAGAGGGGTTAAAGGAGAGAGAAAGAGAGTGAGTGAGCGAGGAAGAGAGTGAGTAGTGAGTGAGAGAGAGAAAGAGAGAGAGAGAGAGAGAGAGAGAGAGAGAGACGGATGGTTCTATTTTAGACCGACCCATTATGAATCGTGCGGTAGGCCTTCGGCAACAGCTACTGTCCAACCGAAACTAGTTTTTGCTGCCGAAACCGACACTCACATTATGGGACATGTTTTTGCGGGAAAAATAAATAATGTCAACATTATTAAACACAAATTATAACGTCCTTATGTTAAAATCACGTATTTATATTTATCATTTCAGTATGTCTCTCCCGAACGTAGTTTAAGTTTGGCCGGATTGCACCCGAAACTGAAACTCAGCCGAAACTCGTTTTTTGGCTAAAACTAGGCGGAAACCGAAACCGAAACCAAAAGTTCGGGCGGACACTACAGGCAACCTCTTTGCTCGAATCCAACCGCTTTTTACGTACGGCCACAAACGTTAATTTCAGACCCATTTAATTTACCAATTTTAGCGGACCTGCTAGAGGGGGTGTTCTTTTTATAGTGGTGATTATTATTTATATCTTTAATATTTGAGTAGCTTAGTTTAATTTTAATATAAATACGTTTAGTTTTCATTTTTAATTGTATTAATGTTGAATTCTGTACTTAGTTGGATGTAAATAAAGTCTTTTTAAAAAAATAATCTTGTACTTGTCAATGTCATTACAGATGCCAAGTCATTTGTAGCTTATAGGAAACTCATCCTTATTTTTGTAGAATGTCAGATTGACATTAGACCTAAGGTGGGACACAAGTGACTGTACTTGAAATAAAGTCCAAAATTATTATTTAAGTCTACTTTTTTTCTAGGTAGAAGCCGAGCGCCAGAAGGCTCTTTCGAGCGTGGTGTTCACCCGCCACGAGTACCGCTGCTACCACTGCGTGTTGGGTTTCAACCACCGCGTGAAGCTGGACAACCACATGAAGAAACATGATCCTGTGAGTAGATATCTTAACCCCCAATGCAAAAAGAGGGGGGGTTATAAGTTGAACGTGTTTGTGTGTGTATTGAACATCGTATCTCCTTGATGAATATAAATACCATACCTATCCCACTCTGCCCTCATTACTAAAAAGCCCGAATATCTCATAGAATCGTGAATGTAATAGTGACCTTATTTCCTAAGACACAGGGTTCAATTTGCTTTGACTATCAAATTGCGTATAAGTCCTTTTCATTTAGAAGGGCAGCGCTAAAAGTTATTTAAAAAGTAGATTAAAAAAAAAACGAGTAAAAGAGTTTGAAAACTTCGCTGATTCGTAATGATTCTAATAATGTAAGATACCACTGAAAAGCTTCTGAAATAAAACATGAAATTAAGGATATTTCGTGACAAGGGCATTTTAGGGAAAATTATAAAAATTCAGATTTTAATGCTCAATATCTCCGAAACTGGTAAAAATCGCTGAACATACATAGGGGTTAAATCGATAGCTTTTAAGCTGCTCTATCGGCCCTAGGCGGGTTGACGTCGATTTATGGGATACCCTGTATGTATGATGTACTGTTGTCCCTGTCAGGGCGCCGGCGCGGCGGAGTGCTCGGTGTGCCGCGTGCGCTGCCGCGACGACCGCGCCCTGGTCGCACATAAGCGTCGACACCGCGTCAGGTAATAGCTTTCCTAGTATTTGGCATTATGGCAGAATAGCGACGCTAATGTCGCCATTTGTGGTTTTAATGTTTTATTTGGGCACAAACGATACAATATAAATTAAAGGTAAAAAACATGAATTTAACATCAACCAGAACTTTCAGAAACATAATTATCTTTATCTAATATATAAAATTCTCGTGTCACAGTTTTCGTTGCCATACTCCTCCGAAACGGCTTGACCGATTTTGATGAAATTTTTTGTGCTTATCCGGTATCTATGAGAATCGGCCAACATCTATTTTTCATCCCCCTAAATGTTAGGGGTAGTCCACCCCTAAATTATTTATATGGCAAAACAACGTTTGCCGGGTCAGCTAGTATAGTATAAAATGAAGTCGCTCCCGCTGTCTGTTCGCTTAGATCTTTTAAACTACTTAACGGATTTTAATGCAGTTTTCAGCAATAGATAGAGTGAATCAATGAGTTCTGGATTATGTACGGGAGTTGCAGTAAAGTCACCTAAACCGAAGCGAAGCGAGGGCGGGTCGCTAGTTGAAAATAAAGGAAGCGTGGTTACAACAATAGGAGTAGTTAACAGCAAAAGGAAACAATATTTCAAACATGTAACTAGACAAAATTACTTATTCTAAAGGATGACTTAAAGGAAACCGCAAAAAATATGTTACGTCTCTTGGTCATATTTTTTTGTTCAAAACTGACCACTTTTTTTTTCTTTCATTCATTTGTCTATGGGACCAATATCCATATGATTTTTTACTATTTTTTTTTTCTCAAAAACTGGTCATAGGATTTTATTGCCCTCCAAGTATTTTTATATATTGATCAAGGCACGTAACATATATTTTTTTTATAAAAAAATACCGAAGTTTTTTTTTCCATACTTTCCGTGCGGTGCCCTTTAGAAAGTGACAAGTTAAACATATCGACATTACCGAAACAGTTATTATATTTACACTCTATTAATTATTATAATTATTTTGTATTTTAATGTTAACATTAAAGTATTGCATGTCATCAAAGTATCGGGTATTATATACTGTTAAACGGTACGGTTTTGACATTCACGGATCGATTTTGGCGCGACGCTGCTCCATTCGGCTTGTTGGAGCGGTCGTGGCCCAGCTGTAAAGCTGTAGTGTCGGGTGTGTGTAGATGGCGCTGCGTGCAGTGCGGCGACGCGTCGTCGCGCGCGGCCGTCGCCGCCGACCACGCCGCGCGCGCGCACGGCGCCGCGCCCGTGCACACCTGCCGCGCCTGCGGCCTCACGCTCCAGTACGTGCACCCACACACAGAGAGAGAGAGAGAGAGAGAGAGAGAGAGAGAGAGAGAGAGAGAGAGAGAGAGGGGGGGGGGGGCGCCCACATATACAGACACATACACGTGCAGTGCACTTAACCCAGAATGCTATATTTTGGGCATCATAATACGTTAATTGAAACTATTGAAAGTAATAAATTACCGGGGTACCAAGGTCAAAAAAACAAAAAAAAATGGACCACCCTAAACCACACACACAATCAGAGAGACAGAGAGAAAGAGAGAGAGAGAGAGAGAGGCGCCCACATATACAGACACATACACGTGTACTTAACCCAGAAAGCTATATTTTGGGCCTCTTAATAACAAACTAATAAATTATATAGGTACCCAGGTAAAAAAAAAGGACCACCCTAAACCACACACACACTGAAAGAAAGAGAGAGAGAGAGCACATACAGACACATACAAGTACAGAGAGACACAGAATCACCCATGGCAAAATTACCTTACAATTTATTTTTTTCTTGCCATCTTTATTGGTTTTTTTATTTCTCTGTGGCCATTCTTTTATAAAGTATGTTGTTTTTCTCTGTTATTGTGATCGAGACATTTTTGTAACTTAGCGGCTGTATTATTAATGATAATATTACCTACCCAACATAATCATTTATTCATCATCATCATCATCATCATCATCATCATCAGCCTATATTGCCCTAGATGCCCTAGCTTTTATAAATTATTTAACATTTAAACATAGTTTACTCCTTTGACATTGTACCATTTTAATATTATTTTAAATTGTTTTCATATTACTTCTTTATTTTAATTTTTTACTGTATTTTGATTTGACTATTATTTATTTTATTATTATTGTTATACACTCTGACGATCTTTTTGTGAATTCATGGTATTTTAATTTAAAAAATGACATGTAAATTTTCAGAATGAAATAAATATATCTAATCTGAAAACCAGCGTCGCGGTTTATGCTGTGACATAGTGCTGAGTGGCGTCAATTTCGACGGCACAGAATCACCCATGGCAACATTATTCTTTCCTTCTATATTGTTTTTGTTTTTATTTTTGTGTTGCCATCCTTTTTTTTTTTTTTATTATGTTTTTCTCTGTTCAGTTTTTTTTCTGTGTTCGTCGAATAAATGTTTCTATTTCTATTTCTATTTCTAATCTAATCTAATCTAATCTATTAGTCCACTCCTGGACATAGGCCTCCTCTAATAAGCGCCATAGCGCCCTGTCTTCAGCTTGCCGCATCCAGCATCTGCCTGCAGTCTTTCGCAGATCATCATCCCACCGGATCATTTATTATGTAATACCAATCTGAGAAAGAACTCTTTTTTTTAACCGACTTCAAATAAAGGAGCAGGTTCTCAATTCGTCTGTATTTTTTATTTTATTATTATTTTTAATGTTTGTTATCTCAGAACTTTCGACTGAGTGAACCGATTTTGATGATTCTTTTTTTATGTGAAAGCTGGTGCTTCCCGATTGGTCCCATTCGTATCAAAATGAAGATCTGATGGTGGAATCCATGAGGAATCGACGGAACTCTTCAAAATTTATAGGCACACCTATAGCGATTTTGGTATTTTTCATTGTAGCTCGTGTATTTGGTCTTGGAAAGCACTATTTGTTGAAGTGGAACTGATGATGAAGACCACAGATGGCCACCGGAACTCCTAAACGGTATATATTTCGAGGGTTGCGACAAGATATTTCGATTAAGATAGTTGAGCGACTATGACGAAGCATATTTAGGTTTAAATATATGACTATGACTTTCCCACGGCGTTGCTTGCGGCGAGATTGAAATGTTCTATTGTTTCTTATTAATTGAGAAGTGGGAGAATAACAGCATAATTATGATCACTAAAAAGTATAAAATAAAAAAAAAGTTTAAAAATACAAAAACCCGCCAAAAGTCAGCGTCCAACAATATTTTAACCAAAAGCAGACTTCAGTTGGACTGACCTAGTTATTTACCTACCATTTTAAAGAAGTTATATTTTGCTTTTTGAAGGCGGGCTTTTGTTTTTTTAAACATTTTTTTTTTGTGAGACAAGTTATGGACCGAATTCAAGCACAGTCAAAACGAATAAAATATGCCGTGAAATACTTTAGATCTTATTCATACTATCTTTGCTGTCCTTTTTTCATAAATCAGTAACACACAGAACCAACCGTTTTGCAGATCCCTGGCTAAACTACGGAACCACATGAAGAACCACGGCGAGAGGCAGAAGTGTGACCTGTGCGGGAAAACGTTCCGGGACCGGACGTCGCTCCGGACCCACCTGTTGTAAGTAGATCATTCTCAAATCAATAAATCAGATCAAAAATCACTACAATGGTCATCGTCATCGCACACTACAACGCCCCGGCACCAGATCAGCACCGTCGTAGCTGCAAAGTATGTATGTATGTATGTAAGTATGTATGTATGTACGGGTCAAATCTTATGCCGGGTTCCCACGGCCCGTTGTTTCACAGATCTGATTGCACCAGGCCAGGCCGACAGACCGTGGGAACGGTCGCATCCGATGAGGCCTGTGGTCGCCGTCGTCGCCCGTTCGATCCATCGCGAGTCGGTAAGTACAAAGGCGCGGCGCGGCCCGACGGTGCCTGTCGCGGCCTGTAGGGGCGCGGTTGCGTTGGTTCATTTCAGCCTGGGCCAGCGCGTGCGCGTACACGCACAGGTATCGACAGGCGTGGCGCGATCCGGCCTGGCCTGTAATAACACGGGCCGTGGGAACCCGGCTTTACAAGTTAAATTTGACCCACTTCCCGGTTTCCGATGAAGCTGAAAATTTGCATACACTTTTAGCTCTGATGACAATACAATAATATATCACTATCGAGCTGGTCTGATGACGGAGACTCAGGGTGGCGATAGGAACTCCTAAATTACACGTGATAAACCCGTCGTGTTAGGGCTCGTTAGAATCGTCTTGACGAGTAGGTGACGACTGTGCAAAAAAGTACAGTCGGCAACAAAAGCTTCTCGCAAAACCGGCCGAGTGCGAGTTGAACTCGCGTGGAGAGGGTTCCGTAAATACGTATTTTTTTTGATAGAATTCCTATAGGTTTTCCTGGAATCTAAAAGCAATAAACTATATTTTGTTATATTTTTTCAAAATTTTAGGCTCAGTATTTTCGGAGATCAGGGGGGGGCAAGGGTAAATTTTCGTCTTCTTTCATGTATAAATTCAAAACTATTTATTTTACAATAAAACAAAAATATATTTGCGATTCTCATAACGAGCCCTTTCATTTGATATATGAGACAGTAAGGTTTACAAAACTTTTTTTTAAATTTCCTAATGTGTTCCCCGAAAATGACCCTTATTTAAAATAAAAAAATTTACCCGTGTTTGGGTCATCAAATTATGTCTATCAGTAATTTTGTCAACAACGACATTATGACAAAAAAATGTAAGGGATATTTCCCACCCAAATATTTTATCATACATTTCAAAACTAACTTTAAGACCAGATCAACTCAGTTTGTTTTTCGCAGTATCCACCGCGGTGAGAAGGAATACTCGTGCGAGCAGTGCGGCAAGCGCTTCCTGTTCAAGAAGGCGCTCGAGGTGCACCTCATCACGCACTCCGCGCCCGCGCCGCTTTACTGCCTCGAGGTAATCTTCTCTTAAACGGCCCAACCGATTTTTATGAAACCTACCTAAGAACCACCGCTAGAAAACCTGCTTTCAAATGAAAAAAACCGCATCCAAATCAGTCCACCCGCTTAGAAGCTACGATGACACAGACAGATACACACGTGAAACTTATAGCACCCCTCTTTTTGCGTCGGGGGTTAAAAATTATAATCTTAAGGCCGTAGCTTAATGCACCTTAAGGCTTAATTGACAACATAAAAATTTTTTTTTTCGCGGTTATAATAGCTGTTTAAAAATTAGACTACCCGTGTTTTGCGGTTTTTCTTTATTTAACTTAAATTCGTCGTTAATAATTTATTAAAGAAATAGTCATTAAAAAGAACCTTATATACAAAGTTAGGAATACTGATGTCGTGATCTTAGCATGATATAAAATTAAAAAAGTAACTTTAAACAGAAACAGAACTGACTGTCATGTCATGTCACTTGTCAACCATAACAACTGTAACAACATGAATTCGTCGACTTTGGGCAGATTGCGGCTATCCGCTTTTACAAATCCGTTAGTCACTTTCATTTTTAATAGCGTATATCAAAACAATAGTATTACGAGAATCGAAAGCGCGTCGTTAGAATCAAGTAATCCGTCAGACGGATGAAAAATGGACATGACAGTTGTATATTTTTTTCAATGCCTGTGGTAATAAATGGACTAAGGGCACTATAAGTGTATTCCTAACATTCACAATCCAACTTTTTCTACTGTTTTACCTAAATATAAAAAAAACTACTGCATAAAAAAAAACATTTTTTTTTACTGTAATCGGCAGTGTAAAATCTACAAACGGTATTTTATTTTATTACCTTAGCACATATGAATTGTTGTCAATTGCGTACTTTACTACCTCTCCCTAATAATTTTGCCACAGACGGCAAAATCTACAAAGACACCATTTCTGCTATTTCAATGGAATAAGTTGCACGTTCAGTCTTACTTGATAAATCTTTTTTTAAATCGGTTACAATATGAATTCGTACTTTTTTTTCAGTGTGACATGACCTTCAAGAATCACATGTCATACTACCATCACAAAAAATACAATTTGAAGCATATCGACCCGGCGAAATTGAAGTAAGTGTCTATCTATCTATTTCATCTAATCTATATATATAAAAGGCGAAACAAAATTTCAAAGATGTTATTTTTCGAACATTTAAACATGACTTTATTGTATAAATTGAAACTTTCAACTTTTAATTTCTAAAATGATATCATTTTTCGGACATTTATTATAATCTAGTTAATAAGACATTGCAGTGCCCTGACAGGGTATCAAGTTCCTACTACTAACCACTTACTCTGCCCCCCTGAGTAAAAATGCAATAACTAAATTCAATAGCCAAAGCAGATTCAACTCTCTTCTGTTTGTGACTAGGTTGCAATTTCTACAGATGTTTTGTCTGAGATATCGCCATTATGCTTAGTAGGGCAGTACTAACCACCTTATAATTGTAATGAACTTGATAGCAATAAATGATTCTATGATTCTATGATTCTAAAAACTGACTGACTGACTGAGTTAGGAAGGCAAAACTGAAAAACATTGTAAAGTATCTGCATTAACCTAAAATTTCATCACATTCTATATGTACGGTTTATCGAGTACCACCCGGTATAAATCAAAACCAAACCTGACTGACTGACTTAGATATCAACGCTCAGCCGAAACTACTGTACCTAGAAACTTGAAATTTGGTACAGGGGTTCCTTTCATGATGTAAGTGAGCACTAAGAAAGGATTTTCCGAAAATCGTCCCCCAACGGGAAGAAATAGGGGGAGTAGCGGGAAACTAATTCTATGCGTACGAAGTCGCGGGCGTCCTCAGATATCCTATATATCGTCCTCTAGTATCTCGGAAACGGCTCCAAAGATTTCGATGAAGTTTGAAATATGGGGGTTAACGAGGGCGAAAAGTCGATCTGTCAAGTGGTCATCTTCGGAAAATTTCGTTTTCAACCCGAGCGACGCTCGGTCTTCGAGGTACTATTGTACTATACAGAGTATTTGTGGTGTTATCTATGTAAAGGGACTTTATTATCGATGGCGCTTACGACGCACTGCGTCACGCGACGTTGTATTTATATCGGAGCATCTTTAATAATGGCGGAAGCGCCATCGACAATAAGGTCCCTTTTCATAGATAACGCCACTATTGGTTTTTAGGGTTCCGTAGTCAAACTAGGAACCATAGTTTCACCATGTCCGTCTATCCGGCTCTTCGTTCTACAAAGCTGTTATTTGGCATGGATATACATATTAGTCACGCCGACAAAATGGTAAAATAAAATATTGAACAAAATATTTTTTTAGCGTATCTACCCCTACAGGTAACAAGTAAGGGATGTTTTTTTATTTTTCTTGCCTACCCCATAGTCTGGAGTTTTGTTGGATAGGTTGTTCAAAAATGGCGGGTGTGTGCAAACAATTTTTTCTACTCGCGTACTATAAACCGCTAATATTTATATCGTTAATGGTATCAGAATACCACCTATAGCGTAACCGATGCGTGAAAACAATTCTATAAGAGTTCTATAATAATTATTATAGCATTGTTATTACCATGGTTACGGTCATTCCGGATATCAGTCTTGGCGTTTATTGAACACTTGACATCTTAATTTGTATAATAAACCGTTTAAAATATTTTAATACCGACTGAAACTACGTGTTTTAAAAACAAAATTAGTTTTTGGACTAAATATGTGTTTAAAATTACATTTTTATTAAATTACTAAGTAGATGATTAGTATCCATCGATTTGTTATTTGGTTACCATGGTTACGTTCAATATGGATGTCAACAAAATGGCGTTTCGTTTGACATTCCAACTTGTATGATAAATTGTCAGAACTGTTTTAGTAACTATTAAAATTTGCATGAAATTTGTAAATATTTAACAATAATGCAACGGCCCGCACCAATACAGCACCAAATAACTTGAAATAGAGAATTAGTTCATAATTGTTGTTTTTTGAGATGGTGTTTGTGTAGTAACTTCGGCTTCGGCTTCGGAACCCTGCACTGAGCATGGTCAGACATGCTCTTGCCCGGTTTATAAACCAATCGCGTCACTGGTAGATCACATGATTCTAAAAGACATGTGATCTACCAGTGACGCGATTGGTTGAAAAACGAAACTTAGCGTAATGCAACATGGCTAGGGCTTCTGGCGAGTGAGTGACACATTTTGTATTCTACGTATGCGTTCAAAGCGTTACGCTTTTGGTGTGTCACAGGTACCAGTGTCCGCTATGTGACAAGCGTTTCCTAAAAGCGTTTCGTCTGGAAGAGCACAACTTCGCGGTGCATCTCAAGGTCACGCCAATTGGGTGCACGGTGCCGGGCTGCGACATAGTAAGTAAAGGCCATACCAATTGACTTGTCTTATTAACTAAAATTAGACACTAACATTTTTTTTAAACCTTTTTTAGGGTTCCGTAGTCAACAAGGAACCCATACCACATACATAGTTTCGCCATATCCGTCTGTCCGACTGCAGTTTAATCCAGAGACTTATGGTACTAAAAAGAAGTAATTTGACATATTTTTAACCGACTTCAAAAAAAGGAGGAGGTTCTCAATTCGTAGGGTTTTTTTTTAATATATATATGTATGTTCCCCGATTACTCGAAGACCACTGGACCGATTTGAAATTTTTTTTCGTTGTTTGAATGGGTATACTTTCTAGTTGGTCCCATTGTCAACACGTCAGGATCTGATGATGGGATCTTGGAGAAATCAAGAGAACTCCTCAAATATTATAGGCACACCTATAGCGATTTTGGTATTTTTCACTGTAACTCGTGCATTTGCTTTTGAAAAGTACTATATGGTGAAGTGGAACTGATGATGAAGACCACAGATGGCCACCGGAACTCCCTAACGGTACCTATTTCAAGGGTGGCGATAAGATATTTCGATTAAGGTAGTTGAGCGACTATGACGAAGCACGTTTAAATATGACTATGACATTCCTGCGGCGTTGTCTGCGGCGAGCTTGAAATGTTCTATAGTTTCTCATTAATATTTAGAAGTGGAGCTACGTAACAGTATAAATAGGATCACCAAAATGTATAAAATAAAATAAATGTTTAAAAAAACAAAAAACCGCCTTCAAAAATACAAAAAATAACTTCTTTTAAAATGGTAGGTCAGTCCAACTGAAGTCGGCGTCCCACAATATTTTAAACCAAAAGCCGAATGCAGTTGGACTGACCTACCATTTTAAAAGAAGTTATTTTTTGCATTTTTGAAGGCGGTTTTTTATACGGTAAAATTGTTTGGCAAAATGTCTCGTTTCCCAACCGTTTCATTTGCCAATGTAAATATTTCAGGATTTATTTCAGTACCATCGTGTAGAACCCTATAGTAGTTTAGTTTTTATAAAAATCCTGAAATATTTCACTGAAAAAAAGTGGGTTGGCAACAGGTAGACGCTTGAAATATTCACAGAATATTTAGTGTATATTCACTTTAAAAATAAATTATTTAAATAAGGGTGATTTTTGATTGTGATTTCTATAGATAATGGTAAGGAACCCTTCGTGCGTGAGTCCGACTCGCACTTGACCGCTTTTTTTTTTATTGTTGAATGTTCGGTTCCCTATTAATATTTGTTTGATAAACGCGAGTAATTGGTCCTGAGTCTTGCGATGTTTTCCATGTATATCCCTATATAAGTATTTATATCGTTGTCTAGTACCCATAGTACAAGCCTAGAGCTTAGTTTGGAACAAGGTCAATTTGTGTGAGATTGTCCACTGTTTTTTTTGTGTGTGTGTCAGTCGTGCTCGTCGCGCGCGGCGCTTCGCACACACATACGCATGGTGCATCGGAACGCGCGCGCCACGCGGAACCATGTGTGTGACACGTGCGGCAAGGCTTACACGGTATGTCTAGAATACAATACAATAGAATATTGTCTTTCAACACTTTGAAAAAACTCTTATCTGATATTTCGAGATGTATGCGTTTGAACTTAATTCTCTTCATGTTTAAGTTTAAAATCGTACTTCACGAAATATGAGATACGAGGTTTTTTTCAAAGTAAGTAATGAATGAGTAATTGTACTTTTAACTTTTTTTTGTTGATATTGTTAGTTTTACAAATGATGGTTTAATTTTTACCATGCTTTTTTTTTCATTTAAGGTTGGGTGATGGAACCAGTAATGGACAAGGCACCAATAATGGACACTTGATTTTTATTTTACAGAAGATAACGGTTATTAATTTTTTTTGCAACAATCAATTTGGGACCGTATGAAATTTGAATTAAGAGGGAAGTGTCCATTACTGGTGCCTGTCAGCTAAAAGTATCCATCATTGGTGCCGTCACCCTATATGTTATATGTTGTCGCTGCTGAGGTGAAAAGTTGTATGTGCAACACGAGACCAAAGTTAGCATCTCGTGTCTTTGAATCCCTCGTTGCGCTCAGGATACTAACAGAATTCTTCACTTACCTACTCGGGATCCAAAATCAACCTTGCTCTCTTCTTGCACATATAACTGTTTTATAGCGTTTTTTTAACCCTTTTCCAGACGAAGAAGACTCTGGAAGGCCACATGCGAAGCCACACGGGCGAGCGGCCGTTCCGCTGCCCGCTCTGCCCCTCCACGTTCTCGTACTCCGCCGCGCTCTACAACCACAACAAGCTCGTGCACCGCGGGGGCAAGGTGGGCCGCGTAGCTGCTAGACCCACACTCATACTCACACTCAGTGTGTTACCGTGCAATGCTGTATTAACAATTTTAATATATACACACCCATACTCACACTCAATGTTTTACGGTACAAACAACAAGCTGGTGCACCGAGGGGGCAAGGTCGGCCGCGTAGCTGCTAGACCCACACTCTTACTCATACTCAGTGTGTTACTATGCAATGCGTATGTTACCAACTTTAATACTCACACCCATACTCATGCTCAATGGGCCGCGGGCAGTGGCTGCTACATCTGACAGGCTCCAGGCATAGGTGACAACGATACGAGTATAATAAACAGATATGTTTATTTCAATTCCTTGTCTTGTGTAATCGCAGATAAATTAAACAGTTTTAATGCACTCACACTCCTAGCCATACTTAAAATTAGTGTGTAGGTACCGTGCAATGAGTGTATTACCGGCTTTAATATACTCACACTCATACTCATATCCATACTCAATGTGTTACCATGCAATGTGTGTATGAACGTTTTTACTTAAAAGAAAAACTTCTTATAAACGATACCACACATGATGAAAAAATTAAATGAATAAAAGATTGTTTAATTTCAGAGCGGGCGCCGCGCGCCGGCCGCCGCGTGGGCGCCGACCGACACCCCGGCGTCCACCTAACCCCCCCACCGCTGTACAAACTCGTTGGACTCCATACATACAAGCAAGTGATTATTGCCGTACGAAGGGATGGGAACTTCCCGTGGAAATAATCGGGAAGAAAGAAAATATAGACAGCTATAATAAATTTATTTACTAAATATTGTGGTTTCATTTACCGAAAGCAAAAAAGTAAAGTATTCTTTTGCTATGGGCCACGCACCGTTTACGAGTTATTTACGAAAAACTAAAAAAAAGGGACCTTGGAACAAAAAGTTACTAAGGTGACTATATATGTTCTTCCTTCAGTTATTTATTTAACAAAAATAACTTACAAGTTATTGCTTCCCTTAGAACACCACGACAGCTACAACCATCACAAGTTTAACATTAAAAGAAACTGTTTCGTACCATTTAAGTCGTTATTTGCAATCTCTTTGGCGTGTTAGTGACACACTGGATTCGACGTAAGGCGATAAAAACAGATTAAAATTGAGTTTATATGGCCGACCTGTTACATGACGTCACAGTGCATATCGGATCTCTCTGTCTAATTAGCAGTTTAAAATGCTCGTATCATACGTAGTTCTTGGTCGAATTTATTTTTAATTTCACTTTTGGTGATCTCTATTACGGTGTTTTCATATGCTGGTATTTTGTTGAGAGATGTAAACTGATGTACAGTGAACTAATATTAAAAACGGACCTTATATTTTATAAGGATTTAAAAACTAAGTGCTGACGCGTCCATACAAAATTCTACAACTTTGTATGAGCGCCGATTATTTATTTTTTAAATCCTTATTAAATGAAAGATCCGATCTCAACAGAGATAAATTGTACATACATTTAAACTTTACTTTATTAGTTAACGATAAGTGTAACTAAAAATACAATTGGTTAAGAAATTTTTGATTGGTTGTCAAAATTGAAAAGCCATATTTGTAGGCAATTGAATGGGGAAAAAACAAGTGTCCCTAATTATATGACCACCACTGTATGCGCCGCGTTCGTGGATTGAAAAAAAAATATGCAAGTAATTTAAATAAAACACCGTTATAATATTAAAATAAAAACATTTATTTAAAGAGACATTTGAATACTTACACAATATAAGTAAAAATTTAATATATGTAAAATTTAATATATGTAAAATTTAATGTAAAATTTAATAATAATAATAATAATAATAAAATTTCCAAAGTATGATTAACATTTCTTACCAGCAACATGTACGGTCGGCCAAGAAAGTGGTCTACCAGGTTTGACAAAAGTTTCTGTGACATCTAATTATCGCTAAGGTTGACACTCGTCACTGTCATGATATTATTGCAAGGGAAAATCGAACTTGTTGTATCATGACGTGCAAATGAACTTCAACCGTAGGGTGGTAGACCACATTTTTGGCCGACTGTACACTCGGGTTTATAAGTAGGGATGTTACGGATCCGGAGTTAAAAATTTTTATTTAACGGAGTCGGACCCGGAGCCGGAGTTGAAATTGGAGCCGTATCCGAAGCCGGATCCGGAGGTTTATCGGAGGCGGAGTACCTTTTATTTAATTAATTCCTGGACAAGTCAAAACTTTTAGGCGTGCACCGCGCTGCCGCGGTAAAAGCAATACCTTCAGCTCCGGTATAACTTCGGTAAAAAAATAACGGAGGCGGAGGCGGATCCGAAGGTGTACAACCAAACGGAAGGTCCGTCTTAACGGATGCGGAGGCGAAGCTCCGTAACATCCCTATTTATAAGTAGCAGCACAATATTGTACCTCATCGCTTCGATCATCGATCTATTAATGCAACAGTTCAAACTTCAAACATGACTTCCAGGCATAGTATATTTTAATCGACTACATTCATGTGGCTCAAAATTGAACTTAACTACCTACATTTTATGACACAAATTTAATTGAACTTTCCTGAAATATGACGTCATGGATCAGTAAGTTACGAATTCTTGGCCCTATTCCATTTCTTGCTTGTATCTTTACTTTAGCAAGGCCTGGAATACACTTGTGTGATGTTATTATGAAACTCGCCTTCGGCTCGTTTTATAAACCCACACTCGTGTTTAATGCCTAATTATGTACAGTTACATACAATACTTTATCTACCCACATATCATAAGCCTCCATGATGCATTCAGGAGCCGCATATTAAATTTTAACCGGTAATGGCGGTAATGAAAAGATTGAAAAGTTTTCTGGCAGCTGTCAGTTTTTTTTAAATTCAGAGACTAACTAGAGTCGGCTCCAACTATCATATCGTTCGATATCTTATTTACGTGCGACATTGTCCAATTTTGCATGCAAATTGACAATTCATTTCGAACTAAACGTCATCTCGACTGATATTAGAATAGCGGTCAAATCAAATTTCTTTTTTTTCAGAGATGTTCGAAATTTGAATGTCATAAGAACATTGAAATTGATGTTCTTATGAATCCATAAGATTACTGCCGCAGATAAAAAATTTGCTCTAAGAACAGAGTTGATTATTATGCTGGTCATAAATTGCGGTTTCTGAACGCGTCATAGAGGGTTTATGATATGAGTGTGGATAAAAGGGTTTAAGCGACAAAGCAATATAGTGTGCTGCTACTTATACCGCCGTCCTACCAAAGAAGGCATATAACTGCACAGCAATTTTGTAAGCATTTTAAATTTAATGTGGTTACCAATAGAGTATAGAATGCTCTGACTTTATGCTTTACTTTAATGACTTTTCTTTGCAGTTTTTTATTTTTTTTTATTTTTATTATTTATTTATTAAAAACAAACAACATGATACAATAATATTAAAGGCCCTGCAAAACTGTTACAACAGTTTGACTGCAGGAATGTGTCCGTGAATAAATCTGTTTTTTTTTTAAATATAAATATACTTAGCTATGTCTTACAGTGTGTCTAGTATGGAAGTGACTCTAATAAAAAAATATTGACTAATCTCTTAAATCTACGTATATTTGGCTCATGCCGGATATCATCGGGCAAACTATTCAACACATATGGCACACGTTTCCTTAATGTTCTATCACCAAAGTAATTATTCACTCTAGGTACCTCAAATTTACCCGCAGATACCGACCTTGTGCCATAATTGTGACTTACCTGAGATAGGTTATGCTCTTGACTATCACGATTATTTAGTTAGCTGCCTTCTTTGGTAAGACGGCGGTATTTATTTATTTATTCATTGATACACCAAGTGTTTACACAGATACGTGTTAAATAAAAATACAATCGTGCTTATTCTACTGGTAACACTAATAACAGGGGTATACAGCACTCATAAGAATTATTTAATTAAGTTTATGATGAGTTAATTACTGCTAAAATGTATATAAATTAACTAAGAATATAAAATGCATAAATCTATGAAAGACTGGTACCAATCTATTATTTAAGAGGCCACCTATGGTGCCACGCCCCCACAAGAATAAAAACGGATAGCTTTATGTGCTTCCGCGCGAAGAATGTGAGATGGAGATAGTTCGCTCGCGCCTTGACGGCAGCGTTAAATTCAATTAATCGCTGTTTACTTTAAAACCACAACATTTATTGAAAAAATGTTTTGCCAGGATTAAGAAGTTACGTATCCGCAACTATTGAATCGAAAATCATCGTTAAAGATTCAACCGAAAACATGCAAAAAAGGTGTCATGTTAGAAAAATAAAAGTATCGAGGATTTTATTTCTAATCGTGTTTTCACGTTCGACAGTCTCAAGCAAATATGATCAAGTTTAATATATCCAAAAAACAGATACAAAGACGTTATGGTTATTGAGATCCACAGATCGCGGAACACTCCAGACTTTAGCATAGGTGGCCTCTTAAAGCCGCCCGTACCCCGTGCCCGCGGCGTATAACGCCGTTGGTACTTAACCGATTCAGTACGGATGACACGCCAGGCGAGTCATTAAATGTTCTTAACGTGTGGCGGATGACACGCTACGCGTGTCATCATATTCTATGGCATCGTCCTAATAGAACGCGAATGCGCGATCATCGCAAGTTCGCGCGTCTGTTTATATGACGGTTTACATACAAACAGTCGCGCGAACTTGCTATGATCGCGCAATCGCGTTCTATGACGATGCCTATGGCGTATGGCACGCCTGGCGTGTCATGAAATAATTGTTCGCCGCCACAGCCAAGTTTTACGAATCGATTAAGACAAAATTTGAGCCTAGATCGCGATATGATCAGATCGCTTTGCTACTACATCTCAAGAAGTCCGATTCGCAAAATGACCACTTCGTTTACGTTACTAGGTAGGTTAGGTTTGTTAGGTAACTTCAAATGCCGCAGGGACGACGGCCCAGGAATAGGAGCTCCGCCATGCGGGGCTCAGTCGACATTGCTGAGACTGACATTAAATGAAAAAAACCATGTGGTCATTTAGCGACTTAGTCGCAAAGCGACTAGACAAGATGCCAACGCCGTTATCGTTTTTCTGATCTATCGTCTTGAAATGTATGGGATCAAAATTGATCACGTGGTTTATCTAAACGAATAGAGCAAGTGCTAGACAAGTCGTTATTTTCGATCGTCTTAAATATATCGAAACGAACAGAAAAACGCTCAGAGAGCGCAAAGGGCTGTCAGCCGTATAGCGATCTACGGCACGAAGCTATGTAGTCAGTTAGAGATGTAGTGGCAAAGCGATCTTGTTGTATTTGCTCCCTAGTCCGATCGAGATGTATACCTAAAGCTTCTATCTCAAAAAAGTGAAAACTGTACGTAAAATTAAGAAGTGCAGCGACTTTAAACAGGTCAAGTTAACTTTGTACTAGAAATATGACAAAATAAAATAAACATAATTTTCAAATTAATGAATAAAATAACATGTTGGCAGATGAGTCCGACTGTACGTGTACTGACGTCAGATGGACGCCATTAATTACCTGAAAAACAAATTAACTTTTTCTACTCGCGTACTATAAACCGCTAATATTGATATCGTTAACGGTATCAGAATACCACCTGTAGCGTAACCATAGCGGGAAAGCAATTCTATAATGAGCGTATTATAGCATTGTTATTACCATGGTTACGGTCATTCCGGATATCAGTCTTGGCGTTTAGTAAACACTTGAGAACCTAATTTGCCAGCGGGAGTGCCTGTACAAATAAATCAATTGGTATATCCAAAAATTTCAAAGGGTAACTTACCTTTTCTTGTGTTCTTGTTATTCCTCTTATTGTTATTTACTCTCCCTCTCCCTCTGTTTACCTGTTGTCCCTTCTTACTTGTGGTAGCAGTCTTTGAAAACGGTTCATCTTTGTCATCTGTTACACATTTTTCATATTGCTTACTCTTTTCCACAGTATTTAGATCTTGAGTTTTCTGTGAGTGTTCTCTTACGACAGTTTCTTTTGTTGTCTTTTCTAAACAGTTAGTTTTATCTATGGTAGTTTCGTTTTGGCTTTCTCGAGCCTTCTCTAAGACTTCTTCCGAGTCAGTTTTTTCTGAAAGTGATGATTTCCTTGTTTCTTTATTAGTTTGGTATTGATCCTCCTCTGAGATTTCTTTTGAGTTGGATTCTTCTGTCGGACTTCCTGGACTTGTAGTTTCTTCAGCACGTGTGTGATCTGAACCTTTGGTTTCTTTTATGTTATTTTCATTATTGTTATTAGATCTCCCTGTCCCTCTGTTTGCCTGTTGTTCCTTCTTACTTGTCGTAGCAGTCTTTGAAAACGGTTCATCTTTGTCATCTGTTACGCCTATTACATATTGCTTACTCTTTTCCGGCGTATCTAGATCTTGAGTGTTTTGTGCGTGGTTTTTTACGTCAGTTTCTTTTGTTGTTTTTTCTAAACCGTTAGTTTTATCTTTGCTAGTTTTGTTTTGGCTTTCTTGATCCTTCTCTAAGACTTCTTCTGAGTCAGTTTTTTCTGTACTAGTTTGGTATTGAACCTCATTCGAGATTTCTTTCGAGTTGGATTCCTCTGCTGGACTTCCTGGATATGTAATTTCTTCAGCTAGTGTGAGATCTGAAGCCTTGGTTTCTTTTATGTTATTTTCATTAATTGTACTTGTTGCATTCTTAGTTTCTTTAGCGGTGGTTTCGTCGTGAGAGTTTTCTGTTAAGACTTGTCTGGTGTCAGTCTCTTCTGATGTAACTACAAAATTCTCAGTTTCTTTAGCGTTTATTTGACCATGAATATTTTCAAAGACTAATTCTGTGTAAGTTTCCTCTATGATTTCATAGACTGCTTTTTCAGGATAACTTTTGTCTATGATTTTCGCAGAATTTTTAGGATTTGCATTACTAGTTAGGTCTTTAACCTTCTCTATGGCAACATCTTTAGTGTTCGTTTCCTCGGTTGTACTGGCTACAGTTTTATTTTTTTCACCGAAAGTTTTATCATTCGCGTTTGTTGCTTCTGTTTGACGTCCTGAAGTTACGGTTAGTTCAGCGCGCGCTTCATGATCTTGACTATCTTCTAAAGCTGCTTTTAGTGCGTGAGGCTTCTCTGTTAAGACTTGTTTGGTGTCAGTTTCTTCTGCTGTAACTTGTAAATGCTCAGTTTCTTTAGCATTTGTTTGACCATGAGTATTTCCAAAGACTACTTCTTCAGTGTAAGTTTCCTCTGTTGTTTTCGCTGCATTGCTAGTTAGGTCTTTAGCCTTCTCTATGGCAACATCTTTAGTGTTCGTTTCCTCTGTTGTACCTGCTATAGTTTTAATTTCTTCACCGGAAGTTTGTTCATTCGCGTTAGTTGCTTCTTTTTGACTTCCTGAAGTTATGGTTAGTTCAGCGCGCGCTTGATGATCTTGAGTCTCATCTTTTGCTTTTATGTTCGTTTCATTATTTGTGCTTGCGGAATTCATCGTTTTTTTAGTGGCGGATTCGACGTGAGGCTTCTCCGTTAAGACTTGTTTGGTGTCAATTTCTTCTGCTGTAACTACTAAATGCTCAGTCTCTATAGCATTTGTTTGACCATGAGTATTTCCAAAGACTACTTCTTCAGTGTAAGTTTCCTCTGTTGTTTTCGCTGCATTGCTAGTTAGGTCTTTAGCCTTCTCTATGGCAACATCTTTAGTGTTCGTTTCCTCTGTTGTACCTGCTATAGTTTTAATTTCTTCACCGGAAGTTTGTTCATTCGCGTTAGTTGTTTCTGTTTGACTTCCTGAAATTACGGTTAGTTCAGCGCGCGCTTGATGATCTTGAGTCTCATCTAAATTTGCTTTTATGTACGTTTCATTATTTGCGCTTGCGGAACTCATAGTTTTTTCAATGGCGGATTCGAAATGGGGTTTCTCTGTTAAGACTTGTTTGGTGTCAGTTTCTTCTACTAAATGCTCAGTTTCTTTAGCATTTGTTTGACCATAAGTCTTCCCCAAGACTAATTCGTTTGTGAAACTTTCTTTTGTGGGTTTAGCCGAATCCTTAGGTTGTTTCCCTATGGCAACATTTTTTGTGTACTTTTCCTCTGTTGTACTTGCTACAGTTTTATTTTCTTCACTTGGAGTTTTGCCATTCGTGTAAGTTGCTTCTGTTTGACTTCCTGAACGTACGGTTAGTTCAGCTGGTGTTATAATTTGGTCTTGAGCTTTCGCTATAGTTTCTGTTCCTATTAAACTCTTCGTTTCTTCAGCACCAGTTGGATCGGCTTTCTCTGGGGTAGTTTTTTCTGTTGTAATTGCTAAAGTCTTAGTTAATTCAATGATTAATTGATCTTCACCCTTATCTGACACGACGTCATTTGTGATAGTTTCTTCCTTTGGACTTCCTGAACTCGTAGATTCTTTAGCGCGTGTTTCACCTTGAGACTTATCCAAGTTTCCTTTTATGATAATTTTATTGTTTAAACTTGATGATTTTTTTGCATTCGTTTCTTCTAATGCACTGACTGAAGTCATAGCTTTTTCAACACTAGTTTGAGTGGCTTTATCAAGTACGTTTTTTGAGTTGGCTTCTTCTGCTGTAACTGATATTTTTTTAGTCCCAGAAATGGTAATGTTAATATCGATACTGCTTAAAGCAACTTTTACGCTATCGTTATTGTTAATACTTGCTTCATCGTTCTTTTCTTCTTTCTGTTGTGAATACCTAATAAGGATCTTTTTCTCTTTTGTTCGATTTGTATTTGCCTCGTATTTTTGCTCATTTTCAGTAACGATATCAGATCCATCTAATTTACTTGCTGTAAACTTAGGTTCTCCGGCGCTATTTGGTTTTTCAACACCTTCGCTATCAATGGTGCTAGTTTCATTATTATTTTTGTATGCTTGATAAATAGTTACAGAATTACTTGCATAAAGCATGATTAGATTTTGATCGTTCACTACATCTTCTTTGGTAGTAGTTTTAAAATCGCCATTCTTTTCTGTATTTTGATTAGTTTCTATGCGTGGTTCTTCAAAGTTTGTAAAAGCAGTAGAAGATCCTTCATTTAAAGCTATATTTAGATTTTGCACTTCTACTGCTAAAGAAGAAGGAAGGCTTTTGTTATGATCCACATTGTCATTTGATTGACTAATTTCAACCGTGGTTTGCTGCTTCAAGGGTCTTTCAACCAATGTTTTACTTTGTTCTGGGTCCTTCATCACGTTTGCTTCTAAGATATGCTGATGCTGAGTGGTGTTAGATAATTGAGTTTTGGAATCAGTGCCATATTGGGCTAAATTCGGTTCATTCTTTTCGTTAGTGTAATCTAGGAAAGTTTGTTTATTATTTTCTTGAAGCGATATGTTTTCTTCCACCGAATCATCGCATGTTTTTTTGTCATTAGGCATCACTTGACTTTCAAGATGCGTCTCGTTTGAAGATGCCATTATGTAATTTGTGTTTACATTTGAATCTTCAAAATTTGATCTAGCATTGGGGGTCTCTTCATCAAAAGCTGGAATTTGATTTTGCACTTCTGCTTCTAAAGAGGAAGTAAGGCTTTGGTTATTATAATCCAAATTGACATTTAATTGACTCATATCAACCGTGGTTTGCTGCTCCAAAGGTCTTTCAACCGATGTTTCACTTAGTTCTGAGTACTTCATAGTGTTTACTTCCAAGACATCCTCTTGCTGATTGGTGTTTGATAATTGATTTTTGGGATCAGTGCCGTAATGGGCTAAATTTTGATTTTCTCGCAATTGAGATGAGTTAGGTTCATTCAATTTATTAGTGTTATATAAGGATGTGTGTTTATTATTTTCTTGAAGTGATGTGTTTTCTTCCACCGAATCATCGCATGCTTCCTTATCATTGAGTATCACTTGACTATCAAGGTTTAGTTCGTTTGGAATTGACATTATGTCAGTTGTTTCTACATTTGAATCTTCAAATTTTGATCCAGCAGTGGGGGTCTTTTCATCTAAAGCTGCCTTTTGATGTAGCACTTCTGCTGTTGAAGAGGAAGGAACATCAGAGCTTTGATCATTATTCATGTTGTCCTTGAATTCACTAGATTTAAGCGTGGTTTGCTGCGCCACGGGGCTTTCAACCAATATTTCACTTTGAAGTGGGTTCTTCTTTTTGTTTCTTGCTTTCTGTAGGAGGGGATTGTTATTTTCCTGCATGAGGTCTATTCTTTTATTAACTCTTGATTTGGTCAAATTAAGCCACGTGTTTTGCCCGTCCGAATAACTGCTCGCTTCTTCTTTAATGTCTATCAATTGTTTTTTAAGTTGCATTTCACTTGATAGTGCAATTATGTAATTTGTTTCTACATTTAATTGATCAAAATTTGATCTAGAAGGTATAGCCTCTTTATTCAAAGCTACATATTGATTTTGCACTGTTGAAGAGGAAGGAAGGCTTTGGTTATCATCCACATTGCTATTTGACTGACTCATTTGATCCAAGGTTTGCTGTTCCAACGGTATTTCAACCAATGTTTCACTTTGAACTGGTTCCTTAATTGTGTTTGCTTCCAAGACATGCTCTTGCTGAGTGGTGTTTAGTGATTGATTGTTGGAGACAGTGCCACGTTGGGCTAAATATTTCTGCATGAGATTCATCATTTTATCAATATTATCTTCTAATTTGGGCAAATTAGGTTTATTTCGTTTTTTATTCTTATTTACGTATGTTTGTTGAAGCGACGTGTTTTCTTCGACCGAATCAATGCGTGCTTCTTGGTCATGGTGTATTTTGCTTGATAGTGCAATTATGTCATTAGTTTTCACATTTAGTACACATTTTGTAGCACTGGAAGTCTCTTCATCTAAAGCTGCGTTTTGGTTTTGAGCTTCTGTTGCTAAAGAGAAGAGAAGGATTTTGTTATTATCCACATTGTCATTTGATTGACTCATTTCAACCGGTTCCTTAATAGTGTTTGCTTCCAAGACATCATCTAGCTGAGTGACATTTGAAAATTGATTATTACAATTAGTGCCACATTGGGCTAAATTATTATCAGTGAAATTCGTAACTTTATCAAGATTTTTTCCTAATTTGGACGAATCAGATTTAATGAATTCATTAGAGTGATTTAAAGATGTGTGTTTATTATTCTTTTGAAGCGATGAGATTTCTTCCCCCGAATCATCGCGTGCTTCTGTATCATTGAGTATCGCTTGAATTTCAAGATTAACTTCGTTTGGAAATGCCATTATGTCAGTTGTTTCTGTATTTAATTCTTCTAACATTGTTTTAGCTGTGGGAGTCGCTTCATATAAAGCTGCATTTTGATTTTGCACTGCTGCTGTTGCTGTTAAAGAGGAAGGAAGGCTTTGGTTATTATTATCAAGATTGTCATTATCTTGACTCTTTGCACCAACCGTGGTTTGCTGCTCTGGTTCCTTCATCGTGCTTGATTCCAAGACATCCTCTTGCTTAGTGGTGTTCGGTGATTGATTTATGGAGACAGTGGCACGTTTATTCAATTCATTAGTGTGACCTAGGAATGTTTGTTTATTATTTTCTTGATGCGATGTGTTTTCTTCCGCCGAATCATCGCGTGCTTCGTTATCATTGATTAATATTTCACTTGGAGGTGCGATTATATTATTTGTTGCAACATTTGATTCTTCAACGTTTGTTTTAACCATGGGAGTCTCTTCATTCAAAGTAGAGTTTTGATTGTGCACTTCTGCTGTTGCAGAGGAAGGAAGGCTTTGGTTATTATCTACATTGCCATTTGACTGACTCATTTCAACCGTGGTTTGCTGATCCAAGGGTCTTTCAACCAATATTTCACTTTGTCCTGGGCCCTTCAACTTGTTTGCTTCCTTCATGCGATTCACAATTTCCTGCATGAGATCCTGCATTTTATGAATACTTTCTCGGCATAGGGACAAATTAGTTTCAATCCGTTTATCTATTACATCGAATTCATTCTGATTTAAATCACTATTTTTATTCTTTTCTTGAAGCGAATCGTCATTGTTTATTTCTAGACATTCAAGTTTCGTTTTTGTTTGAGGTGCCAAAATGTCAGTTGTTTCTGTATGGGTTTCCTCGACGTTTGATTTGACATTGAAATTCTCTTCATCTATAGATGCTTCTATAGGTTTACTCGCTTGAATTTTTTTCAAACATGATTCAAGTTGTCGCCTGGCATTTAAACTGACTCTCCAGTCAAAGTCAACTACTTGGAATGACTTACGATTAAAACTGTCATCAACTGCGTGCATAAGGAAATGCAAGTCATTAGTAACAAAGAGAAGGTCACAGATTTCACAGAGTGTTATATTTAGGTTTATTTCACCCAAAATATGGCGTTGGCAATGGTCTAATGCGACAGTTCTGGATGTGGTCGCAAATCTGCATTCTCTGCATACATAATATCTCAACTCAGGTCGCTGGTTACAAGCAATCTGAAAAACAAATCCTTTTCAAACAAGTAATGACATTATTTTTGATCTGTGTATCTTTTAGCAAAAATACACATAATATTTTACAAACCATAATGGTGTGTTCTAATTGGTTGATTTCACACTTTCATATGTGGCACGTAATACAAAAATTGATCGATTGATTTGTTTTTTTCGGAAATTTATAGTCGTTAAAATTAATTCAGAGCCGGGGGACACATGAGGAGCGAGGAAAGGGCAATGGTGAGTTGTGACTATTGTAGAGCCATTACCAACTGAGCGTCGGGGGAATAAATTTATCGGACTCTCTCGCTCGCACTCGTGCGGTTATAGCGTACGTAAGGGAAGCATGACACCGCTGCTACTACACGCATCCCTGTTGCGTTACGAAACGTCCCGTTTTCTGCGGGACGTCCCAATTTACCCTTGATCGGGACGCCAGTTGTTCCAATTTTCAGCACATCGTCAGAGTGTTCATATAAGAAACTTATTTACAGCAACCCAGAAGCTCAAAAAAGGGTTGGTCACAATTGCACTGTGATTGGTGATTGGCTGCGATTCGCGTGATTTTTTGTGCTGTCCCGATTTGAAAACCCAAGTCCCGATTTTTTCTAGCACAGTCCCGATTTATGTTAAACTAGAACTGGCAACACTCATTGGACTAGCTAGTGGTAAATAAGCATCCTATAAAACACGCCAAGAAGATTTTTGCCGGCTTCTTTGCTCATCAGTCTAACATTTTATCCTCTATCCTGCGTAGAGTGAAATTAACCAGTCAGAATACAGCATTTTAATTCATAAATTAATCTTTCAGGTGTTTTTGGTACAACAAACCATTTAAAAACAGTCATTCACCCTCTCGAACTGCATAAGTTCTCGAACTAGGCTCTAAGGAAAGTTGCATTATTAGTAAGTAATAGTAGATTGTTAACCAAGGGATGAAAGGCTGTATATGATTTTAGCATGGCTCAGCAGTTCAGTTGTTAATAATCTTACTATAGCTTTCTGCTACTGCAGTCCGCTGACATTCTTAATAAATACAATAAGACTAGGTGTCTGCTACTGCACAGATCGATTGACATAAAGAGACAAAGTTATTTTTTCCAATTACTTTTCTTCTCTAGGGTTGACATGCATCGCTTTTAACCCGCTTCCAAGATAAATAATGCCCTTTTTTTTCAGAGTATGAGACATGATAAATATTTGTATTTGTCTACCTCTCCGGCGCCATGCGCGCTTGCCACGTGGTCGCAGAGCGAGTCGTCTACGCATGCGCTTGGGCAGAGCGGACATTGCCGACACGGCAGACATTGGCGCAGGTGGCGCTCCAGCGTCGACGCCATCTAGCGGTGACAAAGATCAACTTGAGTCATTTGGTTTCTGAGTAATTTCTTTTAAGGCAAGGAGCATACAGGCCGTCTGGGGCCTGTTTTATAAAGCTACAATTTACAGGTTACAAGTTTCCATTTGCCACAACCTCGACCAATGACGACCAGCCATTTGAGCAGTGTTGCCAGTTTAGACCTGTAAAATTGTAACTTGTAGTTTTATAAAACGTGCCCCTGGTGGTAAATGGGATCTGAGACCCATAGACAATTGCATTATCAAGACTAGAATCCTAAAACTCCAAATACGTGGGCAATCCTGAGGACTAAGGGTCTCCCCAGATCTATCGACGCGGAATCGGCTTGAGCCGGTAACAAGAAATAGTACATTATTGCCTAGGCATGGAAGTAGGCAATTGCGGGGCGAGTATTGTTTTAAACGGACGAGCTTGCGAGTCCGTTTAAAAATACGAAGCCCGCAATTGCTGTTCCTGCCGAGGCAAATATAGTGCTTTTCTCAAAAATCGCAAGATTTTTTTTGTGTTGGAGTAAATTCTTCATCGCTTGAACTCATTTTTTTAATTGCATACAAACAAACTTCATGTGAAAAAACTATCACTCTTTACCGGCTTTTGTTTATGACAAGGAGAATCGCAAGCTTTGTTTTTTTTTAAACATAAGCTATTCCAGACACAGATAAAAAAGTTATGTTTCGAATAAAATTTGGATATATAAGACTTGTGCCCTCATTTTATTATGGGCTTTCTCACTTTTTAAAAAGTTACAAGCTAGATAGTAATGGAATTTGTATGCAACATTGCGGGCTTGTGTAGCGAGCACGCAATGTTTTTTTTTTAATTTGAGATCTGTCCGTAAACTATGTCCTTCGCGTCTCAATATCTAGTGTAGCATTACCGCTACAAATCGCGTTGGTTCGCGTTATTTATTGTTTATTTATTTCGCCTTTTTCGTTTCTCAGCCTTTTTGGTATTGCGGACTTGTTCATTGACCGGTTAGAGTTTGTAATTTCTACTGACAGTTTTGAATTTTGAATTCGTTTTTGTTAGATCCGTTCCTTGTTATGGGAATGTCATTCATACTCGTACTCTTGCCTTGATACACCAGAAAAATTGGATAATCTCTAGTCATCCCAAGTTTCTCTATAACTGAAGCCAGCTTCGAGTGCCGCGTCCGGTCGTAATGTTACGTGAAGACCTTAGCTATTACGCCGTAGTCTCAATTGTGGGCCGAACGTGTTAGTGCTGTTGTCTTCTGTGTGTCCGGATAGCGGGTGAGTTGGTTTTTGTTGCCGAACAAGTCTTCACAGCCCTCCATCCTAAGGAAGCCTTTCTTCCGTCCTTTTCGTTCAATTTTGTGAGTAAAGGTGTCCTTTGCAGCACCTCCGCTTACCCCATATCTTCCGACTCATCGCCCCGACTGAAGATTTGAACGACTGGATTCAGCGTGTGGTTCGCCATCGAGTTCGCTGGCAACGGGTCGTCGTCTGCGGCAGCGCCCGCAGGTTTTTCCCGTTGCAACAGTTGCGACGAACGCAGCGTGGTTACATCTTCACACGGCGGCAAGCGACGACGGAAGTTCACAGGATAGTTACTATTTCGTTGATTTTTATTTTTTCTAAATTCTAAACCGAGTCCGCGAACTCACCCCTAACCTACCTAAGGTTATTCATTCGGTATCATTTTGGCTATAAATGTTATTAGACCCCTAGACTTTTTTTACCGATCAAAACCACAATTTGTTATCCCTGTTTCATAATACTTCGAACATATCAGTTTTAATCATGAAGCGCTTCTTGCATTTTAACAGATTCAGGTTATTTTAGTTCGAATCGGATTTACCTATAAATTGAATACAAGTTTTGGCCTGACCGTGTTCTAAGGTGGTCTTTCACCCTTTATTAGGCAATGTGTTTTAAACTAGAAAGACTTTATTAATGTGACAATCCGCAGACCGTTTCGTGTTAAATTGTTTTGATACTTAAGCTAAGTTCCGTATCAGCCTAGTGATCTTGTTTTTATAGTTACATTGTAAGTAGATTGTTTTAATTTTATCATTGTGTGTTCTCCTTATTATATAACCTTGTTGAATTTCTTTCGGTTTTATTTTACTTATACAGGTCCAAATTTACGTGCTGAAGGTTTTATCACAACCATCCCGTGTAGTGTTCCGTACCTTTTATTTTTATGGAGCGCTACACTAGATAGTAATGTCAACATTTCCAGACATTTTTGAGAAAAAGTTTTATGTCTGTGCAGTAAGAGTGAAAAAGCCGTCGCTCGGCTCGGCTCGGCTCGATTCGGCGTTGCGAACGGAACGACGTCGTTTTCGCTCTTATTGCATGGACCTAAACCTTTTTCTTACCGGCTCAAGCTGATTCCGCGTCGATAGTTCTGGGGAGACTCTAAGACTGGAAATGCGTGGCCAACCCTGTGGACTAAGGTGGAATGCTATGCTAGTAATTTCGCCAGTTGTTTTCTCCCTACACCGAAACATTTGCGAACACTTGCTTAGCGGTTGTACCTTCACTTTGCTACTCATAAGCCTTTGTGATTTTTGTAGTCTTTCATTATTTGAAACCCTGCTATACATATTGGAATTTGGATCTTTAGTAAAAAAACCGGCCAAGTGAGAGTTGAACTCGCGTGGAGAGGGTTCCGTACATACGTAATTTCTTTTTATTTTTGTTTTGATAGAATTCTATTAGGGTTTTCTGTAATCTACATGCAATGAACTATATTTTATTTTCTATTTTTTTGCCTCAGTAGTTTCGGAGGTCAGGGGGGGGGATGGTCAATTTTCGTCTTCTTTCATGAATAAAATCAAACCTATTTATTTTACAATAATAACAAAAATATATTTGAGATCCTCATAACGAGCCCTTTCATTTGATATATGACACAGTAAGGTGTGCAAAACTTTTTTTTTCCTAATTTGTCCCCCAAAAATGACACTTATTAAAAAAAAAAATACTTTGCACATCTGTGTTTGGGTCATAGGATTACGCCATCCTACCAAATTTCACCTGATTTGGTCCAGTGGATTCGGAGCAAATTGGCTGTGACGGACGGACGGACAGACAGACGCACGAGTAATCCTATAAGGGCCTATCCTTCTTGTTTGGGTGTGGCAGCATATGTCACAGGTGCTCTCTTACCAAGTAAGCCTTCCCGCATCTTCGGCACGTGTGTTTGCGCAGGTGTGCTGCGCGGATGTGCCTGCGCAGCTCATTGCGCGACGAACAAGTCTGTTAAACAATATTGGTCTTTATTCCAACCAGTTTAGAACTGAAGGGATGACCCTGCCTACGAACGAAGCTATAGCGGTTCACTAAACGCCACGTACTCACTAGCAAGCTGTAACTATACTATCGCGATCGTTAATTTGTGACACATTTCAAGAATAAAAAAAACAAAAACCGGTCCAAGTCCAAGTCCAACTGAAGTCGGCGTCCAACAATATTTTAACCAAAAGCAGACTTCAGTTGAACTGACCTATTTAAACACCATTTTAAAGAAGTTATTTTATGCTTTTTGAAGGCGGGTTTTTGTTTTATTAAACTTTATTTTATTTTATACTATTTAGTGATCATAATTATGCTGTTATTCTCCCACTTGTCAAGAAACAATAGAACATTTCAATCTCGCCGCAAGCAACGCCGTGGGAAAGTCATAGTCATATATTTAAACCTAAATATGCTTCGTCATAGTCGCTCAACTATCTTAATGGAAATATCTTGTCGCCACCCTCGAAATATATACCGTTTAGGAGTTCCGGTGGCCATCTGTGGTCTTCATCATCAGTTCCACTTCACCAAATAGTGCTTTCCAAGACCAAATACACGAGTTAAAATAAAAAATACCAAAATCCCTATAGGTGTGCCTATAAATTTTGAAGAGTTCCGTCGATTCCTCATGGATTCCATCATCAGATCTTCATTTTGAAAAAAATGGGACCAATCGGGAAGCACCAGCTTTCAAATAAAAAAAGAATCTTCAAAATCGGTTTACCCAGTCAAAAGTTCTGAGGTAACAAACATAAAAAAAAAAAAACAGACTAATTGAGAACCTCCTCCTTTTTTTGAAGTCGGTTAAAAATAGGCTTGAAGTCGTCAATGTCATTAGAGATGCCAAATCATTTGTAACTTATAGGAGACTCAACCTTATTATTGTAGAATATCAGAATGACTTTGGACCTAAGGTGGGTCCCAAATTTAAGTTCGTGACTGTATCCGTAGCAGTAACAGTAACGAGCTTCTATACTCCATTTTCTTTAACAACCTAATTATAGGCTTCTCTCACTCACACTGTATCATACAAATGACAAGGACAAAAGCTAGAGGCAGGTAGCAAGTGGGCGGCCACAAACGATAATCTTCTTAGGTCTCATTCAACAATGGTATTTAAAAATATAAGATTAAGGAGACATCAGCGGTTTCACTACCCAAGTCACAGGTAAACGATTTAAACAATAAGTCGCAAGAATTTACCCCAAAACATTTGTATGGAAAGTTCTTCATTTGTTACTAAGACGTATTATTCCGGTGACGAAAAAGAATCATTTGATTACTTTTTTATTTAATCAGGAATTTTCTCAGTTTTTTTTAGAAATGAATTAATAGGGTTAGTGAAGTTCTTACATATCCACAGCCTCCAACGGCACAGCTGCGGTTGCCCATCAGATGCTCGAAGTAGTGTTCCTCCAGCTCCAACTCACTCGTCCACACCGAGCCACAGCGCGGGCACCTGCGGACACGTCCCAAAATAGAATTTATATAGTCAAGGGAAGCAATTTGACAGTTCAAAATGCAATTTATTAAAAAAGTTATATTATTAAATAAAGAATATAAAAGGCGTACTTTTTCGAATCAAATCGGAGAAATACTGGAAAAGGGCCGAATTAAATACCCGAAACCGACGTGCATGCGTGACTCGATGTATGAATGTGGAAGAAGCGAAAGACATTTGTCAGGATCGTAGCAGGTGGAAAGAAGTGGTCTCTGTCTACCTCTCTGGGAAACAGGCGTGATTTAATGTAAGTATGTATGTATGAATATAAAAAAGTTTAAAAAAACAAAAACCCGCCTTCAAAAAGCAAAAAATAACTTTTTTAAAAGGGTGGGTAAATAGGTCAGTCCAAATGAAGTCTGCTTTTGGTTAAAATATTGTTGGACGCCGACTTCAGTTGGACAGACCTATTTACCTACCATTTTAAAGAAGTTATTTTTTGCTTTTCGTAGGCGGGTTTTTGTTTTTTTAAACTTTTATTTTATTTTATACTTTTTAGTGATCATAATTATGCTGTTATTCTCCCACTTCTCAATTAATAAGAAACATTTCAATCTCGCCCCAAGCAACGCCGTGGGAACGTCATAGTCATATATTTACACCTAAATATGCTTCGTCATAGTCGCTCAACTATCTTAATCGAAATATATACCGTTTAGGAGTTCCGGTGGCCATCTGTGGTCTTCATCATCAGTTCCACTTCGCCCAATAGCGCTTTCCAAGACCAAATACACGAGTTACAATTAAAAATACCAAAATCGCTATAGGTGTGCCTATAAATTTTGAAGAGTTCCGTCCATTCCTCATGGATTCCACCATCAGATCTTCATTTTGATAAGAATGGGACCAATCAGGGAAGCAACAGCTTTCAAATAAAAATAGAATCATCAAAATCGGTTCACCCAGATGACAGTTCTGTCTGAGGTAACAAACATTTAAAAAAAACATACGAATTGAGAACCTCCTCCTTTTTTTGAAGTCGGTTAAAAATGCACAAATGCTGCAATATATTAAAAAGTTATATTATTAAATAACGAATATAAAAGGCGTACTTTTTCGAATCAAATCGGAGAAATACTGGAAAAGGGCCGGATCTTAGTACCCGAAACCGACGTGCATGCATGACTCGATGTATGAACGTGGAAGAAGCGAAAGAGATTTGTCAGGATCGTAGCAGGTGGAAAGAAGTGGTCTCTGCCTACCCCTCTGGGAAACAGGCGTGATTTAATGTATGTATGTACTAATATAAAAGAGCTTAAGACCTTACCGACAAATGCGCGCGCCTGCGTCGTAGGCGGTCTGAGGCGGGGTCGCTGGTAGAGAGAGCCTCGGCTAAAAACAATAGAGAATATTCATGACTTTATTACAGCTTCAATAAAAACTGATTCATGTAACAAACAGTTGAGAAACAATTATTTGTTATACAAGGGGGGAAAGTTGTATTATACCTGCGAGTGTCCATTCGAAACACGAGCTAGCGAAAGGATTCTATGATTGACTACGAGCGAAGCGAGTGGTTCAAAAATAGAATACTGAGCGTAGCGAGTGTTTCAACACACGAGACGTAAAATAACTTTTCACCCGTGTATAACACAAAACTTTTCAGCTCACTACAGCGAGGAGAATAAGAAAAAGGTTTTGTACCAATAAAGACTGTATTTAGTGTTTTTCACTCGATGCAATTCATTAATTGTGATGTTAAAAATTCAGCACTTTTAACGTTTTACGTTTTGTTAGCTGTCAAATATCACTTAAGCTGCCTTCAAATGTCAAAACTCTTTTTTCACATGTGGATAAAAAGCGATTTTCTCAATAGATATCAAACAAACAAAAAGGGCTTTCCGAGCTAGTGAGATGAAAAAACATTTTTTGAATAGCTATAAAAATAACCAAGATATAAGCCATGAAAGATTTGTTCCTATCCATTTCTAGCAAAACCGAATTGAACATGGCGCATGGCCGACCTGTTACATGACGTCACAGTGCATATCGGATCTCTCTGTCGAATCGCTGTCTAATTAGCAGTTTAAAATGCCTGTATCATCCGTATTTCTCGGCCGATTTTAATTTTAATTTCACATTTGGTGATCTCTTTAACGGTATTTTACTCGGTACTTTTTCATATTTTTAAAAACTCCATGCATATTCCCTATTGACATGGGCCTCTATACAACACGTTAAAGGCTCGGCCAGACACGCGACGACGCGCGCGACGGGCGCGCCGCGCGATATTTCCATACAAACCGCTAGCGTGGTCAAACAGGCTGCGCCCCGTCGGCATCGCGCCCCGCTTCTGTCGCGACCCGCCAGCGCAGCCCGCCGCGCGCAGGCCGCGCGTCCGCGACGGGCGCGCGGCGCAACCAGTCAGTGTGACGTCAGACAGCGCAGCGCAAAACGAATGACCAAACCACAGAGAGCGAGCGGGAGAGCGCGAGGCGGGCGGGATGATGGCGCGAGGCCAGCGCGATGCGCGCTTGCTCTGTGTGAGCGGGCGTCCCCCCCGCATCACTCACTCATCACGCCCCGCTACCGTCCCGTTGGCAGTCTGTTCGAGCCTTTAAAACCAAATCTTTTTGAGCTGCGGGCCTAGTAAGGCACTGGTCCCACCGTCGACGATGAGCGAAGCGAGTACAGCGATCAACTATTAATATTTATGTCTCTTTTCTTGACACGGGATCTATAGTTTTTGTTTCGACATACTAGTGGAAAGGGTTCTTGCCGGCAGTGTGAACAGCCAGCGGTCAACTATTAATATACGTGTCTCTTTTACTGACAGGGGAGGTTTATCTTTTGTTCGTTTCTTGGGCGAGAAAATCGCCGATAGCTAATCGTCGCCCTTGGTCCCCCAGTGCCAAACCCCCGATATAATGGTGGCTGCTACTTTAAAGGCTTATAATTCATAAATGGCCCTGCCAATTTTCATCAAACTTAGCTAAGAATCACCCTAGTAAAGGAGCGACCACACCGCAGCTCAAAATACGGTGACGGTACGGAATCGCAGTGACGTGCCGTAAAGGTCGCGGTAGCTGGGTGGAAGGCATGCGGTAAAGTCGTGACGTTTAAGGTACGTTACTGCGATTCCGTACCGTCACCGTATTTTGAGCAGTGGTGTGGAGAACATTCGTCAACATCGTGACGTTTACGGCACGTCACTGCGATTCCGTACCGTCTCGGTACTTTGAGCAGCCGTGTGATCGCTCCTTAAAATTAGCTTTTTCAATAAACCGCATTCAAATCGGTTCATTTGTTTGGGAGTTACGATGCCACAGACAAATACACACACGTTAAACTTATAAAGCCGTTTGTTTTTTCGGTTATAGCGACCGAACAGCTGTATCATACACTGCCGATATTCATAATAATTATTGCCTTATTACCGTAGGTGTGGCTTTAATGGCTTATGGAAGTTATGGAGTCGAGTCGTGATCATCAGGTACGGAGTTCGAACCCGAGAGGTCATCGAGTACCAATGCGTTTTTCTAAAAAACATCGTGAGGAAACCTGCACATTCGAACAGCTGAGAGACGATAATTGCACAAAAGATCCTAAAGGGTCGCATACCAATAACTTTAACAAAAAGCAAGCTTTCAAAACCCGACTGTTGCTAACCAACTTTAAATCGTTATAAATCCTAAATGATCATTCAAAATGAAAAACTACGGAACCCTAATGATGAAAGAAACCTAAAGATGATTTTTAAATCCCTATTCAATGATACCCCACTTGTCATACTTGGTCGACTTTTTTTTTAATTTGTTCAATATGGCGTCTAGTTGCCGCCATATTGAATTTTGATTACTGTCATAGAGTCTGTCTATTGAAAGCTGAACCTGGATTTTTCTTGGCTGACGAGTCTGGCAACACTATTTAATATGTCGTTTGGACTTTGTTGTTGTTAGAAACTTGTCAATTCGAGATCTAAATTGATAAAAATACGGAGTAATCATGCCGTCGACGATAATAGGCGGTGTCCGGGAGATTCTGTATACTATTATACAGAAGTACAAAGAAAAACAAGAAGAAAGAAAAGCATTATTGATGCAAAAAATTAATTGTTTAGTTACGGTGACCAAATTTATAGGTTAGTACGGCTTTAGTACGGCATGTTCATTTTGATACTTCTTATTTCTCTATGTGCAATCCTAAGTTTAATTTACCTTTTTCTGTCTATTATACGATGAGATTAAGAAATTAAACGAAATTAAATTCGTTTCAGAAAACCTGGACGTGCACGTTGACAAAAGTGTGCTGGAAAACGTAAAGCAGCTGAAAGAGGTTGAGGAAACTGAGTTAGCCTGCCAGACTCAGACGAAATATTTGGAAGAAGTATCTTCAATGACCGGTAATTACTAAAATTATCATTGTCTTTCCCTATATAATAGGTGTAGGTACCTATTGTCTGTCCCTATATCATGTTGAATCTCTTAGCATTCACAATTTTATTCAATTAATTTAATAGACAGATGATTAATGTAACTGACACTCATAGTTTCAATAAAACAATAAGGAGGTGTTTAGTTAAAAGATATCATAAACATATTATTTGATATGTATTTTCTGTGTGCGGAGCAAACAGCATTTTGTTGTTTATGAACCAAATGTACACTGTACAGTCGATTTCATAAATATGTGTACACTTTAGTACCTTATCTATTTATTTAATGTCATTTTTGATCGGCCAGATATAAAAGATGTTCGGGTTATATGAGTCTTCCTTGTTCTTAAACCGTTGCGATTAGAACCTCACCGATGCAATTTCATTTCACCTAAACCCAAATGTTTTTAGGGCTGTCGGACTGTACAATGGGGCTGTACTGCGCAACCACACAATGTATTTCTAAATGGTGTTCTGTTTATTTAACACTTTCTTTCTTCTTACAGATATCAGTGTTTCATCTTTAAAAAGAATAAGTAATGAGGGAAAATTAAACAACGGTGTCTTTAGTACTCCCGGAAAAAAGCGACCTCACAAGGCCACGGTGTCTAATTTGGATAGCTTTGACATCCAAGCTATCCGAAATAAAATAAATGAATTTTATATTGTAAAAAAACAAGTGCCTACACTCAGATGCTTATTGGCAGAGTTGAGAGAAAGCATCGGTTTTACCGGATGCCTTGAGACTTTACGCCGAATACTAATGGCAAATGGATACGAATTTAAACAAAATACTGAACAACGTTCGATACTTATTGAGCGTTTTGACATAGCAGCTTGGCGACACCGCTACCTAAGGACTATTGCATCAAAACGTGCTGAAGACTGCAATGTCATATCGTTCTATGAGCACTGAACGTTTTCTTTATTTTATTTTTTATTCAAAACCATTGCTCATCAGTATTTTACGTAGAGTCTATCTGGAGCCTGTAAAACCCATATTTTCTTTCAAATTTGCCAGAAGTGTTCTGAGTCGGAATTTGCTTTTTTACAACATAAAACTCATAGACTTTATTACGGATAGTTTTAACATCAAAGTTATCCAAGTTAGAAACCGTGGCTGGATGAGGTCGCTTCATACCAGGAGTGCTAAAGATTCCGTTGTTTTATTAGCCCTCATTAATTATTCTTTTCAAACACATGGTTGAGGAGGCGATGGCTGAGATCAGCGTCATACTCGTGAACGGGTGTTGTCAGTGGGGTCCTGTCTGTTCACGCTTGCAAGAACCTGTTTTCCAGTTAGTTATTTTAGTTATCGTTCCTGACGTAGAGACCTCGTCATGTTGTTCTCCTAGTCACTATTTTTAATTTACTCAATGTTATTGAGCGTACATTTGTAACGACTAAGTTTGTGTTGTTAGAAATAATTATTAATTACTTTACTACCTTGTAATGTTACTTTTAAGAATAATTGTATTTTATGATTGGAAAAAATGATCTGCTGGAGTTTCTTGCGGCGCTTCTTCTCCAAGATATAATTGTCGTTAGATAGAGGTGTAAGGGTGATGAGAATAATGTTACCTCTAATTACTTTATTAAAAAGGTTGAATATAATATTCCTCATCATCATTGTTTTATTATGCTGTGTGCGACACAGACGAAAACCTCTCGTATCAATGAAATCTATCAACAGCACGACTAGCACAAGTTGCTCGTGACTTGTTTGTCGCTCGGATCTCCCTTACTATCTAGTCTGTTACGATAGAGACGCACAGAGCGACAAGCGAGAAAATACAACTTGTGCTACACGTGCAGATCACTATATTTTCATGTCAAATATATTTCGAAAAACCAAATGTGCTCCAGTCACTGTCATCGTATTTTACCTAAAGTGCTTTTAATCAAAATATAGCGCTCGTAATAATATATATGAAAATATAGTACGCGTTTCCTCTTCCTTTGTGCCCACCAAAATAAATAAAATAATAAAAGTATCAATATCGTTTATTCCTTCATTGATCGGTAATACCATATCAAGATTTTTTGAATTTGCCGCTTTTTCCCAGGTTCAGCTTTCATTAGACAGACTCTATCTTCAGTGACACTCACCAGATTAACACAAATCGATTGACATAAGAATCATGAAAATCGGACAACGGGTTTAGTTTTTATAGTGACACAAAGGAACAAACATACATACATATATAGGCTGTGAAACACATTACCCTCCTCCTTCGGCAGTCGGGTAAAAAGGGTCCATCGTATAACCTTGGTGTTTTCTAGCCTTTTTTCTGGGTAAGCGTGTACCACCCTTGACTTCGTCGTCACTTAACATCGGATGAGACTGAGCAGCTGAGGTCAAATTCAAACCCATTTAAAAAAAGGTAAGGCCGATTAACCCACCTGTGATATTATCAGACGTTGGTTGGCGTTCGGTGGTGTCTGAGACCTGGATGGAGATATTACGACGTGACCTGGAACAAATAAGCAAATATAAAAAAAAAAGGTGTGAGTCTCGGGATGCCCGACAGAAGTGATAACTAATCTAAATCTGTGGGTTAGAGTGAGAGAGGAAGAGCCTGCCTGCCGCTGCCGTATGCGTTACGTAACGAAGCGGTTTGCCCTACCATAAGAAGTTATCACTTCAAAAAGTTCAAAATAGCGGCAACTTTTTTAAACCTAATTACGGGTTCGCATTTGTAGTCCCAACGGGCCCTCAGATATCAATTTTCAAGACAATCGAACCAGTAACAAGGAAGTTCAAAATGGCGGCCACTTTATTTTAAATCTTATTACGGGTTCGCATTTGTTGTCCCGACGGATCCTCAGATATCAATTTTCAAGAAAATCGAACCAGTAACAAAAAAGTTCAAAATGGCGGCCATTTTTTTAAATCTGCGTACTGTTTCGCATTTGTAGTCCCAACGGGCCCTCAGATATCGATTTTCAAGACACTTGAACCAGTAACAAGAAAGTTCAAAATGGCGGCCACTTTATTTTAAATCTTATTACGGGTTCGCATTTGTTGTCCCGACGGATCCTCAAATATCAATTTTCAAGAAAATCGAACCAGTAACAAAAACGTTCAAAACGCCGGCCATTTTTTAAAATCTGCGTACGGGTTCGCATTTGTAGTCCCAACGGGCCCTCAGATATCCATTTTCAAGACAATCGCACCAGTAAGAAAAAAAATAAAAATGGCTGCCACTTTTTTTAAATCTGATTACGGGTTCGCATTTGTTGTCCCGACGGATCCTCAGATATGGTTTACGAAATGGTTTACCCTCTGTAAAGAAGTTATCACTTCAATAAATAAATAAATATCAAGGGACGATCTCACACAAATTGAACTAGTCCCAAACTAAGCTCCTGGTTTATAATGAGAGTACTCGACAATGATATAAATACTTATATATAGAAGAAGGTCCTAGAAAATAGATTTCGTGGTTTTAGTACGGCAACGGCACATTTTGACCGGTTTTCGGTTGAGCTTACCGGGTCTTAGCCGGTTTTCGGTTTGACTCACCGAGCCTTATCCGGTTTTTGGGTTCAGTTCACCGCTTTTTAACCGGTACTCGGTTTAACTTACCTAGTCGGCGTCGGTCGCTGGGAGAGCCAACGTAAGACCTCGTCGACATATTAATCTGCAAATCACAAATTAAATTGAAAACGAGGGTCACACGCGTCCACCGAGGGTTTAATTTTAGGTAGGTAAAATCGTCATGCATTGTTGCAGGGTAGTGGTAGTTAGGAACCCCCTTTAATCTACATATTCCTTCTCAATCTCTAATTTCCAATATCTAAAATCATACATAACAAAAACATAAGAAAAAGTACTTAATGCTGCATGCACCGAGCCTCCATAGTAATGATATTGCGAGATTTTTTTAAGCAGATACGGAACACAAAAAAAAATGTGTGCGTCTCGGGACGCCCGACAGAAGTGCTAACTTAAACTAATCTAAGTTGAACTATCCCATAACAAGTTATCACTTTAAAAAGTTCAAATTGGCGGCCATTTTTTTAAATCTGATTACGGGTTCGCATTTGTAGTCCCAAGGGGCCCTCAGATATCGATTTTCAAGATAATCGAACCAGTAACAAAAATGTTCAAAATGGCGGCCACTTTTTTTAAAATCTGAGTACGGGTTCGCATTTGTAGTCCCAGGGGGCCCTCAAATATCGATTTTCAAGATAATCGAACCAGTAACAAAAATGTTCAAAATGGCGTCCACTTTTTTTAAAATCTGAGTACGGGTTCGCATTAGTAGTCCCCACGGATCCTCAGATATCGATTTTCAAGACAATCGAAGCAGTAACAAAAAAGTTCAAAATAGCGGCCACTTTTTTTAAATCTGAGTACTGGTTCGCATCTGTAGTTCCCACGAATCCTCAAATATCGATTTTCAAGACAATCGACCCAGTAACAAAACAGTTTAAAATGGCGGCCACTTTTTTAAAATCTAATTACGGGTTCGCATTTGTAGTCCCAAGGGGCCCTCAAATATCGATTTTCAAGACAATCGAACCAGTAACAAAAATAACTTAAACTTAAAGATCAAATACCGTTTTCCATTTTCGTCCACACCTGTAACTTACGATTGGCCTAGCGGCTGAGAGGTAGGTCTATGACGCCATGGTGCCGGGGTTCAAATCCCATCCGATTCCAGTATCTTTTTGTATTTAAAATATTGTTTAAAAATTAGTTCTACCGCTGCCGTATGCGTGAGAGAAAGGGAAGCCAGACAGGCTGTCAAGCAACGCGCGTTACGTAACGAAATGGTTTACCCTCCGTTAAGAAGTTATCACTTCAAAAAACTCACCTTAACTGAGCTCATTTCGTACATTTCGCTGCTTTTGTTCCCCTTGCAAGTCTTTCTGTAAAATAAACATAAACAACTGCATAATAGTACCTACATTACTGCACAAACCGGGAAATAGGCCGTTGCGGGACGAGGAGAGTTAGCGTGGCCGAGACGCAGTCGAGGCCGCGCTATATACGAGTCCAGCAACCGCCCTTCCCGGTCGAGGCTTGTATAGTGCTTTTCTCCAACAATGCGAGGAAATTTAACACAATTGTTAATAATATTAAACAAAGTCCCAACATTTCCTTGAAAAATAAAACAGAAACATACGATTTAGTATGACACTGAAATAAAGCATTTTAAATAAAATCACAAATTTAAACGTAATAAATTCAATTTCAATAAAATATACTTTAAACTATATCATTTATTACGCGTTTATGTTATTTCGGCAATTTATTTTGTTTATGAACGCAATTTCTACTTATTTAAAAAAGTCAAACTATTTGACACACTTTTAAATACGTTGTAAACGCTGTTTGAAAAGGCTAACCTTTTTGGTCTATGACATTTTAAAAAGTAAAATATACAAGGAAGGATATTGATTGCACGTGTGTTTGGCTGTTTGGAGATAGTTATCCTAGTCCAAACATGGTTTTTAAAAGTTAAACACCAGGTACGTAATGAAATTTCATTTCGCGGCCGCTGCCGTTGGTAAATAATAAATTTGTTTTTTTTTAATTTTGCCTGGACCTGGAACTCAGAACTTCGCGGACTGATTTTACAACAGTAAGATTAACATTCCCGAGCATGTGGGAGAAAATTGAGTTTAACCCCCAACGAAACGAGACCGACACGAGCTCGTTTCAAAATACCAACACCAAATAACTCATCATCATCATTTCAGCCGAAAGACGTCCACTGCTGGACATAGGCCTCCCCCAAGGTTTGCCACAGGACCGGTCCTGTGCCGCGCGCATCCGTCGGTTCCCCGCAACCTCAACACATGCAACATGGTTTCGTGACCGGTTATGTGGACGGTATTTGTCATGTTGCGACATAAGGTCTGTTCATCCTTACTTGTCTTATATAGTAAACAACTTTCTAACCTCAAAATGAACCTTTTTTGGCTAAAACAGCTGTTTTAAACAAAATAAAGCAATCACAGATAGTACATTGGCCAAGTGATGTCCAAAATGTTAACTCGGTTTACTTTATTTACGATAAACGAGCTGCTTTAGCCAAAAAAGGTTCATTTTGAGGTTAGAAAGTTGTTTACTATATAAGACAAGTAAGAATGAACAGACCTTACTGTCGCGATATGACTCATCCCGAGCGCATGATTAACACTCTCCACATTTAGCGTAACAAGCCCTTTAGATCTGCCACGCCGTCCGATCCGATGGAACCCTATAGTGTGGACCCACCTTTAACAACGTTACCGACATAGCCCTAAGAATAGCTTGACATAAGTAGCAGTGGGCGGGGCACATCGCAACCAGAACTAATAACCGATGGAGTCGATGAGTTCTCAAGTGGCGTCACCATGAGTAGACCTCCAACAAAGTAGACCGAATAACTATCAAATAGATACAAAATACAAACCCTCGATATAATGACAAACTATTATTTCAGAACTGCCCCGTATTTCACCATTCTGACAATGACAGGTGACAGGTGACATTTCATTATACACTGCGCAGCTGATATGAATCCCAACGAAGTGAAAGCTTGTTAACTTTGCAACGTATAGCAAATTGTCACCTGTCACCTGTCATTCTCAATATGGTGAAATAGGGGGCTGATATCTCTAAAACGGCCCGACGGATTTTCATGAACCATAGCTAAGAACTATACAGATTAAACGAGCTTTCTTTTAAGAACCGCGTCGAAATCGGTTTATCCTTTTGGTAGCTACCGGACCACGGACAGACAGATAGATACATACGACAAACTTGTAGGATGACTATCACGTCAGGTTCACCAATGTGTGAGAGGGAGGGGACAATAGAGTGATCTCTAGGCACTTGTTCCATTCCACCGCCAGGAGGAAGCGATTAGCAGACTTTTTTCTCGCTCAAAAGAAACGAACAGAATATAGAGATCTCATGTCAATAAAAGAGACGCATATATTAATAGTTGATCGCTCGCTGTTCACACTGCCGGCGAGAACTCTCTCTCCAACAAAATATATAGATCCCGTGTCAATAAAAGAGACGCTTATATTAATAGTTGATCGCTCGCTGGTCACGCTGCCGGCGAGAACTCTCTCTCCGACAAAAGATATAGATCCCGTGTCAATAAAAAAGACGCATATATTAATAGTTGATCGCTCGCTGGTCACACTGCCGGCGAGAACTCTCTCTCCAACAAAATATGTGGATCCCGTGTCAATAAAAAAGACGCATATATTAATAGTTGATCGCTGGCTGTTCACACTGCCGGCGAGAACTCTCTCTCCGACGAAAGATATAGATCCCGTGTCAATAAAAGAGACGCATATATTAATAGTTGATCGCTGGCTCTACTCGCTTCGCTCATCGTCGGTGGTGGGACACTTGCATTGGGATGCCTTTGGATTCGAAATTGTTCCTATCTATTTCAACTGACTGGGTAAACTTCGTTAACGCAATGTCAGATTTAGTTGCGCTGTCTGTAAGCTCCGACCGAGATCTCGGTCTCAGTCTCGGTCTCAGCAAATCTCGGCCAAAAATAGTGCCGAGATCTCGGTCTCGGTCTCGGCCCAAAACGGCCGACATTCTCGGCCGCAGCCGGGACACCGCGGCAATCGATTTAATTTTCTTTGACAGCGTTCAATGCCGAAAAATTGCTTTTGTCGTACAATATTGTTATTTTCTATTTTGAGTACCTATTAAGTTTGTTAAAACCATAATAAAACCTTTTTTTCATTATTAACGGGTTTTTTTTTAGTTAAAAAAACGCAAATATAGAAAAAGTACCCCTTTTTCCGTGTCTCGGTCTCGGTCTCGGCCGAGAATTTATTTTATTCTCGGTCTCGGCCAAGATTAAAAAAGTGGTCTCGGTCGGACCTTAGCTGTCTGACGCTGGTGGCGCTGTCATGAGTTGTCATGAGTTATCGCTAGATGTCGCTAGGTCTAATAAGTACCTTGGAGATCTTCCATTGATGCTGCATTCAAGCAGATTGCAGCTGAGGTCTTCGAGGCCCGCATCCTCGGGCTGCTCCTCATCCGCGTTGCTCAAGTCTCTGTATAAAAAAAAACAAGATTGACTAAAAGAATGGAAAAAAAAACATTTGTTCACAGCAATAACATACTAGTTACTGACTGTCTTTCAAAGAAGGATTTCTTTTCCGACTGCGGTGACTTTGTGCCGGAGTTGTCGCTGAAAACAGAAGTTACAATTAAAAAATGTAAAAATGAAAATTAAGAAAAGAAACCATGGGACCTTGGTCAGCTGACATGAAAAGCTTTATTAAGGCCCTGTCCTCCCGGCTCATAGAATCCTCCGGAGATCCTAGAGCTGGTGCTTACCTCTCCCAAAGGATTGGGCTAGCTATCCAGAGAGGTAATGCAGCCAGTGTCATGGGGACCATGCCGCGAGCGGACCTGCTAGAAGGGGTGTTCTTTTTATAGTGGTGATTATTATTTATATCTTTAATGTATTAATGTTTGTTAAACCTTCTTTTATAATAATGCACACCCTGGCAATTTATATTCTATTATTTGAAATTGTCTTGTTGTCATCTGAACGTCTGTCTGATTTTTGCTTTTGCTATCAATGATTATATCTTCTTGCACTCCACGATACTCTGCATTTTATTAACTTAAAAGGTTATGGTCCTATTTGCAGCAGTGCTATATATATAATATAATAAATGCTTTATATATGTGAAGAATAATTAGAGTGAAAAATTTGTGCTATGGATAACTGTCCATCGACATCAACGTCGGCACTAAGCCTGAATCAGTCTACGACGTCAACAGGCGCTAGCTTCAGTAAACTAACAGGCAAGAATTTCAACACATGGATTTTTAGCCTAGAATGTTACCTAACTGATTTAAACTTATGGAGTGTCTGCATCAATCCTGTTAACATCGCAGACCCTATGGAAGCCAGAAAAGATCAAAAGGCACGGGCTAAAATTTGCTTGACCTGTGAAGAATCAGTTTATCCAGTCATTAGGTCAGCTACTACGGCCCATCAAACATTAAGCAGTCTCAAGAAAGCCTATGCTGACAGTGGTCTGATAAGAAGGCTAGGCCTTATTAAAAAACTCCTAAATAATGAGTTTAAGGGAAACCTTCACGAGTATGTCAATAACTCACTGGCTACGCAGCAAGAACTGCAGGGAATCGGAGCAGGAGTTGATGACGAGTTCCTGGCAATAATAATGCTTGCTGGTCTACCCGATAGATTTAAGCCACTCGTTATGACGCTGGAGCACTCCACTATGAAGATCACATCGGAAAACGTAGTGACAGCTCTTTTAAAGGAAGAATCGCGAGCTGTACCCGCCACTTCCAGTACCCGGGGGATTACAAACACCGTGCTACATGTTGGCAGTGCACCGAAGAAATTGTTTTGTACTTATTGTAAAAAGTCAGGTCATGTAGTCTCGAAGTGTAGGAGTTTAAAAAACAAAACCACTAAGAATGATTCGGCGATCAAGTCATACAATACATCCGAATTCACTCTGTCGTCTTGTTTCTCTAATATATCTCCCTCAGGTCAACATCATTGGTACATCGATTCCGGCGCAACATCCCATATGAGTAATAGGAGAGATTGGTTTACAAACATTTCATCCCACAACACCCCTATTACTGTTGCTAACAAGGAACAATTACTGAGCCATGGAAAAGGTACTGTAAATATTGAAATTTCCGACAGTGTAAATAAAATAAGTAACGTCTTGTATATTCCTGGCTTAGCAACTAATCTTTTGTCAGTAAGCAAATTAAATGAAAATGGCTTCGATGTGTTGTTTACGTCAAAAGGCGCAAGCATCGTCCCAAGTGGAGGATGTCACTTGACGGGCTCTGTCATTGCCACAGGTTCTGTACATAAAGGTATGTATAAACTAGACGTTTGTTCGACTAGTTCACAGGCCATGTGCTCTGTCAGTAAAGAGTCTGCTATGCTATGGCATAGACGCCTTGGTCATTTAAACCATAAGACTTTGAATATTTTAAAAAATAATAACGTTGGCATAGGTTATGCTAATAGAGGTTTGAATGTTAAATGTATTCCATGCTTACAGGGAAAACTAGCAAAGAAACCTTTTCTGAGCTCTACAAGTAAATCGAGTTGCGTTCTTCAACTAATTCATTCGGATCTATGTGGTCCAATGAGCACGCACTCGTGGGGCGGAGCCCTGTATTTACTTACTTTTACAGATGACTTTAGTCGAAAATCTTTTGGATATCTCCTAAAATCAAAGGATGAGGTTTTCACTAAATTCGTAGAGTTTAAGCACTTAGTCGAAAACCAAACGGGTCGCCAAATCAAAGTTCTACGCTCTGATAACGGTCGTGAGTACGTTAACCACGGGCTGTCTACCTTCTTGAAGGAAAACGGTATTGTTCATCAAACTACAATTCCTTATACTCCTCAGCAAAACGGAGTCTCTGAGCGTGCCAACCGAACTATTATTGAGAAGGCGAGATCTATGCTTCAAGACTCTAAACTACCAAAAGCATATTGGGGAGAAGCGGTTAATACGGCTATTTATTTGAAGAACCGTACACCTACGCAAGCTTTAAATAATAAGATTCCTGAAGAAATTTGGACAGGGAGAAAAGTGAACCTTTCTCATCTGAAAGTCTTTGGTTGTGAAGCGCATGTTCTCATACCGAAAGAAAAACGAACGAAGCTTGACGCGAAGACCCAAACTTGTATCTTTGTAGGTTATGCGACAGAAAGCAAAGGCTATCGTCTCGTAGATCGCCAAAACCCTCGAGTTTTAATAGTCGCAAGAGATGTTGTTTTTATGGAAGAACAAACACGCTTAGATTCTAATCAATATCTCCCTTACAGTGAGATAACAGAAACTTCGCCTGAATCTCCACAAGTCTTTCTGCCGATTTTAGAAGAAGAACCTATTCAACAAGTTCCAGTGCCGTCACTTAGTCAATCACCACCTGATATTCAACCGGAAGCATTATCATCGGACCAATCCGAATCAGCTACCCCGCAAGTAACATCTGGTATCTTGGAAGCTGACGTCATTCCTGAGCTCTTACCTGAACGGAGATACCCTAATCGAGAGAGGCGTCCTCCTGAAAGGTATGTCTGTGCAGTTCAAATGACAACAGACCTGGAACCAGAAACTTACAAGGAGGTTACAGATCATCCTCAAAAGGGTCAGTGGCTGGAAGCCATGCAGGCTGAATATAATTCGTTGATGAAACATGGAACTTGGACTCTAGTCGACAGACCTAAAGATCGCAAAACAACCAAATGTAAATGGGTCTTTAGAATAAAAATGGACACGAGTGGAAATGTAGTCAAGTATAAAGCTAGACTTGTAGCTAAAGGATTCACTCAAATACCAGGAGTGGACTACGGTGAAACTTTTTCACCTGTTGCGAGGCTATCATCAGTTCGACTTTTGATGGCATTTGCCGTCAATCTTAACTGCCAAATTGATCATCTCGATGTGGAAACAGCCTTCTTAAATGGTGATTTAGAAGAAGAAATCTTCATGGAACAACCAGAAGGTTTTTCAACTGATCCAAAACACAAAGTGTGCTTACTTAAGAAGTCACTCTATGGATTGAAGCAAGCTCCACGCCAGTGGAATAAAAAGGTGTTTGAAGCAATGGCTGCCTTATCATTGAAACAAGCTTCAACGCAGCACTGTCTCTATCACAAAAGGAACGGCAACGACATACTAGTCGTAGCAGTTTTTGTCGATGACTTTTTTATAATGTCCAATAGTGACGATTTAAAAACACAGTTCAAAAATGAACTTAAAAAGATCTTTATAATTAAAGATCTGGGTCCTGTCAAGGACTGTCTCGGTATGAGAGTAATACAAAGTCTGAACTCTATAACTCTCGACCAGACGCATTATATCGAAAAACTAATTGACCGATTACTTAAATCACTGTTTATGTAGTCAACCGCTGTCTCTTCGTTCGTGTGTCACGTTGGCGCCACTGAAAATCAGCGTCGCGGTTCATGCCGTGACATAGTGCTGAGTGGCGTCAATTTCGACGTCACAGAATCACCCATGGCAACATTATGTTACAATTGTATTTTATTCCTTTTCTTCATTGTTTAATTTTGTTTTCTGTGTTGCCATTGTTTGTTTTATGTTCAATTTATTTTGTTTTTTTTTCTTGTGATCGTCGAATAAATGTTTCTATTTCTATTTCTATTTCTATTTAATATGAATGAAGCTATATCTGTCACTACACCAATGGAACCTGGACTTAAATTAACTCTACCTGAAAAAGAAAACGAAGTTAAGTACCGTATCGTGAACTTATCGGCTCGTTAATGTACATTGCTATTGGAACGAGGCCAGATATTTCTCACACCGTGTCGTATCTCTCTCAATTCAATGCACATTACGGGGGGGTACACTGGAAGGCCGCAAAAAGGGTCCTTCGGTATCTTAAAGGTACCAAGGACCTCAAACTTCAATTTCACAAGAGTGAAATTCAACCCATTGGTTACGCAGACGCTGACTATGGTAATAACATAATGGACAGGCGATCATTTACAGGATATGTTTTCATTATGAGCGGTGCACCTGTCTCGTGGGAGTCTCGAAAGCAGCGCACGGTCGCCCTTTCGACTACCGAAGCAGAGTATATGGCCCTGGCCGAAGCGTGTAAAGAAGCCATATACCTAAAAACCCTCATAATGGAAATCTTCGCTGTCACTCATCCCATGGTTATCCACACAGATAATCAAAGTTCCATTAAATTAGCACACAACAGCACTTATCACGCCCGCACAAAGCACATCGATATCAAACATCATTTCATACGCGAGTCTCGAACACACCAGCAACTTTCCCTTCAGTTCATACCTACTTATGACATGATCGCCGATATTCTTACCAAAGCTTTACCGAAGATTAAACATTTTAAATGTGTAAATTCTTTAGGTTTACGGTAGATTAATGTTTTTCATTGTAAATAGGCAGGTATAGGGTGTGTAATTTAATGATGTAAATATAGGATGTTTTTTTTTGTGATAGTATTTAGTGTATACAGTTTACTTGGATATTATGTTATACTTGTATGTACGTATGTACAGGGTGTTTTTATTACGAGGGGGTGTTAAACCTTCTTTTATAATAATGCACACCCTGGCAATTTATATTCTATTATTTGAAATTGTCTTGTTGTCATCTGAACGTCTGTCTGATTTTTGCTTTTGCTATCAATGATTATATCTTCTTGCACTCCACGAAACTCTGCATTTTATTAACTTAAAAATGTTGAATTCTGTACTTAGTTGGATGTAAATAAAGTTTATTAATTGATTAAGAAATCAGAATATCTCTCTGTTTATTCAATTTATTCAATTGTTATTGATACAAAACCTGTAGCACAGGGATTCTTGGCAAAAGACCCACTGTAGCATTTTCAATTCTGATTAAATAATTTACCCTAGGAGAAGATCCAACTTGAAAGTTACTGAAATTAAAAGTAACACAATGGCGCCCCACTTTCAGAGCGGATATTTTCATGAAACCTAGCTAAAAACTATCCTGATTTAACTATACTTCAGTTACTATAACGACCTAATATAGGCTCTCTCACTCGCACAGGGTCATACAAATGACAAAGAGGCAGGTAGCCAAGTGGGCGCCAATGTATACTAATATTATAAAACTGAAGAGTTTGTTTGTTTGCTTGAACGCGCTTATCTCAGGAACTACTGGTCCAAACTAATTCTTTCAGTGTTAGATAGCCCATTTATCGAGGAAGGCTATAGGCTATATATCATCACGCTAAGACCAATAGGAGCGGAGCACCAATGAAGAATGTTTCAACCTTCTACGTTAACAAAGTCGCGGGTTAAAGTTAGCGTTAGCCCAAAGTAACTATTCCACGGGGACGCAGTCGCGGGCAGAAGCTAGTAAACGATAATCTTCTTAGTACTTGTTTACAATGAACGGTATTTGAAAATATAAGATTAAGGAGACATCGGTACGTTTCTCTAGCTAAGTCACAGGTAAACGATAAACAATAAGTCGCAAGAAGGGCAACAAACGCGTCCGCACCGTACAGATGTAAAAGCCGACTGATTACCTGCTCCATTGTGAGTGCGGTTTTAGCGGATTCTCATTAGCCAATCACGTGCAACTGCACTTTTCTAGTACTAGGTCGTTAAATTAAATGAAGTATAGCTTTATTTAAAAGCCGCGTCCAAATCGGTTCAGCCGTTTAGGAGCTACGATACTACAGACAGACACACAGATACACACGTGACACAACACTCGTCTTTTTGCGTTGGAGGTTAAAAAGAGCTAGTAATCGAAATGTATAAGACCACGGCGTCGTACCTACCTGTCGTTGTCGTCGTCGGTCGTCCGGTGTTGTCGCCAATGGCTGCTAACGCCACTCACGACACTGGAACAGTAAACGGTTAATTGTTACTTGGAGCACCACAATGCCGTAATTTTAATAATGGCGGCTAAGTTCAATTGGATTTTTAAATCGCTTTTCTCAACAAAATATGAAAAATACCGGAAAAGATATCGCCAAAAATGAAATTAAAATTAAATTCGGCCAAGAAATACGGATGATACAAGCATTTTAAATTGCTAATTAGACGGCGATAAGACAGAGAGATACGAGATAGGAACAAATCTTCATGTGTTTAATTTTGTAATTGCAACCTTGTTGAAATAACAATATGGTGCCTTTTATATTTGGCATGTCCTCAAGTAAAAACCTGGGGAATCAGGAGGCCAAGCTTAATAAGCGAAAAGTGTTAGTCATCTTCGTACCTGTGGTGGTCATTGTCAATTGTCATCCATTGCTGTCGCCACTGGCTACTGGTGACACTTGTCACGCTGGAACAAATACTTTATCTTCTTAAGACTGTGCCGAGCGTTTTATAATAAACTAAAGTATTGTCCTAAAATCGCAGAGTGGTTTTTTGTTGTACAAATGAATAAACAATTTATAAGAATAATTATATGTAAATTTAATAGCAATTGACCTTTGAAGTTAAATTATTAGTTAGCTGACTCCACGAAGGTTAACGGTACGCTCTGACGGGACTATTTAAACTCGCCGGTTTATATAAGCAGAGCGTCGCGTTCACTCGTTCACTCGTTAGACTGACCGGACGCCGATTTTAAGAGAATAACACCCCAGTTTTAAATGTTATTATAATAAAGGTAAGGGCTTTGTATGTAGCTGCACACTTTAGTACTTTGTCATTTTAACGTCATGTTTGAACTGCTGCACTAATCTGTCCAAGGCGTTAAAGCGACAAGGTACAAGGTCCAGCTGAGGCCGACTGTCCAGACGACTGTACTTACTCATTTTGGATATGGGTTTTTTTACGGGAACGAGTGTTGCGCCATTGAAAATTGGAAAGATTAGGTAATGAATAATTTGTATAGTGTATATATACAATACATACACTATACAAATATAATTAGAATAATTAACAACTAAAGTTAAATTCCATTTTGCCGTTAAATATGGCAAAATTTCCATATGAATCAAAACAACATGACAATTTTTATTTATTATTTTTAACCGACTTCAAATAAAAAAGGTTCTCAGTTTGACCTTATGTATGTATGTATGTTTGTCCGCGATTATCTCGCGTTTGGCTGGACCGATTTTGATGCGGTTTTCAGAAAATTATTGTTACACTTAGGAGAAGGTTTAAGTGTTTTAACCTACTTAAAAAAAGAGGGTTTCAGTATGAACTTCTTACAGAGTTTTTTTTTAAATAAAAATAAATGAGCCCATAGGCCAGGGTGTGTATGTATGTTTCGATAGTGCATGTATGTTTCGATGTATTACATACCTTCTGGATCCTTCAGGTACATGCACAGGTTCGAAGAAAACACAGTTTTCGACAGGAAGAATGGAGCTGTACTGGTGCAGCACATGCACACTTTTTTCTGTTTGAACGAACATGTTTCTGGGGGAAAAAATAGTTAAATCAGACGGGTACAGCCTAAGGGCTTGTTTACGGAGACGCGGGACGTCGCGCGTAGCGTTGACCGGCGCGGTCGCTGACCTAGTATGGCTGCGTCTATATCCTATATCGCGTGTCAAATGTGGATAAAGCATCCGTCACTCTCGTACTTATTTGTCTCGTACGTGTCAGAAGGTGACGGAAGCCTTAACCACACTTTGACACGCGATAAATGCAGCCATATTAGGCTGTTGCATATTTACAGAGAAGCGATTTTACGCGCGTTTGCTTCATATACAGCGTTACTTGCACCGGACCCGTCAATACTGTCGTAATACAAAGAAATAAGCATTTTAAATTTAATCTGGTTAACAATAGAGTATAGAATGCTTCGACTACTATTGCAGTTAGCTGCCTTCTTTGGTATTATGGCAGAATGACCGCAGTACCCACTCTACGCTCCGCACGCGCCGCGTCTCGCCTCGCATCTTCATGAACAACATCGTACATTACCATAATGTTTGTGTTTGCGCGTGTACGCTGCACGCGCCGCCTCTCTGTAAACGAAAAACGCCCGACGCCCCGCGTCTCCGTAAATAAGCCCTAATACTGAGGTATAGCGCGTTTTGCATGTGTGCGTGCCTCGACCGTACACGCCGCGAGCGCCCACAAGCAAACTCAACAAGACGGCCAAGCCGGCTCTAGTAAGGGCCGCGCCGTGGCCGCGTTTGGCTGCGAATCGAACGAGCGGTAAATAAATAAGCGCAAGCGTTTAAATACAAACATTTGGACAAGCGGATATGGCGAAACTAAAATGGTTTCTAATTGACCTCGTCACTCGGAACCCCAAAGAATTACCCGTCTACAGGATGATGGTTACTAGTCTCTGCGCAGGGTACTGCAGGGTACCGTCCGACGGCGCTGCCCGGCCGTTGAACTGTCGTGACCGGGATAGGTGCCTCCACTGAGGACGTAGGTGACAATTCCCTGAAAAACAGCCAATAAACATTGATAAACAATGATGAAACATTGATAAAATGGAATGTCAATTTGTTCACCAAATGCTATTACTGATGCACTTAATAAGCGTAACCATGGTAATAACAATGATGTAATGGTTATTACAGAACTGTTATCACCATGACAAATTCCCCGAAATTTCCGTGTGGTTGCGGGGTTAGAATACTGCCACTCCATGTCTTCCCGTGGATGTCGTAAGAGGCGGCTAAGGGAATAAAGGCTTGTAGTAGGTACTGTTAGGCGATGAGCTTGCAACCTGTCACTAATTTATACACTGGTAAACTGGTAAATCTGAGTGTGAGTTCATGTATGTTCTGAAAATTACCAAACTGAAATTATTGTTAATTTCTGCAAATTACTTTAGTTTTGACATGTAACATTAAGAAACGGAAACATTTCATGGAATGTAAATTAAATTTACTTGTAATATTGCTTTCAGAATCATTTCTATCAGCAGTTAAGGAAAGTTTTGCAATGTTTCAGCAATCGTCCATCACTAAGCTGGAGGCACTGGCCACAGATGATTCTGTGGCGACCTAGCGACATCTAGCGCAACTTGTAACAACCAACTCGACAGCGCCACCAGCGTCAGACAGCGCAACTAAATCTGACAGTGCGCTGCATCGCGCTAACGAAGTTTCCCCAGTCGTTTGACATATATACAACTTCCAACTTCATCCCAATGGACTTCGGTCCCCAGGCATAACGCCCGCCTGGAGAGAGATCTCTCTATTGTCCTCTCTTCCTACATTGGTGATCCGGACGTGATAGTTCTCTACTCGTCACAGGATGTCGCTAGTTTCGCTACAATAAGTTTAAACGGAACTACCTTTTTTTTTTCGGTGTTTCCGCCGGCGTTTGCTCGTATTCTATTGTTCTTTTCGTAGCTTTACTTTCGAGCGCTTCGACTTTTTCCAACGCGGTCGTTAGAACGTCCTTCATTACTGTTAAGCATTCGCTTTTAATTATGGTATTGATGTGGTCAGATAGAGTTGCCATGGAGCTGAAATAAGAAGTTAATCATTTTAATAAATATCAGGGGAGATCTCACACAAATGGAGTACTACTGTGGTGTTTGGGATTAGGGATGTTGCGAATATTCGCATCTGCATCCGCAAATGCGGAGCTTCCACGTAGATTTGGACATCTTCATCCGCATCGGCATCCGCAATAATCAATGCGGATGTTCATGCGGATGCGGATGAAATACAAGTTGCGACAAGAGAGAAATTGGGCGGGGTCGGAGAATGGCGCGTTCCGTTCGGATGTGACAATAGAAAATGGTAGTTAAAAAATTGGTGACAAGATCCGACGCGTTTGTTGTGGTCCTATTTTTTACTTCACTTACTATGAAAGCTAGTTGGTGACGAAAAAAAAAATAAGAGAATTATACTTTATACTAATTTTCATTAGTAAAAATGATTGCCCACTTCGCTGTTTTCCCGGTGGCATGGAGGAGCTGCATAAGTTTTCGCCTGCCGCAGCAGATTGGCTGAAACACCTGGACATCGACGTTTGATCAATGCAGGATGAGTGCCATACTTAATGATGATGATTAGTAAAAATGTTAATAATTACTAAATCATTGTTTTAATTCCTCATTCATATACTATATTTATATAAGATCTTAAACATCCGCATACGCATCCGCGGATGTAAGCCTTCAAAAATCCGCATCCGCATTCACATCCCTGTTTGGGAGTAATATCCCGGACGTGCGTCGCCATGTTTGACACTGTCGTTCTAGACTTCGGTGGAAAGACGTGGTGGTGAAGCAAGGTACGCCCTAATCAATGGGGAAATACTCGTACGAGTACCAGTACATGCAGACAATCAAGGGAAACGGTGCCACACCCGGACGCGCGACTAACAAAGCGTCTCCTATCACTAGATAGACATGCCCTACGAATAATTGTAGGAAACATTACTGGACATTGCTCGCTTAACAAACATTTATATGTTCTAGGTGTGACCGACAGCCCCCTATGCAGGGGATGCCAGGGGACGAAACAGCTCCCCACGTAATCCTGGAATGCGTAGGTGTAGCTGCTCATCATACTGAAATCCTCAAGACACCGAGGTCACTCCGAGAAGCCTGTGGAGATACCAGGAGGATCCTGCGCTTCTGGTCAAAGTTAGGCGGCTAGATTACTAGCTAGCACCCCCTACGCACAATGGCCCGACATACACGGGCTAAGTGCGGAAAAAGGAGTCCATGACCATAACTATAACCATAGCATGGTACGCCGTGAGCGTGATAGATTCGCATCTGCTTAGCCTTGGCTCCGTGCCCTGGAACGTCGACAAGTGCCTGTATTTCGATTATTAAACGAGAAATTGTGAAACATCCAGAAAAGGCTTTTGTTTCGCCTTGCCCGACTATCCTCGCCTACACCTAAGTTCGACCATCGTGACGCTCCCTTTACCCAAAGATGGAGAGGAGTTTACATGTACAATATTTTTATTAGCAATTATTACAATAGTGTAACTCTTACGTCAAGCCGTTGACAGGTCTGTCTCCCGGTGTGTCCACAACGCCGCTGGTGCCAGGCCTTACTGACAGATCTCTAAAACAAATCGAGCAATACTTGTATAAATTATATGATTATTCAGATAACAATAAAAAAAACCGGGCAAGAGCATGTATGACCATGCTCAGTGTAGGGTTCCGAAGCCGTTACTACACAAAAACTATCTCAAACCAGCAAAAGAGCGTATCTTCGTGGCACTTATGTCCTTTGGTTCAGAAGCGCAGTTTTACCTACGGCAAAAACTCAAAAACGGATTATACGATCATGTTGAAAATAATTATAGTTGAAAGTATTTATTGAAGCAAATCGATTTTGAACCAATTCTCATCAATGGAATGGACTAAAATTTGGAATAAAGAAAGAAAGAAAGAAAGAAAAGAAAAATACATTTATTCACTACACACATAAGACACACAGAAAACAAAAGTAAAAACAGAAAACAGCAATAAAAAGAGTAGTGAGTGTGTCTTCGCGGCAGTGAATCGGACACTGGCTCAGCATAATGCTGAGGTGTTAAACACCTGCAGCGCTGAATACATGTGTAACCCGGATGACAATGCAATATTATGGCATCATCGAGCTGGTCTGATGATGGAGTCGGAAGGTGGCGACGGGATCTTTGCTGTACTTAATATGTACCTGCCGAGTTGGGGCTCGTTAGTTTCTTCTTGATAAGCAGATGATGTCTGAACGAAAAAAAAGAATAGTCGGCAACAAAAGTTAGTCCCAAAAATGAAATTTTTGACAGAAATTATTTGAGCTTGAGATTTTTTTATATAAAAGACAACGCAAAGTAAAGAAATGAATTATTGATTTTAGTAGCATGACAACTATTTAGATACTTACCTATTCTAGTCATATCTATGGGTTATAGGTTTTTTCTTTTGTTCAATTTTTTCTACTTTCTCCTTTTTTCGAGCTCCTACCCCTGAAAAGCCTTTTCCCAACTCACTGTGTTGTGAAGCAATTTTTCTGAAAAATATACATTTTATTGCTAACATTTCAGTGTTCTTAAGAACCACAAATGAATACCTAAGTTTAAAGTGAGGAAAAAATATTGAATCAATTTTTCGCACAGTCGTCAACAACTCTTGAAGGCACATCTATCACATCCGCTTACCTATCTGAAACACTAAAAACGTTTGCCAGCTGTTTCATTTGCCATAATTTTCATTTGTCCGAAAGTCATTTTTCTCTGAAACCGTTTAACTTTCCTGAATTGTTATAAAATAAACCTATCCTAACCTACAGGTTCTGTAAGTATGTCTCATTAAACATTTTGAAAAGTTATTGGGTTCAGAATAAAATGAAAATTATGGCAAATGAAACAGCTGGCAAACGTTTTTAGTGTTTGCGATAGGATACCATCACATCCTTTGGCCACTTTCCACTCCATCATCAGATCAACTCTCGGAGGTTATATTAAATAATACATTTTTATTTTTATTTATTTATTTCTACATGGCCTGTATTCCCTTAGTCGCCTCTTACGACTTCTACGATAAAGGCTTGTAGTATTTGTTAGGCGATGGGCTTGCAACCAACCTGTTACTAATACTTATACACTAGTAAACATCTTTATTACACTGATATCATAAGTCCTCTATTATGCGTTCAAAACCCGTAGACAATGACCAGCATTACCTGTGGTAGTAGGTGACGGCGATGACAGCTGTTAATTTTGGAAGATGTTCTAAATTTGGATCTCATTACCTTACAATATTCGATAACGTAATTTCAAAATTACGTTACAGCTGTCATCGCTGTCACCTACTACCACAGGTAAAGTAATGCTGGTCATTTGCCTTTCGGCTTCTGAACCCATCTTAGAGTACTTGTAATATGTGTGTAGATAAAGTATTGCACGAGACTGCGTAATTAGCATTACGCAACCGTCACGTAAACTACTATTATTTGTTAGTAAATTCGCCGTCATAAGAAAAATCTGAAAAATACAACTCGCTATCTATTACGGTTCAAAGATATACAGCTCTTTAAAGTTTGAACGGACGGACGGACGGACAGCGAAGGTATATTGATAGCCCCCGTTGGACCCGCTTAGGGTAGGTACGGTACCTTAAAAAAAATTCTTCATTTATAAGGGGGAATTATCTATTTAGTTATTATTAGTTACAACTTTTTGTGAGAAAGCCTTTAGGCGTTAAGCCCGCCATTTGTACTTTTCACATGTATATTATATTGTGCGAAGTTTAAATAAATAAATAAATTTTAGTACCCGTTCTGGTAATCATGGGTTGATTTTTCTTCTGATAAATTTTCTGTCACCAGTTTTCTTCGTACAGTAGGTTTTTTCTTTTCTTCTACGGTCTCCTGTCGCGCTCCGAGAGCAGAGCCAATTCCAGAAGTGAAGAACCCACTGTCATGTGAAGCCATGTCCCTGAAAAACATTAAAAAAATAATTAAGTTTATGAAAACCAATGAATTTTGGGCGGTTTTCAAAAAAAGTGACTAAAGTTAAGAAACTATAATTTTAGACAGGTGAGTCATGAAAATTAATTATTCATTTACAGTGGTGGTCATATAATTAGGGACACTTGCTTTTGTCCAATACAATTGCCTACAAATATGGCTTTTAAATTTTGACAACCAATCAAAAAGTTCTTAACCAATTATATTTTTAGTTACACTTATCGTTAACTAATAAAGTAAAGTTTAAATGTATGTACAATTTATCTCTGTTGAGATCGGATCTTTCATTTTAAAAGGATTTGAAAAAATAAATATTCGGCGCTCATACATAGTTGTAGAATTTTGTATGGACGCGTCAGCACTTAGTTTTTAAATCCTTGTAAAATATAAGGTACGTTTTTAATATAAGTTCACTGTACATAAGTTTAAACCTTAGTTCATTATGTAAAGTAATATGTATTTAGCAATAAAATTGGTCGAGAACTTTTTGATTAGTGGTCAATTGAAAAGTCATATTTGTAGGCAATTGTATGGGGAAAAAACAAGTGTCCCTAATTTTATGGCCAACACTGTATATACTGCCTTCATGAGCCAACTGGAGGTATCTCAAATTCAATAACCGAAGCAGACTCAAAATTCACCCGGTAGTAATACGGTCGCACTTGCTACAAGAGTTTTGCCTGACATACCACCACCTTTTTTTGAAAACCACACTTTTAGACGGAATTTAATTGTGCCGTACTTTTTAGGGTTCCGTCAAAATGGTAAAAAAGGAACCCTTATGGTGAGACTTCGGTGTCTGTCTGTCTGTCTGTATGTCACAGCAGTTTTTCTCAGAAGCTATAGAAGCTATCAACTTGAAATTTGGCATATAGCCTAAACAACGAAAGAAAATCAGGGGAAAAAACTAGTGTACATAAGCGAATTTTGGCATTATTGTAGGGAGTGGTGTTTTAAACCACATACCTACTAAAAGTACTGATGGGTGGGGGTGAAGCTAACTGGTGGGGGGGGGGGTAAACTTCAATTTTTTTAGTTTTTCGTAATTCTCTCGTAAACGGTGGCCCATAACAAAAAAATGTTCCATTACATAAGTAATCTACATAAAATTCTCTACAAAAAACCGATTATAGGAAAATACGTGCCATACTTAAAGAATTGTAAGTTTGTTTTTTATTGCCCATCTTCTTCCCTCCATATGTCATTAAATATTGATCCCAGAAAAAAGTGTTCAGATCTTTTTTTTGTAGAGAATTTTATGTAGATTATTACTTATGTAATGTTTTTTTTTGCTATGGGCCACCGTTTATGAGTTATTTACGAAAAACTAAAAAAAATACCTTTACACCGACCCCCCCCCTTAAGCTTCACCCCCACCCATCAACGTAGCGTCAAATTGCGCGCTGATTCGTTTTGAAATCTAATGTAAATCGGAATATAATACCTATGTGCGGCGATGCGGAACCCTCGGTACGCGAGTCTCACTCGCACTTGACCGGTTTTTATTAATTTACTTATAGGTAGATTCACTAAAGTTGGCACGAATGGAATGAACAAAAGAAATGTCACCTATCACTGTGTGAGTGACGTCCTTTGAACCGATGTTCGAATTTCAAACCGAAAACCTATTATTATTTTACACACTTGTATACAATCGTTCACTCATTCAATCCATTCGTGCCAGCTCTTATGAATCGACCTGTAAAACAGTTTAGCCACATATTCTGAAACAGTACGCAGGGAATTAGGCAAGCCCATTCGTTAGAAGTTTATGTCCTTTTTACGATTGAATAAATTAATGGATTAACGCGCAAGCCTTATTAACGAAATAAACTATAAGGGTCAAGGCTACTTACATTAATTAACTAACTAGCATTTTATGACCTTTTTTACAGTGCTGGTAATTCTTGAACGACCCATTAAGGTACTCTTCCACCGCCGACGATGAGCGAAGCGAGTAGAGCCAGCGATCAACTATTAATTACAGACATAGTGAATAATCCTTTTCTCAAACATGCTCGGAAATAACGGTTTTCCGATTGAAACACATGGACGGAAAGTGCCTCTTTTTACTCCTAGGAGTAAAATAGTACATTACTGCACAGACCGGGAAATAGGCCGTTGCGGGACGAGTAGAGTTAGCGTGGTCGAGACGCAGTCGAGGCCGCGCTATATACGAGTCCAGCAACCGCCCTTCCCGGTCGAGGCTTGTATAGTGTTTTTCTCCAACAATGTGAGGAAATTTAACACAATTGTTAATAATATTAAACACAGTCCCAACATTTCGTTGAAAAAAAGAACAGAAACGTATGATTTGGATTTACACTGAAATAAAGCATTACATAAAATCACAAATTTTAACGTAATAAATTGAATTTGAATAAAATATATTGAAAACTATAACATTTATTACGCGTTTATGTTATTTCGGCAATTTATTTTGTTTATGAACGCAAACTCCATTTAAAAAGTGAAACTATTTGACACACTCTTAAATACGTTGTAAACGCTGTTTGAAAAAGCTTAACTTTTTGGTCTATGACATTTAAAAAGTAAAATATACAAGGAAGAATTTTGATTGCACGAGTGTTTGGCTGATTGGAGATAGTTATCCTAGTCCAAACACGGTTTTTAAAAGTAAAACACCAGGTACGTAATGAAATTTCATACATTTTCGCGGCCGCTGCCGTTGGTAAATAATAACTTTGTTTTTTTTTTTATTTTGCCTGGACCTGGAACTCAGAACTTCGCGGACTGATTTTACAACAGTAAGGTTGACATTTCCGAGCATGACTGTGGGAGAAAAAAACCATATGAAAACACTTTCCGTCCATGTCCATATTGTGTTTTCAAAAGTGCTCTGTATTCCGTATAAAATCGAAAGGACCATGAAAAAAAACCCGTACACCCTACTTGTGGGGGCGCAGTGAGGGGCGGCGGCGCGGCGGCGGGCGGCAGCTCGTTGTGCGTGAAACTATCTTTACTAATACTCGTATGACGCAAACATACATTCTCTCCGAATTTGTCAAAGGTTTTTAAAAATACTTATAATCATGTATTTGTATAATTTCCTCGCATTGTTTGAGAAAAGCATTATGTATGCCTCGGCGGAAACGAGGATTTCCTGACTCGTATTTTAGCAGGCCTCGCTATTGCTCGGCCTGCTAACCACCTCGTCAGGAAATCCCTTACTTTCCGCGCCTAGGCAACAATGTACTATTCCCATCGTGAAAACTCGGAACACACAACTACTTCCGAATGATGCCGATGCGTCCATGAATTATTGTATTATTAAGTGACGTGCCTGTATTAAATAAAATAAAAATAAAATAAAAATAAAATAATAATAAAACTACTTTACTTATCAGTGTCAAATGTCAAACCACGAGTTTGGAGTACATCACACTGAGATATTTAAACCACCACGATCAAATTATATGGAGAATAGCTGTAGGTAAACAATAGAAAATTTCACAGGCTTGTCGATCTAAACGTTTCCCAGGTCTTAATGCTTTCCGCATGACTATTTAGAAGAAATAAAAACAAACTTAAATATTATCAAACAAAAAATTACTCTGGTATTAACCACTGTATATCAATCTCGCGATGCGACGTTCCCCACGTTGTCTTGATGGGTACTGAGTCAGACTGAAGTAGCATGACAAATACGTGTCTCTATAATAGACACGGATCTATATTTTTTGTAACGACAAACTATAGTCTGTTCCTATTCAGACTGCCAATGACAATAACAAGTAGGTATATCTGACTGTAATTGTCTTTAGATAGAGGATGAAATAGTGATACGAATAATGTTACCACTAATTAGAAAATTAAATAGGTTGAATATATATCCATCATCATCATCGTATTATATGCTGGGTGCGATAGAGACGAAAACCTCTCTTATGTAATTAATCAATAAAATCTATCAAAACATCACTACCTACATTTTCATGTTAAATTTATTTCGAAAAACAAATTGTATACCTTACCTATAGCCCTTTAAACCATTATAGACTGAATTGCTTGATTATGTAAGTTTATTTTGAATTTTAATGTATAAAACAATAAAGCGAAAATTCTAATACATAATGGGTTAATAAACAATCTAATTTCCGGGGCTAGCGCCATGATTCTTAATAATAACATTTTATTTGACCGCCATCATTGTGACGTCACGTTTAAATCCCGGTTCTGCGAACTGTGATAACATGATGGCACTCGTAAACAAAGGAAGGCAATTTCATTTATTTTCAGTAGTTATTTGTGATACTACGGTACCTACTCAATAAATAACAAATCGAGGGTATTCTGGCAAAACAGAATAAGTGCACAATATTTAATAATGAGAAAAAAGCATTTTCATCTCACTAGCTCGGAAAGCCCTTTTTGTTTGTTTGATATCTATTGAGAAAATCGCTATTTATCCACATGTGAAGAAAGAGTTTTGACATTTGAAGGCAGCTTTAGTGATATTTGACAGCTAACAAAACGTAAAACGTTAAAACCGCTGAATTTTGAACATCACAATTAAGGAATTGCAACGAGTAAAAAATACTAAATGCAGTCTTACAACTTTATTTTAATTCATAACTATCAGCATTCAACATTAACCTTCATTCTTGTTGTAATAAAATAAATGTTTAAAAAAACAAAAACCCGCCTTCAAAAATGCAAAAAATAACTTCTTTTAAAAGGGTAGGTCTGTCCAACTGCATTCGGCTTTTGCTTTAAAATATTTTGGGACGCCGACTTCAGTTGGACTGACCTACCATTTTAAAAGAAGTTATTTTTTGCATTTTTGAAGGCGGGTTTTTGATTTTTTAAACATTTATTTTATTTTATACTTTTTAGTGATCCTATTTATGCTGTTACGTAGCTCCACTTCTAAATATTAATGAGAAACTATAGAACATTTCAAGCTAACACCGCGGGAATGTCATAGTCATATTTAAACCTAAATGTGCTTCGTCATAGTCGCTCAACTACCTTAATCGAAATATCTTATCGCCACGCTTGAAATAGGTACCGTTAAGGAGTTCCGGTGGCCATCTGTGGTCTTCATCATCAGTTCCACTTCACCATATAGTATTTTTCAAAAGCAAATGCACGAGTTACATTGAAAAATACAAAAATCGCTATAGGTGTGCCTATAATATTTGAGGAGTTCTCTTGATTTCTCCAAGATCCCATCATCAGATCCTGACCTGTTGACAATGGGACCAACTAGAAAGTATACCCATTCAAACAACGAAAAAAAAATTCAAATCTGTCCAGTGGTCTTCGAGTAATCGGGGAACATACATAAAGAAGAAAAAATAAAACCCGACGAACTGAGAACCTCCTCCTTTTAAAAAACTTAAGTCAAAACTTTTTAATTAAGCCTTACGTCGAAGCATAATAATATGATATCAAAAAAACAGAGTAAAATCTTCTGTAGTTATACGGTTTTGCTACATAAATAAAGCAGAAAAAACAGAGTATGTCTACGTAACTCTTTGTTTTAAAATTTTGCACTTATAAACTCGAAATAGATTATGGAAAAACTTTGAGTTAACCTAGTAACAACATTTATATTTTGCTGCCAAACCCTGGATGTTGGTGCGGTTTTCATTTACAATTAGATAATTTCTCACGAAAGTTTTTTTATGTATATAATAAATTCTGAAATATAATATATTCTGCTGATATTAAAAGCTTTATTAAGGCCCTGTCCTCGCGGCTCATAGAATCCTCCGGAGATCCTAGAGCTGGTGCTTACCTCTCCCAAAGGATTGGGCTAGCTATCCAGAGAGGTAATGCAGCCAGTGTCATGGGGACCATGCCGCGAGCGGACCTGCTAGAGGGGTGTTCTTTTTATAGTGGTGATTATTATTTATAACTTTAATATTTGAGTAGCTTAGTTTAATTTTAATTTAAATACGTTTAGTTTTAATTTTTTATTGTATTAATGTTGAATACTGTACTTACTTGGGTGTAAATAAAGTCTTACATTCATAAATTCTGGTTTATCTTTACAGAAACCTCATATAAACCGAAGCGAAGCGAGGGCCGGTTGCTAGTAAATTTTATTTTAGTGTGTTTAAGTCAAATCTTGGATAATCGTAGTTTTAGTCAATTTTGAACAAGTTCCTACGATCCGAATGTCCTGTTTAAAATGTATATCCATAGGGTACTCGTGTGATCGTAGGGTACTATGTGTATAATAGGGTACTCGAAAAGAACATGTCAAGTTACCTTACCGCCGTACCTTTTTAGGGTTCCGTACCAAAATGGTAAAAAAGGAACCCTTATGGTGAGACTTCGTTGTCTGTCTGTCTGTCTGTCTGTCTGTCACAGCAGGTTTTCTCAGCAACTATAAATGCTATCAACTTGAAATTTGGCATAGTTGTACAACCTGCTTGCCCGCATCTGTCTTTAGTAAAAAAAAAAAAAAAAACTTTATAAATAGTTGAAAAGGGGTCTAGGATGGGGGTTTAAAAAATGAAAGTGGTTCGATTATCGCAAATGGGGTGTCATATGAAAGGGCTCAATCTGCACATTTCAAAACATTTTTTATTTAATTTTCTGGCATGTACTTTTTGATTTATAGCCAAAAATGTGCAAAAAATTACCGGTCTCCCCCTTATCTCCGAAGTTTATTAATATAAAAATCTGAAAAAATCGTGGCGTAGGTATAAGTTTATATTTTATGGGAAAAATAAAATGAAGTGTTAATTATTTATAGTTTTTGAGAAATGAACAAAAATCTTTGAAAATCTGTTTTAAAAATGTAGGCTAGTCAAAGTGGACCTTATTGCATAAAAAATAAAGTTCATACCAAAATGAGTACTTTCTTTTGCGATTACCAAGCATATTATCTTAAATACGGAACCGGATACGGTTTTTTAGACTCTAAACGGGATCCTATTACTAAGGGTGAAGACACATCTATCAGCACCGATTCGCATTTTGTCTATAGAAAATGGCTGTTTTGTGTGAAGATGCGTACGCATGCGAAAGGAGAATTGATGCGTACGCATCTTCATACAAAACAGCCATTTTCTATAGATAAAATGCGAATCGGTGCTGATAGATATGTCTTCACCCTAAGACTCCACTGTCCGTCCGTCTGTCTGTCTGTCACCAGGGCATCTCATGAACCGTGATAGCTAGACAGTTCAAATTTTCACATATGATGTATCTTTTGCCGCTATAACAACAAACAAATACTAAAAACAGAATAAAATATATTTAAGGGGTGCTCCCATACAACACACGTGATTTTTTTGCCGTTTTTTGCTCGATATTAATAACGGCTAAATTTTATTGTATATTCATTCACTTTAAAAATAAATAATTAAATTAAAATAAAATAAATATTTAAGGGGTCCTCCCGTGCAACAAACGTAGATTTTTTATAGATAATGGTACGAAACCCTTCGTGCGCGAGTCTAAATCGCACTTGGCCGGTTCTTTATATTTTTTGGACTTACGAACTTTTCAAAGATAAAGCGAAAATATTCACTTGATGAAAAAAAAACTAAGAAACCTTGTCTTTTTAAAATAACTATCGTAATACGTCCCTCACGTTGATGTTAGCTGATTTTTTTTTTTCATTTTCTTTTACATGAAGTGCGCCCTACATTTTTTTAATTTAACTACCAAACTATAAGTAGCCGTTTATACAAGACATCTTACTCTAAATTTACTAAGGGTTCCGTTGTTTGCCTGTTTTTCTATGGAACTCTAAAAATCGTCACTGAGGAACGACTTATAAAGGTTAGTAACCGTTTGAGTTATCTTATAGTAAGGAATCATATAACTTCGCATGTTGTTTTGTATCGGAACTAACTGATAAACAATTCAAGACCTACCTGTTCATGACATCTTCATATGTCTCTTCTTCTTGTAAGTCTCGAGTGTTATCTCTTTCTTTCTTCTTCCTGCGATCTCGGTATCCAGAGAGATCTTTACCAGAATCTCTGGACCTCCTGCCTGGTACCACCATTTTTCTAAAAAAATAAACGAATATAAAATAGTTATGTTTTATCCGCTGTAATACTAATAACACATATTCTGAAGAAAAAACCGGGCAAGAGCATGTCGGACCATGCTCAGTCAGGCATAAATAATATTTCCTCTATGGTGTAGGGTTCCGAAGTCGTTATTACTGTAAACAAATTAGACCTCGCGACAAACTTAACTTTGCCGTTGGAAAACTGTTATCCCCGTACATCAACATACGTCGCGGTCAGTTTACCAACACCGCAAGTAAGTTTTCGGTAGGTGTAAACATTTAAACCGTTTGTAACTCAAGAACCGACGAACGAACGACTAAGTAGACTTCATTCTACTTATTCGTGATAGTTTTCCTATTAAATTCATTATTATGTGCTTTCATTTAAGATACATACATACATACATTAAATCAGGCAGAGACCACTTCTTTCCACCTGCTACGATCCTGACAAATCTCTTTCGCTTCTTCCACATTCATACATCGAGTCATGCAGCACGTCGGTTTCGGGTACTTAAGATCCGGCCCTTTTCCAGTATTTCTCCGATTTGATTTGAAAAAGAACGCCTAGGGCGGCCCCTAGATTTTTAAGATATTTTTCAGATTTTTAGTTTTTGTAGTTTTGGCTGTAGGGGGGACATTTGACTCTAACAAAAATTTGCGCTTTAAAGCTTAATATTTCATAAACGTGTAAGTAATTTAATCGAAAAATTGTTTCAGACCTATCCAACGACACCCCTCACCATAGGGTAGACGAGAAAAAAAAACATCCCGTACGTAACGTGGGGATGTTTTTTTTTCGTGGGGATGTAAGGGAGGTGCACTAAAAAAAAAAACAAGATTTTATTTTACCACTTTGTTGGCGTGACTAATTGTATGTATATGCATGCCAAATTACAGCTCTCTAGTACTAAGAGTCTCTGAGCTAGGCTGCGAACGGACGTACGGACATGGCGAAACTATAATAATAATAGTTTGACTACGGAACCCTAAAAACTGCTGCCGTGGGCAATCAATCAATCAATCAATCGTTCCCAAAATGCTGGCAGCATTGCCACGTTGAATGGTAATGGTTAATCTTTGTTGTATGTATGTACAGTGGTGGTTTTTGTGAATCAAATAAGGACTTTATTAGAAAAACCATTGTTCGTTGTAATTATTATCGTTTTCATCACACTTGCTCGTAAATAGTGTCCTAACATGCTAGAAAAATCGACCGTAAATCCAAAATAATACCCGCGGGCCTTTTTTTTACCATTACGCCCTATCGTGGGTAATAGCTTTTTTTTTTAAATATAATACGTGGACTCAAACTATCATAATACGTCAGGACCCCAATTTTTGTGCCATTCGATATGAAGTTTCATTCGAGAGGAAATGTCAGTTGCATACAATTTTCTTAAAATGTCACATAAAACTATTGATCTCGACTGTCACTAGAATCGGACTCCACACGTTTGACATTATCTGTGGTAAGTCATAGACAATGATGTAGTCTGCCGCTAATTTATAAATACTGATTATAAACTGTGTGATTCCGAAATAATAATTAAAAGGGTGTCTTTGTGCACATATTAAAATGTATATATCAATAAAATACATGTCGTCATCAGAAGAAAGGGATAATGCGACTCCAACGGACATCGCCAACGCGGCTAAAATATTAGTGAGAATCGTAAGTTAAAAATATGATATTTTGTCTGATTTTATTTAATTTCCTCGCAAATGTGATGAAAAACATTGTATGTTACATTGGTGGTAAAGGAAATACAAAGCTCGAGTCATTAAAGCCGGCTTCGGGATTCTCGTTTGTATTTCTGTCTTTACCACCCTTAATACACAATGTACTATTACTATACTTGAACTCTTTATCTTCAGGATTCGGGCTATGTTATGGTCTTTATACAATATAACTGATGTAGGGTAATAATCCTTACTTGCACACCGCCAGTAAGAAGAAACACTTTTTAGGGTTCCGTACCAAAATGGTAAAAAAGAAACCCTTATGGTGAGACTTCGTTGTCGGTCTGTCTGTATGTCTGTATGTTTGTCTGTCTGTCACAGCACGTTTTCTCAGCAACTACAAACGCTATCAACTTGAAATTTGGCATAGTTGCACAACATGCTTGCCCGCATCTGTTTTTAGTAAAAAAAATATGAAATTAATTTTATTAACAATTGCTAAGGGGTCTAGAAAGGGGGTTGAAAAATGAAAGTGGTTTGATTATAGCAAATGTGGTGTCATATGAAAGGGGTCAATCTGCACATTTCAAAACTATTTTTTATTTTATTTTATGTGCTGTACTTTTTGATTTATAGCCGAAAATGTACAAAAAAGCCCCCCCCTGATCTCCGAAGTTTATTAATCGAAAAATCTGAATAAATCCTGACGTATAGATAATAACTTATATTTTATGGGAAAAATAAAATGAAGTGTTCATTATTTACATTTCTTGAGAAATTATAAAAAACCTTTGAAAATCTGTATTAAAATTTAGGCTGGTCAAAATGGGCCTTATTGCGTAGAAAAGTTCATAACAAATTTTCTTTTGTGGTTACCAAGCATGTTATCTTAAATACGGAACCCTCGGTGCGCGAGTCCGACTCGCTGTTGACCGGTTTTTTTATTCTTTGTGTATACTTAAGTTAACGGTAAATATCGATCAGCAAAGATAATTTTCTTTTTGGGCTTTTAAAAATTTAACATACATAACATCCATTTTGTAGTTTGCTTCACACCAATTACAAATTGCAATAGAATAATTGATGACATTGTCAATCAGAAAACACATGTTATCAGTTAGCAAATGCATAGTATCAAGTTTTATCTTTATAAGTGGTACGGAAGTGGTATTGTAAAGAGGATTCACAAATACACATAGTACATAGTATTGACAATAGCTTACGACCTTCCGTTCCGTTCCGTCCCCCCCGATGACTACACCCAGCCAGCAGTTCTGCTGCAAGGACGCAGAGTCGTTTACCACCATCAAAGAGGTAGAAACAGGTCGGTTTAACAGGGGGGCTCAGGTGCCCACAGTGTCACTACGCCAACTGAAGGACGAGGGTGTATAGGAACCTTAACATCCCCCGTCCAGAAACCAGGTCCCGTAGGGACCTCGTGGGTACCTAGGCCCTCTCGTACAGCCTCGCTGTCGCTTGCCACCCGATGTCAGCAACTGCCACTCCTGTCCGAGACACCGGGGAGCCGGAGTTACAGGTAGGGAGTGTTCGGGGCTTTTGCAGTCGGATGGGGTGTGGGGAGGATAGATCAGACCCGAATACTAGCATCGTGGCCCGAATGAGGGAAGATAGATACTATAATTGGTGTGTAATAAATACGGAGACGAAGTTGGTACTGCGTTTTACTAATACTCCGGCAAGTTGTTTCCTGGTGCTTCCTTTTTCCTTTCCTCTTCCTTCATGCGTTTTTATCTTCCGGTTCACAAATACACATAGTACATACGAGTAGTATTGACAATAGCTTACGACCTTAGAATTTTATTGATGTTAATTTTAACAATATAGTCGGCATCAGCATATTAAGACAAATGTATCATTTTGGTAAAATATTTATCGAGAAACGGATTATTTAGTAAAAGGTAGTGACTACACTCAGCATTGGACGGCTATAGGCTGAATAAGAGAGAGAGAGAGAGAGAGAGAGAGAGAGAGAGAGAGAGAGAGAGACGGGAACGGATGTTTTGGGAACGGGTGTTTTGGGAAACGGATATCAAGACAAACGTATCTTTTGGGAGAAGCACATTTTGGGAAACACTTACTTATATTGGGAGATGGATTATTTAGGAAATGGTAGTGACGGGAACGGATGTTTTGGGAACGGGTGTTTTGGGAAACGGATATCAAGATAAACGTATTTTTTAGGAGAAGCACATTTTGGGAAACACTTACTTATATCGGGGAACGGATATTGAAAAGGTATTGACGGGAAAGGATATTTTGGGAAACGGACAGAACGATCCGAAATTTTATAACTTCATGTGAGTACTGCCTTCTGTATCTGGCCCTTGATCCAGCCATCTAGCGAGAGTCTCTTGAGGTGTTGGTCTAGACTCTTCGCTATAAGACCGTTTGCCGAAACAACTATCGGGACAAAGATCGTCGAGTCAACATCCCACATGGCGGTCACATTCGAACATCTGAGCGTGTAAGAAGGTAATTGCAAAAGATCCTAATGGGTCGAAGTGTATCCGAAAGGGCCCATCTGTAAGATAAGACAATATGGAAGATCGTCCCAAAGTGTGTTATATAAGACACTACAAGCTAATTTCAAGGTTTTCTTTCTTATCAGACCAAAGTGCAGATAAAAATGCAATTGATAATAAATTCCATTTAATCTTAATGTATTTAGGTATTTAGTAGATAAGATATAGATTCTAATTTATAATTGCAATGCGAGTATGTTTCAATGATTTTTTAATAAAATCTTAAACCCCTTTCACACGATACAATTTGATTGCCAATTTGCTAATTGAATTGGCTATAATCTGATTGTCCGTCCACACATACATTGATGACCGCCATTTTTGGTTTTAATGTGCGAGTCAGATTCGCGCACCGAGGGTTCCGTATTTAAGATAATATGCCGGCGGCCGATTTGGTAACCGCAAAAGAAACTTTATTTTTTATGCAATAGGGTCCATTTTGACTAGCCTAAATGTTGATACAGATTTTCAAAGCTTTTTTGTTATTTCTCAAAAACTGTAAATAATGAACATTTCATTTTATTTTTCCCATAAAATATACTTAAGTAATTATTTTTACGTCAGGATTTCTTCAGATTTTTTGAATAATAAACTTCGGAGATATGGGGGGAAGGTCATTTTATGTAAATTTTTGGCTATAAATCAAAAAGTACATCAAGAAAAAAAAAATAGTTTTGAAATGTGCAGATTGAGCCCTTTCATATTGTTATATGAAAGGACTATTTGCTATAATCGAACCACTTTTATTTTTCAACCCCCAATTCTTACATCCCTTTTCAACTATTTATAAATTTAATATCAATTTTTTTTTACTAAAAACTGATGCGGGCAAGCAAGTTGTACAACTATGCCAAATTTTATTTAAGTTGATAGCATTTGTAGTTGCTGAGAAAACCTGGGGCACGTTTTATAAAGCTACAAGTTACAATTTTACAGAGCTAAAATGGCAACACTGCTCAAATGGCTGTGGCCCGTTTCACGAAGCTACAAGTTACAAATTACAAGCGGAACTCTCTTTCTAGCAAAAGGAGTTAGAAAGAGACTTCCGCTTGTAATTTGTAACTTGTAGCTTCGTGAAACGGGCCTCAGGTCGTCATTGGTCGAGGTTGTGTCAAATGGAAACTTCTAACCTGTAAATTGTAGCTTTATAAAACAGGCCCCTAGGCAGACATAAAGACAGACAGACAGACAGGCAGACACAAGTCTCACCATAAGGGTTCCAATTTTACCATTTTGGTACGGAACCCTAAAAACCAACTAGCGTCTACAGCACCCGACCTAATTGGACACAATCGAGTCGAGCGGTCCCGACCAACCGATGACCTATAATTTCATATTTCTAGATTAGGCCCAAAACTGGTAAACGCGTCTCTAAACCAATGCAAGCGGCAAATCATGTAACAGTTGGAGTGACAACGTTATCCGAGGGTTCAGACCATGCAGAATACCATTTTGCCTGTTGCCATTCCGAAATTTGATCCGGAAGAATGTTATACCGGAAAAGGTGCGGCCCATACAAAAATTTTCGTCGTACATTTTGTAAATCGTTGTTCCGGTACCCTAAAAAAGGTCCGATTGGTATGGTTTTTTTAATATGTTGTAAAGGACAATATAGTCATGGTAACCCAAATTTTTCGTCTCTCCAGCTCCATGTCTTTCTCCGCCATCTTGAAAATACTGTCACTTTTATCCGTTTTTTGTCTATACTGTAGTTAACGTTCATTCTAGTGCCAATCATGGTTCTGCAATATTGTAGAATACAAAATTTGCTAAAACTTTTGGTCAAAGATATAACGGTAAAACGTACGTACTGTGCGGTGATACGAAACCCTCGGGGCGCGACTCCGACTCGCACTTGACCGGGTTTTTAGGGATCCGTACCCAAAGAGTAAAAACGGGACCCTATTACTAAGACTCCGCTGTCCGTCTGTCCGTCTCTCTGTCACCAGGCTGTATCTCATGCACCGTGATAGTTGAACAGTTGAACTTTTCACAGATGATGTATTTCTGTTGCCGCTATAACAACAAATACTGAAACAAAATAAAATTAAAATTTAAGGGCTCCCATACAACAAACGTGTTTTTTTTTGCCGTTTTTTGCTCGATATTAATAACGGTAACAGGTAGACACTTGAAATATTCGCAGAATATTTACTTGTACATTAACTTTAAAAACAAATAATTAAATTAAATTAAATAAACATTTAAGAGGGCCTCCCATACAACAAAAGTGATTATTTTGCCATTTTTTGCTAATGTTGTATAGATAATGATACGGAACCCTTCGTGCGCGAGTCCGACTCGAACTTGACCAGGTTATTTTTTTAAATTTTATAATACAGTTGAACTATATTTTTGCGTAAAACAGAACGCGCAAAGGAACTGGGAATCCCCGCGCAGTGTTTTTTTAACTTCGCATGCAATTAAGCTTATCTACATCCGCTAACAAGCATTTATTCGTTCAGTTTTGTTTAATTATGTAATATTTATTTTATTTGTATTCAAGTATTACAATAATGATACTGATTTAAAAGAACCTACATTTAGTTAAATCATTGATTTTTTTAAAAACAACATTTGGTTTAAAAAATCAAAATGATTTAATCATGCCAGCCTAGAGCATGGATACCGGTTTTCGGTATTACCGAAAAACCGGGAAACCGGACCAAAATTCCGGTATTGAGAAACCGGTATTGAATTTGGTCAATACCGATATTTCGGTATTTTCGAGAATGCTCAGGAATAATATTAATTCCCAATTAACCTCGTAAGGCCCACCATACTACAAACAGGGAGTTTTTTGTGAGTGGGACTTTGAATCTACCATCAGCACAATAAAGTTCAATTACGTTTGTCCGATAATGCTATTTTCAGATTATGAAGATGGGAAAATAAACCTTATTCTTATTGCAACACAGTTCAAATTAAATTGCCTTTATTATGTACATCCTATTGCACATTGGGCCTTACGAGCTTAAGTACCCTTGTGCGCGGTACTAACTGCAGGTACGTTCCCTACGCTGCCCCCATTAGAAAAAAGGGCGTATGTCTCATAGAATCGCGAATGTATTAGTTACCTTATACCTCAAGGGTCTTAGTTACAAGGGGTTCAATTTGCTTTGACTATAAAATTGCGAATGCGTCCTTTTTATTTACAAGGGCAGTACGGTAGGTCCGCCACGCATGGTGAAGTTGACAGAGATGGCAACCGTGAAGATTATCGTAAACTTATATAAATTGAGATGGCGCTGTTTGAAAATGGTGTTAATAGCGGTTTTTATTTAGATAAGGCGTATAAGTATTTGTATTTGTTGACCATCCCACCCACGAGTGTGGAATCAGAAAGGGCTTTTTCTTCAGCAGCCTACACCTGCAATAAGATAAGGTGCTAATGTGAATAATACTTTGGATGCTCTTTGCTTTTTGCGGTCGTTGTTCCAACAAGCTCGATCTCGCTCGTATACCTCCTAATCTGATTCCACCCACGGTCCACGCCATGCAAAACCAGAAAAAGATAGGAAACTTTAGTTGATAGAAAGGAATCTAAGCACTGTAATGTTTACTGCACTGCATAATGCTCGGATTCTTTTCTATTTATTTTGGTTTTTTTATCTTTGTCTTTTTTTTTAAAGAATAAGATTGATTGATTTATAAGATAACGAATGATGCTTATTACAATAAAATTCTATTCTATTTTAACGTGTAGGGCGCAGTACAATGTAAATACTAATAATAATACTAATTACTAGTAGTAATAACTACTTAGAATAGAAACATAGTGTTATAGGTTATAGGTTCGACGACTTAAATGTGCGCCTATTTTGCGTGAGAGGGTTGGCGACACTACTCCTGCCAACCCAGTTCCACCAGGAAGCCTAGCAGACCCTTGACGTTGCCGACGACTTCTGGTAGCGAACTCGGTACCAGTCCGAGGTGTCGCGCCCGGTATGTTGCCACCTCTGAGCACTCCATGATGCCGTGGGCAGCGGTTTCTTCCGCTGTCATGCAGGCTCTGCACAGGGGGCTGCCTGTAACACCTAAAGTGTGTAAGTGTTTGTTAAATAGGGCATGGCCGGTTATTGCCCCAGTTACGAGTCTAAGTTGAGTCCTTTTCAACTTCCGTAGTTTCCGTGACAATCCGGGATTTATTGTCGGGAGGGCTTCTTTGGCCTGCCTGCAGGTGCTTAGGTTGCTCCAGTATCGTTGGTGTTCTACCTTGGTTAAGCGTCGCAGTTTGTTTAACGAATGATGCTTATTACAATTCTATTCTATTTTAAGGTGTAGGGTGTAGTTCAATGTTCAGTGAGTCAGTTCAATGAAGGTCTTAGTAACTGTCACATCAATACTAATAATAATACTTAATACCAATAATAATACTAATTACTAGTAGTAATAACTACTTAGAATAGAAACATAGTGTTAAGTTTCATTTGTTGTTGTTTACCGTCGCACGCAAACTCGGGATCCACTGAAAATCAGCGTTGCAGCACTCGTGCTGCAACACATGCTGAGTGGACCCCTTTTGGCGTCAGGATGCAGCACCACCAATGCTTATGTTATGTTAGGTTTCTTATGTTTAAGTTAATTAAGTTGGTGGAGGTGCTCTTTTGATTCCAATAAAATATTTTTATTATTATTATTATTATTATTATCATTTGATTTAATTGTACATAATTTTACGTTTCATAAGATGATTATTTATATTCCATTGTGATTTTGAAGATATGTATTTTGTTGAGCTCTAACTCAATATTCAATTTGGTATATGAAAAAATATGTGAAGCTTTGCTGTGACGCCTGTGACTGTGACCCTGTGACTGTGATTATTAATAAATAGTAAATTAGTAGTAGTGAGTCATTAAGTATTGTTTTATTATTTCAAGAAAATCCATTGCTGCCTAACTAAACAATCTAGGTAGATAAATGATGGTCTCAAAGGTATTTTTAAGTTTCTGTTGCAAAAATATAAATAAAAATCAAAAAAATACCGAAAATACCGAAAACCGGTATATGGAAATACCGAAACCGAAAAAAAACCGGTATTAGAAAAAGGCTCAGGTAATCCATGCTCTATGCCAACCCTAACTTTTTAGTAGGTATAGTGATTGTGTGTGATTGTGATATCACAAATAATTATACTTTTAAAGATAAATACTAATTTATATTATAACTACCTATATCACGATATACAGTCTATGAGCACTTAGAAAGTGATTCGGGTTTGTAGGTACTTTCTCTCAGTCGCTCTGATACGCTCTTAGTATGAGAGCGAGTGAGAGACAAGCACAAATCCGAAGCACCTTCAGAGCTATCACACTGTATACTAGCCTGTACCAACATATCGGGGGATATACAGGGTGGAAAAAAACGAAAAAGCGAACGCCAAATGGACGGCAACTACCTTAAATATTGGAAATAGCAAGTTCTACACAAAGGAGACTTACTTTTATTTTCGAAAACAAAAAATACTGCATTATTGGATTTTTGAAAACAACCTCTTCCTTAACCGGGAATCGAACTGGCCGACAAAACAATAAAGTCGTGTTTTATGATACAGATCGAAAGGGTAATTGATAGTGATCATTTATGTCTATACACATACACCTTTAAATTAAATGAAGACCGTAAAAATCCCTTCTTTATTATTTTAACATATTCTACCAGGTCGATTGCCAATCGAGGCCAAATAAAAAAAAAAACAATATATTAAACGAACCTAACCTAACCAAGGTACCTATAGAAATTAAACTACGTATGCATTTAATCTTAAATAGCTCCATCATAACATAGGTTTCGGAAAAAATAAAATTCGGACAAATGAATATATACGAAAAAAAGTAATTCGGAATTAGGTATTTGGTGTTATCACTACAGCTAGGGCAATATCCCAAGTAGCATTTTACTTCATTTAAGAGTACACATTTAGTTCCCAGGTGTACTTGAAGCATTATTACAGTTCACTCGTGATGTATAAGCTGCATTATTGCGATTAATAACGCCTATACCTGTATAAGGGACTTATATGAGTGTAGAGTTATACTTTTATACGATTGTTGGTGTTATAATACTCTAACAACTATCCTTTAGTCAACCGTCTGACTAAGAGCATTATAGGAGGGTAGAGATACGGCAACCGCTGTTTAACGGCCTACTTGTACGATATTATATAGAGCTAGCATTTTAATAGAACACACGTGGTCATTTATAAAGCCAAAGGCTGTATGTTTACTTGTTTTAGACTGTTATACAGCTAGTAGCTGTAGTAGGACTTGTTTGTGATCATTAAAATAACCTTTTTTTACTACTGTACAGAAGTGTTTAAATGGTTCACATGTGCACTGTAGGCTGCTAAAAGGACTATAATTATGTGTTGTCCATTAACATCAATAGCAGTTTATTTGTCCACAAGTTCTACTCTTATTTGCTGTAAGCTGAACATGAATGTGCATGTGATATTCTATTACACTTATCCCACAAGCTGATGAATGGTGTTTATATAAGTTCACATTAGAATAAATTTATAGGCATTGGCTCTGTAGTGGTACAAATGTGGGACTTCATATAGATAACAGCATTCTAACAGAACACATGTGAACCTATATACGCTTCACGGCATTAAATTGGAGTTATAACAGTTCACATAGCCGAATTTCATTTCCACCATTTTGTTCTCGTAACCTAAAATATTTACCAAATAATCTCCAAAATTATCATGCAGATTTATCACAAAATAAGCAGATAGACCGTTTAAGTTTTGGTTTCATGTTATAATTAATTACCGTACTATAATTATAATGCCAATATAATATCAAAAACTGAAAATTTTAGATTTCCTCTCAACCAGTTTTAAATATTTTAAAATGAATATCGCGTTTTTACAGAGGCGCGTGAATATTTTAGCCGTAAATATGTATACATTTCACGATAAAGTTGCATTCCCATAGCATTAACATTAAGTATTTAAAACAGGTAACTTACCGCGTGTTATATCATAAATTTATATCCAAATGATATCCGCCGGAGTTGTAAATTGTCTTTCTTGATAACCTTTTAGCACTCTATAATATAATAACCATGAAAATAATAAAATTTAAAGAAATAATTTAGGACACACGTGAACTTTAGGTTGCACTAGAGTACTTTTGTCGGATTTTATAACTGTGAAGGCTGTGTATTTAGCCACTTGTTACTCTTTATTACACTCATGTACGTTGTATGGTTCACACTGCGTCCCATATAGTGCCGTAAGTCAGCCTTAAGTCCGATGTTACTACTTAAACTGTTATTATAATGCTATTATACTGCTAATGTACAGCCATAGTGAACTTAAGGCTGTCTAATTTGAGCCCAAACTGGTTCTATAAGAGCATTATAGCAAGCTATACAGCTCTTATACAGCTGACTTGCACAGCTTGTGGAGTACATGTGAACGACTAGACATCTTATATAGAACCCGGAATGTTACTTGGGATGTGGCGTTATCTATGTAAAGGGACCTTATTGTCGATGGCGCTTACGCCGCACTGCGTCACGCGACGTAGTATTTATATCGAAGCATCTTTAATAATGGCGGAAGCGCCATCGGCAATAAGGTCCCTTTTCATAGATAACACCACATATATAGGTAGCTATGTAACACTTCCCCCCTGCGGGCTTAGTATGGTTGCGTTTATCGCGTAACAAAATGTGGATATAGCATCCGTCACTCTCGTACTTATATACGTGTCAGAAAGTGACGGATGTTTTATCCACATTTTATCACGCGATAAACGCAGCCATATTAATATTAGGCCCCTGGCTACATACAGTGGCGGCTTAGCCACGTAGCAAGAGTAGCAAATGCTACGGGGCCCCGCGCACTGAGAGGCACCTGTGCGTCCCCCTGATATGTATTTCTACCCGGTTATATTTTTTTCACTTCTCATGCTCCTAAAGTCCGTCTTTATGTCGTGCGTAGGCGACATAAAGTCGCTTTTAATGCTCTAGTGCATAAAGTAAAATCTTCGTCGAAGGCCAAGGCAATCGGTCCAACAGCCACACGAATAGCTTTAACTTCATAGAATAACCTCTTTATTTTATTTCGTTTCATTAGTATTCTAAGACCAAGGCAAGGATACCAACAGCCAAAGTACACAATAAAACTTCATGAAATATTTTTTTTATTTTTATTTTGTCGCATTTATTATTATTATTATATATTTGAGTAAATCAATATATTTAAAGCATGACAATAAGTTATCATAGATGTAAAAAACAAAATGTTTTTATAACTGAGCAGTATGTAACGACCTAAGTCAGATGTCACGTACCTAAAGAAAAAAAAGAAAAAAAAAGTTAATTGGCGGGAACCATACTTATTTTGTCATTGTCAATATATGTGTTACAATAATTTACATGTTTCTGTTTTATTTCCTCGCAATCGAAGTGAAAATTAGAGTGTACCACTCGTCCATAAAACCCATTTAACACTCGACTTTATATCCATCCTCGCTCGCAAGCTTGCTTGGATGGATAAACGTCTCGAGTAAATTGGTGCGTTTTATGCACTTGTTGTACAATCTACTAATTTAGCACCCTAAACTTAGGAATAACCTAAAACAAACCAACCAACACTTAAAAAAGCAAAAAAAAAATATTATATTTATCTAATCTAATTTATTCACTACACATAATTCTTGCACACGTACTATCACTTTCACAATCTATGTTTATGGAATTAGATGAGATTAAATGATACCTAACGTAAACCTTCCCTTGATACCTAATTGTCTAGACGTCTTAAAGAAAATACTAACCCTAGAAGTAATATCAAAAGAGAAAATATTAAACAACCATCCGCTCCTAATACTGAAAATACATAAAATTAAATCTTACCTGGACACAACTACTCGTAAATAAATTAGATACTATCATTAATGACACTAAAAAAATATTAATGTACTTAATGTGGTAATGTTTTTTGAATTTTAAATCGAAATATCTCGACAAAATAAAATATTCTAACCACAACTACTATACTGACTCTAACAAGAATTAGCGCTTTACATACATACATACATTAAATCACGCCTGTTTCCCAGAGGGGTAGGCAGAGACCACTTCTTTCCACCTGCTACGATCCTGACAAATCTCTTTCGCTTCTTCCACATTCATACATCGAGTCATGCATGCACGTCGGTTTCGGGTACTTAAGATACGGCCCTTTTCCAGTATTTCTCCGATTTGATTCGAAAAAGTACGCCTAGATCGGCCTCTTCCGACTCTCCCACTCACTTTTGCTCTGTATATCTCTTTCGTCAATCTTCTTTCATCCATCCTTTCCAAATGACCGAACCATTGAAGCATGCCCTTTTCAATCTTAGTCACTACATCTTCTTTTAGTCCACATTTCACTCTGACCTCTTCATTCCTTACTCTATCAATCAGTTTCACACCACACATACTACGCAAAGAGCGCATTTCAACTGCGTTTATACGACTTTCATGCTTGTCCTGCCACACCCAACATTCACTACCATACATCAGAGTAGGGGTCAACACTCCATTGTGAACAGCCAGTCGCGCTTTTTGAAACGCCCCTTCTGCTCACAAAGGAGTACAGGGCCCCATTAATTTAGCGCTTTAAAGCTTAATATTTCGTAAACGGATCCCTTAATCGAAAAATTGTTTTCACAAACCCATATTTTTGAAAGACCTATCTAACGACACCCCACACTATGGGGTAGACGAGAAAAAAAATACATTCCCACGTTACGTGTAGTGTAGGAGAAGCATAGACTAAAGAAATAATTCAAGATTTTATTTTACCACTTTGTTGGCGTGACTAATATGTATATTCATGCCAAATTACAGCTTTCTAGTACTAAGAGTCTCTGAGCTAGGCTGCGGACGCACTACAGGGACGCACAGACGGACGGACGGACATGGCGAAACTATAAGGGTTCCTAGTTTGACAACGGAACCCTAAAAAGGCAAAATGTAGACAAAAACAACAATATCTTGGACCATGTCTCAAGTGCTACACTTAGATTGTGTTTCAACGAATTATTTAGTAGATTTTTGCCAGAAAAACAGGTCATAAGTTACAAAGTTTATGTTGACATAATAAGTGCGGCGTAAGTGGTGTTCAAGTTTTTTAACCGACTTCAAAAAAGGAGGAGGTTATACGTTCCACTGTATGTTTTTTTTTTATGTATGTTCACCGATTACTCCGTCAATTGTCGACCGATTGCAATTTTTTTTTTTTAGTTTGATATAGTATACTTCCGAGGTGGTCCCATTGTCACCAAATCTGTATCTGACGAGAGGATCAGTGAGGAATTGAGGGAACTCCTCAAATATTGTAGGCAAACATATAGCGATTTTAGTATTTTTAGTGACAAATCCAGCATTTGCATTCAAAAAGTATCATTTGGTGTAGTGGAACTGATGATGAAGACCACAGATGGCCACCGGAACTCCTCAACGGTACCGATTTCAAGGGTGGCGATAAGATATCTCGATTAAGATAGTTGAGCGACTACAACGAAGAATATTTACTTGTTAACCGACTTCAAAAAAGGAGGTTATTGAAATATGACTATGACTTTCCCGCGGCGTTGCTTGCGGCGCGCTTGAAATAACTTAAAGTTTCATTTCAACTAAGAAGTGGGACTACGTAACAGCGTATTTTGATCACTAAAAAGTATAAAATAAAATAAATGTTTTAAAAAACAAAAAACCGCCTTCAAAAACGCAGAAAATAACTTCTTTAAAATTGTAGGCACCTAATAGGTTAGTCCAACTGAAGTCGGCGACCACAACATTTTCAACAAAAAAAAATCGAATATGTCAAAAAATCAGAAAAAACAGTAACTATAACCATCTGCGACGATATTACGGTTTGACGAGTATTTTCAGAGAAATACCCGTTTTTCTTATATTCTCCATAAAAGTGTTTTTTAATATATTTATTATTAACTATTTACCGATCCAAATTATCTCAAGCTCATTTTCTAATATGAGGATGGCAAACAGAAGCTATTTCAAGAGAGAAATAAAAACATTTACGACTTCGGTTTCTATTTCTATGAAAGCCGATTTTCAGCCCACTGGGGGGCACTATAAAGTATAAATTCCATGCTCGTACAGTCAACAGCATAAATAAGTGATCATTTATGTACCTTGTCGCGTTCAGTCGATTCACAATTTTTTATGACATTTCAAACACGACGTTAAAGTGACAAGGTACATAAATTATCACTTATTTATGCTGTTGACTGTACTATGGGTACTAGGCAACGATAAACTAGAGAAACTAGCGACCGGCCCTCGCTTCGCTTGTGTTTATGCGAGTTTTCTGTAAAACCCGTACATGATCCAGAAATTATTATACATTAAAACCGCTTCAAAATCCGTTGCGTAGTTTTAAAGATCTAAGCATACATAGGGACAGACAGACAGCGGGAGGCGACTTTGTTTTATACTTATATAATGTTAGTGATACATAATACATACGTAAATACAAACAAAACATCAAAGACTCAGGAACTTTCATGCTCATTTCATAAATATTTAACCATGGACCTGGTATTGCAGGTGACTGTACCATCAAGGACTTTTAAACGTTGATCCACCATAGAACCTTGTCATAATGACAGCGTCAAGTGACGAGATAGAAATTACATGGGAATTAACCGTAAGTTTTATGCGACAAGGTTCTATAGTGGTTCATCAATTTAAGTCCGTGACCGTACCTATAACGTAAATGTTATTACACAGGTGGCACAAACATTGAAGTCCAAAAAAAAAATTTAGGTTTCTCGTGTCGTGTAGTATTTTTAGTATTTTCAGAGATATTGATCATTTTAATCAGAATTTTTGTAATTTTTCCTTATGTCCATGTTATGAAAAACCCTTGAGTTCATGTATTATTTTAATAGTTTTTCATTAGTTTCTTGAATTGATAGAATAATTATGAACTTAGGATGTTTTTAAAACTACATGCCAGCTTTTTTTTCGTGATGACTATTTGTGTAATCACACAAAGTTACTTTCTCCATACTAATTGTACCCCATGTTTGTTTTTCATCTAGTATGGACAAACAAACTTTGTGTGATTACACAAAAAGTTGACATGAAAAAAAAAACTGGCATGTAGTTTTAAAAACATCCTAAGTTCATAATTATTCTATCAATGTAAGAAACCACTGAAAAAATATAATAATAATACATGAACTTAAGGGTTTTTTCATAACATGGACATAAGGAAAACTTACCAAAATTCTGATTATGAAGTCGGTTAAAAATGATCCATATCTCCGAAAATACTAAAAATCGCGGAACATACATGGGGGTGATTCGGATACCCCACGACACGACGGACCAAAATTTTATTTTTGGACGTCTATGTTCCGGCCATCCCGTATACGTTTGACCAATTTTAACAATCGCCAGCTCTATGTATAATCCAACTTGGCTAGTTGTACTGTAAATGTGGTTAAAAAACGTCAAGAATAAAATCAAAGCAAAATGCTCTTTAATCTCTAAATAAGTCGAAAACAGTCGGTATTTCAGTCTATCTGTTTGTCGGTTGTCAACAAGTTATCATAACATTTATTACCTACTTAAAAGATGCTCATCAAAAATGCTATTTAAAAACATTTACAATTCCAAAAAAAACTTGAAAAGTCCTGGCCGTTTGTAAAATTAAAAAACATATTTAAAAAACCTACCTGTCAACACAGACTCATAGACACTGGGGTTTTGTTTTTAATTTCGCACAGGCCGCGACCGCACCCGGATGAATGTACGCGGGAACTGTTTATATCGGCTTATCGGCGGCTTTTGCTGAAATAAGTCTATTGCCGTTGCCGCTATGTGCATTATTTTAGGGTTCCGTACCCAAAGGAAGACAACGGAACCCTAATAATATGCCTACCCTATCCGTCCGTCCGTCTTAACTTTAAACAGCTGTATCTTCTGAACCTAATAGATAGCGGGTTGTTTTTTTTTCTACGGAGGATTTACTAACAAATAAAAATAATTAGTACATTATTAAAGCGATAGTTGAAATTTTCATTGAGCGTTTTGTATATAAAAAAAAATAGTAAAAAAATGAGGGTACATACAATAATGGTACGGAACCCTTCGTGTGCTAGTCCGATTCGTACTAGGCCAGTTTTTAACAGAATCCTGCAAAAACATATCGTCTTTGACCTGTAATGTAATGGTATTGTTGCAACCTCGGCCGCACAAATATAATAGTACATTATTGCCTAGGCATGGAAGTAGGCAATTGCGGGCCGAGTATTGGTTTAAACGGACGAGCTTGCGAGTCCGCTTAAAAATACGAAGCCCGCAATTGCTGTTCCTGCCGAGGCAAATATAGTGCTTTCCTTAATTTGTGTATCTTCATCACTTGAACTCATTTTTTGAATTGCATACAAACAGAAACTTCATGTGAAATAAAAAACAAAAAACCGCCTTCAAAAACGCAAAAAATAACTTCTTTAAAATTGTAGGCACCTAATAGGTTAGTCCAACTGATGTCGGCTTTTTGTTGATAATGTTGTGGTCGCCGACTTCAGTTGGACTAACCTATTAGGTGCCTACAATTTTAAAGAAGTTACTTTTTGCGTTTTTGAAGGCGGTTTTTTGTTTTTTAAAACATTTATTTTATTTTATACTTTTTAGTGATCATAATACGCTGTTACATAGTCCCACTTATTAGTTGAAATGAAACTTTAACTTATATCAAGCGCGCCGCAAGCAACGCCGCGGGAAAGTCATAGTCATATTTCAACAAGTAAATATTATTCGTTGTAGGTAGTCGCTCAACTATCTTAATCGAGATATCTTATCGCCACCCTTGAAATCGGTACCATTGAGGAGTTCCGGTGGCCATCTGTGGTCATCATCATCAGTTCCACTACACCAAATGATACTTTTTGAATGCAAATGCTGGACTTGTCACTAAAAATACTAAAATCGCTATATGTTTGCCTACAATATTTGAGGAGTTCCCTCAATTCCTCACTGATCCTCTCATCAGATACAGATTTGGTGACAATGGGACGACCTCGGAAGTATACACTATCAAACCAAAAAAATTTTTTTGAAATCGGTCGACAATTGACGGAGTAATCGGTGAACATACATAAAAAAAACATACAGTGGAACGTATAACCTCCTCCTTTTTTGAAGTCGGTTAAAAAGTCACTCTTTACCGCCTTTTTGTTTATGACAAGGAGAAACGAAAGTTTTTAAAAAAGACATAAGGTATTCCAGACACAGATAAAAAAGTTATGTTTCGAATAAAATTTAGATGTATAAGGCTTGCGCCCTCATTTTATTGTTGCCTTTTTCACGTTTCAAAAAGTTGTCAAGCTAGATAGTAATGGAATTTGTATGCAACATTGCGGGCTTGTGTAGCGAGCACCCAATGTTTTTTTTTTTAATTTGTGAACTGTCAGTAAACTATGTACTTCGCGTCTCAATATATAGATGGTAATGTCAACATTTCCGGACATTTTTAAGAAAATACACATCTGTGCTTGGGCGTCATTACTGTCAAGTAAATAAGAGCTATTATAATGTTGACCATACGATAACAAGTCAAAGACGATATGGTTTTAACCGCCAAGAATCCCCTATGCCCCGTTCCCGTGTGGTTGCCAGGTTAGAATATAATAGTGCCACTCCATGTCCCATGGATGTCATAAGAGGCGACTAAGGGAATAAAGGCTTATAGTACTGTTACAGTTTTGCCGTTCTAACAGGCCCGATTTGACAACTGTCACAGCCGTACAAAATATAACCTCAAACCACAGAATAAGAACATATAGCATAGAAACCGGACTATAAGACTTACTTTGCGTCAGCTATGTTTCTCTACTTTTTATATTACGTATCACATGAGAAAAAATGAAACAAAAACTTGGCTGTTTTTTCATCTTTAACTGTCATTGTCACTAGGTTTTACACAGGGACTTCTTTGTCCTTCCTATAGGAAGGATTTGTCTTTCCTTCTCTATAGGTCCAAATACTATAGGTGCTTATAGGTCCATATCACGCCTTACTTGTGACGATGTACCAAATAACGAAAGAACAGCTATAGATTCATCTCTTTTCAACTCACTATGAAAACCATAAGTAAAAAGAAGGGAGCCATAATGTATTTTCTGCTTATTTAGTACGGTTTCTATGCCTTTAGTCTTTATTCTGTGCCTCGAACACATATTTTGTACTAAGATGACAGCTGTCAAGAGATGGGCTTACAACCTGTCACTTTTATACACTGGTAACATCATAGCCTCATTGTGCAAAATGTGGTTACAGAATTATCAACAAGTTTTTAGAGTTGTTGTTAATTCTGTAACTCTGCCTACCTCACTCTGGGAATTAAGGCGTGATTTTATGTACTAGGTGTTCCCATGCCCACTTCGTTGCGCAATAAACATTTTTTTTGGGTAAATATAATAGCCTATGACACTCACAAATAACGTGGCTTTCTATTAAAATAATTTTCAAAATGTGTTCAGTAGATCCAGAGATTACTCCTTACAACGTCACAAACTTTACCTCTTTATAATATTAGTACAGATTAGATGTAATGGCGGCTGAGTTAAAAAGGATAGGTACGGTAACAAGAGAATAGAGACCCGGCTCTCTATTTCCGCTTTATCACATAACTAATAAACGGTTGAAACATAAATAAGAGGCACTTTGTTCACTTCCAAACAATCATGCTGCCCGAAAAAAGGCACATCTATTATATGAATTGTATTGCACTTCCAACCTTAATATAACCCTTGAGGGTTTAATATGCTTCTATGAATTAAGTGCACGTGTGCCTTTTCTCCGTACGAGGGCAGCATAGCTAGTCAGCAGTATGGATTTTAAGAAAACATTAACTAAGTTTTTTATTGTTATTGGTGGTGACCGCTTCTTTCAGAGCGGATATCTCTTAAACGGCTCAACCGATTTTTATAAAACCTAGCTAAGAACCATCGCGATTAAATAAGCTTTCTTTTAAAAAAATCCGCTTCAGAATCCATCCATCCATTTGGGAGCTAAGATACAACATACAGACACACAGATACCCCTACAGTGCGATAGCTCTAAGGTGCTTCGGGTTTGTACTTCTCACTCCCTCTCATACGCTCTTATTAAGAGCGAGAAAGAGAGAAGTACAAACCCGAAGCTCCTTCTTAGAGCCTCCTTATTTACGATTCCAAATGAAAAAATCAATATACATAGTATAAATAACCCTCCTTCTGACGCAGTCGGGTAATAAAGTCACCCTCCGCGTCTGTCTGTCTGTATTTCCGCTAACTCCTCCTAAACCACGCAACGGATTTTGATAAAGGTTTCACTGTCATTTAGAGAATTTATTCCGGATGGTTTATATGTAATTTTCATTTTAATTAAATTTAATATAATAGAGAAAACTCAATATTTTCTTACCAAGTCGTCAAAAAAATCGATTTTCGGGCGCTTACATAGCTTTCGCTGGCTTGAATTTGGGTTATTTCTACTTATAATAAACCGAAGCGAAGCGAGGGCGGGTCGCTAGTAACTCATAAACGTTAACTATAACCTTCACTCCGTCTTCAGAAATAAAATTTGAAACCTATCGCTGTCCCTTGTACCCCCCTTTTGTGTTTAATCGCGTGAAAGAGAGGGTCGCTGGGTATAATTTCCTCGTACTCGCTCGTAAAAAGTTATGTAGGCGTTGTGTGGCGTAGATTTTATTGATTGTGGAAATAAACTTAGTACTTACTTCTACACTCAAAGATAAAAATACTCCATCCTTTGTTCATACATTAGGGAATAATCATAACTTTGTTTTCAAAGCTTCTAAAAGATGATTCATGTAACAAACAGTTGCGAAAAATCATTTTTTGAATAGCTATAAAAATAACAAAGTTATAAGCCAACAAAGATTTATTCCTATTTCTAGCAAAACAGAATTTAACATGGAGTTTATATGGCCGACCTGTTACATGACGTCACAGTGCGTATCGGATCTCTCTGTCTAATCGCTGTCTAATTAGCAGTTTAAAATGCCTGTATATAATTCTAGAGGCGGCCGTGGAAACCGATCACGCGGTAATAGGCTATTTGACTAATTTTAAAAAACCTTTTTAAATGACTCCTTATTACATGACAAGCACACTACATTGATATTTCCTTGAGACTCTACTGTATTATCAATAAAAATCTAAGTTAAAATTTAAATTTTCGATTTCGCGCTAAAACCGCTGTTTCTATCATGGCGCTGGCCATATGACAGGTGCGACATCACACGCAAGTAAACAATAAACAATCATTTCAAGAGCTATGTCCTTATGATCTGTGGTTATAAAGTCGCCTGGCCTGGCCAAAAAGTCGAGCCAGTGGTGACAGCTGCAACTAAAAAAATTCCATACAAAATTGTTGCCATGTTTACGCATTTTACGTCAAAAATGACAAAAAGTGAGTAGAAAGTGGCGCCCTCATTTAATTTCTACTCTTTTTGGTCGCACTGTACTTGCATTTAACGTCACCTGTAAGTAGCTACCTACAGCTGCAAACCAACACAACGCGTTTCTGCCACAGATAAAATTTCAAAAAGATTTTTTTGGGTAGTTTCCAAAAAAAACATAATTTAGTTTAAAATAAAGTGAAATATGTTGCTTTTCGCTATTATCTGATAGCATGAACACAATTTGTAGTATATTTTCAATGTTGTCAAATAGCCTATTCCAATCCCATCAAAAACATAAATGTAAAAATGGGAGCCAAGTTCAATATTAAGAATCGACAAAAGAATTGAGATCTAAATGGGTGCCAAGTTCCGTTGATAATCCTGATATTTATTTATTAAGAGCATACAACATTCTAAAATAAACAATTTCTTATTTTTTTTGCTACATAAATATTTGCTATTTAAGAAGTATAACTTCTTAAATTTGAACACTTGAATTATTTACACAAAGCAGATAACTTAGGATAAACTGAAGCTCAAACTTTGGAATCTTGGAAATTTGGAAAATTTGGATTTTTTTCGTTGACTCGGCTAATTTTTACCAGCAAGCCAATTGTTTGGAAGAGTAAGATATGACCACACAATATATATAGGTAAGGACCTAATTTAAATAAAATAAAATAAAGACAATGCCGCGAAATTCTCGGAATCGAAGCGCTCACAGTGATTGCAGTGTTCTTAGAACTAATTCGGACCCGTCGAGTTCCACGTCCAGAGGCCCTACTTTGAAAATCGAAGTTCGAAGTTACGTTAGCTTCATCCCTTTCCCTTGATTTAGCCTGGAATGACGAGTGACAGGGATGGAGCTTACGTAACTTCGAACTTCGATTTACAAAGTAGGGCCCCAGGATTCGATTTACGAAGTGCTAATATCGAAACTTCGGATTCCCCGTCCCTTTCATTCCTCATTCGTGACCAAGTTAAGAGAAAGGGATGGAGAAAACGTAACTTCGAACTTCTACTTCGAGAACGTTAGCGTTCGCCAACTCCGGAACTCCTCAGTTCAGTCAGTTCCTAGTTTTGACCCGAGCAAGGATGGCAGATATGTAAAGGAATGGCTGCAGCAAGTTGAGGACATCGGAGCTGCGTACGACTGGAGCAAGCGCCGCTGCTTATTCAAGGTTACTCAGGCTTTACAAGGTGAAGAGAAAGCTTGGTTTGATCTGTGGAGCGTGTAAAGAACTTGGAAACGATTTAAGAAAGGACTTGTTTATTGCTTATCAATGGGAAGCAAATATTTTCACCACTATGGAAAAAAATATTAATTTTAAAAGTAGGTAGTCGGGTAAAGTCTTTAGTTTTGTATTCTGGCCGCATGACTGCTATGATTAAGCGACTAGGACTAGACCAGTGATCCCCAAAGTGGTCTATATCGACCCCCAGGGGTCGCCGACGACCTGCAAGGGGTCCATGTGAGCGGAAAAAATAAATGGGGGTCCATGAGAGGAAAATGGGGGTCCACGACAGTCCATTTAAACAAGTCGTGACTTTAATTTTGGTATTCCATTAATGGAATAATCCATATTCATACACAGATAGTAGGCTCCTAATTACTTAGGGTAATACTTTCTTATAAATATATAAATATACACGTATCTATTATATAAAATGCTAAGCTGATTGTTGATATATCAACGCACAGCCCAGACCGCTGGATCTAGAGACTTGAAATTTTGCACATAGATACCTTATATAGTGTAGAGATCCACTAAGGAAGGATTTTTGGAAATTCCACCCCTAAGGGGGTAGAATAGGGGCAAAACATTTGTATGAAAGTCCGTCAGTTTTGTAGTTAGACGCTTCAAAATTTGCGTCTAGGTTGGCGATTGAATTTTAACTTATACGTGTCTCAGCGTTTATGATAATTTTAACCCCGAAGGGATGAAAAGGGGTAAAACGGATTGTTGATATATCAACGCACAGCCCAAACCTTAGGACCTAGAGACTTGACATTTTGCACATAGATACCTTATATAGTGTAAAGATCCAAAAAGGAAGGATTTTTGGAAATTCCACCCCTAAGGGGATGAAAATTTGTATGAAAGTCCGACAGTTTTAATTTAAGTTAGACTATTCAAATTTTGTGTTTAGGTTGAAAATTGAAAATTAATTTATACGTGTTTCAGTGTTTTTGATAATTTCATCCTCGAAGGGATGGAAAGGGGTAAAACTGACTGACTGATCGATCAACGCACAGCCTAAACCGCTGGACCTAGGGACTTGAAATTTGAAGGGAATATTCCTAAGGGGACACTAAGAAAGGATTTTTGGAAATTCATCCCCTATAGGGTTAAAGTAGGGGGTAGAAATTTGTATAGGAGATTAGTTATTTTTAAAATACGCAGTTTGGAAATTGGTATTTAGGCTACTGTTTATAAATAAAAAATACTTCTTTCAGTGATTTAGAAAAAACTACCCCTAAGGGGGGTAAAAGAGAGTTTTGTTTGTTCCTCCTTCACGCTGCAATGGCGCTGGATGGATTTGGATGAAATTTAGAATGGAAATAGCTTATACCCTGGATTAACACATAGGAAAATCCCATCCCGGAAAATTTAAAGGTTTCCGAGGGAATAACGACAATATCTTTGGTGTTTTTTGGAAAAGTCATCATGGGTGTCGTTTTCTTAGGTTGCGTTGACGCAGATTTCGATAATGATATCAAATTTGGGATTCAAAATGGCTGCCATGATGTTTATTGAAAAAGTCGCCATTGGTATCATTTTCTACATTTTGGGGACGCAGATTATGAAAATGATGTCAAATTTAGAACTCAAGCTGGCTGCAATGATGTTTTTTGAAAAAGTTGTCACGTGTAACATTTTCTTAGTTTTTGGGGACGCAAATAATTACTAATATAGAATAAGATTAGTAATTATTTGACAAAATTGCGCAATCGAATAATTTATTTCTCCTATGGCTTTTCCCATTCAGTGTGACAACATGAGACAGGCTTTGTAAATACATTCAGTTTTGTTAGTCTATATCAAAAGGAGCGGTGTCAGATTGAAGTTGTCAGCGTTGACATATCCAGATTTTAACATATTTTTTCCGCTATTTTCAATACTACTCACTATTCATGGCGTAGAAACAAAATACAATCTACCAACATCCCTGAACACCTCAACCGGCATTTTCTTACGGTTGCGTCAAAGTTTGTCGTGCAAACCGACAAATGTAGTAGTACGCGTTATCTTGAGAGCTTCCTACAAGACGCCGATGTTCCTGACCTCGAGCTGCCCGCGGTCTCGCTCGCGGATCTGTACTGCGCGCTACGCTACTCGGCATCTACGATATGGGTATATATATAAAAAATATACCTCACTACAAATATGCCAGGAACTACGAGTACACCATGATACACAGTCGGGGCAATATATGCGGCAGATCTACTAAAAATTGGCGAAGATCGTATGGCGAGAGATAGTAACGATTTCAATACATTAAACCGCGAATTCTGTAATATTGTACAAAACACAGATGATCTAAAAAATAACGTGTACCCCGATCTAAAAAACAATATAAAGAATAGAGAATGTTTGTGCGAGAGGGCGATATTAGCACCGACAAACGAAATTGTCGGGCGGATAAATATAAAAATATATCTCATGTAGAAGGCGATGTTGTGGAGTATCTCTTGGTAGACAATGTCATAGACACTGAGCAAGTCACGTCCTACCCCTTAGAGTTCCTGAACTCTTTCGAGGTATCGGAAGTGCCCTCCCGTAAGAGTTAATGGTTAAAGTTGGTGTCCCGGTAAATTTCGAGCTCAATATTACATGTGTTTGAAAGATCATTCTTGCCAGGGAGGACGTCAAACTATAGAATTACTTAAAACTATTAATTTACTTAACTGCGATAAACGAGTTCTACGCGGACGAAGTCGCGGGCAAAAGCTAGTCTATCTATATAAATTATGATTTAATTTTCTCTGCGTGTAAGTTTTTGTTTTGTAAAAAATATCTTTACGCGCTAAATTTTAATAGTAGCCTGTAAATTTTTTGCCGACTAGAACTCCAACGTTAATACTGTTAATAGGTTTCTGTCCGTGCAAAAATCCCGAAGATTTATTGCTTGGTTTTTACGTGATAACGTAAATATTAGGTAAGCAGGAGCCCACCCAAAACCAACAAAATTGCCAAGTGGTCTACGAGCCAAAAAAGTTTGGGGACCTCTGGACTAGATTTAACCGAAAGGCAGCAAATGGACATTAAGGGTGGTAAAACAGACAGAAGTATTGATGTAGTTCTTGAAAGTTGTCAAACTACGCAAGCTATGGTGACGCAAATGTTTCGAAGTTCTCTCGGTTCCCAGAATAATTCATGCAAAGTGGGACTGATAAACAGTTACATTGTAAGTAAGCGACCATGGTTTAAGAATAGTGATTTCAGCAAGAGTCGTTGACAAGGGACCTTGTTATAAGTTCGGCAAGCCGGGCCATCGACGTTACGAGTGTAAAAGTAAACAAAGTGGATGAAGCCCAAGAAGAACAACGCAAGCCCTCAAATACTTTTGCGGCTACAAGCAAAAGGGTACAATGCCAGCATTGTCATCGGTATGGCCGTACGGTCGAAAATTGCTTCCGAAAACTAAACCCAACAAAATTTTACTCTGATAAATTAAAAGCAATACCTACTATCTACTACGTGCTAAATAAATGATAATCCAATGAGAACTATTATGGATACCTGGGGCCTGTTTTATAAAGCTACTAATTAAAATGTACAGTTTACAAGTTTTCATTTAACATAACCTCGACCAATGACAACCAGCCATTCGAGCAGTGTTGCCAGTTTAGACCTGTAAAATTGTATTTGTAGTTTTATAAATCAGGCCCCTGCATTTCGGTAACATTTATACGCCAAATAATATCACATAAAATTGGATTGCACTTACTTAAATCCGAGTACAGCACTTATGAGTGGGATCAAAGGGACTATTGCAGCCGCCGTTGGTCAGACGGCGTTTGCAGTTTTGGTACGAGTACCTACTGAGTAGGATACCAAAACCAATATAAATAAGGTCAAAGTTAAACTAATATTAATAACGAAAAATGCTCTAAAAGGGATTTTTTTTTTGGTCCCCCGTAGGTCGTGTTTGTTAATGTGTTTTATTGTTATAACAAATATTTCGCCTGAAAAAAGAGTGAGGGGTTCACCACCACCTTAACCATTTAGTAACCAGTAAAGTTTCAATAATAAAAATAAAAATAATAAAAGCACGTAAAGGTCCTATATAAAAATTTCTTTTTCTGGAAAGTGACCATAAATCAGGGGGGAGTGAAATTGGCAACATGATCCAAGTTTTAATCAAAAACTGCTGCTTGAAGTGGCAACCCACTGGAGAATATTGTTGTTCGCGACACGAAAACCTATTTGTTTTAAAACTACCTTTTTATCGAGCGTTGACAAGATCAATGAGGCTAAAAACGCTTCAAAACCATCATTTCGGATAGCACATGCCCTCACTGCCAATAGGGTAGCATTGGCGACATTGAACACAGTATCTTCCCCTGCTGCATTTCCAAAGACTAATTCACGCGAGTGAATTAAATGTTTCAGAATAATAACCCCCGCCGTTTAACTAACATTTTAAAAATACCTGAAAGTTTCATCCCAATTTTGAAATATATTAAAAATACAGTGAAAGCAACAAATTAGTGCATTTTTTTTAAATGGAGAAAAATAAACCCCGAATAATCTTCAAATAAGACTATATAAAATCAACAAATGGCTTAAAGGACTTAGTATCCACGCCATAAACATTTAAAAAAAAAGTCAGCTTTATCTCAAGTGTCAATGTCAGAATGACTGACACAGTCGAGTCGAGTACTTTATTTATTGATTGATTGCATCGTAAACTAAACACATTCGAAACTATATTAACTGAAAACCATAATAGAATCGCTACACAACATTCAAAGGTGTGAACCTATAACACAAGGAATATGGCATCAGATCATTTTATTCGAAACAATGCATACTCATCTGTCATTCACTGTCTTAAGAATTAAGTCTGGCTGCAAAGAGAGTACATTTGGAGTGCACAATAAACGTAATGGAAGGCAAAATATCACCATTAGTGGTGATGGTTAAAGAGGAGCATTGGGACAGCACCTACGGTACGATGGAAGCGGAGTCACCGGACCAGTATGTCACGAAGATTGAAATTAAACAAGAGGTTGAGCTAGGTCCTGAGGAGCTGCAATGTAAGTGGTTTTAGGAAGAATCATTGACTCGCCAAATTGCCAAATCACAGTCTACCGTTTATATCACTAAGTGAACTGGCAGTGGGAAATTTTCTTAAAATATTAATGTCAAATGCGTTTGGTTATAAAGTTTTGTAGCACACAAAGTGAACTGGCAGGTAGGAATTATTATCAGTTATCGGAATAGGTAGAGTATATTTACCTAAAGTTCACAATAGGACATAATATAGAGTGTTTACAACCGGGTGAAATATTAATTTATTCTTATTGAATTCTGGATTTCCGGCATTTTAATGCTAAATATACGTAATATTTACTCACGATGTGGGATATTTTATGTGAGTTTGTGATAAAAGGGCCCTGTAACTCATTCCTTATATCTAATTATGTAATAGGTGGAGTATATTTACCTAAACTTCATAGAACAGAGTCATAAACTGGAGACTTCCTCGCGACTACATTTACTAGTACCAGAAAAATACCAAAAATCCGGAATTCAATAAACATGTAACCACTCTATATTATGTCCTTTTGCGAACTTTAGGTAAATAAACTCTACCTATTCCGATCACTGGTTATTATTTTGGTAAAAGTAAAGAAAAATTAAAATCTTTCATAAACTTTATCTATGTATACACATTACATATATTTGGGGTTAGCTTTGTTTCGGCCAAATATGTTTGCCAAATGTATCGTTTCCCAACCGTTTCATTTGCCAACCCGCTTTGTTTTCTGCAACTGTAAATATTTCAGGATTTTATAAAAACTAACCTAACCTACCCTATAGTGTTCTACATAATAATAATAATAATAATTGCCTTTATTCTAAGATTTACATTCAATTTACATACCACAATTAATTTTATCCTAAATAATATGTCTTATCTCAGAGTGCCGTTCGGCAAAGGCCTCCTCCAGCTCTTTCCAGTGCTTTCGGTCTTGGGTGGCTCTTCTCCAGTAGGGACCTGCAGTCAGTTTGACTTCATCATCCCATCTTCTAAGCTGTCTGCCCACACTTCTCTTTCCCTCTCTTGGGTACCAGTTTGTTATAATCTTGCTCCACTTCTCTTGTTTTCCTCGGAGCATGTGCCCAGTCCATTGCCATTTTGGGTTCTATATGATGGTACTGAAAATAAATCCTGAATAAATTATATAACATTGGCTTGGCAAATGAAAAAGTTGGGAAATGATAGATTTGGCAAACATATTTTTGCCAAACGGAGTCTCCCATATATTTGACGCAATGTAGATATTAATGTGTTTGACTGTACATTGTTCTGTGGTTTTTTATAGATTTACACACGTCATCATAAAAAATAGAATTCTATCTTTTCACCACCCCGTTATCCCCACACTGGAACAACAATGCAAACACTGCTGGTTTTCAGTAGATAGATTACCATGCAAAGTTACTATACTCCACATATGTATTTTTTTTTAAATATTGAATTCTTATAGGTTTTCCTGTAATCTACAAGCAATGAACTATATTTTGTATTTAGTATTTTCGTTTTCTTTCATGAATAAAATCAAAACTATTTATTTTACAATAATAATAATAATAATAATTGTTTATTTCAGACAAGGTCCATACAAATTTGTTAGTAATCCTTATAAAATAAATGTTAGGAAATTAAAAATAAAATTAAAATTAATAAAACTAAATAACTAGGTACATAAATTAAAAATTATGTTCGGGGATGTGCATGCATACTATCCCATCGATCCCACATAGGGCTATAACAATAACAATTATAACAAAAATATATTTGAGATTGTCATAACGAGCCCATTCATTTGATATATGACACAGTAAAGTTTGCAAAACTTTTTTTTTATTTTCCTAATTTGTCCTCCGAAAATGACCATTATTTAAAAAAAGAAATACTTTGCTCATCTGTGTTTGGGTCATCAATTTACATATGTAAGCAAATTTGCTGTGACAGACGGACAGATAGACAGACGCACGAGTGATCCTATAAGGGTTAGGTTTTTCATTTTTTGTACGGAACCCTAAAAATTATCTACTATTTACAAATGGTGAAAACTGCTTAAAAATCCGTTGCGTAGGTTAGAAAGAGTTTGCGGATATACAGACAGACAGGCAGATGCGGAAAGCGTACCTTGTTTTGTAAAACATAGTGAAGATAATATACTTAATAACATTTTTTTTCTCCATAAAAATCCTTTTTTACATTTGAAGGATTAAATCTCATTTTCTTACGGTATATTTTATTCAAAAGTGCCCAAATTAGTCATGTCAAGGAACTACAGTGCTGAAAACTTTGTTTCTGTTAGGGTACGGTCACGAACATAAAATTAGAACCTATTTCAAAAAAATGTGCTTGAACTCGTCAATGTCATATCATAAGAGATGATAAATCATTTGTAACTTGTAGGAAACTGTTACTGTGGTATGTCAGATTGACTTTGGACCTAAGGTCACAAATTAAGTCTTTGACTGTACAATACAGACCCTTGGTAGCAAGCCTTAAAGAAACGTACTTTGGCGCCAATCTAACAAATACATCTGACATGGAAACCTAAAAAGAAATCAACTCTTTAGTGTGTTGTACGGGTTGTACCCTTCTAATGATTCTAGTAAAACTCATGTGCAATTTGTAATTCAGTGCATTTTGTTTCTAGGGCCGTTGACAGAGGCTGCCACGTGCACTGACAAGTGGGATCCGAATGTAGTAGAATGTCTCAAGTCAGACCCTGAAGAATCTCTCTCGCATCCTAACTACAACAAACAGGAGGCACTCGGGTTTTGTGTTGTCAAGCTCGAACGCATTATAGTTGAAGATATTCTGCATCAGTGTGCAGTTTGTAACAGAACATTGGTCAAAAATTCATATCTGAATCACAAGTGCGTTGAAAGTGAGGATGAAAATTATTCTCAGATGATAAAACAAGATGAACTACTGGAAGTTATCAAGGAGAAAAAAATATATACTTGTGATTATTGTAAGAAAAGGTTTAATTATAAGTCAATATTAATACGACATATTAGTTTGAACCATACTGAAAAAAAGCGCTACACATGCAAAATATGCAAAAAACAGTACTATAGGAAATCTGATCTAGCTCGTCATAAAGTAGTACACACCAGGGAGAAAACGTTCTGCTGTGATGTTTGTAAGAAACTTTTTATTAGTATTAAAATGTTGAACCGCCATAAGAAAACCAACTGTGAACTTCGCTGTGAAATTTGCGAAAAACTATTTAAACACGCCTATCACTTAGCTAGACATAGGCGCGTAGTTCACAAAGGAGAGAAGCCATACAGATGCCCAGTATGCTCAAAAGAGTACGGTCTGAGCTATAGTTTAGCCCGTCATGTTCGAATTCACACTGGAGAGAAACCTTACTGTTGCAAAATTTGTAACAAACAGTTTACGGACTCTACTCATTTATCTCGACATAAGAGAATCCATCTCTACGAGGACCAAAGTCCATTTTCATGTGAAGTATGTAAGAAACAATTTATTTATATCGAAAGTTTCACTCGTCATAAAATGACCCATATGGAAGTGAGACCATACGGCTGTGAAATTTGTAAGAAAAGCTTTACCGATAGGTCTACTTTAGCGCGTCATAAGATAATTCACGAAGTAGTGAAACCTTACTGCTGTAACATTTGTCAACAACGGTTTACTCAAACCGCTCACCTAGTAGTCCATATGAGAAAACACACTGGTGAAAAACCATGTCGCTGCGAAATTTGCGGAAAGCGCTTTACAGATACTTCTGGCTTAGCTAGGCATAGGCAAACTCACAGGGGCACCAAACCGTACCATTGCGAAATTTGTAATAAACTGTTTAAGCAGCGCGAAAATTTAACAAGGCATAAATTATCACAAAAACACATTAGACTTCTTAACGTTAACGCCCCACGTCCAACCAAGGATGTTACAAAAGCTGTGCAAAATTCAACTTAACATCTCTTTGAAAGCGTCGTTTTCGTTAACGTTATAGAAACGATAGCTTTGTCGACCAGGCGTTAAGGTTGAAGAAATATCAATGCTTCACGATAAATCTCGCTGTAAACCTCTCACTCACCTTTGTAAATAGTTCTTGTCTCTGCATTTACTCATTGTACTATACAGTGTTTTTTTTAACTGGGACATTAAGGAGAAATCCGAAATCCGGTCTTTTGTTAAAACTTTTTTGGCAGACATTTTTGATCAAAAGTGAGTCGAATTTAACCAATTTATGCTGTTCCAGTTTTTTCTTTCCAGTCAACGAAATGATTCTTATAGTTTAAACTTTTTAAACTGAGCTCTTCCACTTACCTGTAAACACAATGGTCATTGTTTGTAGCGGGCAGTGTCGGGCGGTTGTAAAATGCAAAATAAGTGCAAGCCATTATTCTATTACTGAATTTTGTAGTCTAATGTCCAATGAAATAGAGTCGATAATCCATGTTAACCTTCGAAGGCGGTTATAATCTGCTTTTAATGCGAGCTCGTTATCCTAATTTGTGGTTAAATACACAATGGAAAAGCTCAGTTGAAAAAGTTTTAACTATACATGGAACTGATTCGATTTGCATTTTTTTTGGCAAATTTATTCATCTTACGGACAACTCACTCTTGACCAAAAAATGACTATGCCAAAAAAAAATTAACAAAAAAAGATTTAATTTTTTGTCAGTTTACCTGTATCTCCTATGGTATAGGACTTCCTCATATGTCCCAGTAAAAAAAAACAACCTGTATTGTTTTATCTATAATCTTATAGTCTCCGAGTACTTTAGGTGCTTCGGATTTGTACTTCTCTCTCACTCGCTATTAATACGAACGTATGAGAGCAACAAGCCCGAAGCATTTTCTAAGACCTATAAGGCTGCGGCTCCACTGAGGCGGAGATGAGCGGAGTGGAGCGGAGCTGTGCCAATATTAACCAATAGAATCTAAACTAACGTGCGCAAGGCGCGCTCGACGTCACCGCATGCGCCTTCTATTGGTTAATATTGGCACAGCTCCGCTCCGCTCCGCTCGTCTCCGCCAGGCTGCGGCTACTGAGGCGGAGACGAGCGGAGCGGGGCGGAGCTGTGCCAATATTAACCAATAGAAGGCGCATGCGGTCACGTCAAGCGCGCCTTGCGCACGTTAATTTAGATTCTATTGGTTAATATTGGAACAGCTCCGCTCCACTCCGCTCGTCTCCGCCTCAGTGGAGCCGCAGCCTAAGCACTGTAAATAAAGTGTTATTTATGTAATACAATTTTAAGAGGTTTTATTTCTACTCTAAACTCCCATAAGCGTTTCTGGTTGCAGCAAAATCCCAGTAGATGACTCACCTGAAAATTAACTACTGTCAAAAAAACCGGCCAAGTGCGAGTTGAACTCGCGTGGAGAGGTGTCCGTACATACTTTTGTTTGATAGAATTCTCATAGGTTTACCTGTAATCTACAAGCAATTAACTAAATTTTGTTTTTTTTTTCAAAATTCTAGGCTCAGTAGTTTCGGAGATCTCGGGGCAATGGTCCATTTTCGTCTTCTTTCATGAATAAAATCAAAACTATTTATGTTACAATAATAACAAAAATATTTTTGAGATCCTCATAACGAGCCCTTTCATTTGATATATGACACAGTAAGGTTTGCATTTTTTTTTTAATTTCCTAATTTATTCCCCGAAAATAAACATTATTTAAAACAAAAATTACCTTGCACATCTGTGTTTGGGTCATCAATTTATATGTACCAAATTTCAACTCAATCGGTCCAGTAGTTTCGGAGCAAATTGGCTGTGACAGACGGACAGACAGACATACGCACGAGTAATCCTATAAGGGTTCCGTTTTTTAATTTTTTGTAAGGACCCTAAAAATAATCAAGTCATATTTTTTATTTTACTTTTTGCTCTGTCATCATCTGTTATCGAGACCGAGCAAAGGGGTCCAAACTCGGTGGGTCTACGTTAAATACAGTCACCCAAAACTTGAGCATACTTAGAACCTTGTCATTGTGACTGCCATTGTTATTGTCATACGTCTCATTTGATGTTCAGTTTGAAGTTTATTATGACAGTGCACTAAAGTGCTTAACATTTTCGTTGGGGTACTGTACATTGGGGATTATAACTTGGACATTTAACCGATTCAGTGCGGATGACACGCCAGGCGTGTCATCAAATGTTTTTAACGTGTGGCGTATGGCACGCCTGGCGTGTCATGAAATAATTGTTCGCCGCCACAGCCAAAAGTTTTCGAAAATGGAAGTCGCAACGAATCGGTTGTTGTATAATGGCCGTGGGTTCCGATGGTAAGAAAGTTTGCGAACCGCTGATCTATAATGCTGTTTTCACACAGAGGCAGAAAAGTGGACAGCAGAGTACAGTGCTACCATTTTCTTAATACCGATCGGCAATCTTCTTTTTTCTATGACACACGAGTGACAAATATACCGTCGGTTGCGAGTGCAAGCGTGATAGCGATAGCCAGCCGAAGGCTATTAACCTTTTGAACGCCATACGTCGAATACAAAATGTACGACCCACACGCCCAACATGTTTGCTATGCTATGCAAATTACACCTTATTGCTACCAAACAAAGTCTCTTTTAATCTTGAACTCTTGTTGGCTATAGCCGACGTGGCGTCAGTGGCACGACTTTTAGTTGTCGGCCAGAGCCTACTATGGCGTTGAAAAGGTTAAGAAGCTGGGAATACTGTAATGCTACTGTGTGAACGCACACGCCGAGACAGTAAAGTCCAAACCAACCGACTTGCCTTATTTAGTAAACAATTTTTTAACCTCAAAATGCATCGTTTTTGGCAAAACCGGCCGTTTTCTGGTGAAAAAACAACTAGAGACCACATTCTGAACACTAATTACCTGATTTTACATCATGGATGGTTTTTTTATGACAAAATTGTAATTTTAGGGGAAAAGGGAGTTTTTTTAGGTGATAAAAGTGTTTACTAAATAAGATAAGTCAGATGATATGGACTATGGAGTATACAGTACTGTTTTGTGCGTTCACATAGTAGCAGTAGGTACTCTACTGTTCACTGTTCTGCTCTGTGAAACCAGCATAACATAAGAGGTGCCACACGAGCGTTGCCGCTGCGTTGCGTCGTTGCCGCTGCGTTATTATACATATAATATAAGGCTTGATTTCCTCCTACGCTGACATCGGTCGCTGACGTCGGTCTAGCGTACCGCAGTGCCAAACCGATCGCTGTGAGGAACAGTGTCTGCTCGCCTGCGCTGCGCACGTGCGTACAGCAGCCAGCTTTGCACTGAGCGCGCGCATAGTGGTGTATAGCGCGTCAGCGCACCGATGTACGCGGCGCTGACGAGCGAGACCGACGCTCGCCATCAGCGGCGCGTAGTAATAAATCTGCCGCGGACGTCAGCGTCGCTGTGCGGTGTCTCATAGAACATGGTGTATATTCGTACGCTCGACCGACGTCAGCGACCGATGTCAGCGTAGGAGGAAATCAAGCCTTACCACTAAAAGAATAACCCCTTTGGAAGAAATATATGACTTGGTTATTTGTTAAACTAACCATTCACGGGAAACCTAAAGAGCTAAGCTCAGATGGTCGGCAGTAAATTGATATCCCTCTTATTGCACTACCAAATACCCTTATAAATAGCGCTTTAAAAAGCAAATCAAACGTCTTTTCAAAGTAGAATTCTTATAAAAACCCATTCGAAACCTCTTGAATAGAATAGCGGACCGGTCCCTGGTTATAAAGGGATATTGGTTTGCCTCAAAATATAGCGCTTTAAAAGCAAAATGGAACAAGATTTATAAGAAACGGATTTGGATAATTAATCCTTTCGAAATACCCATTCCAAACCCTTGGTAAGGGTAACCCTTATTAATAGCGCTTTTAAAAGCAAATCGAACGGATTTTAAGCGATACGACTTTTCTAAATAAATCCTTATAAAAACCCATTCGAAAAGTCTCTCGTGAAAACTCTTTTAACTCCTTTTGATTTGATCTTGACAATGACACTAGAAAGGTATTTTAGTGTACATTGCGCAACTTACATGAATCCCATTAATGTAGGAACTTATTAACTTTGCAATGTATTACGAATTGTCAACTGTCAGTAGTCATTGTCAGGATGGTGAAATAGGGGACGTATTTATCACAAACATCATCAAACTTACTATATTTTTTATACAAAAATACAAATTGTTTACTCAAAACAGTTTATTTATATAAGTAACAGGTATAAAAAGGTAATAAAACTTAACTTAAGCCCTTCTTTCATGTAGTTGTATTGTAACGGTAGGTACCCCATCATTTTACCGAATTTCACTTCAATTGTACCTACCATTTCATCGAATTTCATTTCATAGAACGCTTTTTTCTGCTGAAACCATGATGTTTTCAGGAAATCTTTAACATTAATTACGTAGTTTTGGTTAGTTTATACTTGAATATTTACCAAAAAAAAAAACTCGTGCGGCGAGAAAATTCCTTTCCATGAAATTAAAATTCTGAGTAATGATACCTACATTCGTTCAAAGGTGTTTAGATGAAATAATAGGTACCCAGTTGTAACACATCTGTATACACCGTTCCACAATATTAGAAATTTGACGGTAATTTCATATGACTTTTATACACAATTATATGTAAAAGGGTCTTCAAGTTTTTTACCTATACCTAGGTAGGTACAGTGCAAGAGGGCTTTAAGTCTTTAAGGTAAGACTCGCATAAAAACATATGAGAGCGACTGAGAGAGAAATATAAACATTAACACTAAGGCCTACTGTCCACGGAGGCGTCATTTGACGCTTGCATGCAACCTACAAAAGACGATAGGCGTATTTTGCGTCCTAGGTGTGTCCACGTAATCGTCATGCAATCGTCATCCGAGCTACAAAACGGTAGTTCTTTCAAGATTAGCATCGCGAAAGCACGTGTTTTCATTGTAACCAATGGTATAATATCGTAAAAAGAGGTAGATATATGTTATACGCACTTCGATAGTGGCACCCTAAAACCAAGCCAATTGGTACACCTTTACTTAGTCTTGCGCCGTCAACTAGTCTGCATAGCACACACACTCGTCTCTGTTTCGCTCCCGGAAATGAGAATACCATCCTGCTTTCACTTGTCATTTATGAATTAGTGTGTAATTGCAATATTTACTTATTATGTGTGCGTAAGCCGGGCCATTTTTACACGTGGAATACCGTATAGGTAACATATCTACCTGTTTTTATATTATATCATTGATTGTGACAATGTCAAGTGATGATGAAGATGTGATTATGGTATACAACTTTATTAAAAGACGACGACGGCGTAGATGGTATTGGCTTCATCAATACATCGAAAAAAAATATGTAATTTTTGTTGCTCTATCCGTTATATTTTTTCTCGAGTATTCTTGTAACGTATTATTATACGAGTACATACAAGGATACTGTTCAATTATGTGAACAAAATTGGCTGCTGAGGCCGCATTTTGCAAAATAAGCACGTGTTTGCGTCTTGCAGTACGCTTGAGTACTGTCATACCGCTGCACGAGCTACATGACGAACCTCGGACGATACGCAAATGCGACATTGCCGCTCCATGGACACAGTTTCGTTCTTTACGCAAGATGCATGCAATCGGCACGCAAGCGTAAAATGACGAAAGCGTGCGTCTGACGTGCAGCTATGTGGACAGTAGGCCTTAGACCCTTTAAGAGCTATTGCACGAACTAGTGTAATAAAAAAAACATACAATTTCAACGCTTTTTTGCCAGTCAGAGTACTAAACTAAGTGGCATAACAATAAATAATTATATTTCAAATATAAAACTTTCGTAAGCCTTAAGCCGGGATTACACCTGCAAGTTATTACGTAAGTTTTGAGACGCAACTATGGGTAAGAATGAGTGGCAAATATCTGCATCTCTCTCTTGCATATAGCTTTGTTTCAAAACTTACGTAATAACTTACAGGCGTAATCCCGGCCTTAGACACTTTGAAGACAACAACGGTGTCACGTAAATAATGTCGAATATGGCTAAAAACTATGAAATAATGATTATGAAGAAAACGAAACTTAATATCAAACCGTAGGTTACTCCACACACTACCAAACTTACCAAAGAAGGCGGCTAACCGAAATATAGTGGTCGAAGCATTTTATACTCTATTATACTCCAATTACTTTAACACGTGGTGCTGTGTGGTTGCCGGCTTAGAATAGTACCACTCCATGCCTTCCCGTGGATGTCGTAAGAGTCGACTAAGGGAATCAAGGCTTGTAGTACTGTTAGGCGATGGGCTTGCAACCTGTCACTAATACACTGGTAAACATCTTAGCCTGTTTATGCAAAATGTGGTTACAGAATTATCAACAAGCTTTTAGAGTTGTTGGCAATTCTGTAGCTCTGCCTACCCCAAACTGGGAATAAAGGCGTGAGTTTATGTATGTATGTATGTACTTTAACACGTTCGGCGCCGGTGACACAACGTCTGTGATCAAAAAATTCTGACTCCTATGCCGGTGACACATATGTTGTGTTTTTATTTACAAGTCTTTTTCTCGACAAATTTCCAATTGATTTTTTTTTAATTAAATGTACAGATATTTTATTGAAATATTAATCGAATTCCGCTTTGGTTTTAAAATCTGTAAGTTTTTTTAGATTTCATAAAAGTTACCCTTATACAATGCCGATGACACAAATCTGAGTCATTTTTTGACACAAATCGGCGGTTTTCAAATATTTTGCAGTATTTTTTACAGCACTAGCACCGTTCGACTACACGTTAGAAAGACGACTGACGCCGCAAAATAAAAATAAACGCATTTTAATATTTTACCTATAAACTATGCCAGTTGACACGTATTTGTGTCCATGTAATTCGTAGTCCTATGCCAGTGACACAAATACGTGACCACGATAATTTCACCCGGCATAGCTTAGGGCTCAGTGAATCACTGCCGGCGCCGAACGTATAACGCCCTAGTACTGGAAAAGTGCAGTTGCACGTCATTGGCTAATGAGAAAGCCGCACTCACAATGGAGCAGGCAATCAGTCGGCTCTTTCATCTGTACGGTGCGGACGCGTTTCTTTCCCTTCTTGCGACGTATTGTTTATCGTTTACCTGTGAATTGGCTAGTGAAACAAACCGATGACTCCCTAATCTTTGATTTTCAAATACCATTGTGAATGAGTCCTAATAAGATTATCGTTTGTTGCCACGCACTTGGCTACCTGCCTCTATCTTTTGTCCTTCTCATTTGCATAACACTGTGCGAGTGAGACAAGCCTAATACTCGTTAAAGTAAATGGAGTATAGTAACCACATTAAATTTAAAACCGTATCCACATGTTTGGTGATTGCCGCAAACATCGCAGGACGCAACTATATGTTAGAGTGAGTACGATGAATTACCATCTCACTCGAACGTATGGTGGCGTCCTGCAGTATTTGTGGCAAACAGCAAGCATGAGGAGCCGGCATGAAATGCTTGTACCATTCAATAAAATGTAGATAACTTTCTTTGGGATCACGGCAGCGCAGTGTCCGCCGTACTGCGGCCTCGTCTGGTCATGATTACGCTCCAGGCGAGTCCGAAACATGTTCGACATTATTCGACGTGATCCGTTGTTTTTTCTCTAATAGGGTGATTGCACCAGTATTGAACACGTAGAGCTGATAGGCACCGATAATGGACACTTAACTCTTAATTCGGAGACCATATGGTCCTAAATGGGTTGTTGCAAAACAAATGAACAGCCGTTATCTTCTGTAAAATAAGAAACAAGTATAGTCTTTATTATTTGAGCTGAGCTTATCCTCTACACAAAGCTCATTGTTTGTGTACAATACTATTATCTCCCACTGTTTCCGTAACCGCAAGCCGAATACATACAAAAAAGTTAGAACTATATTGAATGTACATTGAATTATCAACCCTATCTTATTAGTCAATAGGTTTAAAATTCAAAGTGTCAGAATACAGGTATAAGTCTTTATACAACAGCAACTTTGTACAACGCGAGTACGACCCTGGCGTCAGAAGATGATTGTATTGTGTAGAGGGTAAGCTCAGTTCAAATAATAAAGACTTATACCTATATTCTGATACTTTACATTTTAAACCTATTGACTATCAAGATAGGGTTGATAATTCAATGTACATTCAATGTAGTTCTAACTTTTTTGTATGTATTCGGCTTGCGGTTACGGAAACAATGGAAGATAATAGTATTGTACACAAACAATGAGCTTTGTGTAGAGGATAAGCTCAACTCAAATAATAAAGACTTTTTTTTATATCTATCATTGGTCCTGGTCCATTACGGGTTCCATTCACTCTATATAAACAAAAAAGTATTTACAACATAACTACTATAGGAAAATATAGTGATTCTTTGGAACAAGTAAAAATAAAAAAGAATCCCGAAAAGAGATTTAAATCTAATTACATGAAAGTCTAGTGTTACTAATACAATCTGCGTAAATATTTACTAAAGTATAGGGCAACACTAACCCTGATAGTGTTAGACCATAGACTATATCAGCTTCTCTCAAGAGGATTGTGAAACTGAAAAATTCCATACAAAATGCCACTTAAACCTAGGCCATTTTATCGATTTGTGAATATGTTGTAGATATTATGCGAAACTAGGTCTGTATGTTTACCTTTCCACGAAAATATTTCAATAGCTTCTGCACTGTAAATTGACACAGGCTGCATACTAATATAAATTACCAGATGCTCTTACGGTGAAAGAAAACAGTAACATGCACATCCAACAGCTGTTTAAGAGGGGTAATTGCACAAAAACAAACTGTCTCGTTTTATTCACACTTTTACCCAAACCCTTTTGTATTGTGCTGTTTATTTCCACAGCGAATGTTTAAATGCTTGTGTTTATTCAAACTAGATTTCCACGCAAATCTCGCAAGAATAAGGTTTTTCTCCAGTGTGAATACGCACGTGGTTATTTAAAGTAGAGCCTTTCGCAAATGACTTATTGCAAATATCACAGATAAAACGTCTTAAACCTGTGTGCATTACTTTGTGTCCGGATAAATTGGCACTACATGCAAACTGTTTGTTACAAACGTCACATTTGTAAGGCTTTTCACCCGTGCGAAGTATCTTATGGATAGCTAACGCAGAGTTGAGTTTAAACCGTTTCTTACAAATAACGCAAGAGTAAGGTTTCTCTTCCGTGTGTGTTTGTTTGTGCCGTGTTAAATAAGATCGTACTGAGAAATGCTTTTCACAAATGTCACAAGAGAAAACTTTATCTGTCGTGTGGATTTGTTTGTGTTGAGCTAAATATGATTTATTTGTGTATTCTTTGTTACAAACACCTGAAACATGACTTTGTCGAAGAACAAATTGATGACCAAACAATGACCTGAAACATGACTTTGTCGAAGAACAAATTGAGGATGGAAATCACTTCTTGTGGGTGCATCTAGACAAACTATCACTGGATATTGGAGCCATATATAAACAGCCTTCAGCAAATACCAACCGGTTTTTGGAAAATTATGCTAACCACCTAGAAAAAAGAAGAAGAGCTCTCGTCTTTGGGGACTTTAATTTAAATTTACTTGGAAAGGAAAAACCTGTAAAAGACTATCAAACCATGCTACGCGAAAATGGATTTAAAATTTTAAATAAAATACATAAAGAACACTGCACACGTGAAACAGATCACTCAAAGACTATTTTGGACCACATCAGCACCAATCTCAAGGAAAATACCTTTCAGCTTAGTATTATAGAATCTACCCTATCTGACCATAAGCAAATATACTTTGAGGTGAATAGATATCAACAAGAGCGACCAAAACTAGCGCAGTACACGAAAATAAACTATGCAAACCTATATAAAACAGTTGAAGAAACAAGTCAGGATGACTTCAACAAAGACTACCGACAATTTGAGTATGAATTAATTAATGCAATAAACAAAAATACAATTAAAAAAACCAAACGCCTGAATTCACCAAAATCTGATTGGATCAAAAAAAGTCTAATAAAGTCAGTCAACGAAAGAAACATATTGTGGCGCAACTTGAAACAAACACCTCAAGATAGACTACTGAGAGAAGAATATCAACGTCAAAGAAACAAGGTCCTTCAAGATATACAACTAACCAAAAATAAATATTATTATATAAAATTTAACAACTGTAAGAAAAATCCCTTGAAAATGTGGAAGCTTATAAACAACTTATCAAATAATAAATTAAAAAACAGCATTATGCCTACAAAACTAAATACCCACTCAGGTACAATCACAGACCCCAAGGATATATGTGAGTCTTTTAATACATTTTTCTCTAGTGTAGGAGCTCATTTGGCATCTCAGATACCGACACGGTCTTCTGTCCACCAATCAACGACTAGCTGCTCCAAACCAGAAGACCAAAAATTTACTTTTATTAGTCCCACCACCGTAGACGAAGTAGTTGAAATAATAAACAATTTAAAAACTAATACAAGTAGTGGAATAGATGGAATAAATGTTAAAATTATTAAGGCTTTAAAAAATCATCTATCTGTAAACTTAACTAACTGTCTAAACAAATGTATCAATGATGGGCACTTTCCGGACTCTCTGAAAATGGCTAAAGTTACACCCATCTTTAAATCAGGAAACAAGATGGATCCCGGAAACTATCGGCCGATATCAGTACTTCCAGTTTTGTCAAAAATTGTGGAAAAGATATTACACAAAAGGCTTGGTAACTTCTTAGAGTCAATTAACTTCTTTTATAAAAAACAATATGGCTTTCGGCCGAAGGCTAATACACTTTCAGCTACTGGTGATTTAGTCACAAACATTAAAATTAACATTGACAAAAAAAACATTCCATTAGGCATATATATATTGATTTGAAAAAGGCATTTGATACTGTAAGCCACAATATACTTTTAAATAAACTAGAGAACGTAGGTGTTACAAGTACTGCACTTGAAATATTTAGATCATATCTTACGAACAGATGTCAAGTAGTGAGGATACGAGGGGCGGCTGAAAAGTTTTAAGCCTAAGGTAGAAAAAAAATGTTCAGATTTTTTTTACTATTTTTATTTTTCAATATAATCTCCCTTTAATTCAATGCATTTATTACATTTTTTAAATAATGCTTTTAGACCGTTAAAAAAATAAGTTTTATTTTGGCTGTCGAAATGTTCCTGTACAGCCGCCTTCATCTCTTCATCACTGCCAAATCGCTTTCCCCTTAAATCTTTCTTCAAATTGCTGAATAGAAAATAATCACTAGGGGCCAGATCTGGACTGTAAGGTGGATGATCAATTTCCTCGAAGCCAGTTTCCTTCAGAGCAAGCTTGGCAACACGAGCGGTGTGAACGGGGGCGTTGTCTTGCAAAAACAAAATGCCTTTGCTCAGTTTGCCCCTTCGTTTCTCGACTATGGCTTGTCGCACTTTTCTTAATAGCTCAGCATAATAAACTGCATTTATTGTAGAGCCTTTCGCCAAATAGTCTATTAAAAGAATGCCATCGCAATCCCAGAACACGGTGGCCATTAGCTTAGACGCCGATCTTTGAACCTTGAATTTCTTGGGCGGCCTTTCACCCTTTTCGATCCACTGCATAGATTCAGACTTCGACTCTGGATCATACTGTCTGATCCATGTTTCATCAACAGTTACTATTCGGGAACAAACTTCATCTAAACCTTCTTCACATAATTCTAAAAATGCCTGAGAAGTTTGAACACGACGTTCTCTATCGAAAGCTGTGAGCATTTTCGGCACCCAACGAGCACTTACTTTTGTCATATGCAAATGTTGATGCAAAATCTTTCCAACTCTTTCCTTACTAATACCTAAGGCTTCAGCTATTTGCCAAACCTTAATTCTCCGATCCTCTAATACTAACTTTTTGACTTTTTCAGTATTTTCTTCAGTCACAACCGATATTGGCCTTCCTGAGCGAGGATCGTCTTCGATCGACTCCCGTCCAAGTTTAAAAAGTCGACTCCATTCTTTAACAGTGGCATGAGAAGGGCCAGATTCACCGTAAATACTAGACATTTCTTCAAAAATTCTTTTCGGCGATTTGTCACTTTTCGTGAGGAACTTAATGACTGCACGGTGCTCAATTTTCGTGATATGCGTTGATAATTCACACATGATGACCTTTAGCGTCGGATATCTCGAGATGTAATAAACAAAAGACGACATTTTTTTCTTTTATTTATTAACTTTTTAAATGGTCTTTTTAGTGGCCAGTATCGCTAACGCATATGCAACCTCAAAATACCTTAGGCTTAGAACTTTTCAGCCGCCCCTCGTAGATGGACACCAAAGTCGTGAGCAATTAATAAATTGCGGGGTTCCCCAAGGATCAATTTTAGGCCCCTTATTATTCTTAATATATATCAATAATATACAAGAAATAGGCCTTGAGGGAGACATCACCCTATATTTATTTATTTATTTATTTATTTATTTATTTATTAGGCATAATTACAAATTACAAACTTAATTTATAATATACATAAATCTTTCGTAGAATTAATTTACTAGTTCGTAACTCGATTACAACTATGCACGACTTTTTAATTATGTTTATTATACACAACAAAACAGAACTGCCTACGAGTATCAAACTACCTACGATTTAATTTGGCTTCTTAGAAATAGTTCCAAGGAGATTAGCAATACTGCTACTAAAAATATCGACTTTTGGATTATTTATCAATAGGTCGTTGAAAGTACGCGACATACGCGTAATAGGGCTATTATAAAATACATTATTAGTGGCTAGGGGAACAGAGAATAACTTTTGTGTACGACTGGGCCTATTTGTTGCTCGTATAGAAAAGTAACTTAACAGATCGGAGGAGTCTATCTTATTATTTAGAATTTTGTGAGCATATATAATATCAGCAGTCCTACGTCTTGATTCTAGAGTGTGAAGATTAAAGTGAACAAGCCTTGTCTCATAACTAGGGAGTAATTTTCGAACTCCGAATCTAGAACTGAGCTGACGAACAAAACGCTTTTGAACAGATTCAATTCGGTCTATGTGGGTCTTATACAGTGGCGACCACACAGAAGCGCAGTACTCCAGTAGACTTCTGACTAATGTGGTGAACAGAATTATGGTCGTTTCTGGATGCCTAAATGGTTTGGATGTTCTAGATATGAATCCCATCATCTTGTTCGCTCTAGGAATCATTGCGTCGTAGTGTGCCCGAAATGATAAAGTGGTGTCAAACAATACCCCCAAGTCCTTAACAGTATCTACTCTCGCTAAGTCCACGCCATTAACTTTGTATGCGAATTTGATTTTAGATTTCTTTTTTGTAAAAGTAATCACTTGACATTTCCCGACATTCAATGACATATTGTTGTCGATACACCACTTATAGAGAGTGTCAATATCTGCTTGTAGTTTAGCACAGTCTTCAATAGTGTCAATTATGTTATAAATTTTTAAGTCATCGGCGTAAGCCAATGAACGGCATAAAAATCTATCCAACAGATCGTTAATAAATAACAAAAATAAGAGGGGCCCCAAGTTAGATCCTTGAGGGATCCCGGACGTGGCTATAAATGGATCAGATTCATATCCGTACAACGCAACCAGCTGTGATCTGTTTAAAAGATAGGAATGTAGCCATCGCAACAAAGAGCCGTGTATGCCAAGCTGGTCGGCCTTCAAACAAAGGATCAAATGATCTACTCTGTCGAAGGCCTTGGCAAAATCGGTATAAATTGAGTCCGTTTGACACTTATCGTTGAGAGCAGAAGATAGATCTTGAGTGTATAGAAGAAGATTAGACTGAGTGGAACGATTTTTGACAAATCCGTGCTGTTTGGGGTTGATTATTGGGGAAAAGTGAGCATAAATGCGTTCATAAATTAGAGTTTCAAATACCTACTTTCGCGAAACAACTTATAATACTAATGGGTCGGTAATTTTTGTATATCCTTTTTATCCCCAGACTTGAAAATTGGTACAATTTTTGCCTTTTTCCACTCGTCGGGGAAAGTTCCGGATGAAATAGATTTATTAAAAAGGATATGCAACGGCTCAATAAGTGCGGAAGCACATAATTTAATAAATATTGGCGGGATATTATCCGGTCCAGGGCCTTTGAGAATTGATAATTTATCAAGGCAGCGTTTTATATCGTCTTTACTTAACACAATGGTGGCGAGTGTACCGGTAGCCGAAGGAAAGTTAGGGTGTAATTGTTTGAGGACGGCAAATTATGCACTGATGAAAAGTATCTCCCAAATAAGTTAGCTATATCCTTACCATTCGAAGCATGTGCGTCCTTATAGTACATACATTTAGGTATATCATTTGATATTTTTTTAGATTTAGTATATCGCCAAAACAGTTTAATATCGTGTTTAATGTTTCCTTCAATTTTGGAAATGTAAGTCTTATAACAGTCATCCAGCACGCGTTTGGTCCTAGTGCGTAGCATCGAATAGGTGTCATAATCGCGAGGGTTACCATACCTCTTGTATTTGTAATGGTATTTATCCTTCTCTTTAAAAAGCTTTATGAGAGAGCTGGAGAACCAATGCGGGAAAGCTTCATTTCGATGCCTGGAACATGAAACGTTTTTCTATCGTAGCCCACATAAATTCGTAAATATTTTCTAAGAATTCATTAACATCGAGTGAGGTATAGTCGTCCCAGTTGATAAGTGACAGGTCTGAGACGCAAGCACTATAATCGGCTTTATGAAATTGCCGATTATTTAAGCATTTATTTTGTTTTAGATGTTTTAGTTTAAGCGAGCTACATAGGAAAGATATAGGCGGATGATGTGCGTCGACTTTACTAAGCGGAGGGGCTAAAATTGTTTGACACGAAATTGTGTCATTTCCTAAGACCAAGTCAAGTATCCGGTTGTTGTGATTTGTAAGAAAATTATGCTGCCTCAAGTTAGTACGATCTAAGTAGTCGAGAAAATAGTTGCACTTAGGGTCAGCTGGGGCCGTGTAGTCCAATCCTGACGAAGAAGGGGTCCAGGAGATACCAGGTAAATTATAGTCACCCAATATTAGGTAATAATCCTGCGGTAAGGAGTTCATAACTCTCTCACAATTATCCACAAAAGTCTCGAAACAATCGTTAGATAAATAAGATGGAAGATACGATAAGCAAATGTTAAAATATTGATGTTTTAAACGTATACGAACCCAAATATCTTAAACTTTTTCATAAACTCATCCGATCTGTCTCGTCGGTATACATTATATCTGTCATCGAACAATTCAGAAGAGTATACAGAATCATTTAACCATGTTTCACACAAGCAAATGATATCATAATTGTTATTCAGAACATTTGCGAGCAAGTTATTGGACTTTGATTTCAATCCCCTTACATTTTGGAAGTAAATATTTAATGCCACGATTTTAGTTTATAATTAAACAGGACACAGAGAACAATAACAATAAGAAATAAGAAAATATGCCGATGGCACAAGTCTTTTCTATTTTGGAAGTTCAATGGAGTCAATTGTTAACCAAGCACAGCATGATTTAGATCTGATACATAACTGGCTGCAGTCAAACTTGCTCACGATAAATATAGCTAAAACTAATTATATCATCTTTGCTGCAAAAAACAAAGAAATTGCCAATTATGATGAACTTACTATAAACGGGGTACCAATACATAGCAGTGGCGAAGCGTCACGTAAATAATTAGACAAGCCGGAGCAAAAAAAGGTGTATGGCGTGAGTACGTGTTTGCCCCTTCCATTAATTAAAAAAACATACCTACCTTAATAAATCTTTTAGTTCCCAAAAAGCAGTGCTGAAGTAAGTGCGGTAACTGTTTCTACGTGCGATCCTTGCAGTTAGTGTTCACCACCTTCGCCATACATGACATCACTGGTATTACATGAACAGTGTATGTCAAGTATGACAAAAGTGGCTTTGAAAAAAGCCGTTAGTTGCGTACGCACACGTTAAACACACAGACAATATATATAGTTAATTTACGTTAGAAATCAAAACACAGTAAAAATTAGCTTGCCTTATACCTATCATGCAAAATAAAAAGTTGTCCTTTGTTAAAAACAAAACAAAAATAAACCAAATTAAGTACATGCACTGCAGGTCTGCACACAGAAACCAATTAATTACAAATTATTTACAAATTCGTGCAACAAAATCAACCGAATAAAGAAAACCCACAGCCCGCGGCATGCGCCGTCCGTACCCGCCTTCTGTACCTGTTAAGAAAACCATGACACGCATATAGCGCCAAACAATCCAACTAAACCTAAACTAAGTTCATGCAAATAAATATAGAAACCGATTGAAAACTCAATATATAATTATATACAATTGAAATACGCTAGGTACAGTTCGATACTTATTTATATTCAAGAATAATTCTGCGGGGTTTTTTAACAAAATGAGCTAAAACGTTATCATGGAAATTGCTTTTCTTTTGAATTTTAAGAAGTAAATGTTTTTCAATGGAAATTACCCCCAGATTAGACAGTCTTGTTTCATTTTGACTATTCCGTGTGTACGTATGAATTCGCTTCAAGGCCGAAAACGACCTTTCAGCGGAAGCTACGGACACAGGCAGAGTCAAAAAGATCTGACTTAAAGTCAAAATCTGAGGGAAAGTCCCATTCAAAGCAGAATTACTTAAATATAAGTAAAGATCGTATGCGTCCAAAGTGTTAATACTAGAAGAACTGTACAAAACTTTTAATTCGTTTTTCAAAGCAGTTGGATCAAAACAAATTTGGAAATTCCGTCATTAAGGCGGTTATTTTGGCCTCGGGGAAACATGTCATGTACTGAGCGTATTTCGATTTATTTATCAAATCCAAGAAAGTTAAGTTGCTAAATGATGCATAGCGAGAATTAATTTGACTAATAACGTTATCAATTATTTCAACAAACACACGTCTATGTTGAGTTTTCAAGTCGATGTCCGTATTTAGTCGCCGGCGACGTCGCGGTGGCTCGCAATACTCCTGAATACTGTCGTAAATAGAATCAAATTGATTCAAAAACTCTTCAGAAAGCCAAGATCGAAATGAATCGATTTCCCTGATTGCGACTTCTAAGTCGACTTGTTTGCTTTGCAATAAAGCAAAAAGAATATCAGTCCTGGCAAAAATATCGGAAAAAACATGCAAGAGAAAACAAAACTGCATGTCTTCTAACTTACTCACAAAGGATTCGGATAATGAAATTGAATCGACATCCCATGATTGCGGATCCTCTAAAATATGATTGAATGTCTCAATCATTTCTAACCTGCAATTAAATATCACATTAATAATACGCGAGTGATAATGCCACCGCGTTTCTGCCACTCCGGGCATGCGACGATCGGAAATCTGTTTTAATAAATTTGATCGCTTTGATGACTTGTTAAAAAATCGAACAAGCCCATTAATATGGCCGAAAAACGATTTTAATTCAGAAACATGCTCTAACGATCTGCTTAAAACCAAATTGAGAACATGTGCATAACACGGAACGAAATGCGCCCGGGGGCACTCATTACGAACGAGCGCCTGAACCCCGCCGTGCTCGCCCGACATGACTGCAGCACCGTCATATGATTGACCTATAAGTTTATCTTTGCACCGATATTGGTCAAGAATATCTAGCAATTTTGAAGCTAAAACGTTCGCGGTACGCCTCTCGCTAACGTCGAAAAATCCAATAGATCTCTCCTCGAGCCCTGACTCTGTCAAATATCGAAATATAACACTCAACTGCTCTCTGCGACTAACATCGGGAGTTTCGTCAATCATGACGGACACGAATTTCGCCTTGTTGATCTCACTCTTAATCTCATCTAAAACCACCGACGCAACGCAGTTTATGAGATCGTTTTGAATGTCACTTGATAGACCAGAAAAAACTGGATGCGAAGTAGATGAACTCTGTTCAAAATGAGATTCCATGACGGAGTCGTATTTACTCAAATACAACAATGTCTCAATATAATTACCACGATTATCCGAATCGTGTTTCTCATCATGGCCGCGGAAAGGCAATTCTTGCTTTCCAAGTAGTACGACCGTATCAATAAAACGTTTCATTAAATTTCGGTTACGTTCAACTTTACGATTGTGGGCCTCAAAATTATTACCAAAAAAAGTTTCTTTTCTACTGTTACCGAACTCATGTAATAATATACAACTCCGTATATGTTTCTCGCTTTGAACATGTTTCTTAGCTGAATTATATATATTGTTGATATCTGCAAAACCGGTTCGATTCCAAACACTGCTAGAATCGGAAAACAGCAAACACGAATAGCAAAACAATTTGTTTAATTTGCAGCTGCCAGTCAGCCAATTGTATTTATCATATAATTCACTATGGAAGTGTTTGAAGAATCCATCTCTACGCTTATAATCAATTTTTAGGTCCGGGCGAGCGCGTCCTAACTTAATGACATGTTTTTTATTTTCAAAGGATAACCTTGAAAAACATGTTAGCTCATTAAGTAGGTAATCTGTAAGACAACACTCAATTTGAACCAATGCGGCCATATTTAGTTCTTTGAGTACCTACAGACAAAAATATTTAAAAACCACGAATATAACCTAAATAAGATTTGGGTAAAACCTATAGGTACCTAACGTACGTAAAATAGAATAGAAACACCAACCTCCGTCGTCGTGAACAATAACAAATAATCCAAACAGTAGGTAACTACAAACAAATCATCACAGCACATGAACACCGAACGAACCGAACACTTAGCGAGCTAAATTTTACTAGTTATTTGAATCATAAAACACTAAATAAATAGGTAATTCAAAAAACTATCACAAGAATTACACTGTGTATCTTTGCGCGACGAGACGCTAACTAAAGAAAGTAATGGCGTCGCGTATTGCGTAATTGCGTAATGAAAAAAGGATGCAAAATATGATTAAAGTTTGAAGGTCGTAGGTGGCAGCGACACGGCGTCCTCGGGAAAAGAAAGTGAACGCGTGCTATACACTTAAAGTTTAAAATTGGATGAAATAAGCCGCTCGGTGAGCGCGGACTAATGCACCATCTCGCTCTGATTTTTAATACGTTATACGGGCCGCCGTGTCTGTGTGTGGGTTCGAAGCGCTAGCAAAATGTTTCAATGTGTTAAGTTCGAGTCCGGCGAAAAGCGACCGCAGGACCTGAATTATTTTGTGATTGTAATAAGTTCGCGCGCAGTGAAATGTAACTGCGCGTGTGTACGAATATATTGTTATTGTTTCTTTCTTGTAGGTAAGTGAATACGTGCGAGCGAGTACTGCGATAGATTTCGGCTTAGTAGTAAATAAATTGCGTTTTGGTTATGCATCGTATTATGAAGGCAAGGTAAAGCTATAGTATACCGGGTTATTACATAGAGTGAGTAAAGAAAAATACCTAGGTCTAATTCTTGATGATAAACTGACATGGAAACCCCATATAGAAAAAATACGCTCCAAACTGACATCTTTAACAGGCGCACTGCGCGGTATGATACGATGCCTCCCGACGACAGTACGGTATACCATTTATAATTGCTTAGTTAAATCACACTTAGAATATCTAATTGAAGTTTGGGGATCAGCAGCTAAATCGAATCTAAAAATACTACAAACTGCGCAAAACAAAATTATAAAAACGCTTTTCGGTTATAAATATCTGACTCCAACTACTAAAATCTACAAAGAAACTAAGTTACTTAATTTGAAACAGCTATATATATATAATACGTGTATACTAATTCGAAAAATTATGACAAAAGACATACACTCAAACATAACGTTCACGAAAAGGGCACAGGTTCAAAAACGTGTCACTAGACAGGCTAATAATATATTATTAAGGATGCATAGGACACAAACTTACGGCAAGAACTGTATTATGTACGAGGGAGCCAAGATCTATAATTCATTGCCAAAATACATAAAAGAGACGAAAACACTAAACTCGTTTAAAAAATTACTAAACCATTACGTAACAAGGGATTTTTCATAAAACATAATTATTTTGTTTTATTTTGCTTAATTAAATCATGCATGCCTTTGTGTATATACATATAATAATATTTTTTAATATCTATAAACATTATTTAATAACTAGTGTACGTATCCGCTCTGCGTACGCACTAAGTCGCAGCCTTAGTAAACAAAACTGCGTTAGAAGCAACAGAATAATTTCTACCTGCATGTTAAGTAATTCATAATTTCTAATCTTAAAAAATATTTATATTTAGTGTTTACCATGTAACTATATACCTAGTTAAGAATATAATTATTTATTTTTTAATTTACGCTAACCTGCTAACAAATAGCATAGCTTGGTTGAGCTTAAGTTAACCGTTTATGATCTAAACTTGTATTTTCTCTCTAAGTGAATTGTATTTTTTTGAGAAAATAAATATCTTAAACCGTAAACAAACGTCACAGTAGTATTTCTTCTTCGCCGTACGCTTTCGTCTAGCTCTAGGTGTTTTATAGAGTTTTCCACAGATCTTGCTATGTGAAAGGTTATCTGAAGATATCTCTGTTGGTAGTGTTGGTGTCAGATTCTGATTGATTTTCACGAAGTCTACTCCGAGCAGCGTATCTGAAATTATTATTTTAAATGTTATTTAAGTAATCCATAAGTACGAGGTAAATGACCCCGGGCAAGCACATACGAGGGGCGGCTGATAAGTAATCTCCTTGGTCAGAAATATATACAAAAATAATGCTGGCTGGTATGGATTTATATTCGTTTGTTATTCTATTTTCAAAATGTATTACATTCATTTGTTTATTGCATCACGTTTATTTGTCTCCTACAATTGTTTCAAACATGTCGGTAGAAAAAGTGAAAATGGATAAAATCGAGCAGCGTGCGGTGATTAAGTTTTTGACTAAAGAAGGGAATACGCCTTCGGAGATCAGACAGCGTATGTTACGTGTGTTTGGCAGTTTGTGTTCTTCCGAATTTGTTATAAAGTTTTGGTCAAAGCAGTTTAAGTTAGGTCGTGAGAGTCTGGAAGATGATCCTCGTAGCGGAAGACCAGTTTCGGCCGTCACCGATGAAAATGTAGCCAGGGTGAAAAAAATTATATTAGAGGACCGACGAGTGAAGCAGTGGGAGATAGCTAGAGATGTGGGCGTCAGTAAAGAGCGAGTCAATGAAATAATTCATGAGCATTTGAACATGTCCAAGGTTAGTGCACGTTGGGTCCCCAGAATGTTGACTGCATTTGACATGGAGAGGCGTGTCAAATGTTGCGAAGAGTTTTTGGAGATGAGTCGAGGGAAAGAGGAAGAAATAATTTCTAGAATTGTAACATGTGATGAGACTTGGATTCGACAATGGGACCCGGAAAGTAAGCAAGAGTCGTTACAGTGGAAATTTAAGGATGAGAAGCCGCCTCGGAAATTCAAGGTCTGTCCATCGGCAGGTAAACTTATGGCTACAATCTTTTGGGACACAGAAGGGATTTTGCTCATAGATTATTTACCGAAGAAAACTACAATGAATGCTGATTATTACTCAAACTTACTATACCAACTAAGAGAGACAATAAAAGAAAAACGGCGAGGTAAACTAAACAAAGGTATTCTGATTTTGCACGATAACGCACCAGTGCATACCGCCCGCACAACGAAGCTAGCAATTAAAGACAATGGCTTCGAAACCATTGACCACCCCCCTTATAGTCCAGATTTAGCCCCCTGTGACTATTTTCTGTTTAGACTTCTCAAGAAAGACCTCAGGGGACGAAGGTTTATGACCGATGACGAAATGAAGGCTGCGGTTACTGACTTTTTTGACGACAAACCGAAAGATTTTTTTTTTAATGGTTTAAATTCAATATTTGAAAAATTTAATAAGTGCATTTTACTAGCAGGGGACTATATAGAAAAATAAAAAAAAATTAGCCACGACAGTCTTTTGTTTCATTGTTAGGTAGATTACTTTTCAGCCGCCCCTCGTAAGGTACTTTTAATATATAATAAACCACTTCTACGCGAATAGCGTCGTGGCCTACACTTAGCAGTGGGTGACCATAGGCTGAAAAAGAAGAACTCCTCTGGCCATGTGAGATGCTAAAGACAGTTTTATTTGATGGATATAGCGATTCTATACAACCCGATATTAGACCCCCAAGTTCATTTAAATCTTTTGCAATTGTGTGTTGCAACTGATTAGATGGTGTCGCAATCATGTCTTCTGAGCATGAAAAGGTTATGTTATGATGATGATGATGATGTATTCCTGTTAGGCATCATCAGGGAGATAGGACTTGTAGAAAGTTTTTTTAATATTCACAATCTTGTATGGCAACTTTAGGTCCTACCACCACTTATAATAAAATTTCAATATCTCTCCAGCAGAGACCAGTTGGTGAAAAGAATACAGAATATGGAAAACAGTAATATAATTGACATAAGTTATTGACTCGCAAATCAATGTCTTACGTCAAACTGATTACTGTTTTTAACTTGAAATAATGCACACAACACATTGAAACTCACTTTGAGGCATAAAGGTCTCCTCTGGCTCTGACTTTGGTTCTAGCTTGACTTCCACCATCACCTCACCTGCACTCCTGTCCTCTGACAGGTCTGATTTTGGGCTCTCCAATGGCGGCTCCTGTTTGATAGTGACCATCTCAACTCTTGATGCGGAATCTGAAACTAATGACTTAACTGTGTAAACTGTTGAGATAATGATGTTGCATGCTCTACATAATGTCCCTCTCACTCTCTCTGAAATTGCCAATAGTTACAGACACAACATTAATTTGTGAACTATTAAAAAAAAATGCTTAAGTAATAAATGTCATTAGAGATGCCAAGCCATATAACTTATAGGAAACTCAATCTTATTCTTGTAGAATGTCAGATTGACTTTGGACCTGAGGTGGGTCACAAATTTAGCATTTCACTGTACAAAGCCAAAAAATATGATGCAACTTTAAAATAGCAACACCCCATATAAAATCACGGTTAAAAAACTTATAAAATATAATAAAATTCATATTTATTAAATTGAGTGTTTGTTACTGTTGCTATAAATATATGATATGTAAATGCACATAAGGATTATTAACATCTATAACTACAACACAACTAAAGTTTGGACTTAGCACATTTAGAAGGTTTCACTAAAGAAAATTTAACAAGAACTACTCGAAAATCTAATTAAAGACCAAAATATGACAGTTCCCATCTTGATTATTTTGTTATTTTAACATTATTTCATAAAAATATGAATATGATCTCGTGTAAACAGTAATATTAGGGTAAGTTTTATTGATAAAAATACCTACACGTAAACCAAAATACAGCAATCACAGTGAATGTGCACCGGTTGAGGTTAGGACTTTGTTCTTAAATTAGATTTTCGAGTATAGTACAAACAGAATGAACAAAACTAATGTCACCATTCTTTGTGAAAGTGTTAACGTTATACAACATCACTAGCATTATACTTTGTTAACCAACTTATAATATTTTAATCTCTTAGACCGTTGAGAGCAATATATATAGCCTAAATTATATTTCGGGAAAATAATGGCCGTATGATTCACAGTGGAGATATCCTCCAGACCGAAATTCATTTAAACTTTTTTTTTGATTTAATGAATGAATGGATTCTGAAATATGATAATACTGAAGGTCAAAATCAAAGTGTTATGCAAAATAATAATTATGAAATAGCAACTTCATGGATTCTAGAAACACAGTTTGCCACCAAAAGTCTTAACATTGCCTACTTATTACACGGATACATAATCAATTAATTCAAAGTTGACTCAGATAAATAGTACAAAGTAAGGAATTAACTAGAACACAGGTACTTTGAATCAGACTTTCATTTATAAACATTTGCCTTTGAATCACTGTACTAACTTGACCCCTTCAACCAAAGACGCGCCTCGCTCATAACATAAGAATAAACAAGAACTACACGTAGAAGCGAATCTCCTTTACCAAGGCCCCAAATGCCGCGCTTTAAATACCTACTTCCCCTTCACCCCGCTACCCCCCTCTGTCTTCCGCACCCAAAGTCAGGGCTGTCAGTTGGGAAATATTTTAATCGGTTTATGGGTGTGTTATAAAAATTTTGTCACAAAATGTTATTTGTTTTTCTTCAACGTGGAAACTGTTAGATTAAGTTAGTATAAGATGGTGGCTGCGCCCCACCTCGAGTTAGTCGAATACAGGAGTTGTCCTAGAACGCACGTTTGTTTCTCTCGCCGTTTCCCTAACCTCAAAACTAACAGTGGCGACGAGTCGTCTACCGCGTGTGCGTAAACGTTATTTAATATGGCTAAATTAACCATCGGAACAGTTACAACATTCAACCACGAGGTACAAGACTGGAATTTGTACAAAGACAGATTGGAGCAATGGTTTTTAGCAAACGACCTAGGGGATGCGGAGGACAAATCTAAGTGCAAACGGCGTGCAGTGTTATTAAGTAGTTTATCAGAAAACACATACAAATTAATTCGGGATTTAGCACTCCCAGTTAATGTGGTTACAGCAAACTACGACGACGTTATTAAGTTGTTAGATGAACACTTTAAACCGGTTACATGCGGTTTCGCCGAAAGGTTCAAGTTTCACTCAGCGACTCAAGGACTCAGTGAGAGTTTCGCAGATTGGGCGGCGCGCATCAGAAGCCTCGCTGCCCACTGCGGTTTTGCTACAGAAACGCTAAAAGAGGTTCTTCGGGATCGATTTGTTCTCGGCATGATTTCGGGACGGGAGCGTGACCGTCTGTTTACTGTCCCAATGGCCGAACTAACGCTCAGCCAAGCGGTGGAAATGGCTGAAGGTATCCGTTGTGCACGAGCTGGCTCTTCGCAACCGGCACCTGGCGTAGCGGTCGTCACTCCCCAGCTTGATCACGCAGCGCTGTCAGTTCTTAAAATGGCAACCACGACTACGCGATTGACAAGCCAGCCGCGCCGCGGAGAGGCCGCTGCATTTCGCGCCTCGGACTCCAGTCAACCAGCCATATGCCCGGCTTGTGGCTATAGAGGACATCAATCCGCTACGTGTAAATTTACGCAATATAAGTGTAAGACGTGTGGACTAAAAGGACATCTACGAAGAATGTGCCCAAAAAAATTTGTGAGTCAAAATTTTATTGAGTGTTGCCATGAGGATGATGTAGGAGACGATGGTAAGTCCACTATATTTCACATTAGGTCCTTTCACGGTGAACCAATGCAAGAAACTGTACTCGTAAATGGAATTAACTTGCCCTTTGAAGTAGATACAGGTTCGGCTGTAACAGTAATATCAGAGCACAATTACTTTAAATACTTTTCCAACCTACCGCTGGAACCTAGTAATAGTATACTACAGAGTTATAATGGCAGCACGATCCAAACTATAGGCGTACTTACCCTGCCCTTTACTTATAGATCGACCACGGCTGAGTTACAGGTGCACGTTATACGAAACGGAGGCCCGTCTCTGCTTGGAAGAGACTTCGTTGCACGTTTTAACTTACAGATTTCAGCCATTAATTCGTGTAATGTAAGCACAGACATACAAAGCATTCTAACCGAATTAACAGTTAGGTACCCAAATCTCTTTACGGATTTACTAGGTTGTTACAAAGGTGTTAAAGTAGATCTCAGGTTGTATAAATACGCACAGAGGGTTGTACAAGTTTACCAGACTAGTTTTTGGCCTGGCTAGTGCAGCGGCTATTTTTCAAAGATCGCTTGAAAGCTTGTTGTCTGGCATTCCCGGGGTCTTACTATTTCAAGACGACATTCTCGTTACTGGTATTAACCTTGAACAGCATTTAGATCGTCTTCACGAGGTCTGCAATCGTCTGCAAAATGCGGGGCTCGTGCTACAAAAGGATAAATGCTCGCTATTTCAAAATTCAGTTTCGTACTTGGGTTTTGTCATCAACCGCGACGGCCTTCATAAGTGTAACGATAAGGTAAAATCGATATTACAAGCTAAGACACCTTCCAATATTACAGAACTCAAGTCGTTTCTAGGTCTTGTAAATTACTATAGATCTTTTGTCAACAACGCATCATCTATTTTAAGCCCACTGCATAATCTCTTAAAGAAAAACGTGCCTTGGCAGTGGGAGCCTGAACATGAACTTGCTGTTTCTGAGATTAAGCGCATCCTGGCATCTGACGAGGTGTTAGCACACTTTAATCCAGATGCCAAACTTATTCTTACGGTCGATGCTTCCCCGACTGGATTAGGGGCAATTTTATCACAAGTAGACCAGGACTCAGTCGAGAGACCAATCTCATATGCTTCACGGTCACTTTCAACCGCTGAAAAGTCTTATAGCCAAATACAAAAGGAGGCGACGGCCATCATTTACGGTGTACGCAAGTACCATCAATATTTATATGGCCGCTCAATACCTTTTGTATTAAGAACCGATCATAAGCCATTACTCTCAATATTTAACCCCGACAAAGGCATCCCGGAAGTGACCGCCAACAGACTCCAAAGATACGCAATATACTTGTCATCTTATAACTTTACTATTGAGTACATAAGCAGCGTCCGCAATGCAGCCGATTTTCTGAGTCGTTCCTCCTGCTTTGATGTTAGCAAGCAAGCAGATTTAAACTCCGGTAGCGGCACTGACCTCTTAGACAAAGCAACTTTTATACACTTCGTCTACGACGGTTCAAGATTTTTGACTCTTGAGGAAATACGTCGCTCCACTCGTTTGGACGATGTGTTAGTGAACGTTTGTGACTACGTATCAAATGGTTGGCCATTAAAAGTACAAAATAAACAATATATTCCTTTTTATAATTGTCGCTTTCAACTAGCCATTGAGAATGAGTGCTTAACTCGAGGTCATAAGACCGTTATTCCATTGAATTGTCGCAAATTAATCCTTAGCGAATTACACGGCGGTCACCTGGGATCATCTAAAATGAAGGCAGAGGCGCGAAACCGGTTCTGGTGGCCGGGCATGTCAGCTGACGTCGATCGCTATGTAGCTACCTGTGACGTATGCGCCAAACTTCGCCCCGCGCCGTCCCGCGCGCCGCTCGCGCCCTGGCCATACCCACCGCAACCATGGTATCGAGTACATCTAGACTTTCTCGGACCAATTAATAACAAAACTTATTTGCTAATCGTGGATGCCTACTCAAAATGGGTAGAATGCTTTGATGTGTCGTCAGGCATGAGCTCTCGCGTTGTTATTGAAAAGTTATGCGAAATAATGTCTAGGTTTGGATTATTTCACACCATCTGCTCTGACAACGGGACTTCTTTTGTGTCGACAGAATTCAGAGAATTTTGCCTACGCAACAATATCGTGCACTTGACCTCACCCGCGTACAACCCTATAAGTAACGGTCAGGCAGAATGTTATGTTAAGATCATTAAAAAGGCGATTAAATCAATAGTTTTAACAGGTTATAATCAAAGGGATTTAAATTGCAAATTACTTGAATTTTTATTTAAATATCGTAACTCCGAGCACAGTACTACGAAAAAGTCCCCTGCAGAAGTCTTGTTTGGTTCAAAACTCCGTTGTAGATTAGACCTACTTAACGCGAACCCTCCTACACCATCCGACTCAACACTCGATAAAATTGTAAACGATAATCAGTGCTCGCAGATTAAAATGTATGCTGGAAAACGTGAGGTGGAATTTAAACCTAATGAAGTAGTGTTAGTTAAAGTTTTTAAAGGACTATGCCAATTTTGGTGCAAGGGAGTAATAATTAAAAGACTTGCTACTACAATATACTCCGTCCGATTGTTAGATACCAATAATATAGTTAAGAAACACACGAATCAACTTCTGAAATACAAGGGGGAGAACGTAGATGAGGGCCCATCTAAGGACAACGAGGTCATCACTGGGCTCGCCGCCTCAGCAGAAGTTTCACCGATGCCGCTTGTTGTTTCCATTCCGGCTGTAAGCTTCGATCGCACTGTAGCCGAATCGGACCAGGGGCGGTTGCCCGCTGCGACAGCCGCGTGCCTGCCCGAGGAGCCCGCGGCCCCCGGTGCCCCCGCGAGTGACTGTTGGGCCGACTGCGAGGACGAGTCAGCTCCGAGCGCCGCCGCGCGCTCGCCCGACACCCGCGCCGCGGCCGCGCCTACGCCGGCTGGCACGGCAACCTCCTCTCCGTCTACGCAACAGCTTGAAGCGCCCTCAAAGCGACCCCGCAAGGCCGTTGATTACAGACGTTTCTTTTAGACTAAGGGTGGAGGGATGTTAGATTAAGTTAGTATAAGATGGTGGCTGCGCCCCACCTCGAGTTAGTCGAATACAGGAGTTGTCCTAGAACGCACGTTTATGGGTTTATTCGAAAATATTTTAATTATTGCAATTAATCGAAAACAAAACCGAGAAAATGTATTATTTGTGCGACAATACGGATCGTTAGACTAAGTGCGTCATCACATACCTGATATCCTTTGGAAAGGGGGCAACGCTGGGCCTGTCTCTGGCGGCTCATCAGCTACTCACAGCGCGCGAGCTCGACTTACCACCGCTTTTGCCTTTGACACCTTAATATAGCACTTGCCCGTAGGAAAACACAGTGAATCCGCACTTTGTATGAAGTAAACTATCTTATTTCCACGAAAAGTCCAACAAGAGAGGAAAAGGTGACTTTTACAACGAATTAAAGTAACTTAGAAGTTACGGCGTGGTGCTAGTCGGAAGCTAGATCTATCTATCAATGTTGTCATATAAAACTGTTACCCTGACCGGAAGTATGAGAGTTACCAGTATTAAATCTTTAAATTCCCACGAAAGTGAACAGTGGCTTTTAATCATCTATAAAACTCAGAACCGAGTCTATAAATAAACAACCTTTTAAGCTCAATAAGTTTTATAGTTTGGGATCCGGAGTTACTTTTTACGTTCCTTTCCGGACCATTTTTTTTTTATTAAGTTCAAAAAGCTTTATTACCAAATACTATTCTTATCTATAAATTCGTTTTTAAGGATTCCAGTTTTTTTTCTTCAACATCTAGGGGATCTACTAATTAACAAATAAAACTCCTTCATTCAATCAATTATTTCCAATTATTTTGCCGTAAACAGTTGTTCATGTTTTAAAACACTATCTTAGTTCAACCATAAATACTAAAATCAACACAAATACGAAAATCAATTCAAGACACAATAACAATATATTGGTCAAAACGTATTCCGTCTCTGACGCCCCTGACTGACTAGACACCTCAGGTGTCGCCAGGCCGGGAGTTTCGCTTCTACGTGTAGTTATTGTTTATTCTTATGCTCATAATCACTTGAGCGAGACCTAGTGATTAACCTAAAACTCATTAAGGAACAATAAAAACTAGAGAAACAACTCACGTTGGGTTTCAGAGGCAGCGTCTTGGGGCTCCAGAACTGCTTTCAGTTCTAATTGAAAAACGGAATACTCGCCAGAGCCGGCCCATTTCGGTTCCTCTTTCATACACACTCTTGCCGCATAGGCCACAGGTTCCATCGTTTATTTATACGGTACCTTAGATTGATTTGCTTATTTTTGCAAAACAAACATGACAGTTTGTAAACTTTGTCCTTAGTCCACGCTGTAACTGGATACACATTGAATTATGAGCTTTTAGTCAACTGTATAAACATTTCATTTATACTTTTAGTAACAGAGCATGTTATTGTATTGTATGGTTGATGGTACGACCAAAGAGAACGTAAATATACTAATATAAATAAATAAACATGTCACTGTAGGTACGTCACGACCGGCCATTGAGATTTTGATTGATAAGTGTTGGTGTTGCTAACAATGAATTATAAATTACTAGGGTCGCTAAGCTGTAGCGCGCAGAATGTGCTTAGTGCTTGTTTTCAGCCGAACACTATAAAAAAGCTGTAACTTCACCATAAACCGTAAGAGACTGAATAATGCGTAAGAGTGAGAAACAAGAATATTTTGTTCATTCTAAGGTATTATTGCGTCTCTTACAAAATCAAAAAATTAAAATTTTAAATGTTGGCTATCGTGTAAAAGGGCCTTTAGACATTTTGCATTTAGGTTTAGACTAGCAATAAAAATTGCAGAAGTTTACTGCTGTCTGACTCTAACTTTAAAGTGAGAAAAGACGGTAAAATTGTGCTTCTTTCTCTAGAGCTGAAGTTAAAGTTAAGCCCCCTACGCATTATCCTTCCGTGCCATCACTCCGGACACGATGCACGACGCAAAACGATAGCGCGTAGGCTTGCTGGACGTCAATTATTATTATTATTACCATGATTATTGACGTCCAACAAGCCTACGCACTATCGTTTTGCGTCGTGCATCGTGCCCGGAGGTATGCCACGGAAGGATAATGCGTAGGGGGCTTTAAGCGATCCTGCAATTTTTATTGCCAGTCTATTTAATCTGTGGTCTATTTCGCGCATTACACTGTGCTGTGTGTAGTAGACCATCTTTAAATGACAGCTTTTGAGTGACGCAGATTGGCGGCTGAGTGTCGATCGCGGGCGGTTGTCATTTAAGAAAGTCAAAGTTAACTTTGAGTTTAAAAGCAGTTTTTTCGTTTCTTTTCTTTTCGAATGTTATTGATATTTACTTGTAAATAGTTGCTATTCTTTTTTATGGTGTTGGTGTTATCGGTAAGTGGTAATTGTATTATAGTTGTGTATATAGCAGTAGTTTTTTTTATTTTTATTGATTTAAGAGGGTAGTCAATGCCAGCATCCTCATGGAAGAGGATGCTGGCCGGGACGTCCCTGGTGAAGCAAATTTCCGCCCTTTTTTGAAGGGCATTAGCCTTTCACAACATGAGCAATTTGAAAATACTCAAGCGGAAACTTACACTCCTGTAATGGGGAAAAGAGAGAAAAGGAGGGCTCGCGAGAAGAAAAAAAGATCTAATGAGCGGTCGCGGTCCAGAGACAAACTCCCTTTGAGTTGCTCGGATGGCTCGGATGTGGAAATAGTAAATCAGGTCTCTAATGATACCCAACTTAATCCTGGCCAGCAAACCATGGTTCATTTGCCAACTTCACCTTCTCCGCCGGCTCATTTAGTTACTAGCCAACCTAGCGATTCGCAAACTCAGTCACAGGTCCCCCCTTCTCTCTTCACTCCAGTTGGACGTGAAAAATATAATAGTAGCGACCAGGGCCCATTTGTTGTACACGTACAAAAAGTCGAGGCGGCTCCAGATTCAGGAACGGTACTACATCCGGTTTCATTCGGACTTTTTTTACAAAAGAGGAAACGAGAGTTCCCCAATGTGGTTGATGGCAGCGTTAAGAGGATAGGACGTAATAGAGCGTCAATTAACTTTCATTCAGCTGAGGATGCAAATCAGTTTATTGAATCGCCGACTTTAGTACAACACAAATACAAAGCATTCGTGCCTTCTTTCAACGTAACCAGAATGGGACTTGTACGGGGCGTGCCGGCGGAATGGCCGCCAGAGGAGGTACTTGAAAATATTCAGGTGCCGGTAAATTCAGGTGGGCGGCCTGTTAAGATTAGGCGACTCAATTTCAAAAAAATCAGAACTGATGGTTCTTATTGCTGGATGCCTTCTGAGACTGTAGTGATAACGTTTGATGGTCAGATATTACCTAAGAGAATTTTCATTTGCCTGAATTCCCTTCCTGTAGAAAAATATCAATATCCAACTATTCAGTGTTTTCGTTGCTGCCGTTTCGGACACACAAAGGAGAAGTGTCGGTCCCCTCCCCGTTGTTTTCGTTGCGGTGGGTCCCATTCTGGAGATGTTTGTACTATTGAGTCACATGAAGCGTATTGCTGTAATTGCCCTCAAGGGTTGGGATTGGGACACTTTGCTAACAGCAAGGCATGTCCGGAATACAATCGTCAGACTGCTATCAAAAAATCCATGACTGACGCGAATATCTCTTATGTTGAGGCTTCCAATCTTCATGCAAAGATAAGCCGAAAATCTTATGCAAATGTTGCCGCCGCTCCTCCCCAGCCCCAGTCTCCCCCTCAAGCACAAGGATTTACGTCGTACAGGAAGACAGTATTTCGTAATCCCCGATCCCCGCCGTCTCTGGATAAGGGGTATGACAGAAACGCCCATCAGTCTATTATTAAAGACCCTGTAATTCATTCTAGTCCTGTTTTCCCTGAATCCGTACCTCAGCAATCGAATGAAAATTTAATAAGGGAATTGATCAAAATCCTTTCTTCTGTTGTCAAAGTACTTGCTCCATCCAGCCCCCTGGCTGACCCTTCTTTGCTATCCCACGTTGCCCCGTTTATTTCATCTCTTTTGTTTTCTTCAAATAATGGACCAAGTAGTTCTACAATGGAATTGCCACAGTATTAACAATAAGAAACATGATCTCCTCTTTTTAATAAATAAGTATAATCCCTTTATTCTAGCTATATCCGAGATATGGCTTAAATCAGACTCTAATTTTAAGTTACCTAGTTTTATCTCTCTAATGGATTGTAGGGTGGATGGTCGTGCTGGATGCGCCCTGTTCATTAGAGATCACATTTCTTTTTCTTACGTTCCGGTCCCCCAACATAGCACAAATTTTCATACTGTTTGTGCTCGTGTAGAAGGCATTACTTTTTTATCTGTATATATTCCCAGTCCTTCTTCTATAATCCTTAACGAATTAAAGAAAGTAATTGGAGCCCTACCGCAACCAATTATTATTATGGGAGATTTTAACGTTCACCATTTTCTATGGGGCTGCGATAGGAATGACTCTTTTAGTGATCAACTGCTGGATATTTTGGATTCAAAAAACCTTTGTTTATTAAATACAGGAACCCCAACATTACGCACTCTTCCTAATCAATCTGTTAGTGCCGTTGATTTATCTCTGGCATCTCCTATTCTTGCCTCCCGTATTTCCTGGGAAGTATTAGATAGCTCATATGGGAGTGATCATTTCCCCGTCCTCCTTCGTCTTCCATTTCTATCTTCAAAAAGACCAACTACTATCAATCCTTTATTAGTATACAATATCAATGGAGCGGATTGGGATAATTACAAGAGTTGTCTCAACTCTGACGTTTTAAGGTTACCTCCTATTACGTCTAACTCTATACAAATTTGCTCTGACGCTTTGATCTCAGTTATTAAGTCTACTGCAGACAAGGTTTTCCCCCTTAAGAATACGGTTGTGGGTAAATTGGCATCTCCACCTTGGTGGGATAAAGAGTGTACCAAGGCCGTTAAAGTTAGAAAGAAAGCTGAACTTACTTATGCTGCTAACATGTCAACTGAGAATTTCCAAATTCTGTTAAATTCTATGTCTGAAACAAAATTGTTGCTCAGTAGCAAAAAGTCTGATGGATGGAAATCTTTCTGTACTTCGTTGAGTCCTTCCACACCGGATACTGTGTTTTGGAATAGCATCCGGAGATTCAGGAGATCGTATAATACTCGTAGTTGCCCATACCCTACTTCGCTACAGTGGGCGGAATCTTTTCTTGCCAATATAGCTCCGCCGCATGTTCCGGGTGTACTCGAGTTTCCCATAGGACTCCTTAATAATAGTTCAACCGACCCCTTGGATCAAATCTTCACATTTCAAGAGCTTAAAAACGTCCTTGGTTCCGTTAAAGACTCTACCCCGGGGCATGATGGAATTCCATATTCTTTTATAGTTAAAGCCGGAGATCCTTTTTTGAAATATTTTCTTGACCTAATTAATAACATATTACTTTCTGGCCATCCACCCAAATCTTGGAAATCTCAGTTGATTATGCCCATACTGAAAACAGGTAAAGACCCCAAAGACCCGCGCTCATATCGCCCTATAGCTCTGTCTTCGGTCCTGATGAAGATTCTAGAACATCTAATTAAAAATAGATTAGAATGGTTCCTTGAAAGCCAGGAACTATTAGGAAAATCCCAATTTGGTTTTAGGAAAGGAAAGAGCACTATGGACAGTCTGGGGATTTTTACATCAGACATTAGGCTCTCTTTTTCAAAAGGCGCTTCGACTGTAGCTGTTTTTCTGGACGTTGAGGCTGCCTACGATAATGTTCAGCTCCCTATTCTCAGGGAAAAGCTCCACAAGCTGAGAATTCCGGTGAGGCTGACGTGTCTTGTGGCCAATCTCCTTTCAGATCGGCGAATCACGTTTCGTGGAAGAGACCCCCTAATAAACCCATCGAGATCAGTATGGCGGGGCCTACCCCAGGGATCTGTACTGAGCCCTTTACTTTATAATATTTATACTCATGATTTGGAGTGCTCAGTTACTGGTTGTAAAATTTTGCAATATGCAGATGATTTACTAATATACTCCTCAAATAGTAATATTGAATCTGCCTGCATTACAGTCGGGAACTCTTTGCAATTACTTAACTCTTGGCTCACTAGAAATGGTTTGGGTCTTTCTCCATCCAAAAGTTGTGCTGTTGTTTACACTCGAAAAAGAGTCATTCCTATCGTGAGTATTTCAATTGATAACTCTGAGATTCCTGTTCGTTCTTTTTATAAATTTCTTGGGGTTATACTCGACTCTAAATTAGATGGTACCCAGCATTTCGAGTACTTAGTTAAAAAGTGTGAACGGGGTCTCAACACCCTCAGGTGCCTTTCGGGGGTTTGGTGGGGGGCTCATCCAACCTCCTTAAGATTACTATACAATGCTACTATTAGAAGCGTTCTAGATTATGGTTCCTACCTGTTGGTACCGGGGAACAAGGCGGGGCTGGGAAAGCTGAACCTTATCCAATCCAAAGCTTTAAGAGTTATCTCGGGAGCAATGAGGTCTAGCCCTATCAACGCCTTGCAGGTAGAATGTGCTGAGCCCCCTCTCAATCTGCGTAGGCAATTTATGGCTGATAGCTATCTTTTTCGTGCCCTTCAATTTTCCCATCACCCTATCATACATCGGTTGTTTGATCTTAAAGCAGCTAACTGTTGGAGTCATAAGGGTCCCCCGTGTCTGGTTAAAAGCTTAGAAAAATTTCTGTCTCTTAAGGACCCGGTATTTCACTCCCTGAAACTTCCCCTTTTTGAATTCAACTACGAAACCATAATTCACAAACCTCGCGTAATTCTAAATTTTGAACTGACGAATATCTTCGTCAAATACTTTCCCGTGAGTGGGCGGACTGGAACACAATTTATTGTGACGCTTCCAAACTGACTCCAGCTGGATGCGTGGGGGTAGGAGTTTTCCACTCCCAGTATAATGTAGTTCAAAAAGTGAAGTGTCCCCCAGAAACCTCCGTATATACTGGTGAATGTCTTGGGGTGTTAGAGAGCATTAAATACATTTTATTGGGTAAGTTAAAAAAGACTATAATTTTTTCAGATTCCCGTAGCTGCTTGCAAGCCTTGCTGTCTAATCCTTTTTCTGTAAAACTCCACAACCCAATTATTTATCAAATTAAAGAGGTTCTTATAGTGTGTAAGCTTAGAGGGTACGAAGTCGCCTTGGTATGGGTCCCGGGACACTCGGGGGTGTCTGGCAATGAGAGGGCGGATCAGGTTGCCAAGGAGGCGGTAGTGCACGGCGACAAGACTCCTTTCAAGAACTACTGTCATGATTTGGTTGCCTTAGCGTCCAAGTCCTTAGTCCAGACGTGGTCTTCTGTCTGGACTGCATCTAGCAAGAGGCGAGGGAGACTTTATTCTATGGTTCAGTCTTCTATTAAAAGGAGACCTTGGTTTGCTA